>JANHMN010000004.1:97529126-97544484 GCA_030674055.1 Rhabdomys pumilio | reverse complement strand
AAGAGAAGAGAAGAGAAGAGAAGAGAAGAGAAGAGAAGAGAAGAGAAGAGAAGAGAAGAGAAGAGAAGAGAAGAGAAGAGAGAAAAGAGCACTCGGTAGCCAGTGTGGAGAAGTATGCCTATAATTCCAGCACTTTGGAAGTAGAGGCAGAAAGATCAGGAGTTCAAAGTCATCTTCAGCTACATATTGAGTTCAAGGCAATCTGGGCAACTCGTTTCAGAAATAAAATTAAAACATAAACAGCAAACAAAACCACCTCTCAGGATAGAATGATGAAATCATTCAACAGTTAAGCTTTTGTGATTTAGGTATTATTGCCACCTTGTGGTTGTAACTGCAAATTGAGCCATAATTCCAATTAAAAATATTTTAATTTGTTTGCTTGTTTGGTTGGGGAAAGGTGAGTGGGGTGTGAGCATGCTTGTCCCATAGTAATGTGTGAAGGTCATAGGACCATTTGCCTGAGTCAGTACTCTTTCTCCACTTTGTGTGTTCCAAGGGATCAAACTTAGGCCCTCAGGCTTAGCAACAAGAACAAGCCCCTTTCCGTGCTGAGCCATCTCTCCAGACCCTTCCCAGCCCTCTTCCAGTTCTCCCCAACCCCTTCCCTACCCCACTTTTTTTGAGATGGAGCTCACTGTGTATCCCTGGCTGACTTGAAACTTGCACGTAGACCAGGCTGCCTCAAACCCACAGAAATCCACATACCTCTGTCTCTTACGGGCTGCTCTTTCCCCCAGAGGCTCTTCCCTATATAATCCAGACATTTTGAGCTCTCTCTTCTCTCCTTTCTCTCTCTGCATGTGTGCCCTTTCTCTCTTTCTCTTACTTCCCTCCCTTCCCATGGTGACTCCCCTGGACTCAATCCTCGGGGCTAATGAACTCACCTTAGAGTAGCTTCCCAATAAACCTGCAATTGATATAATTCAATCTGGCTTGAATTGGTTCATTTCACTGGTAGAGAAATAACTTATCATATATGATAGGTATGTAAGGGTCCAAAAATCTCTGAAGGAAGATCCCAGACTCAGAAAGTATGCAAAAACAATCTCCAAAAACAGCCAGCATGTGGGGGGCAACCATTTTTTTGAAATGGTGACCCTAGACAAAGATGTGAAGGCCTTCTTATAGGCAACCGGGGAAACTCTCTAGAGGGATTAGGTTAATCTAAGATTTTGTTAGGTGGTCAGTGGTTTGCTTTTGTCATGACGTTCAACCATGTAATCAAATAGGGCTGCCCAGAGCAGGTGACCCATCCTGAGATAAGATATTTCCCCATTTTTGTGGTTATCCTCAGGCTGTTCTTTGGGAGGGGGTTTTATGATCTTGTTCTGGATTTTATGGTCTGTTCCTGGAACTGATGTCTTATGGCCTAGTTTCTGGGACTTCGGGTCTGTTCCTGGAGCTTTTCAAGGCCTTTTCTCAAAATCAGGCCTGGTCCTTAAATGGAGACAAATGGGGCTTATCTTGTCCCTTCAGATACATATCTTAAAATCTAACATCTGAGGCAATCTATTCTTGGTATGAGACTTTATTCCAGGTATCTAGTTAGAGTATTCTCACATTATAGAGAACATTCCATTTAAACTTTTAAAATACATGTATATGTTTTAGGAAACTTCTACAGTAGTAGGTTCTCGGATGGCTTTTCAACAGCCCCTTAGTCTTCCTCTCCGTGTTCCCCTCCACCCTGACTTCCCGTCCTCCACCACACTTAATCCTTGTTCCATTCCCTACTCTGTATCCTTCTACAACACTATACTCTATTTCTGCATCCGTGAAAAATCTCCTCCTCCCCAAATGGTCAAAGTACAGAGAATAAGAGACTTTAGAAAGCTCAGTCCTAAATGAGATGTTCACTCCTCCCCTCAAGCCTCAGGGTCCTACCGGAGCGGGGACAGGGGTGGGGGTAAGGACCAGAAGTGGTGGAGGGCTCCAAAGAAATAGCATTTTCCAGACACCCAGGGTAGATGTGCATATGAACCTCCGGACACTGTGACAGAGCAGTCAAGACCTGTGCAGTTTGTGCCAGATAAAATCTCTGCATGGAAGAGGGGAGGTGGGCGTGAAGCCCCACAGTTAGCTAAAGAGCTATTGACAGGCATTGGTTGCTGCAAAGAGGGAAAGGCTGACAGGAGGTGATGCTCCTGGGAGCGGGGACGGGGAAGGTGGAGAGGTGTGGTGGGGTTGGGGTGTCAGGGTAGATCTGGAGCATCTCCAAGAGGAGTCTCTCCTCATCAACCAGGTCCACAAAATCTGGGAGCTGAGATAGCCACCGTGAAGAGACACTGTCAATGTGCAGCAAGCTTGGCTACAACACTTAAATTGTCCCAGTCATCAGTCTAGCAGCAGCTGAGACCCCCCTTTTTGAAAAAAGAAAACAGCATGCAAGGCCACACAGCAAGTAAGCCAAGGCAGGCAGGCGCTGCGCTGCGACGAAAGTCAGGTTCCTGCCCTTCCCAGCTCCCAGCTGCGCTCCATGGGAATCCCGGAAGGAAGAACCTGCAGTTGTCTGAAAAGTTAAAAGGAAGAGGTGTCGATCAGGGTTCCGGGACCTCTTCCGGCGGGTGGAAAGGACAAGGTGAGCCAAGATCACACTCTGCCCACACCCACCTTTGCAGAGAGTGGCTAACAGGATCTTTGGCAACTCTCAGGCTAGGCAGGAGGCAATCACCGCGGAGGGAGGGGCTGACCAGCGCTAATGCCTCACCCATCAACTCTCCCGAATAGTAAATATTTAGCGAGTGCCATTAGAACAGAAGAAATCTCTTTCTCATCTGTCTCTGGATCAACATCCAGGAGCTGGTGAAAGGGCCGCACCTTTCTTGAGAGGAAGTGGACCAGGTTGGGCAACTTAGCTTTTACGACCTTTGGGTCAAGACTTCAGTTAGCACAATGCTAAGCAGCATAATGGCCAATTATTTCACTTTGGTCATTTGGCAACAATGGGGCACATGCCATCTTGGCTAAGAATAAAAGGCCAGTTCCCTGGCTACATTGCTCTGCCGGAGAGATGAGCATGTGCATTGCACAACCCAGTCAAGGTCTTCACTTGGGTTTGGGGCTTTGGTTGTTGCTTGTTTGCTTGTGTTGATACCTCCTGGTTTGGTTTGGGCTTTTTGAGACAGGTTCTCTCTATGTGCCTTAGCTCTCCTGGAACACTCTTTTAGACCTGGCTGTCCTGACACTCACTGGTGAGGCACTCTTACATCAAGTCATCTCTCTGACCTGGGCTGGAACTGCAGTTTGCAGCCATATCTGTGCCACAGTGTGTGGATTAAGCCTGTCTACAGCAGGTGGGCATGATTACAGCCCCTGAGCCATGGCCTGAGAGGAGTCTCCTGCATAGGCATATGGACACATGCACTCCCTCATACATAGGGATGTATACTCACAAACAGTCATACACACACAGGTAAATAACAAATATTTTAAATGATTTTATCTATCTATCTATCTATCTATCTATCTATCTATCTAGACAGGTGCTTACTGTGTAGCCCTGGCTGACCTAGAGCTATGTAGACCAGGCTAGCCTTAAAGTTACAGAGATTTACCTATCTCTGCCTCTGGAGCACTGGACTTAAAGGTGTAAACCACTGTGTCTAACCTTTTTATTTTCTTTATGTGTATGAGTGCTTGTGTGCCTGGTGCCCATGGAAACCAGAAGAGGGCGCTAGAGCTCCTGAAACTGGAATTACAGATTGCTGTGAGTCAGTGTGGTGCTGGTAGCAGAACCCAGGTTTTCTACAAGTGTTCTTAACCACTGAGCTGTCTCTCTAGTCCTGCCCATCCTATTTTTATTTTTGACTGTGTGTGTGTGTGTGTGTGTGTGTGTGTGTGTGTGTGTGGGCACGCAGGTGAGTGAACTGTTTGAGAAGGCCAGTCGAGGAACTGGAGCTCCTGAAGCTGGAGTCACAGACAGTTGGAAGTCCCCAAACATGGGTACTGGAAATTAAACTTGGGTTCTGTTCAAGAGCAGTATGCACTTAACTGCTGAGCCGTCTCTCCAACCCCTAGTAAATCTTTTAAATGGGGTAGATGTTGGAGTGTACCAATTTCCCAAGCCCTTCACTGAGCTGACTCTGTCGGTCACTGGCTGTAGCACTCAGGAGAGCAGCTGTGTTTGGGGGAGTGCATACATACCTGGCTCTGGGTTTGGGTGGTAACCGAGTTAGTCGGTCAGCCTGCATCCAGGGCCAGCTCTCCAGCACTGCCCTGGTTAGTTCACCCAGTGCTAAAGCCAGCAAGGGGCAGAGCCAGATTACCTGTGCACATGCCACCAGCCACCAGTGCCAGATCTACTGTGCATACATACAAGCAGAAGCCCACCTGCCAACCTGTGGCGAGGGTAGGCCGGAAGACACTAAGAGGTGATGTGGTGGAGAGATGGGAGAGAAAGAGACATGGAATGGTTTGAACATCGTGAAGAGAGGTGAAAATAGAGTTGCTACAGTGGAGAAGAACAACCAATGTGAGTGGCCCTGCAGCCACTTGAAGTCCCAGCCTGTGCTGCCACTGAGAGCCATGTCTGGGTCCGTGGCCATGCAACAATGTGCCACTGTCTAAAGCCCTTCACCGAGCTCATCCTGTCCCTTACTGGCTGTAGCACTCAGGAGAATGGCTGTACCTTGCCTGGGCAGCATAGTAGAGCTGGCCCTGGAGGCGAGTGGCTCATACACAGGTGAGCCAGCCTTGCTACTTGCTGGCTTTAGCACTGGGTGAGCTAGCCAGGGCAGTGCTGGAGAGCTGGCCATGGTGGTGTGGGTGCAGGAGAGTTGGTGAACTGACCAACTCGGTTACCACCCAGGCCCAGAGCAACACCTACCCCATCTATGAACTGCTGGAGTGCATGAAGGGGCAGATCCTGCAGAACAAACTTCAGGATCTCCATGACCCAGGGCCACAACAGGATATCCGAGGGGAGTCCCAGTGAGGATCCAGTATTGACTATGTAGCAGAGGCCTCAGAGCAGACCACTGACACTGTGTATTCAGATGCTTATTTCTCTGCCCAGAGATCTGGTTGCAGCCCAGATATTGGCATTGTCAAACACCTCCTGTCTCGATGTGTAAAAATTGTGTTCCACCACTTCTGATTGATTAAGAAAGAGCTGATCAACCAATAGCTGGGTAGAGGGAGGGGAGAGAATTACACAGAGAGCTTCTTGATGAAGACAGACATGATGAAGACAGAGAGAGAAAGAGAGAGAGAGAGAGAGAGAGAGAGAGAGAGAGAGAGAGAGATTCTCTATGGGGGGACAGATGAAGCAGGAACAGCCAGGGCGAAGCAGATGGCAGATAAAAATGGGTCTCATGGCTGGGTAGAAGGCAGCCATAGGTAGGTTAGAGTAGCTGAGGGCCCTGCCCAGCTATAGTGCAAGAAGCTTTTTAACACATATACCAGGTCTCCATGTCATTATTTAGAGCAAGCGCAGGCATAGAAAAACTTCATACTTTTAAAATTAAGTCATTTGCAAGTAAAGATGTGTGGATGAGCCGGGCAGTGGTGGCGCACGCCTTTAATCCCAGCACTTGGGAGGCAGAGGCAGGTGGATTTCTGAGTTCCAGGCCAGCCTAGTCTACAGAATGAGTTCCAGGACAGCCAGGGCTACACAGAGAAACCCTGTCTCAAAAAACCAAAAAAAAAAAAAAAAAAAAAAAAAAAGATGTGTGGATGAAAGGGAATACTGTGTGACATACTGTAACACACCACAGCATCCATGACGAGGTTTTTTTTTTTTTTTGGTTTTTCTTTTGTTTTTATTTTTTATTTTGATGTGGAGGGAGGTTGCAAGGGTGTAGGAGAGATAAAAAAAAAAACAACAGGTCAATTAGTGGGATTGGGGTACATAGTGTGAATCACAAAGAGCCAATAATATGCATATATATATATATATATATATATATATATATATACATACATATATCATTTTAAAGCTGTAGAAGGAAGCCAGTGATGGAAGTGAACACCTTTAATCCCAGTACTCAGGAGGCAGCTGCAGGTGTTATCTCTGAATTCAAGGCCAGCCTGGTCTACAGAGACAGTTTCAGGACAGCCAGAGCTATACAGAGGAACCTTGTCTCAAACCCCACCCCCACTCCATCCCCCAAAAAGCAATGATGACAACAACAAAAACCTGCGGAAGGAAAGGAAGGTGACCAGGTCCTTTAGCTAGCCTGTAAACAGAACTGTTCAAGTGGTGCTCGGTCCAGAACACCAGGTCTCTTGTGCAGGTCCACTCTGAGGATGAGAACTGAATGATAGTCCTTCCAACTGTGCGGGATCAAAACAGAACTCACTCCATGCACCAGTGAAGAAGAAAGGTACTTGTGTTGAGGCCTGTACTCTTCCTGGCTTGGGGGCCAAAAACGTCCCGGCCTGCGCTGCTGTTCCGGTCTACGGGTCAGGGCCTAGCAAGAGAGAGTTAGGGGGAAGAAGGGGAAGAGACTCGAGGAATGGAGACAAGACAGAGGTTTTGTTCAAGTCTCAAGTCTCCTTTATTGTCTCTCTTATTGTCTCTCTTATTTTCTCTCTCTTATTTTTCCTCTCTTATTTGTCCTCCTTTGAAGGGAAGTCTGGGGTATTTATAGGCTTTTTGCCACGTGCCTTGTAGGCGCGTGGATACCACATGCCTTGCAGATGTGGATATGATGTAAGCCTTACAGGCGTGGACAGCGCATGCACCTTACAGGCATGTATGGCGTGGACAGCACGTGCACCACATGCTTTGTAGGCATGGATACCGCGTGCTCCTTGCAGCTGTGGGCACTAAACAGCAAAACAAGTTATGTGGGATAAACAAGATATTTATCAGAGTGTGCTTCAGCTGTTGTAGGCTATTGAAAAGCAAGTCTCTCATCAGGGTATATGGTTCCAGATGGCTGCAAAGTTGATAGCTGCTTTCTAGCCACTTTCTGCTTAAAGTCGGCTCCCAACATACTTGAACTGCTGTCTGTGACCCAGATGATGGTCTTGGGGTAGCTTTTGGAGATAGAGAATGACATGTAGGTCTTGAGGGAGATGCTGGGTTCTCGGGTGCCTAGAGAAGGTGACCAAGAACTATAGAAAGGTCTTTGGAATAGAGCACCACCTCCGTCCTACCGTGTGTGTACAACACAACGTGGCCAGTAAGATAAGAAGTGCAAGGTGATGCCCACTCTGCCTTAAGCACCAGGCTCATGGTGGTGCTGTCCACCTCTACATTTGAACAGTTCTGGGTAGATGGTTGACTTTTGGACGTATTAAGTAAAGGAGTCTATAGGATACAAAGGAAGAAAAAATATTCCCTATGTGAACTGCAGTCTCCCAGAAAAAATTAAATGGGATAGCTATGTTTAAAGATTGTACAAGACTGACAGACTGATTAGAACTTTGTGATTACGGAGAGTTGGAATGTTTTGAATCCACAGCCAAATTACCCTGGGCTATCTTTAGTTCCCTAAGTAATTAAGCAATTACTTAATCATTAACAAGTACATGTTCTTAGCCTAACTTTCTTATGTCTGTCAGGTAAAACATTCTAGAATTTTTTTTTAACAGAACGCTAGTTTTCATCAACCCCAAGGCTAAGACTGTCATCAGACAGTATCTAAGACCATAGCAGAGACTTCCCCTTTTTACTGTAGCCCGGTTACCCGATGCTTCCACCAATGAATTCGAAAAGTGCCTTGATTTATGGCTTTCTTTTGTTCTGTAACCATAAAAACTCATAAAACCTTCTCCACATTGCAAATATACTTTAGGTCAATGTGAGTTCACGTTCCCGGGCTATTGTCACTTACTGTTGCGTTACAATGAACACTCATTGCCATTGTGCTGAGAGCTGTTTTACAGCCATTGCTGTCTCTGCTACTACCCTGTCTAAAGCTTAACTGTTCCTATCCAGCTGTGCTCCACGGCCAGCTCTGTAAGGCTAGGCTGTGAGCTTTACTGATCTCTGGAGTTCCAGGGTAGCAGTTCTCAACCTGCGGATCACCTAAGACCATCAGAAAACAGATGTCTGCATTACGATTCATAACTGTAGCAAAATTACCAGTTATGAAGTAGCAACAAAAACAATTTTATGGTTGGAGGGTCACCACATCACGAGGAACTGTATTAAAGGGTCTCAGCATTAGGAAGGTTGAGAACCACTAGGCTGGGAGGTGGCACATGATTGGTGTGCCACATCGTAGGTGCTCATCCTGTCTTCTGTGTGGCAGGATGGGGTGTACCTGTGGAGGGATGACCTCAGTCTGTTAAATCCTCCTTGGATGATAACAAGATAAAGAGAACTATGCAGCAGCTAAGTCTATGGTAATAAGAATGCTAACATTCCCTATTGGAGTTCCCTATTGGAGAGGTGGGGCACAGGACTCCCATGACACAAGACTCTCCCCTCGGATTCCAACTACCACTCCACCCTGCCCCAGTTAGAAATGCTAAAGTATGTCAGAGGTCCAAACACTAACAGGGATAGGAGTTTGTGGTACTCCCTAAATAACACAATTCACTCCTTAATTTGCCAAGCTAGACTTGATGGGGTCTCTCCTCCGGTATGTGGTTCAGTGGCTCACCTTGCCTGCCCCAAGTCCTGTGCTGTATTCCCAACTACACATGAAACAAGCATGGTGGCACATGCTTACAAATCCCTGCTAACAGCAAGCTAAGAAAACTCATTTGGGCTCAAATCTCACACAAGTGAATGGCATCCATCCCTCCTGTGTAGAGAGCCTGTGGACAGACAAAGCAGACTGGGGACAGTGAGTTTCAGAGTCAGGCGTCTGAGAAGCCAGGCTGTGGAGCTTCGTGGGTTTGGACTGGGCCTCCTTAGTTAGAGTGGGTGCTAACACCCACCAGATGTCACAGCAGGTACATGGGTGGGGGAGGATACTTTAGACTTCAGGAAGGGTGGAGCAGGATATGGGCTGGGGCCAGAGAAAGTGGTCTAGAGACAAGCTGGCCATGTTGACCATGCCATCTGGCAGGCCCAAAGCCTGCTTGAGCTCAGTTAATCCATCCCAAGCCAAACAAGATCCTATTCCCTTCATCTATGAACTGAAATTGTGAATCAGACGTCACGGATGAGCTGCTGCTGTCATTGAGGAGTGGCAGTGTTCCTGGAAGAGCTCTAGCCCTGCCCCAAGCTAAGCAGATGGCAGGGGGGGCCCTGGTGAGGATAGGAGTGTTGGCCTGGCCAAAACATATGTCCTGACCTTTACCCCAATAGGGCAGGCAAAGAAATGGCCATTGACCCTGCTGGTGCCCAGATTTAGGCATCTCTATCCTAACTGTGGAACCCAGTGCCTGTATAGGCCTTGACCTTTCTCCTTCTAGAGATCCCTGTTCAGTTCCTTCCCTGGTGTCATGGCGGCTCTACTTAGACTGTCTCACATTCTCCTCTCCATGGCCCTCATAGCCTTCTGGGAGTTATCTACTAGTGGCCTGTATTATCAAGCCTATCTTTTTTCTTTAAGATTTTATTTTTAATCGTGAGTATGTAGGGCAGTATTTGTGTGTGAGTGTAGAGCCTTCAGAGGCCATAGGAGGGTGACAGATTCCCTGGAGACTGAGTTGCAGGGCAAGAGCCATACCTGCCCTTAACTGCTCGCTGAACATCTCCCCAACTCAAGCTATTTCTTAGATTAATGAACGTCTTCAGGGCACACTCACAAGTTAACCTGAGGAGTTGGTGGTGCTGAGTGTGGTGGAGGACTTGGCATGACGTGAGCTGCCCCTCTGTACGTTGAAGGATGCTTAGTTCAAGATTCCTGCTTCCTTGAAGCAAGTAGACTCACTGGTAGGTATTTCGACCAGGCTGATAGAGGTCTGAAGTTCAAAATGAGGAGGAAACAAACTCTTGTGTCTCTCTGTCCCTTTCTCACTTTGTTGTAAGACGATGACAGACAGGGAAGGAATCAGACAAGCAACGAAGAGCTTCCCCCAAAGCCTCACTGTGTGCAAGGCGGCCAGCAAGGGACATGACTAATCACTGGTATGTCTGCAGCTTAGAAGGCCAGAGTCAAAGCTGGGACCCTCACAAGCCATGGGACAACAGATCTCTTGAGTAAAGAGTTCTGTTCAGAGGCTGGAGAGATGGCTTAGAGGTTAAGAGCACCAGCTACTCTTCCAAAGGTCCTGAGTTCAATTCCCAGCAACCACATGGTGGCTCACAACCATCTGTAATGACATCTGATGCCCTCTTCTGGCTTGCAAGCATGGATGCAGGCAGAACTCTGTGTACACAATAAATATATAAATCTTAAAAAAAAAAAAAGGGGGGGGGGAAGAGTTCTGTTCAAAGCCTTCTAGTGATAAAAGTGGTAAGTAGTGAACTTCCTCCATAGCTGCGGGACCAATGGCTTTGGAGGGGGACGGGTGGCTGGAGCTACCAAGGGAGGACCTGAGTAGAAGATGGACACAGACTCCAAAGACTGTTTTGAGTTTCCCTCTGTCTTGCTTTACAACAGAAAATCATCATTAAGTATTTACTTGGCTCAGCAGTCGAAGGTGTCTGCTACCTACCTCAGGGGTACTTCAGGCAGAGCTCTACCACAGTCTGTGGCTGTAGAGGTGTCTGCCTCACTGCCTGATGATACCCAAAGAATCTTCCTGTTGATTCATTGTGCTTTTCTTTCTTTTTTATATAAATCAATTTTTAAAAAATATTTTTAAAGGATTTTTTGTTGTTTTTTCATTTTTTTTAAATTTATTTATTTATCTATTTATTTTGTGTATTCACCATTGCTCTCTTCAGACACACCAGAAGGGGGCGCCAGATCCCATTACAGATGGTTGTGAGCCACCATGTGGTTGCTGGGAATTAAACTGAAGACTTCTGGAAGAGCTGTCAGTGCTCTTGACTGCTGAGCCAACCCTCCAGCCCTGGCACTGAAAGGAATCTTGTCTAAATCCTGTGGAAATGCAAATGGGCACAGAGGACCTGAAAAGCATGACATTTTCCCTTTTCTAAAGGATTGGGTTTTAGCATTTGTCTATTTATTATTGCGTGTATGTGCGTGGTGTGTGTGTGTGGGGGGGGGGAGGGTATTGGTAGGTCTGAGGACAACTTTGTAAGTCTGTTCTCTCCTACCTTTATGTGATTCCTGGGTGTTGAACTCAGGTTGTCAGGATTGTACTACAGGTGTGTTTATCTGTTAAGCCACTCTAACATTACTTTTGATTCTTAATTGTCATTCAGGCTGGCCTTGAACACCTGGCAGCAATCATCCTACCTCAGTCTCAGAAGCACTGAGATGGCAGGTATTTGCCACCATGGCTAGTTAGTTCAGCATGTCTTTTACTATGTTCTGTTGAGTAGAGGTTACAGGGTATGGGCCTAAGCCATAGAGTATGTTAAAGTATGCTGTCTTGTTTTGTTTTGTTTTGTTTTGTTTTAGATTTATTTTATGTGTTTGAATGATTTGCCTGCAAATATGCATGTGTACTATGTGCATGCCTGGTGTCCAACAAAGTCAGAAGAGGGCATCAGATCCCCTGGAACTAGAATTATTGCTGGTTGTAAGTCATCATGTGGGTGCTTGGAACCAAACCTGGGTCCTCTGAAAGAGCATTAAGTATTTTTTTTTTTTTTTTTTTTTTTTTTTTTTTTTTTTTTTTTTTTTTTTGGTTTTTCAAGACAGGGTTTCTCTGTGTAGCCCTGGTTGTCCTGGAACTCACTCTGCAGACCAAGCTGGCCTCGAACTCAGAAATCCACCTGCCTCTGCCTCCCAAGTGCTAGGATTAAAGAGCATTAAGTATTCTTAACCACTGAGCTATCTCTTTAGTCCCTGTATGGTGTAATTATATATATATATATATATATATATATAAATATTTTTTTTTTCCAAGCAGTCCAACAGTGGAAGGTTTCCACTTCATGGTATAGAAAAAGGAAGCAGAGATGCAGGCTCGTCACTTAAGAACACATACTGCTCTTGCAGAGGACCCAAGTTCAGTTCCCAGCACCCATAGGAGATGACTCAATCATCTGTAACTCCCAAAGATCTGACGCCCTCTTCTGAGCTGCACAGGCATCTGCACTCATACATGTGGAAACCTACCACTGTCCCCGGCACAGCCCTAGGATGGAAGTCGAGCCAGAACTATCATCTTTGTGTTGTATATGGGTAAACTGAGTCCGAGTTGGGCAGGCCTAGTTGGACTGCTTGGAAAAATGAGGCAGAAAATCCAAATTCAAGGACTGCCTGCCTAGAGAGTTAAGGTCGAGGACAGAGTTTGCAGCTAAGTGGGATCTTGCCTCCATAAGTAGAAAGGGGCTGGGGATGTATCAGCAGAAAAGCATTTGTCCTGAGACACAAACTCAGTCCTCAGCACCAGAACTAAATAAACACTCGTGTAAGGTCCAAATAAGGAAAGTGGCTTTTCACGGATTTGGCAGAGGCACCCACGACTCTCTTCCCCTCTCCCTGCCTCCTACTGCCCCCCTTCATTCCCTGCTGTCATCTCCGCTCTGTTTTGTGTTTCTCTCTGCTTCCTCTCCTCCCACTTCTTGCTTTAATGGACACATAGAGTCAGCTTTGCAACCTGTCCAACCCTTTGCTCGCTCTGGACACCTGCTCGCCCTAGCTCTGTCCCTGGGCCCCAGGGCCCAGCGTCCTATCACCATAAAGTCAGCCTTGAGCCTTGAGCAAGCTCTTCCCAGGTGTCAGGATGAAGAGATTAACTTGGGGTGACACTCTGGCTGCCAACTGGTCACAGATAAGATAAGGGTGGGGATCGCACAATAAATAGGTCCCAACCCCTCTGTTAGTGCAGCCCACACTTGGCTGTGGTCACACAGCTCACCAGCAGCATGGCTATGAATCTGTGGTTGGTCACCCTGACCTTGGTTCCCCTCCTTGCCATGGACAGGGGTGAGTGGGCAGAAGCTTGGATGTGGGGGCAGAGGCAAGGCCTGGAGCTTCCTGGGAGGCCTGGGCTTTCTGCATAGCTCTTCCTTCTGCATTCATCCTGCTATAGTAGGCAAAACACCGGGAGAAAAGAGATGGATTCAGTCCTGACTCTGGACCAGAACAGCCAAGTCCTCATCCCTTGGAACTGTGAAGTAGGATGCCGTTTCAGTTTGAAGCTGCATTGTGCGATTATGGACTGGAGGCTGAGGAGACAGAAGGAACAGTGGCCCCAGGTTGACTATGGGGTAGTGAGTGCTAAGAGAGACTTGTCCTTGGCCCTCAGGGCCCTGATCTGTTTTGACAAGGTGTACTGGGGGACCCAAGACAACCACTTAAGCATAGAGTAGGGGCCTTGGGTGTTCAGACACACACCAGAGGTGGACTTCCTCAAGGCCCGGAGCATCTCAGCAGTCTCACAGCTGCCGTCAGATACTTTTCTTGTCCTTTAACACAGAAAGGAGCAGAACGAAAAAGCACCGTCCCAACAGATCTTAAACTTAGTGGGACGGGGGTGGGTGCGGGGATAGGCAATGAACAGTATAAAAGAATGTGACAAAGGCTAAGAAAACTATGGAGCTTGGAGATGGGGATTGGGAGGGAACTGCAGTGTTAAATCAAGGGAGGTCTTAGAGAGATTCAGGTTTGAGGAGACCTTGAAGAAGGTGAGGGGGTGAAGGTATTTTGGACAAGAATGTTCTGGCAGAGGAACCAGCCGAAACAGGGGCCCTGAGGTAGAAACATGTTAGAGTGTTTGAGGTGCTGTGTGGACGGGGGCGGTGAAGGCATGGTACAGAGGGAGAGGAGAGGAGGAGGAGGAGGAGGGCAGGAGTGGAGAGGTGCGGGGAGAGCCAGCTGAGTGCTATGGTAGGCAAAGTCTTGGGAGTCAATGTGAGAACCTTTTCCTCGGAGTGAAGTGAGAGCCAGTGTCGGGTTTGGGATGGAGTTAAACCTTTAGCGAATGCTCTAGCTTCTATGTTGATAATCAACAGAACAGGAAAGCAGAGAGGCCCACTGGGACAAACTAGATGATAGTCACATTAGAAAGCAGTGTGCAGCGGGACCTCAGGACCATTGAGTCCAGGCCCACTACCTCATGCCGGTCACAGCTGGAAGCTGGGTGATGAGGAAGGGGCCTGCAGTCTCTGGTCAGACACAGGCTGCCTTCCCCCATGCCTGTTCCCCATTTCCCAAGCACCTCCTCCTCCGGTGGGAACGTTAAGCAGCCAGCCTTGAAGGTCCTTGTACACATTTTAGATTCCAGCCTTGGTTGAATGAAGAAGGGTTCCTAGGGAGGCAGGGGTGACTCAGTGAGTGGGACAACATTTGGCTTTGTGACAAAACTCAAATCCAGGTCTTCTCAAGGAACTGTGGGGGACAGTAGGGAAAGTTTCTAAGCCTTGAGAGGATGCTGTCACTTCATAGGAGACTGGAGTGGGACATTTCAGGCAGCAGGTCTGCATGAGTCAAAAAAGCCTCTGCTTCAGGACAATGAGCAGTGAGGGATCCTTTGGTCCTAGGGTCATTGAGGATTATCTTAGATAGCAAGCCCCAGGAGCAAGGCTGGGGGGTCAGTTCACACAGGCCCTGAACATGTGACTGTGAGGTGCTGGTCCAGAGGGAGCTGAGGAACAGTGATGGGAGCCAGAGAAGGGCCTTTCTGCCTTTTAAATGTTTGACATTTTTGATCTGCTCTATAGCTGGGTCTCTCCTAGGACTTTTGATCTTTCTGCCTCAACCCCCCAAAAGCTAGGATTATAGGCTTCCACCACCACACTCACTCAGCCTTTGTAAATGCTTTTCTCCTAATAGTTACAGACCATGGAACACATGGTATTTCTACTCAGCACGTCTTACGGGTGAGCTGAAACAATGCACACACCTCTATGTTCCAAACTTCTATCAAGATACAGAACTTGGGGACTGGTGTGATGGCTCAGTGGTTAAGAGCACTTGACTATTCTTCCAGAGGTCTGAGTTCAGTTCCCAGGAACCACATGATGGCTCACAACCATCTGTAATGGGACCAGATTCCTTCAGCCCATTCATATATTTTATGTGTATATTCATATATTTTATGTGTATAAGTGCTCTGTGCATGAAGACAGAGCACTTATATACATAAAATATATGGATAAGATACAGAACCCAGCTGGTCAAGGTGGTACACTCTTGTGATCCCAAAACTTGAGCCAGAAGCAGCTTAATCTTCATGTGTTCGAGGCCAGACTGATCTACATATAGCAAGTTCCAAGCCTGCCGAGGATACACAGCAACACCTTGTCTTAACAACAATAAACAAGATACATAAGACACAGAACATTTCCACCCTTCCAGAAATTTCTTTCTTGCTGGTCCATCCTGGACCATCCCTGTCTCAGAGGCAGCAGTAATGTTCAGTGCTCAGAGGCAAATGCACACACACACACACCTCACACACACATACACCTCATACACCTCATACA
>JANHMN010000004.1:97492615-97514822 GCA_030674055.1 Rhabdomys pumilio | reverse complement strand
ACACAGACACAGACACAGACACAGACACAGACACAGACACAGACACAGACACAGACACAGACACAGACACAGACACACAATACATAATTTAAAAATGAAATCGTTTTTTAAAAAGCCAACCAGGCAACAATAGCATAGCACTCTACCCACAGAATAGAGAAGTTACCTGCTGGATGCCAGACAGCTCTTTATTCAACTCTTCCAGGTGGTTAGCTGTCTTCTCCACAGACACCTCCAAATCCTTCAGCTTCTTTAACTCAACCTCTTCTTCTGGATTGCTCTACCATGAAGAATAAAACGAGGTCAGTAACTGCTCACCTAAAAAGACTGAACAAACCTCTTGTGCTTCTTGTTTGGAAAGCATGTCAAAGGGTTAGACAATAGGCTTCCAATCTATAAAGCCTAGTCCAGGGAGAAGGAAGGCGTCAAGCACACATTCCAGTGAGAGTCCTGGTGGCTTATGCTCAGCGAATGGAGCCAGTCCAAGTGTCAGGTTCAGCCTTAGCCCTGTGCTGACCCCAACCCCAACAGCTAGATTAGAATGTAGCAAGGACCACAGAGAACTCAACGCCCTTCCAGAGGATCTGGGTTCAGTTCCCAGCACCCACACAGTGGTTTGTAATCTTTTGTGACTTCAGTTCAAGTATATCCTGTCCTTCTTATGGCCTCCATGGGCATCAGGCAAGCACACAGTGCACTCATACAAACGCAGGCAACATACCAGTATACTCATAACAGGATAAATACATCTTTAAAAAAGTAGAGTGTAAGCAAGTTCAAGTGAATACCACTAAGGCGTCCAGAATGGAAAGACAGACAGACTCAACTGTCTTTTGTTTTGGTTTGAGACAAGACCCCACTATCTAGTCTCATTTCTCCCACCTCAGCTTCCTAAATGTTGAGATTACAGAGAATGTGCTACCATGCCCAGCAGTATGACAATTTGTTTTTTCCAGGCAAATATCACAGGGTGGCCTCAAGTTTACTATGTAATGAGAGGATGGTCTTGAATTCCTGATCCAGCTGCCTCTATCTTCCCCATGCTAGAATTATAGGTATATACCACCATGTTTGGTTCATGACTATATTTTTTTAAATGGAAAAGTCACCCTCCAGTTGAACTCTACTATTTAACATGATAGTGACAATGACAACACTCTTCCTGAACGCTCCTTGTATGCCAGGCACTGTGCTTACCTGTGCTACTTTTTTTTTTTTTTTTTTTTTTTTTAAGATTTATTTACTTTACATATATGAGTACACTGTCTGTCTTCAGACATACCAGAAGAAGGTATCTGATCCCATTACATATGGTTGTGAACCACCATGTAGTTGCTGGGAATTGAACTCAGGACCTCTGGAAGAGCAGTCAGTGCTCTTAACTGCTGAGACATCTCTCCACCCCATGCTGCTGCTGCTGCTGCCTCTTCTTCTGCTTCCTTTTACTCTTCTTCTTTTTCAAAGATTTATTTATTTATTTATTTATTATGAGTACAATGTTGCTGTCTTCAGACACCAGAAGAGGGCATCAGATCCCATTACAGATGGTTGTGAGCCACCATGTGGTTGCTGGGAATTGAACTCAGGACCTCTGGAAGAGCAGCCAGTGCTCTTAACCCCTGAGCCATCTCTCCAGCCTGCTACTTGTTTTTTAAGCTTTACTACAACCCTAAGAGGCAGAGACTATTTTATAGATAACAACACTGGGCCTTAATGTAGTAAAATGACCTACGGTCTCAATGCCCAAACAGGGGGAACAGACTAGAACTCCCTGATCCTAACCAGTTCCAACAGAAACGACTACAGCTTCATCAAACTGAGTCCAGGGTACTGCCTGCTTCCCACACTGTTCTCCCGACCCTTCAGCAAGATATCCACAACATTATCCTTTCTCTTACCCACAGCTGGCAGCCAGGGCCAGCAGCTTCCTGCCCTGTTACACTCCCCTAAACTGTCCATTCTTGTTCATGGCCTAATCTCAAGCCCCGCCTCCTGGAGGCTCCAAGATTAGACTCTCATTCCTTCCAGTTAGCTCATCCTACCTGCAATCCCCTCAGCCGCCTCACTAAGTAAAAAACCTTCTCAAGTTCAGCGGTACCACTGTGTCACAATGCAGGGCTGGGCACAGTGGCCATCACCTCAGGGACCACAGCCTCACCTGTCACCCACTAACTCCTTTTCTTGCCCCCTTAGTTCTTTAGTCTGAGCCTTTCCACTCAGAGAGGGTTCTTCTTGTAGGTTTTAGTAAAGGAAGGCAAGCTCCTCAAACCTGAACAAGAGTACCTACTTGTGGTATCTGCACCTTTAACCTAAAGCTCTCTTGAAAACTTTAAGTAATGCCTGTTTCTAGCACATTTTAACTAGTAGGAGGTGCCATCAAATACAGAAGCCATACCGCTGAGAGAGCACAGTAGTTCCTAATTCTTAGAGAGAAAGTAAGCAAAAGAACAGAATGTGCAAATGATGCTATAACCAAACTGGTAATATCAGCAGACATTATGTAATGAGGCATGTCACCAGTGCTGAATTTGGGTAACCAACTTGGTATTCTATACAGAAACATGCATTTAAGACTTTAGTCATTCAATTACGGAGAATTTTGACGGAAAAAGCAATTTACCCTTTCACCAATTAACATGACTCGACAACCATTTTGCATTCCAAGTGCTGACAACGGTGTTTCCATTTCTTTCAGAGATTTTCCTGAAAAAAAAAAAAATAGAGGGGTTGGGAGAAGAGGGGGGGAATAACAAATTGTAACATCTGTATAAGACTGAAAATAGACCAGCCAATGCACAAGAAAGAGGGGGGATTAAAGCCTCATCCCTGGCAGTGCTGCTATTGGCTGTGGGAAAGAGTCAATTACCTTTCAGAGTGTGACCGCTGACAGGTTCGCCTCACTTTAGGGCATACCTTATACCTAAGAGTATTTGGGCAACACAAACTGGACTCAAATGGAGGAGGGGAGATGTAAGCAAGGAAGTGAATATGATCAAATACATTGTCCAAAATTCTCATAAAATGAATATAAATATTATTCAAAGACAGAAATACAAACCTAACCTAAAAGGGAACTGGAATGATGGTTCAATGGTTAGGAGCAGGGGCTGCTCTTCCAGACAAACGAGAAAATGGGGCATGATGATACACACCTACCCTGAGCACTTAGGAGGCAGAGGCATGCAGATCTCTTTGAGTTCGAGTTCTGCAGACAGAGACCAAGTTCCAGGCCAGAGAAAACCACAGAATAAGACTATATCTCAAAACCAGCCAAAGCCAATAAGCCAAAACAAGCAAAACATTTCAAGTTTGTTCACAAGAAAAGGGTAAATTTGATGTTGATGGCACATACCTTTAATCCCAGCACTCAGGAAGCAGAGGCAGAGACAGTCTAGGATCTGAGTTCAGACCCAGCCTGGTCTACAGAGTTAGTACCAGGACAGCTAAGACTACACAGAGAAACCCAGTCTTGAAAAGCCAAAATCAAACCAAACAAACAAAAAAAGCAAAACAAAACAAAAAGACAAATTGAAATTTTTTTTTGAAATTGTCTTTATCTGATAATGTCATTTCTAGATATTTATCTTAAACAAATAACTGAAAATGTTCCTACGTAATAGTAAAAATAGTATTCAGAAACAAAAAATTAATATAATTCATATAACAGATAAATTTCTTTAAGAGATTTTATTACTGTTTTATGTGTATGGGTATTTTGCCTGAATGTATGTTTGTGTATCATGTTTGCGCCTGGTGCCGGTGGAGATCAGATCCCCAGGAACTGGAGTTAACTGACCAGTTTAGAGCCTCTGTGTGGATGCTGGGAATTGGACCTGGGTCCTTTGGAAGAGGAGCCAGTGCTCATATCTACAGGAGGCAACTCTCTGGCCCCTAAAGTTTTTATTTTAAATTTATTTCAATTACATATGTGTGTGTACATATGTGTGATGTTATTTCTCCAGTCCTAACATAATTTTTGTGCAATAAAAGATTTTGTAGTCATGAAGGCTCCTTTTTTCCCCTCAGGATACTTCAACAAATGCTGGTAAACTCAATGTTATAAAAAGGAAAATGTGACACAAACGGGCTGAGGATAGGGCTTACTGGTTTGGTTCTTGCCAAGCATGTTTGATTGACCTGCAGAACCATTAAAAAAAATTAATAAAGAGCTTTATCCAGGGGAACATTTTCCTCTTTGGGCTTCCTACTTTGAAACTTGAGCTTCTTTTCTCTTTCTCCCTCCTTCTCCTTTCCCTCCATGGCCCCCACTCCCTTCTCTCTGACAGAGCCCCGCCTGGCACAGAGCTGGTCTTAGTTTCCAGAGTACTGGGGTTATAGGTGTGTGCTGCCATACTCAATTTTGAAAGATAATATTCAAGTTCGGAAATTAAATGTTTTAAAAAGAAAAAGACACAGGGCTTGACAGTATATGTTACACAGAGTTGTTCCCCTGTCATAAAGCTCATTAATAAATTCTGTACAAGGACTGAAACCTAATGAGATAAATCTGGCCCGATCATGAACCAAACACTGAGGTCCTATGGTAGTGAGAAGGCAGTAGATAGGAGTGGGGAGGGGCTAGTGCCTCAGCAATCAGCACCATCAGCATCATCCAACGAACTCTGCCCATCCGGGCTCCCGTTCCATTTGTTCAAAACCTCCCTAATCAGCACAATGTCAAGTACTGACAACAGCGTATCTCTGTTATCATACTAACAGAAATTGGACAGTAGGCAACTTTACAGTAACTTCAATGCAATTATGCAGAAGTAGTAAGAAATACTACATGAACATTCAATGAAGAAAGGATATAACCTAGCCAGAGAAAACTGTCCACATGTTTCCTCAAAAATTTTGACAGTTAGCTGGGTGGTGGTGGCGCATGCCTTTAATCCCAGCACTTGGGAGGCAGAGGCAGGTGGATTTCTGAGTTTGAGGCCAGCCTGGTCTACAGAGTGAGTTCCAGGACAGCCAGGACTATACAGAGAAACCCTGTCTCGAAGAAAAAAAAAAAAATCTTGAAAGTTGGGCTGGAGAGATGGCTCAGTGGTTAAGAGCACTGATTGCTCTTCCAGAGGTTCTGAGTTCAATTCCCAGCAAACACATGGTGGCTCACAACCATCTGTAATGGGATCTGATGCCCTCTTCTGGTGTGTCTGAGGATAGCTACAGAGTACTCATGAATTAAAAAAAAAAAAAAAAAAAAAACCTTGACAATTCTGTCATGTTACTTCAAATGCAGATCTTTGTAAAGTCTAGTGTATAGTGGTCCCTTAATAAATAGCTGCTAAATAAACCAATGAAAGAAAGTGCCTCTGGTTTGAAAACTGAAAGATAGGGGCTGGAAAAATGGCTCAGTGGTTAAGAGCACTTGTTGTTCTTGCAGAGTATCAGGGTTCAGGTTCTAGCACTCACATGGTGGCTAACAACCCTCTATAACTCCAGCTCCAGAGAAGCTGACATCCTCTCCTGGTCTTCGTGGACACTGCACACACATGGTACAAGGACATATAAGCAGACAAAACAGCCATCCACACACAGAAAACTGAGAGTCACCATTGGGTAAGACCAAGCAGTTTAAAAATCTGCCCCTCTCAGGAAAGGACTTTAATCCCAGCACTCAGGAGGCTATGGCAGGAGGATCCATGTGAGTTCAAGGCCAGCCTGGTCTACAGATTGAGTTTTAGGACAGCCAAGGCTACACAGAGGAACCCTGTTATGAAAACAAAAACAACTAATAAATAAAATAAGTCCTTGAGCCACAAGTACTCAAAGATGAATGAAAACCACCTACCCTTGAATATGAGCTTCTGAAAAGGTAGTGGAACTCCTGTGGCCTCTTCAACAAGCTGAGCCAGGTCTTGGACAATTGGCTCACTATTACCTTGCTGTGGGGTAACAAGAAGGTCATACCTCTCATTGCCTGGAGAAAGAAAAGCATTCAATGAAGATAACTTATTTCACACAAGCTGTTGTTTTCTTATGAAGCTGAGAATTGAATTCAGATAGGTAGAAGATGCTGATCACATGTCCAGAAGCATGTAATGGGGATTGGCATGCTCTCCTGAAAGGTCTGACTCTGGAGAGGAGAGCTTGGCTGTGCTCAGAACCCAGGTGTTATCAGGCTACTCAGGATAGGGTTACACTTGGTTCTATCCATATGCTACCTATTACAAAGCTTGTCTTTGTGACCTTCTTGAGGATTCGTTTCCTCTAACATAAAAAAACTATTTTAATGATGGCTGACATCTTAATCAATTATACATAATAAACTGTACAAGGCTTGTTCTATGCACTATCTCAAAACCTCAGGACACCATTATAAAGTAGCTGTCAGTCTAATTAAGACTCTCTTGGGGAAACCTTCAACTGTTGAGTCAGAACTTGACCTTGCATCCAGCTGGTTCCAAAGCCCATACTTTTCCATCACAAGTTGCCTGCCTTCTGTGGCCTGGCTGTCCTATTGTCCCTATGGTATTGGTCCTGTTCACCCTCATGTCACCAGCAAGGGACTGTTTTCCTCCAAGTCTTTCATATTGGGCACACTTAAGTACATCATGGTCAATGGTTAGTAAAGACAAATGAATGAAACCAAACAAACAACAGAGAGGTTTTTTGTTTTGTTTTAAGACAGGTACCAATTCTTTTCTAAGTAAGTGGAGTGCAAATCCACCTTTAAACTGCTCTCCTAACCAGTCAGGAGTCAGAAAGAGACCTAGTTCCTATTTGTGCCTCAGAGACCAGACAGAAATCAAGAGGCCTTTGAGGGGGCGGGGCAGGGGACCTCCATCTCAAAGTTCGGTAAAACTGCTGGATTTAGAACCATGGTTTAGGTGGCAAAGTTTGTACAGTCTTTCCTAATCGATTCTAAGAAAATTTCATGGTTTCAGCTTTCTTGTGTACTTCCTTAAGTTTTTAGTTCTGTGTTTATTTCACCAGATGTCCAGAAGGTAACTGTTGGACTCATGGCCCACTGAACCTGTGGTTCTATGACATCCAGCACAAACACTACTCAGTAAGTAAGGACCAGCCCGTTCACGCACCAAATTCGTTCTCTCTACAAGAGTGGATGTCCAGAACCAGAGAAGTTCTACACACAAGAAGGCCTAGTACAAGCCTGACACAAAGACCCACAATTACGAGCGTCACACACTCAACTTTGCTTCCAAATACAAGACCCAACAAGTGTCCAGGGACATAACAGACCGGCCACACAGAAAGATGTCCTGACACCAGCTTTAAGCAAAAACGTCCCCAGAGATACATAGCCAAGAACCCATGTTTTCTTTCTCCAGGACTACAAGCGGCCAAACCCACAAATCCCAATCCGACCTAGGGAACCCT
Source organism: Rhabdomys pumilio (assembly GCA_030674055.1). Taxonomy (NCBI): domain Eukaryota; kingdom Metazoa; phylum Chordata; class Mammalia; order Rodentia; family Muridae; genus Rhabdomys; species Rhabdomys pumilio. Next base: position 97,507,478 of record JANHMN010000004.1, on the reverse strand, counting down.
CCTTGGCGCTCACTGTGGGTGACGATCACACTGAGACTGGGTGTTTCCATTTCCTCTGTCTGGACCATCTCCTCGGTCTGGGCCATGTCCTCGGTCTGGGTCACCTCTTCTGCCACGGTTACCTCCTCGGTCTGGGTCGCCTCCTCGATCTTAGTCACCTCCTCTACCTGGGTCGCCTCCTGGGTCCCGGTCACTTTCTTGCTGCGGGTCACTTTCTTACTTCTAGTCAACTCCCTGCTGTGAGCTACCTTCTCGCTCTGTGAAGAGCGGGGCCGGACTTTCTTCTTCACCCGCGGCTTGCAAGCGCCGGCGGCGGCGCCCCTGGTGGATCGGTCATGCCCGCTGGCTGCACTGCGGACAGATGAACGCTGAGAGGGAGGCAAGCCGCGCTCGGCCCGGGACTCCGACTGGCGCGGCTCCCGGGCAGCCCGAGGGGCGCGCAGCCGGGGTCCCAGCGGCTCCCGGTCGCCTCGCGGTCGCCTCGCGCCACTGCGATCCGCCAGGCCCGCGTTTGTTCACGGCGCAGCGGTGGCTACCGGGCGCGCAGCCTTGCAACCCCGCCCCACTACTCACCAGTTCCGCCCCATTTACTCGCCACGCCCTCGGAACTGACTCCACTTCAAGCCCCGCCCTATCCGCCCAGCAGCGTCTAAGCCCCACCCACTCCCCCAGGGCACCGCCCTATCCCTCCTCATAAGCCCCACCTCCAGAAGTCTTTCCACCTCTCCCAGAGCTCCGCGCTCCTTCTCCGGAAGGAAGAGCTGAAAACCCGGAAAAAGGATCGGGAAACTCAAGCGAGCACTCTGCGCTTGCGCATGGGGGGGAAGCCGGAAATTGAAACCTGAGCGACTACGCTTCTGTTTCTGGTTTTCCTCCAGTGTTTGGGTTTCCTCGCCGCCGGCCAAGATGAACCGAATCTTCGGAAAAGCGAAACCCAAGGCTCCGCCACCTAGCCTGACTGACTGCATTGGGACGGTGGGCATTTGACTTTGTATACCTCTGACACTCTGACCCGCCTATCCCGAATTCGTACTCCACCCCATTCCTGGTTCGGGCCCATTAAACCTCAGTCTTCTTCATCCACCCACCCCCCCCTTTCATCCCTGTTTTCCAGGTCATTCCTGACCCCACAGACCAGACACTCTAATTTCATCATTCTCTCACCATTACTGCACTTAGCTCATTCCGATGCCCACTGTGCCCCACCCCTCCTTTCTCGCTTTGGTCCCCACATTCCAATCTACCTTTCCTATGTCATTACACCCGACTTCGTCTAACCTGGTCTTTTAAAAAACTCTTTTCATTCCTCGTCCCTTGCACATGGCAGGGTTGACATATATGTACCTTAGTTCTGAATCTGAGTAGCACAGAATTCTGAATCTTGCCCTCTCCAGATTAAACCTGATCTCGGAAATGACATTAGATCTCATCTTAACCAACCAATCTGTGTTGATTGGTTCATTCCATGCACCTTCATGCTGAGTCCCAAACTGACTAGTCTCTCACTTGGGAAATCTCAGCCAGCCGATTGATTCCCAAATTGTTTTCCTCAAGAGAGAGCTGCTATGTCAGAATCTGGGAGGTGGGAGAGAGTTTATGAAAGTCCTCCAATGCGGGCTGGAGTTCTCCACCCTTAAGAAAACCAATATTTGCTGCCTTTTGCTATATTGTTCCTTTTGTTTTCTTCTCTATATTCCTTCTTCTCTTGCCTCTTCCCATGTAAACATATTAAAATAATTACCACTGCATGTGACATTTTCCTTCAAGGTGGATAGCAGAGCAGAATCCATTGACAAAAAGATTTCCCGGTTGGATGCTGAACTAGTGAAATATAAGGATCAAATCAAGAAGATGAGAGAGGGTCCTGCTAAGGTAAGGTTGGTGACAACTGTTGTAGGAAGTACTGTATAGGGAATGTTGAAGGATAAAAACAACAAAAACGCAGTCTTGTAAAGAGAAAATATATGTGAAGACCTGTTCTTCAGGGAACAGAGATTACAGCCATATACAAGAGGGAGGCTGGGTTTTAATGTTGTAGGTAGAAGATGCTGATCACATGTAACAGGGATTGGCATGCTCTCCTGAAAAGGTCTGACTCTGGAGAGGAGACTTGGTTGTTCTCAGAATCCGGGTGTTGTCAGACTACTCAGGTTAGACTAGATATAGCATGTAAGATCAGTGTTCTGATAGTATCACTACTTAATACACTATGGATATATATAGCTGTCTTGGGTTTTCCCAGCTCCATAACTTATTAACAGTATGAACCAAGACATCGCTGAGCTTCAATTTTCTCATCCGTTAAATGAAGATAATCTGTACTAATGTGTGAGGATTAAATAACAAGTCACCTGCATGGCATTATGTCTAAGTATCGTAGTATCTGATAAATTTGCATGAAGAACCAACAGAGGAATCGAAGGTTGATTAGAGGTTCCCAGATTCTGAAAGGGTGCTAAGATGTACTAGCTGGGCTGTAGAATTATCTGTGCTTGGAGCTTGAAGAGAAAGAGTAGAGTCAAAGAGCCTCTGTGTCTGCCATCGTGAAGAAGAAACAAGCTGGTGCATATGGGAGTGTATGGGAGACTTCTTTTGCCGTCTGTGTTCCCCTTTTTTTATTAAGTCTGTTTTTCTCCTCAGAACATGGTCAAACAGAAAGCCCTGAGGGTTTTAAAGCAAAAGCGGATGTAAGTCATATGTACTGTCTCCTTTCTAAGAACAGTTTGAGTGAAAAGGCCTTTTATTCTTGTCTACTTTCATATTGTTTTCTAAGTAGTCTTGATTTCATTACGAATTTTCAAAAGCTTCGCATGTTTAATGTTGCTAACTTCAGTTTAGGTAGCCATATGGGATTATTTTGGCTGGCAAGGTCAATATGGTTTGGTTTTCCTGTTATTTAGTTAGTATGTGCTTTTTGGTTTTGTTTGTAAAGTTAGGAGTGCTCAGTATTCGTTCTCTCGCGCCAATTACTGTGTCCCAGGGTTTGTGCAAAACCCAATTAGTATGTGGTGCTCACCTCTGTGGACTGATTGCTCAGCCTATGAGATCATCCATGGAGTTGTGGACACTAGGCATAATCAGCTTGTAGGAAACCAGGAAAATGGTTGATGTCTTTGTTTCAATTTTAAAATGACTTTGTAACAATCAGATGCTGTCTTCTTCTTCTTCTTTTTTTTCTTTTTTTTAAATATATTAAATCACACTGGAAAAAAACTAATAATGACTAGAATGGCCAATATGTATTACAACTGCTGCCTTTTTGGTGGCAATTGATTTTAAAGTACTTTGGTTTTCTTATGGAAGGAATACAGTTTGGCTTTGATATAATTCTAGCACGTGGGGAATAGAGGACCAGGAGCCTATGAGCATTGGCTACATAGAGAAATCAAGGCTAGCCTTGGCTACATAAGACTCTGTCTCAAATCAAATAAGTAAATAAACCAAGCATGGTGGCACACACCTGTGAACCTAGCACTTGTTATATGGAAGCAAGAACAACAGAGGTTCAAAGCTACCCTTAGCTACTAAATTTTAGAGTAACTTGGGCTACATGAATCCCTGTCTCAAAAAATAAATAAATAAATAAATAAAAGGAATATAGATTTATTGCAGGTACTTGGAACATATTTCAAACAAAGGTAAAGAAAATTTATCTAGATTTTTAGGAAATTGAAATTATGTGTCTTTTATATAAGCTATTCTTCCCTACCCTTCTTGTTTCTGTTTTCTTTTTTTTTTTTGGTTTTTCGAGACAGGGTTTCTCTGTGTAGCCCTGGCTATCCTGGAACTCACTTGGTAGACCAGGCTGGCCTCAAACTCAGAAATCCACCTGCCTCTGCCGTCCAACTGCTGGGATTAAAGGCGTGCGCCGCCACCACCCGGCCTTGTTTCTGTTTTTAAAGACAAGGTTTGCTTTGTACCCCAGGCTGGTTTCCAGCTCCAATCCCCTTGCTCAGCCTCCCAGTTGCTAGGATTATAACCTTGTGCCATGATACCTAACTTAATGGAACCACTTGCTGATTTCCTGGATCATGAATTACCTGTTTTTCTTCTGCTAATTAGATGGCTTTTGTGTTGCATAAAGATTGTGACATTAGTCTTTGACATTATATAACTTGATAGAAAACTTTATTTTAAAGAGTATTTCAAGTGTCAAATATTATATTAAGTCTAATGGATAGCCTAAATTATGAATATAGGGTTATTGTGAGTCTGAAAAATGTTTACATATATATTTATATAATGTTTATATATTCCTATGTATATGAATGTTTATATATGTATGAATGAGGACTCTTAAAAAAATATTCTTATCCTTTACCCCAAGAGTTCCACTTCTGAGAACTCATCTTGGGAAATGACTAGGAAAATATAAATGAGATGGACTAAGATTGAGAGCAAGGCCAGGAGTGGAGACACACACACATTATCAGCATTTGGGAAACTGAAGCAGGAGGATCACTATAAGGTTGAGGTTGGCCTGGACTATAGGACCCATTCTCTTTTTTTTTTTTGGACCCATTCTCAAAAAATAAAAAAAAAAGAAACAAATACTATGTTGTTAAGTGGGAATAGTTAAAACTCAAATATATCCAAGGGAAAAAGACTTTGGAGGGATTTTGTAAGAGTGAGTAGTTTTAAAATGATCTTGGTTTTGGTTTGTTTGTTATTTAGTGTTAAGGCCGTTTTCTTCCTCAGGATTTCTGTCTGGTTCATGTTTCTAATTCTCACTTGACTCCTAAAAGGTATGAGCAGCAGCGAGACAACCTTGCCCAACAGTCCTTTAACATGGAGCAAGCTAATTACACCATCCAGTCACTGAAGGACACCAAGACCACGGTATGCCCCAAGTTCCTTTCCCATTTTAATTTGTTGTTGTTGTTTTGTTTTTTGTTTCATGTTTTTCGAAACAGGGTTCCTCTGTATAGCCCTGGTTGTCCTGGAACTCACTCTGTGGGCCAGGCTAGCTTCCAACTCACAGAGATCCTTCTGCCTCTGCCTCCTGAGTGCTGGGATTAAAGGTGTATGTCATCATCTCCCAGCTTCATTTTAATTTTTAATCTCATACTTTTCTATGGTTTTTAAAAGATGGTTTAGCAAACATGACATTCTGTGTGTCTTTGGATATTTTGCATGCATGTGTATGCAGTACCAAGGGAAGTCAGAAGAGGGCATCTGATTGCCTAGATCTGGAGTTACAAATGGTTGTGAGTGTGTGGATGCTGGGAATCAAACCACGGTCTTCTGCAAGAGCAACAGATGCTCTGAACCACTGAGACTTTGCTCCAGCACAAACATGACTTCTCAGGACAGTGTTTTCTGGGCTAGGGATGAAACACAATGGTAGGATGGTTGCCTAGTGTGTACCCTGAGTATCTGGGTTCAAATCCTTGATAGATAAAACAGCAACTACATTGTGCTTTCTTCTACCCTTTTTTAGGTTGATGCCATGAAATTGGGAGTAAAGGAAATGAAGAAGGCATACAAGGAAGTAAAAATTGACCAGATTGAGGTGAGCTACTGTCTGCTGGTTTTTGCAAGATCTGTACTTGTTGTAAGGTTGAGAATGAGCATTTGTGGTGAGAAACTCACAGAAAGGGGGTGAAATCCCAGTCCTGCTGTTGGCTAGTGTAGTGACTTTCAAGAAAGGAAAGGTCACCAAAGGTCTCAGTTTCCTCATTGCTAATGCAAAGACCCAGATACCACACACAGTTGCTACACAGGTAAAATAAGTGAGCTATCTCAAATATTGTTCCATTAAAAAAGGGGAGGGGGGATCTTGCAATGTAGCCTAGGCTGACTTTGAACCTATGGTTTCTAGCTTTAGCCTTCTAAGTTCTTTGAGGCATGCACCATAACTGTTAAGTGAGGGTGTGAATGTAAAGTGGACAACACACTTTCTGGTCCGGTTTAGTCCTCTTTTTTAGTGTTTCTAGTAATTCTATTTATATTTTGGCACTAAATTATTAGATTCTTGAGGTTAGCATGTCTTTTAGAGTTTAGGCTTTGGTCAGGAAGGAAAAGCCCGTGAGGCTGGCTGCTGTCACCTCAACATCCACATGGCAGGCAGAGATGGCAGGGAGTGACTCATGGCCTGCTAAAAGAAAAGCTTCTGTATCTACAGTAGAACTTTACCCTCTGATTAGAAAATCAATCAGTCTCTCTGTCTCTGTCTCTGTCTCTCTCTCTCTCTCTCTCTCTCTCTCTCTCGTTTGTCTTTTTTTTTAATTTGGTTTTCGTTTTTGGAGACAGATTGTTTTAGCCCTCTGCTGTCTGGAACTCGCTTTATAGATCAGGCTGTTCTCAAACTTAGAGATCTGTCTACTTCTGCCTCCCAAGTGCTGGGATGAAAGGCATGTACTATCACCTCACCAACCAGAGTGTCTCTCTTCTTGAGGGGGATTTGATTTTGTTCACTGAACATACCCTGACCATTCTTGGGGCCCAGAAAGTATTTAATGGTTAAAGGCAGTGACATGCTGTTCTAATGGAGCTGCATTGGCTGAGTTAGCAGCTGCATTTTTCTGCCTTCACAAAGGCGTTCTCTGCTCATCCCAGTCTTCACTTGGAGTGAAGGAACTGCCCCTTTGTATACTACCCTTGACCAGTTCCAGGCATTCAAGTCTCTGCTTACATGGCAGTTGGCATTCTTACAGCTTACAGGAAATTCAGAGAGAAGTAATCTGAATCTGTGTATGTTCATTTGTATAATACCATTTACAGTTTACTGCTCACTAAAATATGAAAAGTTATTTTATTTTCTATATTTAGGCCTCTTTGTAGTGTTTTGTTGTCTTGCTTTTGACACAAAGTCTTGTTTTTTAGTCCAGGCTAGCCTGCTTCTTACTGTGTGCTAGCCTACTTCAATCTTCTAAACTCTGGGATTTTGGACCTGTGCTGTGGTTCTTTTTGTTTTTTGGGTTTTGTTGTTGTTGATTTGTTTGTTTGTTTTTTTAGACAGGGTTTCTCTGTGTAGTCCTGGCTGTCCTGGAACTCACTCTGTAGACCAGGCTGGCCTCGAACTCAGAAATCCGCCTGCCTCTGCCTCCCAAGTGCTGGGATTAAAGGCGTGCGCCACCGCCCGGCCCCTACATCCATGTTAAGAGCAGCTCACAGGTACCTATAACTCTCACTCCAAGGGATTCAACACCCTCTTCTGGCCTCAGAGGAGATTGCATGCACAACCATAAACCCATACATAGATACATGCATGCACTCATGATTACAGACAAAATAAAGTCTTAAGGAACAAATAAAAGAAAGAAGCAAAAATAACCATGTTCATATGTTCATATTAAATAGCTCTCATAGAAACCACAAGAGAAGCTGGGCAGTGGTAGCACATGTCTTTAATCCCAGCACTTGGGAGGTAGAAGGCAGAAGGATCTGAGTTTGAGGTCAGCCTGGTCTACAGAGTGAGTTCCAGGACAGCCAGGACTACACAGAGAAACCCTGTCTCGAAAAACCAAAAAAAAAAAAAAAAATTTACTATATCACCAAGGCTATCCTTGCACTTGTCAGTCCTGCCTCAGCCCCTGAAGTGCTAGCCTTGCCTTCAACTTCATTCTGGCTTTTGGCTTTTTGGATGCCTCACTATCTCCTTTCCATTATCCTTGTCTGCCCCTAACAGATTACTAGCACTCCAGACTTCACATATGTATCTTTTGGCTGTGCTATACACTTTGAAATCTTCTTAGGTTTATTTTTCTAATATAAGCTAAAATATTTTTATTGTTTTATAGCTCTAACTTTTGAATTTTTTGTTTGCATGTTTATCTGTTTTTATCCTTTTTATTAAAAAAAAAAAAAATGGCTTTAGGCCATGTTGATGGGGTACACCTCTCGTCCCAGCACTCTGGAGGCAGAAGTGGATCTCTGTGAGTTTGACCTCAGCCTGGTCTGCAGAGTCAGTTCCAGGACAACCAAGGCTACACAGAGAAACCCTGTCTCAAAAAAAAAAAAAAAATCATTTTTATTTTTAAGCATATGAATATTTGTGTGCTTGCTTTTTGTGTACATGAGTGCAGTGTTCATGGATGCCAGAAGAGAACAGATTCCAGGAGCTGAAGGTACAGACAGTCATGAGCTGCCTGTTGTGGCTGCTGGAAACCAAACTCAGGTCCTCAGCAAGAACAATGCACAATTTTAGCCAGTGAGCCACCTACCCACTCCAACTCCCTGTTTAAATTTTTTTATTTTTTTTATTTCATAGAACATTATGGCATCTATGCCTTTTGGATTAGCTTTTGTTTGTGTTGCTTTTGTTTATCCAGTATTGAATTTAAAGGTAAACCTGCTACTTTGTGTGGTAACTTTTTCTCTTTTTGTGTCTATACTAGACTATGTAACTAGAAACTGTGTTCATAGGCTGTGTTGTGGTTGCAGGGCTGTAATCTCAAGATTAGGAAGTCAGAGGCAGAAGAATCATAAGTTCAAGGCCAAACTAGACCACAAAGCAAGACCCTGTCCACAAAAAAAAAAAAGATACAGAGAAATCTTACTCATCAAATGATTTGAGAAGCTTCCTCCCCTTTTTTCTGGAGACAGGGTCTTACCCAGTAGATGTGACTGGTCTAGAACTCATGACAGTCCTCCTGCCTCAGCCTCAAAGTGTTGGGAATCCCGTGCCTAGCTAGGGACATTTCTTGATGTATAATTCCTTAGACTTCATGTGAATCCTTCCTCTGTTACTGTCTGTTCCTCGTGGGAATTATTTTACCCATTCTCTATAGGAGGATGCCTGGTGTTACACTGGCAGTTTGACACTCAGAAATGCAGAGAAGCATTCTACTTTGTATTCTTTCCACTGTCATGTGGAAAACCAAACCAGGCTGCCAGGAAGGAATTATGTGTGTGTGGGGGTGGGGTGGGGTCTCTGCAGACCATAGCCAGCAGAGCGTTGTTCCAGGGGAGGCAAGAGGGAAGTCTGGTTCCACAGGACTCTAGTGGTGCTGGTTCAAACTTGAGGATTTTCAGACCAGATGCTTTATTTTAGGCATACTTAAGCAGAGCACAATTTGGAAAAGAGATTCCTGGTGATAATTAGTTCAGTTTCGTATGCACAACAAACTTAAGGCATAAAGATACATTTTATAAACTTAAATAAGGAAGCAGACTCAAAATGCTCATGATAAGTGTCTGTGGGAGCCTTGTGGTGGGGTCTTACAGGTAGTGCAGAGGTCACCAGGCCAACTGCCTCTGCTCCCAGGCTTGTGGGCAGAAAACAGGTTATCCATCTCTCCTCTGAAGAGACAGCTCTTTGTGTTAACGTTCCTGGTTTCCCTCATGCTTATCTGAGAGTACAAGTACCTACATGCTTCTCCAGGGAGCCCTAGTGCTTAGGGAGGCCTGTGTGTTTTCTCATGGCCTCGTACTCTTGTATATGAAGAGCACACTGATGTTTGGCCTACTCTTTTGTTGGTGGTGGCATTGAACGTAGGGTCTCGTACATGCTAGGCAAATGCTATGCCTCCTCTCTCCCTCTGTCCTTCCCTTCCCCTTCCCCTCCCCCTTTCCACTTTCTAAAATTTAGATTTTTAGACAAGGTCTCACTAAGATGCTCAGGCTGGCTTTAAGCTAATGTTTTATATATATATTATTGTAATAAATCTTATAGTAGTCATATACAGTATGAGTCGTAATGATCTCATTTAAAAAAGATTTATTTACTTATTTTTATTTAGTGCATATGAGTGTTTTATCTGCATGTATGTCTGTACACTATGTGCATGCCTGACCAGAACCGGTATCAGACTGCCCTGGAACTGGAGTTACAGATAGTTGTGAGCTATCCTGTGGGTTCTGGGAATGGAACTCAGATCCTCCGTAAGAGCAGTAAGTGCTTTTAACTGTGGAAGCATCTCCAACTATCTCCTCCTCTTTTAAAAAGATTTAAATTATGTATATGAATGTGTATCCAAGGAGGGGTATGTGCATGTGAATCAGTTGTTCTTAGAGGCCAGAAGGGAGAGTCAAATCCAATGCATCTGAAACTATTGCTTCCTTACCATAGGTGCTAGGAACCAATAGGTACACTTAGGTCCTTGGAAGAACAATCTGTGGTCTTAACTGTGATCCATCTCTCTTGTCTAATGTCCCATTTTTTAAATGAGAAAAACAGCTGAGGTAGAACTCAGTGGTAGAGCATGCACTGACCATAATCAAGACCTTAAGTTCCATCCTAGTACTGCCAGAAGGGGATGGGGCTTAGTTTTGGAGTTTTTGTTTTTAGATTTAAATTTTTTTTTATTTTATGTATGTTAGTGTCTGCTTACATGTATGTCTGAGTACCATCTTCCCCACGAGGGCCAGAAGAGGACAATCAGGATCCCTTGGGACTGGAGTTACACTTAAGTACTGGGAATCAAACTCAGGTTATCTGGAAGAGTAATCACTAATGCTGTAAATTCATTGGCCATTTCTGCAGCCCTGGAAAGGCTTAGACATTGCTTCTCACTAAGCAGTACAAGATTTGTGTTGGGACTGCAGCTCAGTGAGTCCTTGCTGAGTACACAGAAGGCCCTCTTTCAATCTCCAGTACCACACCCGGGGGTGGGGGGTGGGGGGGGAGTGGAAGCCAGAAGTTTGGCCTGGTGGCATACACCTGTAATCCCAGAATTTGCAAAGTGGAGGCAAGAGAATAAAGAATTTAAGGTTGGGCTGGAGAGATGGCTCAGTGGTTAAGAGCACTGACTGTTCTTCCAGAGGTCCTGAGTTCAATTCCCAGCAACCACATGGTGGCTCACAACCATCTGTAATGGGGATCCGATGCCCTCTTCTGGTGTGTCTGAAAACAGGTACAGTGTACTCACATAAATAAACTAAATAAATCTTTAAAAAAAAAAAAAAAGAATTTAAGGTTATCTTTAACTACAAAGTTGATTTGAGATCAAACTGGGCCACCTTCAGGAGCATCTTCTCAGTTGACTAAAGCTAGTTTCTAGCTACTGTCATGTAGAGGGGTGAACTGACAGTAATTGAGAGCTGGTTATATAATTGGCATTTTTAAAGTTTCTATTTCGGGCCAGTGAGATGGCTCAGCAGGTGAGTGCACGTGTTTCCAAGTCTGATGGACCTGAGTTCAGTCTCTGCTACGCACATAGTGAAAGGAGAGACCCAACTCCCACGAGTTGTTCTGACTTCTACTTGTGCACTAATGGCACATGCTCCCATATCATGCTTGTACACATAAAACACATGTGTATGAGTGAATGAATGAATGAATGAATGAATAAATAAATAAATGTAATTTTAAAATTAATTTTCGATTCCCATTCCTAAGATTTAGAGGAAAATGTAGAGGACGAGAATTAGTAGAGAAAGATAATAAAAAAATAGATGGAAACCTCATTATGGAAGCCCATTTTGGGTACCCTTACCTGCTTCAGGATCTGTTGTACTTCTAATAATTATGATGATGATGCAGACGATGATGGGGCTGGAGAGCTGGGTCAGCAGTTGAACACTTACAGAGTTTGGGTCCCACAACTGCCCACAACTTCAGCTCCAGGGGGTCCATCAGCCTTGTCTGGCCTCCTCAGGCACCTGCATATGCACAGATACAGGCACAGGAATAAAATTAATGTTAAGGGTCTAGACAAGGGGCCACAGGTCTCTTGTCATTGTCAGGCAGAGAAGGCTGAAGAAAAGCCTTTTACACAGCCCAAGAAGCAGGCCAAGGACGTGGACGAGGAAGATAAGGCGTGTGTGCAGAAACAAAAAGGCAGAAGAAACTCCGGAGGTAGAAGCCAAGGCCGAGGGGAATTCAGAAATCTGGCAAAAAAGAAGCTGTTCCTTGTACCTAAGATGACAGTGATCCTTTTCCATTCCGGTTTAAACATCTGAATTCCCTGCTGTGACATCTTTTGCCACCTATAGCTAGAATGAAATGTTAGAGCCTGCCATGCATTGTAAGAAACTTTTCTTTACAAAAAGTATCCAGTGGCTCACTGTTTTTAGTTTCCTCAGCCTGCTGTCCTACCTCTGACTTCCGTGTCCCCTGGGATGAAAGAAGAAAACTCTGTCTTCTTTCTTCTGTATTTCTATAGGATCTACAAGACCAGCTGGAGGATATGATGGAAGATGCAAACGAGATCCAGGAAGCACTGGGCCGCAGCTACGGCACCCCAGAATTAGATGAGGACGACCTGGAAGCAGGTAATTGAGTGCTGTGAATGTGTTAGCTTCAGAGTCTGAGAGGAGCAACTACCTGGGACCTTTTCCCAAAAGCTGCTTAAAATTCTTACCAGAGCCAGACAGTGGTGGCACACACCTTTAGTCCCAGTACTCAAGAGGAAGAGGCAGGCAGATCCCTGAGTTTTAGGCCAGCCTTACGGAGCAAGTTCTAGAACAGCCAGGGCTACACAGAGAAACCTGTCTCAACAAACAAACAAAATACCTACCAGAATGGCTGGCATGGTGGCATATGCCTTTAATCCTAACTTCCCAGAGGCAGAGACAAGCAGATCTCCGGCTTGGTCTACATAAGAGAGTTCCAGGACAGCCAGGGCCATGGGGCAAAACCCTTGTTTCAATAAAACAAACAAAAAAGCAGTTCCTATCAGGATCTGCTAGGAGTTGGTCATGACACAGTGTGAGCAGAGAGCCTGGCATATCCACCATGCTGCTGCTACGGCACCACTGGGGTAGAGAAACTCGTAAGGCTCACTGTGCTGGTGTTTGTGTCTTCAACTTAGCATTTCCCTATTTTTTCCCTTTTGACTTAAAAGTTTTTATGGTAGTAGGGTTTGAACCCTATGGGATAGATTCAGCATTGAAGAAAACAAATGTGAGCCCTACATTTCTTTTTTAATTTTATTACATTATTTATTTATTGGGAGGAGGTGTGCATGCTGGTGTCCTGGCTGTGCTTGTGGAGGTCAAAGGACAACCTGCAGGATTTAGTTCTCTCTTTCTACCATGTAGATCCAGGGATTGAAGTCAGATCATCAGGCTTGAGCACAGGTACCTTTAGCTGGTAAGCTGTTTGACCAGCCTGACTCTGCGTTTATAAAGCCTCCACTTAAAGCCTCCACTAGCAGTGAGAGAGAGGACTATAAACCGCCTGGTTGGGTTCTTAATCGTAAGCACACTCATGGTTGGGAAGAAGTGTGAGACTCCATGGGAAGTGCAGAGCCGGGCTCTAATGTAGTGGAGGGAACCAGCATGAGACCTGTGGTGTGAGTGGGGACTGCCGTGAGAAGTGGGCAGGGTTGTTGAGTGGGCTTAGGGAGAAGAATAACGCTATCGCTGTAATCACATGACAAGTGGTGCTGGCCTAAACTAGTGTGATGTTAGGAGACACAGCAGGGGACTGGGTTTGGAAGAAGAGGGAGGTGTCAAGATGCTTTTCAGTTCTATCATGGCTGAAAGAGCCCATCCTGGATTTCTGTGGCTCTCGTTCTACTCTGCTTCTCCCTCCTTCTCTCTTTGTTCTTCCCGTGCTCCATTTTTACCTAGACCATTTTCCCCATTACTTCAGTTTTTTAAATTTTCTGACTTGAGTTTTCGCCGATGACTTCCTACCTGCTACAACCATTCCTCATGGCTGCTTCTTTTACTTCAGTTATTCCTGCAGCCTGACTCCATCTAATGGGCAGTCACATGGTGTTCAGTGCTCCTGTGCAGCTTCGCACTGCTTTCCTAAGTCCATCAATAAATGAGATTTTTCTTTTTTCTTTTCGTTTTGTATTTGTGTTAGAGTTGTCTAGTTTGAATTAGCCAACTCTCAAGCATAGCCTTGTTGTCAAGTCTGGGGCCCTGTAAACCCCTGGGGAACCGATTGACTTTTTATCTGTGGGAGAAGGGCTGTGGGTTTTTTTCTCATAAATGTTATATACTAGTTTCCTTGAAATTTTCTTATAATGGTCACCTTTCATTTTGTAACTGGAAATAAATCCCTTTCCCAAGGTGGGTGGATCTCTGAGTTCTAGGCTAGGTAGGATTACATAGCAAGCCCGCCCTGTAGCAAATGAAAATGGTTTATAAGTGAGCCCTTTCCCTTTGCACTGTATTTGCTCACTACAAGTCGTTTGGCTTTTTGATATGAGGAGCCAGTTTCTCTTCCCGTTTTTCTTTAATGTACCTCTTCAATATCAGAGTTGGATGCGCTGGGCGACGAGCTTCTGGCTGATGAAGATAGCTCTTACTTGGATGAAGCAGCTTCTGCACCTGCAATTCCAGAAGGTGTTCCCACTGACACAAAAAACAAGGTATTATTTGTCCTTAAGGCTTGTACATAACTTACTGCCTGTAGTTTAGACAGTCCAACAGAAAATTAACTAATGCATCCACGGAGGGGGGCTTTCTTAAAGATTTACTTCCTGTGTATGAGTTTTGCCTGCGTGTATTTCCATGTATAATGGTAAAGGTTTTATGTCCATCAATTTGGAAATCTAAAATATACTCTTAAGCTTCACAGCCCTGATCATTATTTTAGAAACCCTTGAAAGTCTGGTTTTCCTGCATTAGACAACTAATTACCTATATAGATAATGCCACTATCTGATGCTAAAGAAAGTCTTATTTTGTTTTGTTTTCCTGGTACCGAGGCCTGATGGGTGCTGGGCAAGCATTCTTCCATGGAGCCATGTCTTCTTTTAAGACAGGGTCTCATCAGGTTGTCCAAACTGATCTTGAACTTTCTGCCCTCTACTACTAGGCCAACTGTCCTTATATATACAGTGGCAGTTTGTATAATGTTTGTAATCAACTTGTAAGCCAGCCTTGGGTACTATGGGTACTATTTATAGGAATTTCCATTTGGATTCTAGGAAAGCATTGTGCATGAGCCTTGCTTAGTGGAAGTATTAGGTTGTTCTCTCTCTCTCTCTCTCTCTCTCTCTCTCTCTCTCTCTCTCTCTCT
>JANHMN010000004.1:97464999-97492605 GCA_030674055.1 Rhabdomys pumilio | reverse complement strand
TGTGTGTGTGTGTGTGTGTGTGTGTGTGTGTGTGTGTGTGTGTGATGCTGGGAATTTATCTTAGGGCCTTACACATGTTAAAGCAAACACATGATACTAAGTAATGTTTCCAGTCTGTTTTTTTGTTTTGTTTGTTAAATTAATTTAGACAGAGAGTGTCTGGTGTTCTTTACTCCTGAACTCAAGCAATCTTTTGGCCATAGTCTCTCAAGTAGCTGAGTCTGTAGGAAGCCTACTTCTCTGCTTAGCTTTTGGGTGGTTATATTAAAGAGGGTCCCACTCCTGAGCTGGCCAGTTGGCTCAGTAGTTGAGTGCTTGCTGTCTTGTAGAGGACCTGAGTTCAATTCCTTGTGCCCACATGTACAACCATCTGTTAACTACAGTTCCAGGGGGATCTAATGCCCTCTTCTGACCTTTACAGACATAAGATGTATACATGGTGCACAGACATACATACAGGCAACTCATACACATAAATAAATATAAATAAATAATGAGAAAGAGGGGAAGGGAGAAAGGTAAAAGAACATCCTACCCTGGACACACTAGTCAATTATTTATTGAATTGTTTCAACTATGGAGTATAAAATTTAAGTATAGGGCTGGAGAGATGGCTCAGTGGTTAAGAGCACTGACTGCTCTTCCAGTTCTGAGTTCAATTCCAAGCAACCACATGGTAGCTCACAACCACCTGTAATGAGATCTGCTGCCGCCTTCTGGTGTATCTGAAGACAGCTACAGTGTACTCGTATACATTAAACTTAATAAGTAAGGCTGGGAATGTATCTCAGGTGACAGAGTGCTTGCCTAGCATGAACAGAGCCCTGGATCACATCCCAGCATCTCATTGACCATGTGTCCTGCCACACACCTGTAATCCCAGTACTGGGGAGGTAGAGGCAGTAGGATTAGAAAGTCAAGACCATCCTTGGCTATAGGGAGAGTTGGAAGCCAACCTGAGATACATGAAGACCCTGTTTTGGGTGGGAGAGAAACCTTAATGTAAGAAAGATCCTCATTCAGCAAAAGAAGAGAATTGGCATTTCTGACATGGAGAGATCACTTAGCCATTTTGAGCTTTTCTATTCCTAGCATATGTGAAGTATTTCATATGATTATTGTTTAGAGCAATTTAGGTGTTGTATGTAAAGGAATTAAAACCCTGTCTTATACTGTATTTGTCATCATAAACAGAGCATGTTACTGCTTATAAAATCTCCCTCTTAATTGCTAGTGTAATGTGTTACTTGCCATTGGATATTTATAGCCCTTGTTTTGTCTGATCTCCCTATAAGCATACTGGGTACTCACAGTACAGTAGACAGAATTTTTGAGCAGGGTCCAGTCCTAAATCTGCCTTTTTTCACTATATAATTCTGAGTGAATTAGGAATTTGTGTCTTCTCTCTTGTCTTAGGGTTACTATTGCTATGGCAACAACATGACCAAAAGCAAATTGGAGAGGAAAGGGTTATTTGACTTATACTTCTGCATTGTACTGAATTCTGAAGGAATTCAGGCCAAGAACTCTAAAAGGGCAGGAACCTGGAAACAAGAGCTGCCACGGAGGCTATGGAGGAAGGCTCCTTATCAGCTTGCTCTCTGTGGTTTGCTTGATCTGCTTTGTTATAGCACCCAGGACCACCAGCCCAGGGATGGATGGTCCTTTGTGGGTGGTGCCATCTCTCATTGATCTTTAATTAAGAAAATGCCCAATAGGCTTACCTACAGTCCCATTTATAGGAGCATTTTCTCAATTGAGGTTCTCTCCTTTTGGGTGACCATAAGCTTAAATCAAGTTGACAACTAGCCAGCACAGCTCTGTTTATTATTTTCTCTTGCTACCAAATGTGAGAAGCAACAGATGAGGGCCAGATAGTTTTGTAGGTCTTCATAGACAGTCTCTGAATTCTTCCCTTGAGCTCAGAGTAGGTGGTCTCAACTTCGTTGTCTACCCACTCTCCATTCCATCACCTCTCTGACTTCTTAAAAGTCCCAGGTGCACAAGTTGCTTTAAATAATTATATAATTACCTACTATTTAGTAATTATGCTGGAGCTATTTTTGTGAGCACTAGTGTGATTCGTCTTTTCAGTTTCCTAGTAACAAGTCCCTGAAGCATCTGTGTTATTTAACACAGGGCCCCACACATACTAGGCAAGTATTCTTCTGTACTGTGTCTCCAGCTCTTTCCATTTTTAGGGCACAGATCAGTGTAATGATGGGACTTGTAACAATATTGGCTGATTCGTTGCAAAACATTGTGGGAAGTGACTTGTCCACCTGAGACTGTCATCCCTTTCAAGGCTTTGCCAGTCTATAAAAGATGAAAGTGAAAGTAAGGTATTTAGAGGCAAGGTTTCCTTCGAATCTCCCCTGTGACTACCCAGCTACCTCTCCTCTTTCTGGGCTTATTCTTATGTTTCCTCCTCTTTCTTTTCCACCCTGCAGAGGACCTCCCCCGCTTTAATCCTCAGTTCCTAATTGATGAAGCAAATCCCTTTTGCCTTTTTAGAGAAGACTTATTGTCAGCTTCTGAGTAGGGTTTTGGTTTTGATTGTTAAACACTTGGGTATGACTTTTGCCTACTAAATGTGATCACTTTTACCATGTCACAGAGCAGCCCTGATCCTTGATTTCTTCTCACAGGATGGTGTGCTGGTGGATGAGTTTGGACTGCCACAGATTCCAGCTTCGTAGACTTGCAACATTCCAGCACGTGATGTAAAACAAACAAACAAACAAACAAAAAAAAAAAAGTATTCTGGGACTAGGAATTATTTCCCAATTTGCCAAACAGATTTAGGTTTCTTTCCTTTCTTTGAAGGAAAAGCTAATTACACTGCTCCTATATTTTTGTTTTTCCGTTAAGGAATTCATTGCTTGGGGGAAGCTATCTTTACTAAAATTTGATTCTTTTTTTCTCTTAGGAAAGACTAACTGAAAAGTACCTTTGACTTTGTATGACTTGTTTTCATTCATTAACAATAATCTGAAATTAAACCAAGAAGATGAGACTCTAAATTCTATGGTAGTGTAAGTACAGTCTTAGTATGATGATACATTGATAAGATAAAAATTATTGATGAGATTGAGACTGTTGATAGTATGCTTCAGAACCATTGTCTGTTGTGGTATTGTAGATGGGTTTAAGTGATGGCCTCTTTTGATAGGTTTTGTTGTGTCATGTGAGCAAGTCATTACTCTATCTAATGTTGGAATGAACTATCACTACTGTGTCATGAGTTACTATTTTGATTCCATGGTTCCCTCAGTATAATACCTGACTTGTAATGAATAATGAATATTTCTTGATATTTATGTATAGGACATTTATTTATACTCAATAAATATTTTTCAAAAGGATATAATTGTAATATCATTTTAACCTAAAACCTCCACTACAGAACCAAGTGTTGAGATAGAAAGGAAAGAACAGAAAGCAGCGTCAACTTGGATTTTGGACGTGTCATTTTTAAACTGCCGTTTCTTATTAGCACTTGCCTTGTGAGGAGTTAGTGAGGAGCGAGTTATTCATAGTTCGCTAACTTTAACGTTTTATTCTTCCACAAGGGACTAACAATAATAAGGAAAATCCAGAACTTCATCCTTTTCTTGTAAGTCCAACAGCACCAGGCAGTGGTGGCACATGCCTTTAATCCCAGCACTTGGGTGGCAGAGGCGCAGAGGCAGAGAGGCAGAGACAGAGAGACAGAGAGGCAGAGACAGAGACAGAGAGGCAGAGAGGCAGAGAGGCAGAGGCAGAGAGAGAGAGGCAGAGAGGCAGAGAGAGAGGCAGAAAGGCAGAGGCAGAGGTGCAGGCGGATTTCTGAATTCAAGGCCAGCCTGGTCTACAGAGTGAGTTCCAGGACAACCAGGGCCACACAGAGAAACTCTGACTTGAAGAACCAAAAATAAAAAATAAAAAATAAAAATAAAGAAGTCCAACAGCTACCTGATTTCTGGGATTTTGTTTTACTTTTTAAAAAATTTCCTGTGTTTGGCTGTTTTGCCTACATGTATGTGTGTGAACCTTATATGTGCAATGCCTCATAGAGTTACAGACGATTGTAAGATGCCATGTGGATGCTGGGAATTGAACCTAGGTCCTCTGCAAGAGCTCTTAACACTGAGCCATCTGTCCAGCCCCCAACTTCAGGGTCTTTACTGATCTCTCTGTGGTGGTTAATCTTGCTAGTCAGCCTGATCGGGTTTAGAATCACCTAGGAGACAAGCCTCTGCATATGCCTATGAGAAATTAGATTAGGTCAGTTGAGGTGGAAAGCCCAGCCTAACTGTTGGTGGCATGGTTCTATGGGATGGGGGTCTGGACTGATGAAAAGGAGAACACAAGCCCCACACAAGCACTCATCACTCTGCTTCCTGATGCAGTGTGACCAGCTGCTCAGGCTTCTGCACCATCCCTTCCCCACTGTGGTGGGCTGTACTCTCAAACCGTGAGCCAGAAGAAACCCTTCTTTTTACAGTTCTTTGTATTTTGTCACAGCAGTCAGGCAAGTAGCTTAACATGTTTTCCTTCTCTTTTCAATTCATTCCCTCTCCAGGCTGGCTTGGCAGCTCATGTTGTCTTGTATGCCAGCTTTTCATGTGTCTGCAGAGCAAACAATAAACATACACTGAATAATAGCTGTTTAAAACTCTGTAACCACTCAGAGACTATCAAAGAGCAACCAGCTTCTTCCTTCAAAAGCTCATTGTCGACTGCTCCACCTGGGGATCCATCCCTTGTGCAGTCACCAAAGACAGACGCTGATGTGTATGCCAGGAAGTGCATGCTGACAGGAGCCTGATATAGCTGTCTCCTTAGAGGTCTGCCAGAATCTGACATATTCAGAGGCAGATGCTCACAGCTAACCATTGAACTGATCATGGGGTTCCCAATGGAGGAGTGAGAGAGAAGACTGAAGGAGCTGAAAGGGTTTTCGGCCCCTTTCAGAAGAGCAACAATACCAACTAATCAGAGCTCCCAGGGTCTAAACCACCAGTCTGGGAGCACATAGGGAGGGACCTATGCCTCCAGCTGTATATGTAGGGGAGGATAGCCTTGTCAGGCATAGGTGGGAGAGGAAGTTCTTGGTCCAGTAAAGGCTGGATGCCCATTGGGGGGAAAATTAGAGGGTGGGGAGGTGGGAGTGGGAGGGTGGGTGGGGAACATCCTCATTGAAGCGGGAGGATGGGGGATAGGATGGGGGTTCCTGGGTTGGGGGATGGGGAAAGGGGATCACATCTGAAATGCAAATAAAATATCCAATTTAAAAAAAAAAATAAAAACTTGACTCGATACTGAAAAAAAAAGCTTATTGTCTAGTTACAGGTGGGATAAGGCATACTTGTAAACCCTCTCCATGCCCCCAGACCTTACTTTCTGAAGAAGCCTTCCATAAACACACACAGGGCTTATCACAACCTCCCTGAAGCCTCTCTTGGTTTTCCTGCCCTGTTTGAAGTTTTCTTCCTATCTGTCCCTTTAGTCTCTTATTCCATAGACTCTTCTTTCTCACTCAGCCCCTGAGGTATTGCTTCTATTATAGGTACAATGTATACTCTTGAGTAATCTTAGGCCTATGGATTTTAGGTATTACTTATGTACTAATGACTCAAAATAATTGTCGGTAGCCTTATTTCCCTATTCTTATTCTCAATTCTGGGTGTTTTCATGTTAATGTCTGTGATGGTTCGCTTTAATTTTCAATTTGACACAACTAAGAATCCCAGGGGAAGAAAATCTTAATGAAGGATTGCCTACATTGGGCTGGTCTGTGGACCCGTCTGTTGGTGCTGTCTTGAGATAACTGTCCACAGGTCCCCCTGAGGGCAGTACCACTCCTGAAATGTGTGAGCTGAGAAGCTGTAGTAGTGGGCAGTGTTAGTTCCAGTTTATCCACTACGCTTTCTTTACTTGCTTGTTCTTTAGTGACCTCAGTCGCCCTTGTGGCCTTCACTACTCACCCTCACGCCTATATTTCAGCTCTGGGCTTCCTCAGTTTTCAGAATCCTAGTTTTTAACTTTTAATTTTTTTTGGAAAATGTTATATATGAGTCCACCAAATTTATTTCATTCCAACCTCTATCTCCCAGCTTCAGTTCTTCCCACATCCTCCCACTCTCTTGAACTCATGACCTCTTCTATAATTATCTGTATATATATGTATAACCTACTGAGTCCACTTAGTGTTGTTCACATGTCCATGAGTTTAGGGCTGACCATTTGAGACTGGATAGCCTGTCAGTGGCTCATTCCTGGAGATAACTGACAGTTCTCTGTCTTCCTCAGCAGCCACTGACTGCCTACAACTCGTCATCTAATGGTGGAGCCTTGTGAAATTTCCTCCATTCGGGTTGATGTATCAACTGGAGTTGTCATTATGCAAGTCTTATTTAGGCAACCATATTGTTACGATTTTGTGAGTGCAACTTCTCTGTCCTATCTAGAAGACGTTAACTCATGGCAAGTATCCACCTTGCTTCTCTAGCTCTTTTTTTTTTTTTAATATTTATTATATATATATGACTACACTGTTGCTCTCTTCAGACACACCAGAGGAGGGCATGGATCCCATTACAGATGTTTGTGAGCCACCATGTGGTTGCTGGGAATTGAACTCGGGACATCTGGAAAAGCATTTAGTACTCTTAACCACTGAGCCATCTCTTTAGCCCCTGGTTCTTTCTCTAGCTCTTAAACGCCTTATGCTCCCTCTACAAAGATGTTCCCTGAGCCTTGGCTGTCGAGATCACAGTATAGAAGTACCCATTGGAGCTGGGTCTCGCATGGTCTCTTACTCTTTACACTTTAACCAGTTGTGCATCTCTAGTAGTTTGTGTCAGCTACAAATATCCAGCTGTTTGCCAGACAATTATTGGATGTCCCAGACTCTCACAAGCACTTGACAGTCACATGGCAATGACAGACCATCACCTTTCTCTAGACCCAAATCTCTGCAGTTTTCCCTTCCGGCTAGTGAAAGCATTAGCCTAGCACCTAAACAGAGTGCTCTGGAAGTGTCTTTCGTGCCTACATCTTGCTTCATCCTACATAGCCAACAAATCGTCAAGCCTTGCTCTTAAAAAGTCACGTTATTTATTTAGGAGGGAGAATCACATGTATATGTAGAGGTCAGAGGACAACTTGCAGGAATCAATTCTCTCCTCCCACCATGTGGTTCCTGGCAGCTGAACTCTGGTCACCACGCTTGGCAGGAAATACCTTTATCTGCTAAGTTATTTCACTGGCCCTAATCCCTGGTTTTAACTTATTTCTCAAGCCCAATTCCCTTCTCAGTTTTCAGTGCCTAAATATATCTCATATAATCTTTGGAACGAAAGACCTGCTTTCTCTACATGCACAATTTCACTTCCTTGAATTTATCATGTACAACCAATCTTTCTGAGGTGTATATGTATGTAACTTAAAATCACTAACAGCTCCCTGAAATCAAACTGCCTGTAACTCAAGATCCAGGGGATCCAGTGCCCTCTTTTGACCTCCAAGAACATCTGGATACATACAATGTACATATATACATACATACACTCAGACAAATGTGCTCAACATACATAGGGACACAAATATTAAAATATATATATATATATATATATTCCATTAGCAAGAAAACCACAGCAACCCAACAAAAAGAATAGACAAACAGATATAAATAAGCAGTCTAAAAGAGGAAATCCATAAGGCTATCAAGTAATGTTCAGCCAGGAGGTTGGCAAGAAGGTTCAGCAGGTAATAGTACTTGCTGCTAGGCTGATAAGCTGAGTCAGATTCCTCAGACCCATTGGTGAAAGGAGAGAACCAGCCCTCACAGGTTGTCCTCTGACCTCCACACACACACACACCATGATACACATGTACACATACACACACTAAATGTAATTCTAAAACATCTTTTTAGAAAAAGGAATGTTTCAGGGGCTGGAGAGATGGCTCAGCAGTTAAGAGCACTGGCTGCTCTTCTCGAGGACCTGGGTTCAATTCCTAGCACCCACATGGCAGCTTACAACTGTCTGTAACTCCCAATTCCAGGTGCTTTGATACCCTCACACAGACATATATGCAGGCAAAATACCAATCAGTGTTCACAAAATAAAGATAGGTAAGTTATTTTTTAAAAAGTGTTCCAATTCAACCTAGAATGTGGTGTTGTACATCAGTACTTACAGCAGCAAAGAGGCTAAGATAGATCATGAAACTGAAGGCCTAACTTGACTTTAAAGTGAGAACAGTTTTTCAAAAAAAAAAAAAATTTTTTTTCAAATGCAGTAATTTAGAGAAAACTAAAAGATGTTTCACCTACTGTGCATCAGGGCACACATCTTTAATTCTAGCACCTGGGAGGTAGAGACAGACAGATCTAAGTGCAAGACCAGCCTGGTTGCTCCAGGCTACTCCTTAATTATTTGAGAAATGCAGATTCTTCATTTATCCTATCTAGCAACGCAATGTTATGGTATAGTTCAGGGAAAGTTAGGTTCTAAACAATCCGGTTTTTACCTTTACCTTTTGCTTTCAGAACTCTTATCTCTGAAAGTTATTTCAAGAATTGTGTATGTTGAACCATGAGCACTTTCTAAAGATTCAAATGCTGATCGATGGAAAAGACCTTGCTCAGACCTAATCTGAGATTTGCTCCCAACGGAGGTTGAGTCAGAGAATTGGACAGAGATTGATGTAGTACGTTATGTGCCGAACCAACTTTGAATGTCCCACTCTTGGGGACATCCTGTCAATTACTGATTTCATTCTTAGCTTTAGGTTCAGTTGAAGTGGTCTTCTGAGTTTAATAATAGATTCCAAGGGCTTACCTAACAGTCACAAAAATTAGCTCCAATATGGAAGTTGTCAGTAAACCACTATTAAAAGACTAAAGATACAATCACAGAACTCTAGTGAGTGGAAGACCTTCAACTCAACCTTTACAGTTCAGGGTTCATTGTAGAACTGTGTGTTATGGCCATGGAGGTGTCTGCTGCTGAGAATGAAGCCAGTGCTCTGTTACATAAAGAACTTCTGGTTGTAGAAACGATCATTTGGGCTCTTAGGCTGGTTAATTTTGGTGTCGATGATAAATTGCCATCTTCATTTGACTTTGTAAATTTCAAGCCTTTGTTCAAAGTTTGTTAAACATTATACATTGGCCTTTGCTGTGCTCTGAGGATCTGGAGGGAGATGTCATTTGAGAACAAGTAGTGTGTAGCCTACTAAATTCCAAAGATGCCAATTGAGTCTGCAGCCTGCCCACAAACTTCCTCTCTCTCCCCTCACTCTCCTCTCTTCTCTCTGGTGGTCTCACTACTGCACGTAGTACAAATACACAATGTTATCTGAGTCAGTTTTTCAAATATGATTCCTGAAGGATTCCTAAATTTGCTGGGTTAGAGGCAGGCTAAGCTTCTTAGTCTACAGACATTAGAAGGAAGTGCAAAAGCCCTGTAACCAAAGTGGTCACAGACATCGTGTAGAATGTTTGCGATAGGGTCATATAATGTTGGTCTGACTAGCCCGGAACTCATTATGTAGATCAGACTGGCCCCAGACTCACAGAGAACCGCTGTCTCTGCTGCCAGAGTGCTGGAATTAAAGACCTGGATCATCACATCTCACCTTGGAAGATTATATTTTACTATAAAGGAAGCTAAGACAAGGAAGATCCTACTGCAAGGCCCGAGCCACGGTACAACCTTGAGAAATTACGTCATGCAAGACCTGGTATAAAAGAGGTTTACTGGGGAAGGAAGAGGAGTGAGGGCCTGAGAAAGAAATAGAGGCAGACAAGTAGACATGTACCGGGTCAGACAGATAGGAGCAAAGCCATGAGGAAGAGAGAAGGGGAGGCAGACGCTGGCAAGACAGCTGCTGTGTGGCAGGGGTGGAGGGAAGGGGGTGGGGGGAGGAGGTGGGACAGGGGTGTCCTTTTAGTGCTGCACACACGGGCCACACCTGGTGGAGGCAGGTGTAAGCAGTTGCTAGGTCCCTGGGGGGCAGGCTAGCAGAATGCCTGTATACCAACAAGGCCTACATCGCGACACTCTGCCCCGACTCCACCTCTCCAAATAACAGTAACTTCAAACTGTCTCCTTTAGTTGGTGTTCATTTGTATTTGTTACTTGCCTACCGTTTTGTGGCTCATTTGCAATTAGCCCTTTATATATTTTGTTTCGTTTTACACAAACAGGGATAGGTAGCGCAGGATGACCTGGAACCCACCACATTCCACCCCCCTCCCCCCATTCAGCCTTCCAGATCCTGGAGTTGTAGGCTACCACCATCGGCAGGTAACCTTTTATTTTGCAGTCTTTTCCTCCACAATGCCCTTTGATTACTACAGCGGCCCCCTCCTCGCCGCCTGCGTGAGCCACTCCCGGCCGACTCTTATCTGAAGGACATTTGAAGCTGGGCGGATGGCAGGACCTGACAAAAAGGTGTTTGCAGCTGGAGAACCCGGCAGCTCTCCAAAAACAATTACGCACGTTCGGGCAGTAGATCCTGCAATCGGGGACCCCTACAGCCAAACGTCCCCCGACCCCATCCCACGCCAGCTTCCGCCCGGGCTGGCGCATTTGTCTGACGTCCCAAATGCGCCATTTCACTGTATGTTCAGGTGGCACCACCCCCTGAACCGTCTACACGCGCGTAGGAGCGAATAGTCTCTCGGCGCCGGAAATCCGGGACACGTGACTAGGTGTCAGCCCTCGCTCGGTGGCGGGGCTCGCTTGAGGTGCTGCGGCACGGGATGGCGGAGGCGCCTCCGGTCTCAGGTACTGTCTGGTTCCCCGCGCCGGACCTCTAGGGTCCAGCAGTCTAAGCTAGGAGATCGGAAGGGTTCGGGCCATTGCGGTGTCAAGTGGGGCGCGTGCTGCGCGGGGACAGTGGCTCGCGAGCGCCAAGCCACGCGCGCTGCACGTACGAAACCCTCCTCCATCTTCCACAGGGTGGTGAGGCTCGGTTCCTAGGTTTCTGAGGAGAGCGGGAGGGTCCTGGCGCCCAGGGAGCGGACGTGGGCGTCCGGCGCCCCTGCGGGACTCCTTCCGGCCTTCCCGAGGCAGCGCGGCGTAGAGTCCGGCGGGCGGGCGTAGGCGACTCTCCGTAGTGGGCCCTGGAGTCCAGCGAGTTTGCGCGCTGGGCTAGGGGTGTGTTCTTAACCTCGGAGTGGCGGGTTCCGCGCGCGGGAGCCAGCGGGCCCAGTCCTGAGGGATTTGAAATCCCGTCTTGCGGTGCATGACGTTGTGTGATCCAGTCTCAGTTACCTCATCTGTCAGTTTGGAGTTAGTAAGCAGCTAATTCCCATACCCTCCCTGTTCGGTCCCTAATCGTTGGCTCACTTTCCCTCCTGGAGATACCCTGTGGTAGAGACAGCCTCATTTGACTGTTAATATAAGTTATTTCCATTTTTTTTCGTGGTGTATTGGTAGATCCGGGGTTTCTAATTTTGTAGACAGCAATCAAAAAGAAACATTTTGCATGATGTATTAGTGCACATTTACCTAAATGTTAAAGTGAACCAAGAAGCTGGGGCGATAGTTCAAGTGTTTAAGAACATTAGCTTCTCTTCTAGAATAGTCACGTTCCGCTTGCACGACCACCTGTAAGCTGTAGGCGATCTAACGCCTTCTTCTGGTCACGGAGGGCATCAGCAAACACGTGGCATATATCCCGTCCCTGCCTCCTCTAAAGCGCCCTTGCTAACTCAGGCACACAGGAGTAAAAGAAACGATTTAAAAAAAAAAAAAAAAAGTAAACCAGGTGTTTCAGTGGTTTCAGACATGGTGGCGCACATCGTTAATCCCAGCGCTCCGGAAACAAGAGGATCTGTGAGTTGGAGGCCAGCCTGGTCTACATAGTTAGTTCTAGGCCAGCCAGGGTTACATAGTGAGATCCTGTCTGAGAACGGCGACATGGGTGTGGAGGCAGAGAAGCAGCAGTTTCTTTTACTATCAACAACATACTCTTAACATTACAATTTAAAAAAAAAAAAAAGCCTGTCGGTGGTGGCTCACGACTTTAATCCCAGCACTTGGGAGGCAGAGGCAGAGGCAGGCGGATTTCTGAGTTCAAGGCCAGCCTGGTCTACAGAGTGAGTTCCAGGACAGCCGGGACTACACAGAGAAACCCTGTCTCGAAAAACAAAAGCAAAAAACCAAAAAACAACAACAACAAAAATAAATAAATAAAAGAACACTTGTCACAACCCACTATGTAGATTTGACTTAATGGCCTGCTCTTCCTGAAAATCAGCACAATGTTGCCCAACATTGGCTTGAATCACAATTGTGCTTCTGACAAATTGATGAGGCACTATTACGGCAGTGCCTGTACTATGCAACAGGTAAGATGTCCTTTTCCCTGTCTCAGTTTAAAGAGTGGAAGAACACACTGCATTGGTGTGCCCTACTCTTGACTTGTATATAAAAACCGTCTTGGAGAGTGAAGAACTCCAGGCCTCACTGGCTCTCCAGACTGAGTCTGTTCATCTTCTCATCCTCATCCTGACTTAGTCACACCTTAGACGTTTGAAACAGAGCTGAGGGCTAGCTGTGACTTGGAGTTTTAGCCTCTGGGACTGTGCTCTAGGTTACCACCGACACTCCCAAAGCATTTGCTGAGCGCCTGTGTTCAAGAAATCCCTACTTCCTTGTGTCTATGGTCTTTGTCTATGGTCTGAGTTCTAGCTCACTCCCGAAATCAGTGGTTCTTAACCTTCCTAACAGTGTGTGCCTTTAATACAGTTCCTTGGGTTGTGATCTCCAACCATAAAGTTGTTTTGTTGTTGCTCAGAACTGTAGTTTTGCTGCTGTTTTTAATCATAATGTAAATATCTGTTTTCCAATGGTCTCAGGTGACCCTTCTGAAAGGGTTATTCTATGCTCCTGGACTCACAACCTAAAGGTTGTGAGCTATTGCCCTAAGTAAGGTCTTTAAATAGACTGATCCAGGATGAAAAGTTTCCCCTTTATTTTCAGACTTTATAGTGTCACCTTTGTCTGTGGACAACACTGCCTGCTTGGATTACTTTCTCATTGCTCTTTTTGTTGGATCTCCATTATTCCTTGTATTGTAATGATGCCTTGGTTAGAAGACATCTCACCATTAGAGGAACTTCTACTTAAAATAGTGAAATATGTCCCACCTATGCCATGGGACAGCTTCCTGATTCATGTGTCTCTTCCCTCAAGTCTCTTTACAGATCTTTCTTTAAAAACAATTTTCCCCCACTGTGCATTGTTGTATCTGTGTGAGGGTGTTGAATCCCGTGGAACTGGAGTTAAAGCCAGGTGGACTTTTTTGGTGAGCTGCCAAATGGGTGCTGGAAATTGAACATGAATCCTCTGGAAGAGCAGCCAGTGGGCTCAGCCATCTCTCCAAACTTCTTTAAGGGTTTTTCCTGAGGCCTTTGGCTTAGGTCTAGTAAAAACACAACCATGTACAGCTATTCAGTATGAAACATCCTTACCGGGCTATTGGGCAGCATCACTGACCTTTTCTCTAGCGCCTCCCCACCCCCATCCTTGCTTCTTCAAGCAGAAGAGAACTGTACAGCACCTCTTGGCACCATTTACCCATTCCCACTTTTAAATTTATCTCATCTTTCCAGAATACCTCGTCCACTCTGAGTTTTGTCTAATCCTCCTGCCATTTGTGAGGCCCTTCACCCCACCCTTAAAACACTACCTGGTGAAAGTGTTTGGGAGAAATCCTGGATTGAATGAGATGTTTCTCTATGGCCTTTATGATCTCACCAATTCCTCACTATGTTTCTATGGTACTGCTGCCTTGCCTCTGTCAGTGTGCAGTGTAAGTATAAGCATGAAGTCACCAGTGCTAACAGTCCTAAGGTAGAATTCTGGGTTGCCTTGGAGTACCTGTGGCCTTGGGCAAGCTACCCAGTGTTTTCGTCAGCAATGTGAAGGTTAAGTGAGGTAATGAAGCTGGAGAGATGCTTAGCTGTTAAGAGTACTGTCTGCTCTCCCAGAGGACCCAAAGTTGGTCCTTAGCATCTTCACCAGGTGACTACTCACACTTCCTGTAACTCCAGTCCAGGGGATCTGATACCTTCTCTTGCCGCAGGGGACACACACACACACACACACACACACACACACACACAGTGTACACACCACAGAGATACCTGCATGTACGTATTTAAAACAGAAGAAGTTAACACATGCAAAGTGCTTAGAAGAGTGTGTGGCCCATATTAAGTACCAGGTCTTACTATTAAACTTGAAATTCACAGGTTTTGCCGTATACTCATTCGAGTCTGTGTTGAGAGTTGGTAGCTCTAAGAGAAATAATAGTAAACCATTTTAACCACTGTCGCAGTTTAACTTGCTTTACTTAGGAGCCCTAGCAACTCTGATGTAGGGATTGTGTTCTCCATTACATAGAAGAAAACAGAGCTAAGGAACACACTAAAGCATGATAAAGCAGGACATGATAACACACACTGTAATCATATCACTCAGAAGATTGGGGCAAGAGTGTTGCTTTTTTGAAGCCAGCCTGAGCTATATAGTGAATTTGAAGGCAGCCTGTGCTATATAATGAGGTCTTTTCACAAACAATAGATGATTTAAAACAATAAATGGTAGGCAAGGACTTCATGTTTTACAGACTGTTAATTGTTACTATAACTCTGACTAGTTTTGTGTCATTAGATAGTTTCTCCCTTCCCTCCCTCCTTCTCTCCCTCCTTCCTTCTCCTTTGCACTTTTGAGTTTCACTGTGTAACCCTGACTAACCAAAACTCACTATGTAGACCAGCCTGGATTTACAGAGATTTGCCTCTGGAGTGCTAGGATTAAAGGTACGCACCACCATGCCCCTGCCCTGGCAGATGATTTCTTTAGGTTTCAGGAACTGAGCTAGCTGTACTCAGAATCACCTTGGCAGGGAAATGAGTGGGCTGAAATTAAAGTAAGGTTAAATTTTAAGACTTAGGAATTTTAGAACATATTGTAGGAGTTACGTATGAAAAATCCAAACTATTTTTCTAGGGGGAAGAGAGAGACTGCATACTCACTGTGCTAATATTATCTATTTGGAATCTTTTCTGTGCCAGAATAATCCTTTGAAATAAACATTGTCCTTTGTTATAAATGTGGAAACTAAGGCCAAGGGTGGTCAGGGGATAACCTTAAGTTCATTCAGACTTTAAACCCATTTTAGCTACTTTAAAACCTGTTGGCTGCTATTATGCAATGCTGCCATAGTGTTTTGAAAGATTACATGGAACTTCTCATCCCTAAATCTGGCCTTTTTTTTATAGAGACAAAGTTTCACTGTGGAACCTGGGCTGTTCTCAAACTTGTGATTGTCCTGCCTAGACTTCTCCTGTGTAGGGTTAGATCATGTACCAGCATGCTCTGCTCTCTTCCTAGGCTTTGGTTTGGGTTATAGGTTCTCATGTATAGCTCAGGCTCTCCTTGAATTTGAATCCCAGTTGAAGAGACTACAGTACATACTACCATTCCTGACTTTGGCTCTCCTAAGATTTTTTAAGGTAAATGTGTATTCATAATACTAGATGGCCTAGGACATCAGTGGCTATCCATGTGACCACTAGATAGGAGATACTAATCGTCTTTCACAGGGACTAATAGCCTGAGACTTTCGCAAGAGACCAATCTCATTAAGCCTTTTTGTATACAGTGATGTTTATTTGTTTATTTTTCAAGACAGGGTTTCTCTGTGTAGCCCTGGCTGTCCTGGAACTCACTCTGTAAACCAGGCTGGCCTCGAACTCAGAAATCTGCCTGCCTCTGCCTCCCAAGTGCTGGGATTAAAGGCGTGCACCACCACTGCCCGGCCAAAAAATATTTTTTTTAGTCGTGCTTTTAGAGTCTTATGGGCTCCATAAGTGACATTCATTTCTTACCAGATGTCTGTTTTTTGTTTCCTAGGCACTTTTAAATTCAATACAGATGCTGCTGAGTTCATTCCTCAGGAGAGAAAACCTTCTGGTCTAAATTGTGGGACCCAAAGAAGACTAGATTCTAATAGGATTGGCAGAAGAAATTATAGTTCCTCGCCTCCCTGTCACCTTCCTAGACACATCCCTTATGATGACATCTCTGCTGTTCATCAGCACAGTTATGCCTCTGGAAGCAAACCTAAGGGTCCACAGGGGTTTTTCCAGTCATCTAATAAATCACTCAAGAACCATGGCCTTCAGAATCAGCCATGGCAGAAATTAAGGAATGAAAGGCACCAAAACAGAACCAGGAAAGCACCAGGGCTCACTGAGCAGACGTCAGATACATCGAGTTTAGAAAGTGTAGCCAGGTCAGAGAGTGGAACAAACCCTAGAGAACACAGCCCTTCTGAGAGTGAGAAGGAGGTGGTTATTGCAGATCCCAGGGGAGCGAAACCCAAAAAAGCAGCACAGCTTACATACAACTATGGCAGAGGACCAAAGGCCAAAGGGAGACTCAGAAGTGAGTGGGGTAATAGAATGAGCCCAAAGTCTGAGGACGAAAATACCAGACCTGTGCCGATTTCCCACACTGACTCTTCAGATGCCTCCTGCAGAAAGCCTGTAGTGGATCCATGTGTATGCAGACGGAATGAGCAGAGAAGATATCCCCAGAAAAGGCCTCCCTGGGAAGTGGAGGGGGCCAGACCACGGCCAGGAAGGAACCCACCAAAACAGGAGAGTCAGCGGCATATAAATGCAGGGCCCAAAAACAACATGTCCCCCATTCCAAAGGATAATCTCAGAGAAAGACCAACGAAGTCAGCCTGTGACGCTGGAAATTTGGCAGTTGTCAACAAGTCTTCCAGAAGGGTTGACCAAGAGAAACATGCTGCAAGGAGACAGGATCCTCAAGTGCTATCTCCTTTTCCCAGAAGCAAACAGAACCATATGCTGAAGAATGTGGAAACACACACTGGTGAGTATGCCTGGAGGATGGAAGACGGGGCTTGGTACTCATTTTTAAGCAATACGTTCACATACTTGAGAAACCAGAAAATAAAAGAGATAACATAGTGAGATCTCTGCCTTAATTTGGCATCTGCTTGCCTTCCACAGCTACCCATTGCTGTCCTCATCGGTAATTTCTCTTTTTTTTTCTTGTTTGTTTGCGACAGGGTTCCAAGCTCTCTGACACTGAGCTATATCCCCATGTCTTTTTTTTTTTTAATTTGAGTCACAGTCTTTATAAGGTAACCCAGGACAACCTTGAACTTGTTCTATAACTCAGGCAGGCCTTGAACTTGTGATCCTCCTGCCTCAGCATCCTGAGTAGCTGGTACTACAAGCCTGTACCTACAGGCCCAGGATTTTTTTTAGTTTCCTTCTGTAAGTTCTTGTGTAGTGCTTTAAATGCAGACAAAGATGATATAAATATTTGCTTATATTCTTTTCTTAAGTTGTAGCAGAAGCAGGAGCATGTATGGGTGTACACTTGAGTGTTTGTATGTGCCGAGAAGCCCTCTGAGGCCAGAAGAAGGGCATCATATCCCCTGGAACTGAAGTTACAGGTGGTCATGAGCTGCCACGGGGCTGCTAAGAATTGAACTTAGGTCCTCAGCAAGATTAGTACACCACTGAGCCATCTCTCACAGAACTCCCTTCAGGCAGGTTCTCACCATGCATTCCTGGCTGGTGTGGAAGTCCCTGTTTAGACCGAGCTGGCCTAGAACTCTCAGAGCCCTGCCTTCCCAAGTGCTACACTTAAAGGCTTGTGTTCCAGTTCCACCAGTAAATTATTGATGTTTCAAACACTAATTTAGTTACATATTCAGGGAGCCCTTTCTTACCCTTCCAGTCCTTAACAAGTATGGTTTTTTATATCATCATATATACTAAAGTTGCTAGATTTATCGCTTGAAACCATAGTTTACATACATGACAGTGCCACTAGTCTTAGACTAGTTAAAAGGAGGTGCTTTTTTGAGTCTCCCTATGTAGCCCTGGCCTCTGGGTGCCTGAGACTAGAGATGTGCAGCACCACCACACCCAGCTTTTGTTGGTTTGGGTTGTTTTGTTTTTTGAGATGTGGGTCCCTTTTGTAGCCTTAGCTAGTCTGGAATTTGTTAGGCTGACCTTGAGTTAACAAAAATCTTCCTTTCTCTGCCTCTGGGTGCTGAATTAGAGGCATAGGGCACTATCCTTGGCCTAGATTCCGTATCTTTCTTTTTTTCCCCCCTTTGGTGCTCTTGTCACACAACTCTTGAAACATAGTTGTTAAACAGCTCTATTACCCAGAACTTGTGCTGAACTGAAAACTTTCCTGTAAGTACATTCTGTCCTTCGGTTCAGATTTTTATCTTCTGAAGAAGCACATGTTCTCTCTTGACAGTTACCATCCTGTCCCCTTCTTTGTAAAGAAGCCTTTTACATTATTTGAAGACATTCCTCATTTTGCCTTGAGTGTATCAAGACAGCCAGCATACTTTTAGTCCTAGCACAAGGAAAGGAAACTGAGTTTGAGGACAACTGTGGTACTTCTCAAGACGGTCTGTGTGTGTTGACAGTTGGGGTGGATAACTTCAGGGCATAAGCTCTTCCTCATGAATTTTACCTAACTGGTCTCTTTTTGGTTAATGTGAGACTCTGGCCTAAAACCACGTGCCCATGGCCTGTTTTTTCACTGACCTACCCCTGCTCCTATAGTGTTTCTCTGTGTAGCCCAGGCTGGCCCAGAGCTCCACCTGCCTCTGCCTTCGTAGTGCTGGGATTAAAAGTGTGTGCTACCATGACCAACTTTCACTGAGCTCTAATCTTTTTTGAAACTCAACATGTATGTAAAGTGAGGTTTGTTTTTGAGACAGGGTCTGGCCTTGTAGCCCAGGATAGCTACTAATTTTTGACCCTCTTACCTCATCCTCTTAAATGCTGAGATTATAGGTTAAGTTAGCTGACCACAAGCTTGGATTATATCCACTTCTTCAAGAACAGCCCCTGTAACCTACTAAAGCCCCCTTCCCTTCATAAGCATAAGGAAGTTGTTTTAGATTCACCCCATATAAAACAGCTCTTACCTTCTCACCTTCTGTTTGTAGGTCCAGTTGCCCATTCCCACGTCCATGCTGGGAATCGAATCCTGAGCCCCGTGAATATGGCCCTCATGGCAGAATTTTCCCAACTACCCACCCCCTCTGTTTTTACTTTGCTGGTATTAGGGGGTTGACCCTAGGGCCCCGGGATGCTACCACATTGTGTGTGACGTGGGTATACACATGCTCAGAGGCCAGAGGAGAATGCTTGATCACTCTCCTCTTTCCTCCTTGTTTGTTTAGAAAGAGATAGTTTATTAAGAAAAGGAAAGCACTCTTGAGAATGGGCCAGAGAGGAGGAAAGGGGCTTTTAAAACAGTCTCACATAACCCTGACTGGCTTTGAATTGACCACACAGTTATAAAGGAGGATGACCTTAAACTATTGGTCCTCTTGCCCCCACGTTAGAGTGATAGATACAGGAGTGCACACTGCCCCTGATTCCATGCTAGGGCTCTCATCCAGAGCCTTGTGCAGGGTAGGCAAGGATTGAGCTACATTGCTGGCCCCTTCCATTTTACTTACTTATTTAGATAAGGTTTTACTTACTGTTAGAGAGCTGGTTGGCCTGGAACTTTATGTAGACCAGGGTGGCCTCAAAACTCTGCCACCCAAGTGTTGAGACTAAAGGTGAGTGTTACCGCTCCTTGCTCTGTATATTTTATATACATATTTTTTGTTTGCTGTTATAATTTAAAGTAAAATTCTGATAATCAAGTTATTTGCTCACATACACCTACTCGGAGTTTGCATCTATCCAAAAGACAACCCTCCAGTTTCTTATGTGATCACAGTGCAACCGCCACACAAAGTTAGCAATACTTTAATGACTTTATCTAGCACATAGTAAGTAGTCAGACCTCTTGATTATGCCCCCCCCCAATCCACTCTTGAAACGTATGTCAAAGGTTTTGTTTTCTTTTTGTTTGTTTGTTTTTCAATACAGGATTTTCTGTGTAAAATCTGCCTGTCCTGGAACTCACTCTGTAGACCAGGCTGGCCTCAGAGATCTCCTTGCCTCTGCTGCCCAACTGCCGGGATGAAAGGTGTACACCTCCATTGCCCAGCTAGTTTACTGGGTTTTTTTATAAGTGTAATTGATGTGGAAGGCCCACCCCATTATGGACAATGCTACCCCTGGGCAGGTAGTCCAGGAGAGAAAGATAGCTGTGAGCTAAAGAGATTACTCCTAAGTTAAGAGCATATTCCCAGTATCCATATGGCAGCTCAAAACTATCTGTAACTCCAGTTCCAGGGAATCTGACACTCTAATACAGAAGTGCATGCAGGGACCAAAAAAAAAAAAAAACCAATACACATGAAATAAAAATAAAGTATTTGAAGGAAATGACGGTAGTTGAAGGAATAGCAAGCTCGTGAAGCAGTGGTCCTTCATGGCTTCAACTATTGCTTCTAGATTCCACCTTGGGTGCCTGCCCTGACTTGCTTCACAGTGGACTAAGCTGTAAACTAAAATAAACCATTTCCTTTCCAGGTTGCTTTTGGTGATGGTGTTTTATCACAGCAATAACAGCAAACTAGGACAGTTTGTTCCTGGTTTTATGTTTTAAGCTCAAGGACAGTTTTGTTGAAGTTTAAAAGAAAAACCCCAGGAGAGCATTCTGTAAATCTTCGCAGCTGCCTGTAGAGAAGGAAGGTATAGGGGCGCACATCATCTGAGTCAGGCAGTGTGACGTTAGCCGTATGTCAGCAGCAACCACAGAGCAGGGAGAAAGCAAAGCCCAGCAGCATGTTGGGGAAAGCAGGCTTCCAACAGATGTCTTTGTATTTTTTGAAAGAGCTATATGGTGGATGGACCTCACAGCTCACTGGTATAAGGATCTGAGGGATGGGGTGTTGGGGGTTGGAGACTGAAATTAAAGATTTAGCCGTGTATCTGAAAAGTTTGCAGTCAGTTAGCACTTCAGTTAGGTCTCTGTGTTCTCTCAGTTATTTCTGTGGTTGTGTCCTCTGACTAGCACTCTGTTCAGTTAGAATCATACAGTAGACACAGTCATGGCTGAGAAATGTTGAGAAGCCCTAGTGGGAAAAGGCCTGTGTGAACTGAAAAAGAGCCAGTGGTCAGACAACTTGTTCCTAGCGTGGGCAGAGTCTTGGCAATGAAACCTGATAGTTTACCAGCTCAGAGCAGCTCTAGAATTCCACAGCTACCATGTTTTGCACATTAGACATGCTTTGATAAAACTAAAGAGAAAGTTACTATTGTCAATGAGATATTTTTATTTCTCTAGGGCCTCTTTGGAGTCATTTGTTATGTCTTACTATTATGGATGCCCACTATGTCCAAGGAACCAGTTTAATAAAAATTGTTGCTCCCAAAGATATTGTATCCTGTGTATACAGTTAGATAATGAGTAATATATAATACATGGTTTATCGTATAAGTTGTGTTTCCTTTTCTTTTTATAAAACAGGGTCTGACTATGTGGCCTGGCTGAGCCTTGAAGTCTTGATCCTCCTGTCTTAGCATAATGTACCACAATGCCTGACCCTATCAGACAGCTATAGATTGTTGAGGAAAAAATACAGTATGGAAGAAGAATAGATAAATTAATTCCAGGGACTGAATTATAATTTTTGTAAGTGTGGCTGAATAATGCTTCATGAGGAAGTCACATTTTAGTAAATACTGGTGTGAGTAAGGGGCTGAGCCATGTAGGTATCTAGGGCAAGTCTTCTAGATGGAGTATGGAGCATACAGGCCCCAGGCAGAAACCTACCTGACTGAGAAATAGGAAGGAAGTCAGTAAGGGCTTGAGTAACCATACAGGATATGAAGAGCCATAGGAGGAACTGCTATGAGGATTTGACTTTCATAGTCATGAGATAAGAACTTTTGACAAAAGGCTAGGGAGGTGACTTAGCATTTAAGAATACTGGCTGCTTTCTTAGAGGACCCAGGTTCAGTTCTAGCACCCCGATGGCAGCTCATAGTAACTGTGACTCCAGTAGTCTGTAACTCCAGTTCCAGGTTCTTCTGGCCTCTAAGGGCATATGCAAGCAAAACACTCATACATTTTTTGGGGTTTTGTTTCATTTTGTTTAATTGGTAACTGACAAGAAGTGTACATCTAATTTTCTGTACCTACTGATCCCTGTCCCCAAGTAAGAATTGAACCTAGGGCCTCATGGTGCCATACAAGTACTCTACTGCTGAGTTGTAGTTCTGCCTCCTTTTCTATTTTAAGACAGTATCTCACTAAGTTGCCTAGGCTGTCCTTGCCATTGCTCTGTGTCAGGCAGGTCACAAACTTGATCCTGCGATGAGAATGCCAAGTAGCTAGGATTGCTGGCATACAGCCACCAGGCCATGCTTAATTTGCAGTTTGTTCTTCTTACTGCTGAACTCAAAAGTAGAAAGACTACTAGCAAAGAGGCACTGTAATAATCCAGGTAAACAGCAGCTCAGACCAGAGTGGGAACAGCAGAAATTAGATTCTAACTAGACATTGTGCAAATTGCTAACATAATGTGGAATGTGTGAGAGAAAGCTTTTGTAAAGGACTTACCAGTAACTTGTGGGGTTCCACAGTTTGTAGCCATCCTCAACACAAATATATGATGTGTATTTTAGTAGCCCAACTTCACTGCAACTGGATTATAAAACAGTTGTCAGAAGACAGATGTGGGGGTACACATCTGCAGTTGTAGCCTTCTGGAGGTTGATATAGGATGACTGATGTTAACCTGATCAGTATAGCAAGACTGTCTCAACAACAACAAAAAAAATTGCTTATCGATAAACTATAAGTAGTGAATAAGAGAAAGTCTAGCTTGGTGTAGACACAGAAAAAGGTGTGAGTGAATAAAATGACAGTCTGCAGGGTAAAATCAAAACAACACGATTGTAGAGCTCCTAAGTCTATTCTGTGCTTGCTATTATTTATTATTTTGTTTGGGATATTTTGAAACAAAATTTTATTATAGCCAGGCTGGTCTCAAAAGTGTGAGCTCAAGTGCGTCCCCTGAACCCTGGGAGTACAGGTCTGAGCTACAGCTCTGAGTCACCCGCATGGATTGAGGAGAATGTTTTCTCTGATGTAGGGATCCCTACCTGAGTGTCTCTCTTCTCCGGCTTCTTTCAGCCACGTCTGCCCTTTCTTGGTCTCAAAATCTGAACAGCTACTTACTCAGTATCGGGTATCCTGTTACATCTGTTAGAATATCCTCTCACATGGCTTATTACTTCATTGACTGAAGTGAGGGGTGGTTTTCTATGTTTCAGCTTGTTTATTTTTTTTAACAGGTTCCCTGATTGAGCAGCTAACTACAGAAAAGTACGAGTGTATGGTGTGCTGTGAGTTGGTCCAGGTCACAGCCCCCGTGTGGAGCTGTCAGAGTTGCTTTCATGTCTTTCATTTGAACTGCATCAAGAAATGGGCACGCTCTCCAGCATCACACGCAGGTCGGTGATTACTGTCTCCTGGGTGGATTTTACTGCTGTGATAAGTTTGGGTTGAAAATACTAAGTGTTAGCTGGGCACAGTGGCGCACACCGTTAATCTCAGCACTTTAGAAGCAGAGGCAGGCAGATCTCTGAGTTTGAGGACAGCCTGGTCTATGGAGTAAATTGTAGGACAGCCAGAGCTATCTAGAGAAACTGTCTCCAAAATAAATCTCTTAAGCATTTTATCTGTAGGTAGACTGTTACCTTATTATTATGTTTTATGACTGGACTTCTAGGCCTTAAATAAATCAGCCAAACATAATAATATAAAAATTTAATAAGGGTTGCAAATCAGGGTGAGAATTACTTAAGACCATGGATCTCTTTCTTAAATGTCTGATAATACTCGGTATTTTTATTCTAACTACTTCGATGGTGTGACTTCTTATAAGTTTGCTGGGGTTTTTTGTTTGGTTGGTTTGGTTTGGTTTTTTGGGTTGTTTTGTTTTGTTTTGTTTTGTTTTGTTTTGTTTTGTTTTGTTTTGTTTTGTTTTGTTTTGTTTTTATTTGAAAAACAAGGTCTTCCTAAACCAGGCTGGCTTCACACTCACAAAGATCCTGCCTCTGTCTTCTGAGTGCTGGGATTAAGGGTGAGTGCCGCTATACTTGGCCAGAGTTTAATCTTATTTTAAACTTTGCTGCTTTTTCAGGAGGGTGCAAAGATTAAGCCTAGGGCCTTATGTAGACAAAACACATTTCCTACCGATGAGCTATAGACTAATGTAATTTACACTGTGGAAAGAAATTGTATTCAATATTTATTCTCTCTCTCTCTCTTTTTCTTTCTCTCTCTCTCTTTCTCTCTCTCTCTGTCTCTCTCTCTCTGTCTCTCTCACTCACTCACAGATGGCCAGAGTGGTTGGAGGTGTCCTGCCTGTCAGAATGTTTCTGCACATGTTCCTAATACCTATACTTGTTTCTGTGGTAAGTTTGTGTGTATATATTGTAGCCCCCCACCTCCCCTCAATGGTCTCAGGTCTGATTTCAGAAGTCACTGATAAGACTTGAGAGTTGTGAGAGGATCTGCTGTTGTCCTCCTGTGTCACTGGGTGGGTCATAGGCCTTCACATTCTAGGTTAAGCAGCATGAGTAAAAATAATGTATAATAAGAAATCAGCCGTGCATTTTTATAATGAAGAGATTTTCTATAAATCAGTAACACAAACTATCCCTGTACCTTCCTTTTCTGTAGAATAGTTTAATAGTTTTTCCTGGTTTTGTTATAAGACAGGGTCTCACCTTGTTAGCCCTGGCTGGACTGGAACTTACCGTGTAAAACAGGCTGGACTTGAACTCACAGAGATCCACCTGTCTTTGACTTCATGTTGGGATATACCACCCTGTGGAGCCACTTTTCCTGGTCTTTAATAGCACCAGCTTTCTGTGGCCCAGATGAATTCCCACTGCATCCTTTTAGTGATTAACCTCCTAGTTGACTTTGTTTCTTGATGGTTTGTTTCTCCCTTTGAACCGTTAGGTTTTGTCTGCCTTTATTGTCTCACTGAAACTATTCAAAAGTCATCAGTCACAGTGGCCATATGTACTTATGTAATAATGAGCTTTTTGACAGCATGACTCCCTTGACACTTTTGACCATTACTTTTGTAAGAATATTAGCTTGTTCTCTTTCTTTTTGTATATATTCTTTATTATTCTAGCCAATTTGCTTATAATCCTCCCCCACCCTTTGTGTGGTTCTGGGGTCCAACCCAGGGCCTCACTCCAGCTAGGCACACATTCCACACTGAGCTGTATCCCCTGCTCCCCTCTTCCGTATGTCTTCATTTAACTGTCTCCCTTCAAATGCTGAGTTTTTACAAAAGGAAGCTCCTTTTGTTAATCCCTTCTCACTTTAGTTCTCTTTGTGTGGAATCTGCTGCTTGTATATGTTTTATTACCAAAAATCTGAGTTTTGGATATTAAATCGATATTGTTAAAGGGAATGAATATTCTTAATTGAGTATCATACTGGGAAGTTAGTATAAATTAGACATAAGAGGTCATTGGGGAGTCGAGCATACAGAAAATAGCAAACCTTAGTTATCTTAAAGGATATATATTTATTTTGGCTTTTCTGAGATAGCATTTTACTCTGTAGCCCAAGCCTAGAGAGATGTCCATGAAGATTTGTACAGTGACCTTGACTGTGAAAGTGCAGCCCTTTTATGCCTACTGGGAAGCCTCAGAGCCGGGCTCCTCCTCTGTGGGATTCATTCTGTCTGTCCATCCCACAGCCTCTTCATGGTTCAGTCCCTTTCTTTACCCACCCTGTGAGCTCCCCACAGTGCTGGAGCAGATCCCAGGCATGGAACATGTTAAGAAATGCCTTACCGCTGAGCTGTACCCTGGCACTCTTCCTTTGTTTTCTTCTGATCATTACCACAGATACTTGTCAGTTTAAGAAGATTTGTTAATGGCTTATTTAGTAAGTATCTTAAAAATAGATTGTGTTCAGTAGTCAAAAATGTCATTTTTGTAGGTAAAAGTTCAGTTATCTTTTTCAGGTGATCTTGACATTAAGATTAATCATGCTCTGTAGATTGTATGTTAAGTAGCATTACAGCCAGCTCTTTGTTTCAGAATATACGATAACATAGGTGTTGCACTGCTGAAAACCATACTTAAGTTTCACATTGTCTAGCTAGTTCATAAAAATTGAAAATATGGTTGAAATTTATAGCACTGACTCTCCCATTTGATATGTTGTAGGCAAGGTAAAGAATCCTGAATGGAGCAGAAATGAAATCCCACATAGTTGTGGTGAGGTTTGTAGAAAGAAACAGCCTGGCCAGGACTGTCCACATTCCTGTAACCTGTAAGTTGGAAAAACAGACTTCTGGGTTCCCTGTGGAAGTGCTTTGCTCGTGGCTTTAAGTGTGTATAGTGTTGTCGTCTAACAAGAAGGGGAAAGAGTGATCCGAATCATTTGCTGAGCACTGAATCTTTAGGAGACACTCTACTACGTAGTGAAAGCCTTTCCACAGCCCAGTGATGTGTAGTATGACGGTTTCCACTTTACAGATGAGGCTCGGAAAGGTGAGGTGTCATGCCCAATGTTTCAGTGCTAGGATGTGATGGAGCTGGCTGTCAAAGCCAGTAATCCTTCTCTTGTTTTGTACTGCTGGCTCTAAGAAGAAAGGAGCTTCTGAAACTTTATTGGCATTTGTAGGAAACAGCCAGGGAAAGGCATTTATTTGTGCAGCAGCCTGTATGGTAGTACTTTGAGGGTGTGAAGAATATTTGTTTCTCTTTCTCAAAAATATGGTTGCCCACTGAATTAGACTTAACTCCAATTGCCTTTAATTCCCAAAGGATTACATTTGCCATCATTTAGAATACCTCTCCTCAGAATACAAATTACAGACAGGCACTTGTAAGCTGGGACTTGAACCCAGGTCTTCTGGAAGAGCAGTGAGTGCCCTTAATTACCAACCCATCTCTCCGACCTGTAGATTCTAGTTTTGGGGTTTTGTTTGTTTGTTTGTTTGTTTTTATTGTTGTTGTTGTTCTTTAAAAAGACATGAAAGTAAGAGAAGGGGGCCAGCTAGACTGGGGAGGGAGAATGGGAGGGCAGTGTGTGGGGGTGAACATCAAAAGTACATGATACACATGATTCATGATATGGAACAGTTGTAAACACGTCCATTAATATGTGGCAGCCAGAGGAGCATTCATGCAGTCAGCACTGTGCTAGCACCTTTCCATGGGCTCTGAGAATAAAAGCCAGCAGGCCACCAGGCTCAGAGAGCGGGCACCTCACTAAGCCAGTTCTCGCTAAACTGAGTTCTGTGTTTTGAGACAGGGTTTCATGCTATAGCCCTGGCTGCCCTCAGCCATTCTGTTTCCCTCAGACCTCAGCTTCCTCAGTACTGGAATTGCAAGTGTGAGTGCTGTGCCCAACAGAAAGCACTCCTTCACAATTTATAAAATCCCCAAAATAGGGTTAAGTGGGTAAGGTGCTTGCTGCCAAGACTAAGGCCTGAGTTTGAACCCTGGGATCTCCATGGTGAACAAAGAGAACTGACTCTCACAACTTGACCTCCACATGTTCATCATGGACCATGTACACACACACACACACACACACACACACACACACACACACACACACA
>JANHMN010000004.1:97443196-97464989 GCA_030674055.1 Rhabdomys pumilio | reverse complement strand
ACACACACACACACACACACACACACACACACACACACACACACACAAAATATAATTCTTTTTCTTAACTTCCAAAAATATTAAGTGAATTTCTTAACCACTCTATAATTGACAGTAGTTTTGCATGAAGACAGTATTTATCTGAAATACTAAAATTCCATTTTGTAATTTTATTTTTTTGTTCTAGCTTCTATACAACATTCTGCTAGTTCTGGTGTCTAGTGCTGGTGTCTAGTGCTAGGTGTAGAGCACATCACTAAGCTCACTTCTTCCCACAGCCTCTTCTTGCCCGTGCTTGGATTATGTATGCATCACTCATCTGCTCCCAGTGTCTTAGCAGTGTGCTGTCCCTATGTCAGCCTTCTTTGCCCTGTAATTGTATCAGCCCAGTACCTGGTTATGACTTCACCAGCTGATGAGAACAGTGCTTCTCATGGTCTTGTTAGATGTGAACACTGTTTCTCCCTCCCTCCCTCCCTCCCTCCCGAGTATTCTACTCGGGATCTCCCACATGTCAGTAAGTGCTCTTCTATTAAGAAGTATAGACACTATTATAGTTGGACCAAGGCCATATATTTTCAAATGTCATTTTTGTCAAATCTAAACAAAACCAATATTTTGAGTAGGATTTTACTTTTGTTTTTTTCTAAAATGATTATCTTATTCTGAGATAGTAATGTCGTCAACTTTTTCTGCATAAAAATATTAATCATTCTTGATTTTTTTTTTTTTTGAAGCAGTCTTAACTATGTGACCAACTGGCCTACAACTCATTATATAGACCAGACTGACCTCAAATGTGCAGGGACCCACCTGCCTTTGCCTCCTCGGTGGCGTTATGTGCTATCTCATCTTTTTAAAAATATAGTTGTTTCTTAAAGACATTTCATAGTAGGCTTATTTGTTGCCTGTCTGTCTTAGTTTGCTTTTGTTGCTGTGATAAGCAACTGACCATGTTTAATTAACTGAGATTATAAACTGAAAGGGTTTATTATATCTTATGGATCAGAACCTATCATCAAAGGAAGCCAGGGAAAGAGTGGAAGCAAGAACCTGAGGGCAGGAAGTGGAGCAGAGGCCAGGGGAAACGCTGCACACAGACTCTCTTCCTCTACTACTACTCAGACAGCTTGCCTTTACACGGACCACCTGCTGGGGAGTACCACCCACAGTGCCTTAGGCCCTTTCCCATCATTATCAGTTAAGATGGTGTCCCCAGACATGCTCACAGGACAATCTGATGAATTCATCCACTGAGGTTTCCTCTTCCCTGTTATGTCAAATTGACAACAGTGATTGGCTCTCCTGCTGCTGTATTCACAGTAGAACACAGCTGAGGCAGCTTTGTTTAGCTTTAATACATAGAAATGGTTTATTATGGCTGGAGAGATGGCTCAGTGGTTAAGAGCACTGACTGTTCTTCCAGAGGTCCTGAGTTCAGTTCACAGCAACCACATGGTGGCTCACGACCATCTGTAATGGGATCTGATGCCCTCTTGTGGTATATGTGAAGATAGTGTACTCATATACATAAAATAAATAAATAAATCTTTAAAGAAATAAAGTCAGAGAGCAGTTTGAATCATTCCTTAAAAAAATGGTTTATTCATTATTGCTTTCTTTTTTTCTTTTCCCCAGTCTCTGCCATCCTGGACCCTGCCCACCCTGCCCTGCTTTTACAACTAAAACATGTGAATGTGGACGGACCAGGTAAAATTAGAATTAGACCGAAGAAGAGGCCAGTTTTCATATGCATGGTTTACTTATGAGTGTCTAACATAAAAGATTAGTAAGCAGAAGGAAGTGAGTGGTGGGTATGAATTAAAGTCATCCCCTGCTATCCCTGGGGCCTTAGTTCCGGGGCCTTTGGGGATGAAAGGATAAGCCAGCAAAATCAGGATACTTATTAGAGCAAGCTAAAATCAGAGTTCTGTCCCGTGTCTTGTTAAGTATTATGGCTGTATGCAATACGAACATGTTTGATCCCAGGACAACACTATTGTGCTTCTGGTCTGAGTGTTACAGATCTGGGTGCACATTGACTCCTTTCTTTCCTGGTTGTTAGGCAGCCCCAGGCGGTGTGACAGTGGAATCCAGATCTGAGCCATCCTTCCAGGGTTTTCTCCCTCCTGCGTGCTGCTTAGTGGACTAGAACTAGCTTTTGTTTCACCACTAAACAGCAAAGAGAGAAAGGCAGAGTAGAAAATAGGGATGAGGGAGGAAGAAGGGGAGAGATGGGGAGAATGTTTAAATAAAAATGCTAGGAGGGGCCGGTGAAATTGCTCAGTGATTAAAAGTGCATGACTGTTGAAAAGGACCTGCGTTCCGCTCCCAGGACCCATTTTGGGCAGCTCAACAACAGCTGGTGGCTCTAGCTCTGGGTGATAGGACGTCTCTGGCCTCCATGGCACCTGCATACGTACTTACAAACATGTCTACCCAAAATTAATTAAAAATTTGAAGGA
Source organism: Rhabdomys pumilio (assembly GCA_030674055.1). Classification (NCBI taxonomy): domain Eukaryota; kingdom Metazoa; phylum Chordata; class Mammalia; order Rodentia; family Muridae; genus Rhabdomys; species Rhabdomys pumilio. The sequence continues at coordinate 97,462,524 of JANHMN010000004.1, read as the reverse complement.
AACACTTAGAAAAGTTGGCGAGAGCAAAGTCAAGGGAAACATTTACCGCATATTGAAGGAAGGGCTTGGGCCTCGCTGTTATTCAATCTGTACAGTGGGAGCTTCAGAGTAATGTATTTGTTTCTGTCTTTATAGGCACACGGTTCGCTGTGGTCAGCCTGTCTCAGTCCACTGTTCTAATGCGTGTGAGAATATTTTGAACTGTGGTCAGCACCACTGTGCTGAGCTGTGCCATGGGGGTCAATGCCAGCCTTGCCGGATCATACTGAACCAGGGTAAGTGGTGTAGGCACCTGTTAGTGCTGTTCATAGGCATTTCTGGAATTGTATGGTATGTCAGTTATATTACAGCAAAACTATTTCACAGAAGCCTGCACAAGAGGGAGAGTCCAAGGAACGGAGATCAAAACCAAGTCCATCGTGAGGCATCTATTTATACTTACCAGGGTATCTAAAATGAAAGACTAGAACCCAAATGTTGGCAAAGGTGAAGCATGTGTGTGTTATGACCCAGCTAGACCCTGCCTCAGAACAATAAGAAAAGAAAAAGGGAAGAAAAAAACTCAGCAAAGAAACAGCTGCTCATAGAACAGGCGGCTCTCAGATGCTGCTGGCTGCTGGAGTTTGTCCACCAGTTCCTTGGTTCCAAAGCACTCGTTGTTCTCTGCATCTGTATTAGTTTATCTAACAGATACCACTTGATGAGATGTGAGGTTTAGAGTCCCAGTGGGTAAAGATGCACATGTTCTTATTCAAAGACCGTGTCTCTCTCTCTCTCTCTCTCTCTTTTTTTTTTTAATGTATATGGATGGTTTGCCTACATATGTGGGTGTGCCATACATGCATTAGTGGCCAAGGAGGCCAGAGGAAACATCTGGTTCATGAAATCAGAGATAGAAGCAGTTGTGAGCCACCACGTGGGTGCTAAGGACTCAAACCTAGATCCTTCAGGAGAGCAACCAATATTCTTAACCACTGAGCTATCTCTCCAGCGCTAGAATGTTTATCTTTAAAATGTAAAAAGGTTATGTTTCAGTCAGTTGAGGTTTTCCCTTCCTATGTGCCCAGAGTTGTTTTTGGTTCTGTTTAATATACTATTTTATGAATATGATTGTTTTTTAGCAGGTTCTCTATTTATAGCCCTCCCTGTCTTGCCTAGAACTTGCTATTAAACCAGTCTGTTCTTGAACTCAATTACATTTATTCTGATGTTGATTTTCTGGGCAAGTAGATAACCTAAATTGTCCTTAGAAAGAAGTTAGTTAGCATTTAATTAGTTCCACGGTGTTTCCGTTTAGTTTTTATTTTTGCTCACCATTTATCATTATGAGCAGGGTATACATGTATAGATTATTTTATGATAAATATCCTTTGTGAAAAAAATATAAAGTGATACCAGCAAAATTATGTAATTTAATGAAAATTATAAGGTTTTTTTCAATAGCAGGGAGCTTTTTGCAAGCATTTTATGTGAACACTGTCAGATCCTTTTTGTTGTGTTGAAGTGTTGGTGGGGATCTAGGTGTCAGCCCTTCCTACATTGCCAGCTTAGTTTGCAGGCACCTTATGTCGTGTCCAGAGCTTCACAGTCCCTGCTGCTCCACCATTGCCTTAGATAACAAATCGGGGCCCTCTGACTTTTGAGGTAATCTGTTTGCAGGATCTCCGCAGCAGCACTAAGAATTGGCAGAGGAGCAGAGCTTTGTTTCTATGCAAAACTCTTAGATGGTTAGAGAGCTGACATATACAACATTAATTTTTGCATTATGTCTGATCTGTGCTAGTGAACATTTATAGATTGTTGGGAGTATTTTTAAAGTGTGGCTAGGTTGCTGATTTGTCTTTTAAATTGTGTCCTCAAGTGTGCTACTGTGGCAGCACCTCCCGAGATGTCCTGTGTGGAACCGATGTCGGCAAGTCTGACGGATTCGGGGACTTCAGCTGTTTAAAGATCTGTGGCAAGTAAGGGTTTCCATTTGTGCTTTTAGATGACAGTTTCTCTTAGATTAAAGTGTCATTATATGTAGCAGTTATGCAGTTGTCTGTTGTCTTTCTTCCTAGGGATTTGAAGTGTGGGAGTCACACCTGTTCTCAGGTTTGCCACCCTCAGCCCTGTCAGCCTTGCCCACGGCTCCCCCACTTGGTGCGATACTGCCCTTGTGGCCAAACACCTCTCAGCCAGTTGCTGGAACATGGAAGTAATGGTCGCAAAACATGCATGGATCCTGTTCCTTCCTGTGGAAAAGTGTGTGGCAAACCCTTGTCCTGTGGTTCCTCAGGTAACTAGTTGACCTAAATTTATTTTTTAAATAAATAGGAGATGAAGAGATGGCTCAGTGATTAAGAGCACTAGCTGCTCTTTCAGAGGATCCAGGTTCAATTTTAAACACCAACATGGTGGCTCACAACTGTCTGTAATACAGACATACATGAAGGTAAACCATTCATATACATAAAATAAAAATTAAGATTTTTTTTTTAAATGTACGTGTTTAGGAATAATGATGCCTTTTCCAAGTAGTATTAAATGTCAGTCTTAAGAGCATAGGTTCTGAAAAATGTAATGATCAAATTTGAATAGGTACTTTTTTCTTTTACTCAGACCACACTTGTGAAAATAGATTCCCAAGTCATCTCTCAGTTTTATTGCCCACACTGTCAGTTCTCTTAGCAGCCTACTCAAGTGCTAACACCATGTAGACTTTCACTAATCTAGCATTCCACCAGTGTTTAAACGTCTTCTTTTATAATAAGAACATGCAAAAACAACCCTGGATGAGATATTTAAAAACCTAAGTTCCAAGTGTGATAAAGTCTCAACTAGTTAATCATTCAAAGAATGCCTTCTAGCTAAGCCCCTCCCCATAGCTGGGGATGGCTCTGAGCATCATTCTGGCTGGATGGATACTTTTCTAAACTCTTCCTTCAAGATATGCTCTAACTATGTAGCCCTGGTAAAACTGGTACTAAGTAACTCAGCCTGGCAGCTTCTCCAGGGCTGGGGTGACAGTTATGAGCTACCATACCCAGATCATATTACTCTTTAAAGACTGGTAACAGACAATTTTTTTGCATTGTTGATCAGTAGTCATCTTTCTTGTTACCTTGACTAAAGTGGTGATATGTGGCCCACCAAGGTTTCTCGGGCTATCTGCTCTGCACCTGTGTGTGTGCAGTTTGATTTTTATTGCAGGCTTTCTGGAGCTTTTTGTTGTCTTTTAAGGTAATTTGTAGCCTTGGCTCTTGTTGCTTATTGTTAATGTTTTTAGTACAGCTGCCTTCTGATCACTAATGATGCCTTGCTTCTTCCTCTTTTTGGCTTCTGATTATTTATAAAAAATTTCATTGGAATTAGATATAAAATAATATTGTGAGTTTTGTTTGTTTTAGGGCTGTCATACTGTTTTGTTTTCTGAGACAGGATCTTGTATGTAACTCAGGCTGGCCTGGAATTCACTATGTAACCCAATCAGCCTCTGCCAGCCTGTCCCCTTGCCTCAGCCTCTCAGTGACAGAATTACAGACATGTTCCACGTGTTTATTCAGTAGAAAGTTTGAGTGTGACTTGGTCTTTGAAGCATGCACAATTTTAGTTTGCAGTTACTTGCTGGCTTTTTTACTGAGTGAGTGTTGATGAAAGGTGACTTTAAAAAAATAAAAGTAGGCAGCTAAAGAGGAATCCCACTGACTAATGATGCATCTTTCTAAGGAAAGGCAGACAGTTTTGGTTCAGTTTCATTTGAGTAAGCTGTGAGGTTTCACATTTATTTTAAGCACCAGTGGAAATCAGTGGAGTACCCTACTTAATCTTTTTTCCTGAGTCTAATTTTAAAATTGTGTGTAGAGAAGAATTCTATTTTATTTTATTGTTTGGCTTTATTTATTGTTATTTTGTGTGTGAAATAAAGACCAAATGACTTCTAAATCAGGGAAGATGGTCAAATCTTCCTTTTCTGGAAAGGCATGACTTTGCTTTATAATGGTTTCACAATACAGACAAGAAGCCCCATCCCAAGGCTCGGCTGTTCTGTAGGCAATAGAAGAATAAGTGTGAGATGGGTAATAAGGGAGAGTAGTGCAGAAGACTGGAGACCTGTAGTGTCCGGCCTCAGAGCAGCCGGAGCAAGGGCTCATGAGGTAACTGCAGTGCCATGGCAGATATTCTTACCCAGGGGCTCAGTGTCTAGCCCAGGCTGATCTAGAACTCCCCTGCTGAGCTCATCTCCAGCCCCTAGCAGGTTATGTATTTATTTCCTTTGGTTTTTAAATTTCGCTAATTTAAAAAAAAAAAAAAAAGGTTTTAAATGAAATACAATATATTCTCATTAAAATTTTCAAACAGTACAGAACTGTGTGGAAGAAAATTGAGTTAGTGCTCATCTATCCCTTTGTTCTACCCCAACAGATTATGCTCTAGAGCTTTGTAGACAGTCACAGTCTCATGTGTTACATGCTGTGTGTTCACACTACAAATAATCTAGCTTTTGATTTTCCCTAAATGCTGTTGTGCCGTGTTTAACTTAACTTGGGTTTTGCAATTAATAATACATTTGTGTTGCAAGCAGGTGTAGAGGACAGAGGTCAGCTTCAGTTCTCTTCCCCATCATTATCCAGTTTATGTTTTGAGACACAGGCTCCTCTGATAAGCTTTGCTGTTTTGGCTAGACTGTCTGGCACAGTCTAGCTTCTTAGGTTATTGTTGGAGATCTAAACTTGGTTCCTCATTCTTTGTCTTTTGAGATGGGGCTTCTCTGTGTAGTCTGGCTGTCCTGGAAGTTGTTCTATAGACCAGGCTGGCCTCGAACTCACAGAGATCCGCCTGCCTCTGCCTCCTTGGTGCTAGGATCAAAGGTGAGCCACCACTGCTAGTTCCTAGTTCTTGAGCAGCCAACACTTACGTGATGAGCCATCTCCCCAGCCTAATAATATACTTGCGATAATATTTTTGGTAGTATTTAAATTTTTTCTGGAATCTTAAATTTTTTTTTAGATATAACTAATCCTTTAATTTGGATGTAGTGGTATATGCTTATAATTCTAGCACTGTCTTATCTCAGAAAGTGTGGGGGGGAGGTGCCCCCCCCTCAGGGGGTAGTATACACCTGAAATCTCAGCAATTGGGGGATGAAGGTCTAAGGACCTTTTAGAAAATAATAGGTGCTCTTAATTTAAGAGCTGTACACTGGACCATAGTATAGGCCAGCTAGTTCACTAGAACCAAACCAGGAAAGGGGATGTCTAAAAGGAGCCTTTCTGGAGTCAGAACAAATCTCAAAGACTATGTTCTTGACCACATTTAATAAGATCAGACTGCTGAGCAATCTAGGCTCCAGGGTATACCCTTTTGTTTAAAGGCTAGTGGATTAATGGACTCTTGGGCCTGAATGTAGCCCAGGAAGCCTTGTTTACCCAAACCAGCTTAAAAGAGTTGGTTAGAAAAAAACCTGCTAAAATAGCTGCTGTCTTAAATAAATGTGTGCTCTCAAGGTTTTGCTGCCCAAAGAGCATACTGTGAGGGAAGTAGATGGCTTTAAGGTAGTCTGGCCACATCACAAAATAAGTCAGTCAACCAAAAATGCTGGAGGTATTGTTACAGGCCTTTATCCTAGCACTCGCTTGGGAGGCAAAGGCAGGCAAGTCTCTGAGCTAGAGGCCAGTCTGCCTGGTCTGCTTAGAGTTCCAGGTCAGCCAGAGCAGCACAGTGTCTCAAACAAATGCTACAGAACTTGACAGTGCCTGAGTAGCTTTAGAAGCTCAGCATACCTGGGTGTTGGCAGCACAGGCCTGCAGGCAGATCTCTGTGACCTCCAGGACAGCCAGGGCCATGCAGAGAGACCCTGTCTTGAAAAACAAAAAACAACAAAAGTTCATTGAGTGGGTAAAGGAATTTACCACCAGAAGCCATTCATGGAAGGAGAAAACTGATTCTCATAAAGTGTCTTCTGATCACTACGTGACTGCCATGGCGCTCACATGCTCACATATGTACATATACATACATACATACATACATACATACATACATACATACATACATGGCGCTCACATATGTACATACGTATGTACGTAATAGATAAGTACTATTTTTGAAGCCGTGAGAAGGGAGGCTTTTAAAGCAGGTCACAGTTGCTGTAGTGTGTGTGACATGCTGAGAAGGAAAGCAGCAACAGAATCAGATGTCACATTAGGAGAACTTCAAATACCCATTTAAGTGTGTTCATTAAACCAAAGGCAGCCATGTTAAAAAGCTGAAAGAAAGGATGCGACAGACTCACATCAAATAGAGAGACTTATCTGTAAAGGAAAAGAAACTAAAGCCAGGCGTATTATAGTATACCCATAATCCTAGCACCTGGGAAGTAGACACGAGAGAGTTAGGAGTTCAGATCATCCGGTACAGAGTGACCTGAAGTCTAGCCTGGGGTACATGAGAGAGAGAAATTTACCCCCCAAAAAAAAGAAAAAGGGGGGGCAGGGAGTGATGGCACATGCCTATTACCCCAGCATTCAGATGACTGACAGAAAGGTCTTGAGTGAAGGCCATCCTAGGAGGCTGTTTAAAAAAGAAGAAAGAACCAAATGGAAATTCAAAAGTTGAAAGTTTAACAACTGAATCCATTAAAGGTGCTCAGCAATTGATTTGACTTGACAAGAAATGATCGATAGGGTTGGGTGTCGTTCAGTAAAGTGTATACTTGGTGTGTATATAGTAGACCCTGGTTTCAATCCCAAGTAACATTGGGGGGGCGGTTGTTGTTGGTCTCGAGAGCTGGAGATGTAGCTCAGTGGCCTGACTTAATAGAAAGCCCAGCACTTAAACATGTTATGGAATGCATGGCTGTAATTGCTGAAATTCCAGCACTCAGGAGCTAGAGATAGAAGGATTGGGAGTTCGAGGCCACATAAAAGAGCATCAGAATCAAGGTTAGTCACAGGTACATAGCAAGTTTGAGGTAATTCTGAAATACAAGAAACTCTGTCTTAGAAAGAAATAAATGGTGCCTGCCTTTAATCCCAGCACTTGGGAGGCAGAGGCAGGCAGATATATCTCTGTTCTAGAACAGCCAGGACTACATAGAGAAATCCTATTTTCGAAAACAAAAAAGAGGAAAGAAATGTGGAAGGGAGGATATAATTTAAAAAAAAAAAAAAAAAAAAAAAAACAGGAAGACTAAACAGAACCTCATGAAACTGGACAGCACCTTTAAATACAAGGTTGGAAGGAAAAGAAAAACACTTGGATAGCAGAAGAAAACTTTTGCATTTATTAGAAAACATATCAATAAACTATAATAATAAAAATACTATAATTAAAAGACAAAAAGATAGTTTTTAAAAGAAAAATAAGTTATAATACACAAGAGAATTTCCTCCTGTAAGACCACCTATGAGTTTCTCATAAACAGTTCCTCGATAGAGCAGTTGCTTAGCATGCACGGTTCCCTGGATTTCGTCCTCGGCACTGCAGACGTGAAAACAATTCTGGTTGTCCTTCCATGAGCCTCTGAAAGATGACTTGTCCTGGGTCTGGTGTGGTAGTACATACACATAATCCCAGCACTCAGGCCAAGAGGCAGGAGGATTATGACTTTGAGGCCATCCTGGGCTACATAATGATACGGGTACCCTCTCAAGAAAGGGAAACAAAAAAATATTCGCCCTAAATCTAGTTATCTCTCAGATGAATGCAGGCTGTCCATGGCTATGCAGACAGCAGCCCCGTTGGTGGAATTATGGATTGTGGCTTCAGAATTGTCTGTGATCCCAGATCATAGCCCAGAGCATTTCATCAAAGTCATCCACAATTTAATTTTAGGGAGATCTGAATATAATGTAAAGACTTGTGACCTAAAGCAAAGCTCTAGAAGTCTGTGCTTTGCCTCAGCAAGCAACATGCCTGCCGAAGTGTATTCCAGTGACGTGACGCTAGACTCAAGGTGCCTAGCCTGCTGGATGGAGGGAAGCTGAGGAAGACAAGATGTTGGTAGTGAATTTGGAAATACCAGAATCAGTCACTGCAGTTTTCACTCCCAGCTCTTTTCCATTTTATTGTAGATTTCATCCACACCTGTGAAAAGCTCTGCCATGAAGGAGACTGTGGGCCGTGCTCTCGCACCTCAGTTATTTCCTGCAGATGTTCTTTCAGAACAAAGGTAAGGCTAAAAGCTTAGAAACACTGTCATCATTGCCTTTTAAAATGGTGATTGTGGGAGAGGAGGAACCAAAATAATCCAGTTTTACTCCAGTATATGATTCACTGAATCCCCCCAATGGAGAGTCTGGAGGGTTGCTCACCTCAAGTACATATGTGAAGGAAGAAATAGCACTCCTGTGACTTAGCCCCATGGGGACTGCACACAGTTTACAAAACTCCTCATGTGAGAGTTTAGACAGCTGCTAACGTAGCTGATATGACCACTTAATTCTCATCTGAGCTGAAAGCCAGTGGACCCCAAGACCACTCACAGCAGGATAATTTGGTAGACTCTGAATTCACTGAAAACTGTCACATTCATGGTTTCAGGAAAGAACACAGATTAGAATTAGTCAGTAGACAAAACATGTAGGAAAGAATCCAAGAAAGGAGCAAATGTGAAGCTCCATTTGTCCATCCTCTATGATCTTCTTGGTGTCTGTGTGTGATAATATGTAGAGAACATTCCAGCCAGGAAGGCTCACAAAAGCCTGTGTGTTTAGAACATGTATTGTCATCCTGGTATGATGGACTACCTACAAAGCCAATCTCAGTCTCTCCAGACTTCAGTGGCTACTGTATGACCAAAGCCTCAAGCCTAAAACTGTCCAGTGTGGCCTGCTATGTCATATGCTTAGACTATCCAGTTGACAACAGCTATAGGCAAACAGTGGCATTCAACTAAACAGTACCTCTTGAGAGCCAAGTACAGAAGCCAGAATTTAGATTCTAATTTCAGCCCTAGGTAGTGTGGTTAGGCATCTGACCATCATTCTGGAGTTGGGCTTTAGTGCCCATGTCTGCTTTCCGTGAAGTCTTTTCCTGTGGCTATCTTGGGATGAAGCCTTCTAAGTAATGATCTGCCCTGCTGTCCTACTAGGAAGTCATTTCAGTTCTGTCAGGACTTCCTCTAAAGAACATAGGCTAGGATGAAGACAGACTTTAACAGTTGATACTTTTTGTTAAAGTAGTTAAGGTCTGAACAACAACGGACTCACCAATTATTTTGAGGATATAATTAGTTTAATAGATAAACTTCAAAATAAAAGAAAAAAATAGTATAATTTAGTATGGTGGCAATTGTATAAAGCTTATGGGGTGTTTATACTGAGAGCCACAGTAGATGTGGCTATCACATCACTTCTTACTTTGTAAGTGCCAGGTGAATGACTGAAGGAGCTGAGAGTATAGCTTAGTGATAAAGCCTGTGCTTATCTTACAAGACTTGAGTTCAGTTGTCAGAACCAAAAAATCGAGCAGGGCTTTGAGATGTTGTGATTCAGTGATCACCAGTTCTGTAAGGGCCACAGGTGCTCTTAGTGACTTTTGAACAAGAGTTGCAAATAGGGTGAGAAACAAGCTACAGAACTGCGTGCTTGCATTTCTCTCCAGCAATTCCATTTCTGCCTTCTTGCTTCCATTCATACTGTCCTCAAGCTCACTAACCCATCCAATGAGCATATTCTTCAAAAGCTTTGTGAATTGAAATTTTGCAACCCTTTCTATTTGGTATGAACTCTGTAAGCCTTTTTGACAAGTTAAAAATTCTCTTCAGAAAACTGGTATCATTGCCCCATCATTTAACCACATGGATTTTTTTTTTCTTGTTTTGTTTTTCAAGACAAGGTTTCTCTATGTGGCCTGGCTGTCTTAGAACTCTCTCAGTAGACCAGGCTGGCCTTGTTGTACCACAGGCTTGCCTATCTCTACCTTCTGGGTGCTGAGATTAAAGGTGTGTGCCATTATGCCTAGCTACATGGGTGTTTCACAAAATATCTCTTTTAATGGGATGAAAGCAAATTTGCACAAGTGTTGTTTTTTCTTTCTTATTTTTCTTTCTTTCTTTTCTTCTTCTTATTCTTATTGGTTTGTGTTTTGTTCTTTTCAGATAGAGTCTCAGCCTGTAACCCATTCTGTACCTCACAGGCTAGCCTTGAATTCAAAGCCTGCCTCAGCCCCCAAAGTGCTGAGATTACAGGCATCATACCCAGCTGAAAAGCTTCAGTTTCTTACACAGCTTCACATCTATTTGCAATTGGCAAGTTTGTAAATTAGAGCCATTTTTACAAAGTGAGCCCAGTGCAGCATCTAGGCAGCCAGGCTCCTGCCACTCATAGCTGACTCAGTTCCCCGTATTATCATCCTCACCACACGTTTTCCGCATGATCATGCCTCAGCAAATGGCATGTGGTAGGCTTTTGGAGCTTCTGTCACGGAGTTGAAACCATTGTAATAGAGTTCTGAGATCCAAAGGCCTGCTTATTTTCTTGGTTGTGGTATTTACAGGGTATGTGTTTTCCCTTAGGTTAAATGATAGCAAATTATTACCTATTTTCAGTTTTTTAAAATGAATCTTATGTTTTCAGTGAGTTAATTTTTTGAGACTATGTCTCACTGTGTTGCCTGGCTGGCCTTGAAACTCACTCACTGTCCTGGTCCTGCCTCCAGTGGAGGCTTTACAGGCATGCCATATGCTTATCTTCCACTTTCCATTCTTGTATCTGCTTTTCATGACTTTGTCTGTGCCATGGTCAGGAAATCAGGTTTTGATACCTTTAGACATCCTTTTCTTTTCAGGCTTCATAGTTTCTAATCTGCTCTGGGCTTCAAGGCCAGAGCACAAAGATTGTTGGAATTGTATTGTATGAAAAGTCAGGAAACATGGAGTCTTGTGAGTGCAGCACACTGACGTAATTGGGCTAGCTCTGGGCTGGAGCTGGTGAATAACCATGTTATAGTCTGCATTCCTCTGCAGGTGTCATTTTAATTACTCCTAAAGTAGCCACTGTTTCTTTTTCTTTTTCTGTAGGAGCTTCCATGTACCAGTCTTAAAAGTGAAGGTATGGCTGCAGGGGGCACAAAGGAACTTTGTGGAATGAAGATAATGCCCTGTGTATTCATAAAATACTGAGTTGTATGCCTGTCAAAGTTCCGTGAGGAAACATTGAAGATTTGCTCATTACATTTATAATTTTTATGGTAAAAGGAGAAAAAATCGAGTTCTACTTAGTAGATTTCTCTTTTTAAAAATTGAGCTAAAATACACTTATATCTACATCTTACTTTGAAATACATTTTAAAAATAAATTGAGCCCAGGTGTGGTGGTGTGTGCCTATAGTTTCAGAGTTCTGGCCATGAAGCAGGACAGTTGAGAGTGTGAAGCCTTATCTGACCCTTTAACAGCAGTTTCAGCCCACCTGCATTATACCCCTATGTTGTCGCCTTTTTTGAAATAAATGTGAGGCTGAGATAGCTGGTAAAAGCTACACACGCCTGATAACCTGAGCTCAATCCTAGAACCCACATAAGCCAGATGTGGTATAATTCCACCATTCCTACTGCAAGATGGGAAGTAGAGACAAGAGAATCGGCGAGACACTCAAGGAAGGGTCAGCTCAGCCTAGAGTCTCTTAAAGCTGCAGATAGAACAAAATACCTGGCCAAACAAGTGAAGAGGGGGAGAGCAGACTCCTGAAAGTAATTCTGTGACCTCCACCATACATACTATGTCAGACACAAAAGTGGTTTTTTTAAAGGGGCCTCTCTTAAAGATGGCAGTATGCAGTCATGAGAACAAGAGTTAAGATAATCAGCCGGGCACTGTCTCCATGCTGTACTCCCAGCTCCAAGCATCTACCTGTTCTAGCTTCCAGCCTGGCTAGGAAAACTGGAGCCCATGTTGAGGGAAGACCTTACCACAAAAAAGTAGGCAGAATAATAGAGGACATCTGATGTACTCACCTGTACATGAGTTCACACACACATACACAAGCAGTACTGGCTGCTCTTTTAGAGGACCTGGGGGTTTGGTTCCCAGTCCCACACAGTGACTCACAACCATCTGTAACTCCAATTCCAGGGAATCTCATACACTGCTCTTCCTTAGGCATCAGTCACACATGTAGGATATACACTTATATTTATTCCTTTGGGGTTTGTTTTTAGACAAAGCCTGGCCTGGTTGCTACGGTTACAAGCATGCATTACCATATCTGTCAATAGCTTTGGATACATTGTAGGTGCAAGTAAGGCTGGATTTATGCTCTTGATGTCTGGTAGGACTGTGGGGGGTCTCCTTAGCCTTTGACCCAAATCTCCCCCTCTACACCTGCCAGTCTCTGTCTTGTCTAAGTCACCCTACAACTCGTTTTGGAGAAGGTTAGGATGACAATATGTACAACATACTCGTTCTGTTGTAGTTGGGAGGAGAGCATTGTTGAGGATGGTTCTGGAAATGGTGAAGTTCACACCATGGAATTAGCCAGTTAAGAGCCCACAGCTCAGTGGCATTCAATACACTTAATACGAAATTCACCCTGATCCATGCCAGAAATGGCTTCTTTATCCCAAACGGAAGCCCTGTGCTTCTCAAGCCTTCCCTCCTCATACAGCCTTCCTGTATAAATAACTACTGTCAGCATTCTGACTATATGGATTATTATATATGAATTATTATACAGTGTATCTCGGTTTATTTCATTTATCATTTTTTAGAAGTTTGACACTTTTATTGCTAAACACTTCACTTTGTCAATATACTGCATATTCTTTATACATTCATTAGCTGATACCTATTTAGGGGATTTCTACTTTTTGGTTACTGTGAATAATACTCCCATAAAACTTGTACATGATTTTTTTCTTTCTTTCTTTTTCTTTTTTTTTTTTTTTTTTTTTTTTGAGCCAGGGTTTCTACACTCAAGCCGGCCTCTAACTCACTGTATAGTCAAAGATGCCCTTGAATTTCTGATCCTCCCAACTACCTGAAGAATGCTGGCATTAAACAAGTTTTTATTTAAATAACTTTCCAACTTTTTTTATTTCTTTCTTTCTTTTTTTTTTGTTTTTTGAGACAGGATCTCACTGTAGCCTAGGCTGGCCTACAGTTCACTATTTGTAGCCCGTGCTAGTTTTAAACTTGTGCTGGTCTTCTTGTCTCAGCCTCTTATTTCAGTGCTCTGATAGTAAGTATAAGCTACAACACCCAGTACTGGTTTTTGTTGTTGTTCTTTTTTGAGACAGGTTCTCCCGTATCCAGGGCTGACGTAGAATTCACTATGCATCTAAGAATAACCTTGAACTTCTGATCCTCCTGCCTAAACCACTTAAGTCCTGGGATTACAGACATACACTGCCACACTTGGATTTTGCAAGTTCTAGCCCAAGCAGGGTTACATAGTGGCATGTCAAAAAAAAAAAAAAAAAAAAAAAAAAAAATCACTGTAGCTGTCCTTACTGGGTGTAAAATGGGGTTTTGATTTTCATTTCTATGGCCACTTGTATATCTTTTGAGGGAAAAGATCTCTAAGTCATTGTACTTTTTAAAAGCTGGGTTCTTTCTGTTGTCAATTTGTAATATATATCTGGATCTTGGATGCTTATGAGGTATGTAATTTATAAATGTGTTTCTGTTTTGTGAGGTGTTGCTATTTTGTTATGGTGTCCTTCAATTTCATACACAAAAGCTTTTTGTTTTATTGAGTTTGTGTTTTCTGCCTTTGTATGTGCCTTAGGTATCCTGGCCTTTTCTTTTTTCTCTTCTCTACTTTTTGGTGGGGATTGAACCCAGGGCCTCACACATTCTAGAACAGTGCTGTAACACTAAGCTAGCCTAATCCTCTAATTACTTTAGAAAGTATATATAAAACACAGAACTACATACCATCTTTTTTTGTGTATGGTGCCAGGGTTCACTTAGGCCTTGAGCAGGCTGTATAGGGAGCCTGCCACTGAGTGCTTCTCCAGAGCCCGGTTGAATTTTTGTTGGAGATAGATAGATAGTTAGATAGATAGATAGATAGATAGATAGATAGATAGATAGATAGATAGATAGATAGATGGATGGATGGATGGATGGATGACATATCTATCTATCTCCAACAAAAATATGTACTTCATCTACAAAAAATGATTACACTCTTACCCGTACCGTCAGCTTTGGGTTTTTTTTTTTTTTCCACGGGTAAAAATAATATTTTAAAAGCATTTTCATCATTAATTTTTTATATTTTTACATTTGTATTTCTTCAGCCTATATTCACTTTAATGTGTGTTAAATGAATGTTTACATTGCATGTTTATTTTTTTCTTTAATTGGCTGTAATAGATGCTACATTTATGTGTGACAAGCGGTGTAACAAGAAAAGATTATGTGGACGGCATAAATGTAACGAGATCTGCTGTGTGGTAAGTGGACTTAGCATTTGTTGGTGTTATCTGATTCCGTTCATTTGGAAGCCTCAGCCCTCTGGAATGTGGCCCAGATTTAGAAATCAGCAGGAGGGGCCCTAACTGCCAGTCGGAGAGTTCTCCCAGCCCACATAGAGAAGGCTTCCAGCCCTGGTCCTGAGACAGTGTGATTTTGGTTTTTTTTTAATTTTGTGGATGTGTGTCTGTGTTGATCAGTATGGAAGTATGTACGCATGAGTGCAGGTGCCTGCAGAAGCTAAAAGTGTTAGACCTCTTGAGAACTGGAGTTAGAGGCAGCTACGGGCCATCAGACATGGGAGCTAGCAACCAGTGTATCCTGTGAAAGCAGGAAACACTTATTGAGCCATCTCTCCAGCTCCCAAGGCACTTGAGAAAAAAATGGTCCTTTGGGGTGACTTCGCCCCAGCACACACTGGTGTGGACTTAGCAATTTGAGCTTTGGGTTTTATGCATTCATTGTGCCAGATCAGAGGCCAGAATGGGTTTGCTGGGTTTGCTGGGTTTGGTGTGTGTGTGTGTGTGTGTGTGTGTGTGTGTGTGTGTGTGTGTGTGGTGGTTGGTTTGTTTTTCAAGACAGGGTTTCTCTGTGTAGCCCTGGCTATCCTGGAACTCACTCTGTAGACCAGCCTGGCTTCAAACTCAGAAATTTGCCTGCCTCTGCCTCCCAAGTGCTGGGATTAAAGGCGTGCGCCACCACTGCCTGGCTGGTTTGGTTTTTTTTAATGCAGATTCTCCAAATGTTGCCTAGCTGACCTACCTAGAACTTGCCTTGTAGATCAGGCTAACCTTTAACTCAGAGATCTGCCTGCCTCTGCTTCTGCCTCCCAAGTGCAGAATACCAAGTAAAGGCATGTACCATGACACTTGTCTAACTCCAGTTCTAGGTGACATCCATGCAGATAAAATGTCAATGTACATAAAATAAATCTGTTTTTAAAAAGGCTGGGTATGGTGGTATGTGTTTGAATCCTAGTGCTGAGACAGACATGAGAATCCTTGGAGCTTGCTTGTTAGCCATTCTAACCTGGTTGATGAACTGTAGGTTAATAAGAGACTGTATCTCAAAGGAGGCAGAAATATTCTGAGATTGGCCTCTGGAATCTACCCACATTCACACACGCACATGTACCCTTATATGTATAATATGAAAAAAAATTGTCTTAACAAAATGAAGTGTGATGGTTTTGTGTTTTATACCAAAGTTGATAAGTCAGTATTGGGAAGCCTAGACGTCCTCTGATGATCAGAAACGCAAGCAAAAGCAGGGATAGTACAGTGAGGCTCATCCAGTGTCATCTCCAGCGAGGGCTCTACTCATACTCAGGCTTGGTGTTCTTGTTTCCCCTGCTCCCCTTCTTGAAGCCCCTCTCACTCATACATTTTTTCCTCTTTTTTTTTTTTTTTGAGGGGGGGGTGGTTTTTCGAGACAGGGTTTCTCTGTAGCCCTGGCTGTCCTGGAACTCACTCTGTAGACCAGGCTGGCCTCGAACTCAGAAAGCCGCCTGCCTCTGCCTCCCAAGTGCTGGGATTAAAGGTGTGAACCACCACTGCCCGGCCATCCTTTCCTTCTTAACTGTGCACAGCTTTGTTTTTTATCTTACTTGTAAAGTAGAGAAAATGGTGTTAATAAATTGAGATCTTTCCTCCTAGGACAAGGAGCACAAGTGTCCTTTGATTTGTGGAAGGAAACTTCGCTGTGGCCTTCATCGGTGTGAAGAACCTTGTCATCGAGGGAACTGTCAGACCTGCTGGCAAGCCAGTGAGTGCCTTCACTATGGACTTAAGTTTCCGGAGTTGCCTGTAGCCCCACGTGTCTTTATTCCCAGCACTTGTAGGCAGAGGCAGGCAGATCTTCATTGGTTTGAGGTTAGCCTGGTCTACATAATGAGTTCCAGGACTACATGTAGCTAAAGCTACATAGAAAAACCCTGTCTGAAAAACAAGTTTCCTGGAATCTTTGAGCAATTGGTTTGCTTAGATTACTGTGGGCTACTGAACTAAGTGTAATGTTTCAAACATGATGAGACTCTTTTATTCTTCGCCAAACATAGTAGTGCATTACTGTAATGAAGGTACAGGTAACAATTAAATCACATATCTATGCATATTATATCCATGTCTCTCTGGACAAACTCACAAAAGCTTGTTTTGTTTCATCTTTTCCCTCAGGCTTTGATGAATTAACCTGCCACTGTGGTGCCTCTGTGATCTACCCACCCATTCCTTGTGGGACTAGGCCTCCTGAGTGTACACAGACCTGTGCCAGGATCCATGATTGTGACCATCCAGGTGAGTCACTTATGTTGCCACACCTCACGGCCTAGCATACCTTGTCGTTTAGAATGTTGCTGTGTGACCGGGCAGAGTTCTCTGGCCATGCTGGCTTAGCTGCCCCTTGCTCCTCTGCATCCGTGTAGTGTATGTGATCTAGGCCACACCATGACTCAACAGCATGCTCATCTCTTACTCCTGTAGTATTGTAGCTCTCAAGCACATCTAACAGTTTGGAAGAAACCCTGGTTTCTTGTCTTTCAGAGATTTCTCTTTGTTACCTCTACTTTTGATGCATATTTCAAAATTGAACATTGTTTTTACAGAATTAAAGACAGTGAGCTCGGTCAGCAGGTAAAGATGATGACCTGAGTTGGATTTCCTGGTCTCTTGTGGTTGAAAAAGAAAACCAACTCTTGAAAGTTGTCCTCTGACCTCCACACACATGCTATGCCACATACACTCTTACACGCAGCGAGAGAGAATACATAAGTAAATAATAATGTAACAAAAAATTATTGAACTTGGTTTTTTTTTTAGAAAAGCAATATTAAATATTAACTTGCCACTGTGATGCCTCTGTATAATTTAAATTAAATTATACAAAAATGTAAGCCAAAAGATTGGTGTTGTATCCTTTATTATAGTACTTTTTTAAAGATTTAACAAGCCTTTTTAAAATATTTTGTGTGTGTGTGTGTGTGTGTGTGTGTGTGTGTGTGTGTGTGTGTGTGTGTGTGCGTGTGAGTGAGTGCAGAGGCCAGAAATCAGTGTCAGATACCCCGGAATTGGAGTTAGAAGTGTTTGTGAGCTTCCTATTAGATTCCTATGAACTAAGCTCTAGTCCACTGAGCTATTTGTCCAGCTTTGCATTATAACATCTTATAAAAGTTATACTTTCTGTGTGTGTGTTATCTTTCCCTGTTTTAGAGTTTGTCTGTTGGGGTGGTATTTTCTGAGGGCTGAGACAGACTTGGTCTGTAGTTAGCCAGGGCCCCAGCTTGCTGTGTCTCATCAGGCTGCTTGTGTCCTAGGTTACTATGCTGAAGTTACAAGCATACGACATCATAGCTCAACAGTGCAATACCAATTTATATAATTACTTTAAATCTTATTTGTGTGCCATAGCGTACATGGAGGTCAGAGGACAACTGACAAGAGTTGGTTCTCTGTACCACTAGGTCCTGAGGATGGATCTCAGGTTGTTGGATTTGGTGGCAAGCATCCTTGTCCACTAAATCATCTTGCCCCACTCCACACACATTGTATTTTTGTGTGTTGTATGGGTGTTTGGCCTCTATTTGTCTGTCTACACAACAGTTGCATACAGTGTCCACTAAAGAAGAGTGAGTTGGATCTTCTGAACTAGAGTTACAGATGTTTGTAAGGTGCCATGTAGATGTTGGGAATCAAACTGGAGTCCTCTTGTCTTGACTGCTGAGCTCTCTCTCCCACCGCTAACCCTGATTGTTTAAGACAACAGTAGAGTGACTTGTTGCATAGGTGGTTCTCAACCTTCCTAATGCTGAAACCCTTCAATACAGTTCCTCTGCTGTGGTGACCCCCAGCCATGAAAAGCCATCATTTTTCTAGTCCATTTTATGTTGCTGGATATTCGTTTTTAGTTTTTCTCTGATAATTGCTACAGGTACTAGACCAAAAACCATTTGAAATCACATTACATTTTCTCTGTACCCAGTGAGGTTGCTAACTGTTGTCTGGGATCATATTGGATGCTGCTGCGTGACAAGACTTTTCCCGAGGAGACACAAAACATACATCTACTCCCCCACATAGGGGGCCCACAACTGATTAAAGTACAGATATCACCAAAATCCAGCTTGGTGAATCAATGGCTTTTATTGGTGTTATTTACAAGAATGGGTGAGGAATTACTTAGGGAACAGAAGTGTTCCTCAGTGACATCTGGATCAACATAACCCACCTCAGCACAGTTCACAGCTCACAAAAGCTGGGAACCTAAACCACCTCACAGCCTACAGGCAGCTCATCGGATTGAAGAGTGTCCTTTCCTAGTGGCTCGGTTGAGCTAAGCCTCCTCCTCCCAGCAGCTGGGCTTGTCTCGGGATCTTTGGAGCTTGACTAGTCTGGGAGTGATTCTGCTGTCTGTTGTTTAATTTACTCTAGAAGAGATGGAAGGATTGACCTAGTCAGTCTGATCGGTTTCAGGTACTTCATTTTGAATTCCTTTAGTTCTGGTTTAAGGAACTTCCCTACAGGGTGCAATGTTTGCATCTCAAAGGAAACACAACAGGTGCGTTGTTTCATTTACTAAGCCCTATGAAATAACTCGGGCACTGGAAATGGAATACCCATACTAAGTCTAGCCAAGTGACTTGAACTTAAAATTAGAGGACTGACTCTCAGTTTTTTAAGTTAATATAGTAAAACAGAATTAAGCAAATTTATCTTGTAGTGAAAGCCTTTTCTTGGGAAACTTAGAATGATCTTCCTAACATGGTTTTTAAGTTCCTTTCTTGGTAGTCACACCAACATGAAACGTCCAGGCCACCAGTTCCCACCGAGCTCCTCTTTCCTACCACTTTCAGGATTATAGGTGATGTCCAAATCCTCTTAGTAAGAATTCTCTCTCTCTCTCTCTCTCTCTCTCTCTCTCTCTCTCTCTCTCTCT
>JANHMN010000004.1:97421529-97443186 GCA_030674055.1 Rhabdomys pumilio | reverse complement strand
TGTGTGTGTGTGTGTGTGTGTGTGTGTGTGTGTGTGTGTGTGTGTGTGTTTAATATCCAGCATGGTGTCAGGCAGACGGAACTTAATAGGATTAAAAAATTTCCCATTATGAGGTTCTCATGTTCCTCTGAACTATAGACTAGTCGTCAAAAGCTGTGTGTGTGTGGATGAGCCAGGTAACAGGCAAGCCTTGAGCTGGAGAGAAAGAAATGAGGAATATTGGAAGCTCAGGATAGAATACTTAACTTGGATTAACTTGCAAGGAAAGTAATCACTAACAGCATTTTAAATCATTTTCTAAAAATTACTTTATATGGATGGGTAGTTTGCCTTTGTGTATGTCTGTGAACCACGTGTGCCTGGTGACTGAAGACCCTAATAAGGTGTCGGATCCCCTGGAACTGAACTTACAAATGGTTTTGAGCTACCATATGGGTGCTAGGAATTGAACCTCTGCATCCTCTGGAAGAGCAGCCAGTGCTTTTCAGTGTTGAGCCGTATGTCCAGCCCACAGTAGAAGCATGTTACTTAGACTAGATGATAGATGTCTAAAAGAAAGCTAAAAGTCAAACACAGAACCCGTAGACCAAATGACTCTCTGGAGGATGCTAGGAAGGCTGCCCTGTTGCTAGAATTTGCATGCCCCTGGAGCCCAAATGTGAGCCCTCTAGAAGAGCAGCAGACTTTAACTGCTAAGCCATCTTCCTAGCCCCAAATGGTTATGTTTCAGCAAGACACGTTTTACTTCTTTGTTGTGACTGTTTAAAGAAAGTCCTGAGTCTGGAGTTTGAAAGTCTGACGCCATTTAGAACATGTTTATAGTATTTGTGACCTTATTTAGGAATTATTTCTAAAGCTGTGTTTCTGTTTTTGCAGTATATCATTCTTGTCATAGTGAGGAGAAGTGTCCCCCTTGTACTTTCCTAACTCAGAAGTGGTGCATGGGCAAGCATGAGGTAAGTTTTCTCTCCTGGGTGTTCTTTATTCCAGTCAAAAATGTATAATTTAATTGCTCAAACATTGTTAGTCTTAGTTCTCAAAATAAATATAGTCCAGGAAGCAGGTGCTTTCTGATAGTACCTTTTTCATTTTATGTTAAAATTTACATAGAATAAAAGTCACAAGGGCTAACAAAATGACTCACAAGGTAAAGACACTTAGCTTACAAACCTGACAACCTGAGTTTAATCTCTTTAACCTACATAAAAGATGGAAGGAAAATACTGACTCCAGAGTTGACCTCTGACCTTCACATAGATGCCATAGCACACTTGCACGCACATACACAGTAATAAAGTAAAATAAATATTTGAAATTTATTTTATGTGTATGAGTGTTTTGCCTGCACGTATATCTGTGTGCCTAGTGCTCATGGAAGCCAGAAGAGGACATCAGATCCCCAGGAGCTGGAGTCACAGATGGGGTTGCGAGCTGCCATGTGGGTGCTGGGAATTAAACCTGGATCCTCTAGAAGAACAGCTGGTGTTCTTCTGAACTGAAGCACCATCTCTAACCCTGCAGCATCTTAAAATCTAATTACAACCAAGAAACGCAGCTGAGTTGACCTGAGAGCTCATGCTGGGAGCCTGGAGTCTTCTGGAAGAGCAGTGTGTGCTCTTTACCGTGTCCCGGCCCCCAACACAATTATTTATTTAATGGTGTATTTGAGCCAGCAAGATGGCTCAGTGTGTAAGGGCTCTTGCTGCCAAACCTGATGACCTGGGTGTGCTCCCCCAGAGCCCACTTGGTGAAAGGGGAGAGCCAACTCCACAAGTTGTTCTCTGACCTCCACGTATGTACACATGTGAGTGCACGCGCACATAAAGTAGATCCGAAGGGTGGACATGATCAAAGTACATCATAAGTGCATGTATGCATGTGAAATTCTTAAAGAGTACATTTTAAATGTAGGATAAATAAAGACTAGAGAGATGGCTCTGCTGTAAGAAGCACTTGCTGCTCTTCCACAGGAAGAGGTCCCAGCGTCTACATGGCAGCTCACAACAGTTTGTCATTCCAGTTTGAGGAAATCCTATACCCTCTTCTGACCTGAAAGGGCATAAGCCATGTATATATCCAGACAGGCAAAACACTTACGCAAATAAAATTTTAGAGACCAGTGTTTATTTAGGAGTCTGCCATACGGTTTAGTGGGTTTAGTGCCCAAGCCTGGCAACCTAGGCTCAGTTCCTGGGTCACATGGTAGAATAAGAGAGCCAGCTTTCTAAACTCCTCTGACCTCTACACAGGGAGCACGGCATGTGTGTGATCATACACAAGTGATACTTTTTAAATGCATATTTAGTACAGATAGTTGGGAAAATAATGGTACAAAATAACAAATCAACAAAAAAATACTTTTTTCTGAGGATTAAACCAGTGGTTGCACATGTTAAGTTAGTTTTAAATAACACAACTGATACAACATACATGTTTTGTATGGCGAGAGAAGAGAGTTTTAATGAGAAATTACTTAGACCAGGTTGGCCTGTAGCTTTGTGTATGGAAAATTGCCAGTTAATAGATGTGAGAAAACCAGTCCTCTGTGGAAGTCCTCAGTGTTTAAAAGTGGGGAAATCAAGCTGAGCAGCAAGTAAGCAAAAAAACCAAACAGCTCTCCCTTTGCCCTCGGATGTGGATGGGCTGTGATTAGCTTCTGAGCTCCTCCCTAACGTCACTCCTATAATGGATTTAACCTGGAATGGGAAACCAACCATTAACTGTTTCCTGCCGCTGTGACTTTTTCTTAGGGTATTCTGTCTTAGCAGTATACCCTAAGCAACACATACATGAGACTAGAACAGAGGTCAGCACTGAGGAGGGGGCTGTGGCTGTGATAAGTCTGACCATGTTTTTGGAGGAGGAATATGGAGGACTTTGGAACTGGGCTGCAAAGCCCATTGAGTGCTGTTGGCAGAGCTAAATGGACCATTCTAGTTGGAAGCATGGTTCAAATGTGTGCCCTTCGAGGGCTGATTCTTGAGGTTTCCAAGGGAAACAAGAACTTTATCAGGAAGTGAGACTTATAGTTAGTATTTTGGCTAATAATCGATGTGTGCTGATCAGACTGCTGAAGAAAAGCCATGATTGATGAGAGATGAGCACCACTGAGGCAGAACCTTCTGTGCCTCCTAGAGACAGTATGAAGTATGTCTTTGGGGTCAGCACAAAGCCGCTAACAGAGCTGTGTCCAGGGGCCAGGCCACATCTCAAGCCTGCAGCAGAACTTGACATTGTAAGAGTTACCTACCATATGGTACTGGTTTTGAAGGCACAAAAAGGTCGTGGAGACCAGCTGAAGCCAGACACCATATGGCAGGGTCCAAGTCCCTACAGAGAGTTGTGGAGAAGCCACTGGTGAAGGTGAAGCCTCAGTAGCAATGGAGACAGACCCCACAGTATTGGAGATGCAGAATTGATGAAAGCTGCTGGTATGGAATGGATCCAGCCTAAGAAAGAAGCTGTGTGTCCTGTGGATGTGAGTTGAAGAAATAAGGCTGCCTAAGCCCTCTGCAGCCTGAAGATAATACTAGCATTGCGTTCCACGTGCTGGACATTGAACTACAGGATTTTGGTTTTGCTTTAGCGTAGCTATTTTTATGCCCTAGTTCTTCCCTTTTGGAATAAGAATGTTTAAGTATGTAACTTGTTTTTTATTTTGCAGGAGCTCACAATTAAGAAACTTTGGAGTTTTAAAGAGACTTTGGACTTTTGAAGTGTTGGAATTTTTGAAGACTTTGGGGGGCTTTTTTGGAGTTGGACTATATTTTATATTAAGATATTACCATGAGATTTGGGGACAAGAAATGGAAAGTTATTGCACAAAATGACATTTGTGTGCTAAGTTGACATGGGATGAATTGTGCTGGTTTAACTGTCAACTTGACAACCTAGAATTATCCAGAAAGAGAGTCTTAGTGAGGAATTGCTTAGATCAGATTTGGTCTATGGGTATGTCTGTGGGGGATTGTCCTGATTGTTAATGGATGTGGGAAGACACAGCCCACTATGAGAGGCACCATTCCCTAGGCAGAAAATCCTAAATTGTATGGACAGAAAAATCCAGCTGAGCAGCAAGCAAACAACATGCATGTATTCATTCCTCTCCTCCCTTGACTGTGGATATGCTGTGACTAGCTGCTTGAGTTCTTGCCTTGACTTAAATGCAATAATGAACTGTAACCTGGAATTGTAAGCCAAATAAACCCTTTCCTCCTCTATGTTTCTTTTTGTCAGGCTACTTTATCACAGCAACAGACAGGGCAAGGGTCCTATGACTGGTGTGTTTCCCCAGCCCAGTGAAATGGTGTTGTATAACTAGGCATATGTGATACATGCTTCTCCTACTCCAAGATCATATATTTTCTAACCTGCTCTTGTTACTCCCATAACATAACTCTTGACATCTGTACCATGTTTTCAATATTCTTTTATCTTTAATGGACTTTTTTTTTTTTTCTGTACTTATTTCCTATGGTAGTTCTTTTGTTTTTTGAGACAGTTGTATTGTGTAGCCCTGGCTGTCCTCCACAGAGATCCGCCTGCCTCTGCCTCTGCCTCCTGAGTGCTAGAATTAAAAAAGGGCTACGCACTGCCCAGCCTCCTGTGATAGCTCTTACATCTCTATAAATTGTATGCATGTGTGTGTGTGTGTGTGTGTGCATGTGCGTGTAATTTATCTACCATGAAATACTCATTATCTTTAGCCAATAAGTAATAATCGAATACCTAATCTATGCCAGGTAACAATAGGTGTGGAGTAACTGAGAAGTTAACAAAACTGACACACCCTGCCTATATCATTCAGGGATGAGTGTGTAGATAGAAACAGACAATTGTAAGCAGAGTAATTTGAGAACTGCAGAATCCTTGGGAGATAGATCCTGCCAAAGAAAGATATTCTAGAGGAAGTAGCTCTATACAGGACACTAAGATATACTAAGCAAGCATGAGGCATGGGATGCAAGAGCACAGCACACGCAGAAGGTATCCCTAAGTCCAAAGCAATTGGGAGCATATGTGGAGGCCTCTTCAATGTTAGAAGTCACGTGTCATGGCAGCTTCACATTCTAGCATGTGTTTATAGTCTCAGCATTAGAAAGACTGAAAGGAAGATTCAAGTTTGAGGCCAGGCTAGGTGTCCTCATGTCAAAATAAAAAGTCATGTGTTACTTAGATAAAAATTATCTCTACATTTCAACAGCTCTTGAAGAAAATTGAGCGAATATATAAAAGTAATCCTGAAGCTGAGCATAGTAGCTCACACCTGTAACCCCAGCACTTGGGGAAGTGTAAGCAGGAGGATCAGGAGTTCAAAGCCAGCCTATACTGCATGACCCTGTTTCCAAAAAAAAAAAAAAAAAAAAAAGTAATCTTTGATTCCATAGTAATAAATTTCCAATGTGTTTTCCAGCCATGGGAGACGTAGAAGCAGGTGGTAATTTCTCAAAATAAAATGAGTTGAGAGTTCCTGTTGCCTCTTTATTTTTAAAAGTGTGTGTGTGTGTGTGTGTTTGGGGGGTGGGGTTGTGTATGGAGGTGACATGACAGCTCAGAGGAGTTGGTTCTCTCCTCCTGTTTGGGTCCTGGGCATAGAGTTCAGTTCACTGGGCATGGCAGCATATGGTTTTACCCACTGAGCCAATTTGACAGTCCTTGCCTCCTCTTTATGACAGTTTCACCTGAAGTTTTGAGACCATCAACTGAGATGTGATGAAATAGCTGAATATTTAATCACGTAATACAGCCCTGCAGCAGCGCCAAGGGTATCCCTGTCTGTTAGTTTTCCAGCTCAGAGCCCTATGAGACTGGCTGATGACACATCTCACCCTCCTAGTTTGTCATAGACAGGGTATTGAAGGTTTATTTCTAACTCATTCATTCTATCTTGCCCTCTTGGGTGCTAGGACAGTAGATGTGTACCATTGTCGTGGTCACAGCATTTTAAAAATATTCCCTAGTTACCTGGTCTCATCTTACCCAGCTAAGGCAGTTTGTTGGGTCACATGTGGCTGCTACCACAGCTTTATACTTAAACAGAGTTCCTATTTGATTTTCTTTCCTTGGACTTTGAAAATCTGTTGCTATGTGATGGTGCTACATGCCCTTAATCCCAACACTTGGGAGGCAGAGGCAGGCAGATCTCTGAGTTGGGGCCCAGTCTCGTCTACAGAGTGAGTTCCAGGACAGTCAAAGCTACACAGAGAAACCTTGCCCCACCCCCCAAGAAACATTCAGTTAAAAGAGGTTTGTTTTGTTTTAATCTTTATGGCTGGGGGCAGAGGCATGTAAATCTCTGTGCTTTGAAACCAGCCTACATATTAAGACCCTGCCTCAAAAAAAAAAGGCCAGGCATATTCATAAAATCCTAAAATCAGGAATCCAAGGCCACTCATGATTGCATAGTTTGAGATCCTGTTTCAAAGATTTCTAAACAGGGATAGCTACATGCTTCAGCAGGTAAAGGTTCTTGCCACCAAGCCTGTCCCTGGGACTCACATGACGGAAACCAGAAAACCAACTCCTCCAAACTGTTCTTTGACTTCTACATGTATACCATAGTGCACATACTAAATTAATACATGTCAAAACAAAATATACAGCTCTTTTCTAAAGAGTCTGAGGTATAGGAACATAACTCAGTGTTACAGTATTTACCTAGCATGCCTCCCTGAGGCTCCTTGTTCAGTCTCAGTGCTGGAAAAAAAAAAAAAAAAAAAAAAAAAAAGAAGGCAAAAGAATGCATTCTAAGAGTGAAAACTCACCCAGAACCCACACAAAGATGAGAATCTGGCTACTTCTGTCTCTCCTAGTTACGAAGCAACATCCCCTGTCATCTGGTTGATATCTCTTGCGGATTGCCCTGCAATGCCATGCTACCCTGTGGGATGCACAAATGTCAAAGACTCTGTCACAAAGGAGAATGTCTTGTGGATGAGGCCTG
Source organism: Rhabdomys pumilio (assembly GCA_030674055.1). Taxonomy (NCBI): domain Eukaryota; kingdom Metazoa; phylum Chordata; class Mammalia; order Rodentia; family Muridae; genus Rhabdomys; species Rhabdomys pumilio. The sequence goes on along the minus strand of JANHMN010000004.1, from coordinate 97,436,243 downwards.
CAAGCAGCCCTGTACCACACCCAGAGTTGACTGTGGCCACCCATGTATGGCACCCTGCCACCCCAGTTTACCCTGCCCTGTGACAGCTTGTAAAGCCAAGGTAAGTGTTAACTCAGCTGCTAGTGAGTCCAGAATTGCCTTCAGTGGCCCCTGTATATACATTCTAAGAACTGCAAGTCATCAAGAGAAATCATAGTCTGCTCATGATACTGTGTGAGGTGCTGGTGCTGAACCTAGTGGACAAGAAGAGATATGTGGTCTCTTACAGTACAACAGGACAGATTGCAGCTAAGTGATAACTTAGGTGATCAGGACCATGGTGTCATAGAGGAGTAGTTAACCCTCATGGAAGGTAAGTAGAGGGTTTAGTTTGGTCTGAGGAATCATGGAAGGCTGCCCTGAGATGAAGACAGATGGATCATCTTGAGTCAGCCAGGCCTTGGTTGGACCTGCGTCAAGTGTGTACACTGGGTTCAGTAGTACAACCTTCAGTCTAGGTTTGCCGCTTCAGCTAGGAAGGAGTAAGAAGAGAAGTAGTTTCCAGAAAGGAACCTTATGACTGACCGGGACATGTGCCTCCAGGCAATGTGTCCATTGCCATGTCCTCAGCATGGATGGCGGCTCGCATCTTCAGTCTGGAGAGAAGCTGATCCAGATGTTCTCGGCTATGGCTTGATTTGGGAAGGGCTTTGAAAGTGAAGCCTTCCTGGCTCTCATGCAGTTCTCTTACGGGAAGAATCACTCCACGCTCATTAATGTTTCAGGTAGAGTTACAGTGCGAATGTGGGAGAAGAAAGGAGATGGTGATTTGCTCTGAAGCATCCGGGACTTATCAAAGGTCAGTGCTGGGGAAATGCTCAGAATGTGCGGCTTTGCTGGAGTGGGGGTTCATGTGCTGATTCTGCAGTGCTAGAGACATGCTAGGCAAATGAGTGCACTGCCACCGAACTGTATCTCCAGCCCAAGGAGGTTGGTGGGTTTCTTGTTATGTGGGGTGTCATCTGGGGGTTTGGTTTTGTGAAACTTCACATTTATTTATTTATTGTCTCTGTGTGTACATGCACGTGTGCCACGGTGCATATGTGAAAGTAAAAGGACATTTGGGGGAGTTGGCTTTCTCCCTCTATTGTGTGGGTTCCTGGGATCGGAATGAGATTGTCAGGCTTGGCTACAAGCAGTTTTACCAGTTGAACCATCCTGCCAGTCCCTTAGAAAGATTTTAAAGTAGGATTTTGCATCTAGGTCTGGAGGGGTGGCATAACAATTAAGAGCATTCATTACTCTTCAGAGAACCTGAGTTCGGATCCCAGGCAGCTCCTGATCAGACATAACTCCAACTTCAAAGAATCCTATGCCCCCTCTGGCCTCCTCATACTCCCACGCAGGCACATGGCACACATGTACACACAATAATTAAATAAATGAAGTGAAAATAAATATTTAGAGAAAAGGTTATTCTAACATGTTTGAGGTGCTTTATAGTGCCTTTATGGGCTGGTGAGATGGCTCAACAGGTAAAGCTCATGTAGACCTGATAATCTGAGTTACATTCCTGGAGGGATGTCCCTTAAAGGAGGAAAAGGAGAACATTTCCACCAAGTTGTCCTCTGACTGCCGCATGTGCATCATGGCATGTGTGCCCCAACAACACACACATCATGCATATACAGTAATTTAAAACAAAATTTTTTCCCTCTTGTTCCAGCCCTGCTTGCTTCACGTCCACTGCCCCCAAATCCTCACCCCTGCTTGCTCTGGCCCAAAGTATACTGTAGCTGTCTTCAGACACTCATATGAGGGCATCAGATCTCATTATGGATGGTTGTGAGCTACCATGTGGTTGCTGGGATTTGAACTCATGACCTCCTGAAGAGCAGTCAGTGCTCTTACCACTGAGTCATCGCTCCAGCCCCATAATTAAAAATATTTAAGTGCCTTCTGTTCCCTTTAATTTGTAAAAGAAATACATTGCTTCCCTCCTTTCCCACTCTTTCCTCTCCTTATTCACTGATGACACTGAGATAGAAGGGGAGAGTTAGGTAACTGCTTTAATATTTACCTTTCCTTTTTAGTGGCACAACTAAGGCACTGAGTCTTGCCTTAGAACAGGCGTGTGCTTTCTGAATGTTCTGGTAGATATCTTACAGCCTCCTAAAGCCTTGCCAGTCCTGTGGTTGTACAGAGATCTGTGTATAGAGGTGGACTGTTAGTGAACAGCTGGCCACATAGGTTTCTAACTAGATGTGAAGGCATGCCATGGCTCTAGGACTACAGGTGTGCACCGATGTCTGGTTGGCTGTTAGTGGTTTTGTTCATTTGGTTTTGGTTTTAGAGACAAGTTTTTACTTTATAATTCTGGCTTGCCTGAACTCACTGTGTAGACCAGGCTGGCCTTGAACTCACTTAGGTCTACCAACCTGCCTCTCAAGGGCTGGGATCAAAGATGTTCTCCACTGATTGTCTGTTTGAATAGAGTATTAGGCATTGGCCTGGATGTTCTGGAGATAGAAAGTCGTGTTAACTCTTCATGTGCAGCTGCTTAGAATCTGAGGACATATATGTACTTCCGTGTAGTACTATGGTAAACATTGATAATAGATGAGCTTCCAAAGTCACACAAGCTGTCAGTTGTTAGTGGGCTCAGAGGAAGCGTCCATATCCCTAGCATGGGGGCTCCTACAGTCCTGCAGTGCCTCATCTTTCTTTTTTTATATTACAGAATGGCTGCTATTTCTATGGCCTCTAAAATAATGGACATGCAGCTCGGAGACTCAGTGGAAATCAGCAAGTTCATTACCAAGAAGGAAGTCCAGCAAGCCAGGTAATTCTGGAAGTATACGCTTGCTGCCTTCCAGTTCAGTAGTTTCTACAGGAATTCATGTATCTCAGCCTTCCAAGGTAGCATCTCACACAGAATGGATATTTAATAGATGTGGATGTTGAGATTGTATGTACCACAACCACTATGAGTCCTGCTCAGAACTCACCAAAGAGCCAGGTAGGGTTTCCAGGCCTCACTTCTGTTCATGACAGAGAAAGTATCAGAAATCTAAATTCATGTAGCCTGGTCCACAGAACCGAGATCTAGAGTGGTAACTGAAGTGGGGGACAGTCTGAAGCCACCAAGGACTGCTAGACCCCTATAACCAGAGGGCCACCCATCTCCCTTGAGAAGGACCCATTTAGCCATCTCTGAACTGGGCTTAGGGAAGACAATGAGACTCTGCTGGCAGGGTATGCTAGTGAAGCCTGAGAAACAGATGTCCTCATAACTGCAGCCAGGCTTAAGCTGCGGTGCTCTCGCAGTCTTCCTGAGATTGGCTTACTAGATAGGAGCTTCGGAGCCTCTGCCCTGACCACTGTGTTGTTTGTTCATCAAGGTTGCAGTGTGATGAGGAGTGTGCTGCGCTGGAAAGGAAAAAGTAAGTGGTTTCAGGAGCTGGTGTAACTAATGGGAGGGGGCAACCCTCTTCCCCTCACCATCTGTTCTGGGTCCTAACTGCTATCAGCAGAGGAATGTGCTCACAAGAGCTGAATTGACTGAGATAAACCACTCAGCTAGCTTCATCGTGTTCAGAAACATGAGCAGTGTGCCTTTGGCATGGTGTCAACTTCACATGGCACGCTTACTCTGTGACTGGCCAGCTTCCTGATCCAGCAGAGGTAACAGGCTGTAAATGCTGAATGGGTGTTTTTATTGTAACGTAACATAAGGACCTGGGAAGATAGCTCAGTCTATAAAATATTTTCACAAAAGCATAAAGACTTAGAATCAGATTCCTAGCACCCAAATAAAAGCTGGGCATGGTGCCTGTATGGTAAGGTAGAAACAAAAGGAAGCCAGTAGCCAAATCAGCAAGCTCCTGGTTTATAAAGACACCTTGTCTTAAAAATAAAGTGGATCCCAACACTCTGGATGCAGAGGTAGGTAGATCTCTGAGTTTAAGGCCAGCATGATCTATATAGTGAATTCCAAGGCAGCAAGGGCTATGTAGAAAGACTGTGTCTCTGCTGGGCGGTGGTGGTGCACACCTTTAATCCCAGCACTTGGGAGGCAGAGGTAGGCGGATTTCTGAGTTCGAAGCCAGCCTGGTCTACAGATTGAGTTCCAGGACAGCCAGGACTACACAGAGAAACCCTGTCTCGAAAAAACAAAAAAAGAGAAAGACTTGGTCTCAAAAGTAGAATAATAAGTGGAGACTGATGAAGGAGAGTGCCCAGTACCAACCTCTAGTCTGCACATACACAGTACAAGCTGGGTGTGGTGGTACATACCTATAGTATCAGCCAGGCATAGGCTGCACACTTATACATTCAATATTTGGGTGGTGGAGACCGGAGGACAGACTGGGCTACATGGGTAAGTTTATAGCCAATCTCAGTAACTTACTGAGACCCTATCTCAAAAATAAAAAAGGCTAGACATAACCACGTGGTAGAGCTACCTCACATGCATGAGGCCCAGGGTTCAGTCCCCAGAACAACCCCACAAAAGAGCATTCCCACCCTGATCCCCCACCCCACTTCTGTTTCTTTTTTGCTGTGTTTCCATTAAACCCAGGGCCTTGCGTGTACCAGGCAAACATTAGGCCAAGCTGGTCTTAAACTCACAGAGATCCACCTACCTCTGCCTCCCGAGTGTAGGATCCTCTTCATTTGAGACTAGGCCTCCCCTTACTATCGATTTGGCTACTGGCAGACTAGGAGGTCCCGAGCCTTCTGTCCATCTCTGGCCTGGCTGTCTTTTGGTTTGACAGGGTCTCGCTATGTCACTCCTCCCGACCTTGTACTCCCTGTGTAGGCTATGCCTCCTGAGAGCTAGATGTTGGGACCATAGGTATATACCACCATGCATAGGTTCCGCTTTGACCTGGCAATGTATGTTTCTATTAGATATGAACTTACCAGTGACATTGTAGTTTAGTAAAGTATTCACATGTTCAGTTTTGTGCAATCTACCAATCTGTATTATACTTCCTCTAGCAGGGTAAGAATTTCTACCGCTACACATTTTTGTCCGAACTTGGAATTGTCCGTCTTTTCGTTTTAGTCATGCTTGTGACTATATGAGAGGCTGGATAGTCTAGTTTGAACTCAGTAACTCTCCACCTCATCCTCCTACCCTGCGGCATCATAGTACTGCCGTGCTCTTATGTTCCTTTTTTTTTTTTTTTAAGATTTATTTTATGTGTATGAGTGTTTTGCCTGCATGTATGCCCACCATGTGCATGCCTGGCGCCTTCAGATATCAGAACCGGGGGTAAGATCCCCTGGAACTGGAGTCATGGATAGTTAGTTGTAAACCAAACTGAATCTGAGTCATCTGCAAGAGCAATAAGTGACTTAGCCATCTCTCCATCCCCCTTATTTTTTATTGTATTTGTGTGTCTGTGTGAATGTGTGTCACATATGGGCAGGTACCTGGGACTCTGGAACTCTGGAATAAACTCAGATCCCCTGGAAGAGCATCTCTGTTGACCTGAGCATCGCTCTTGCTCCAGTACTCCTTATTTTTAAGCATTAAAGAAAGTCTCTCTAGACCAGCCTACCCTGAATACTCTATAGCTCTACCATGCTACTTATTTAGACTTATCTATTTTTCATATTTTCTGTGAAAACAATACATTTGTCCTAGATTGCTTTTTTTTTTTAAATATAGATAGGTGTTTTACCTGTATGTATTCCATTTACTACTTGTGTGTCTTGTCCCCATGGAAGCCAGAAGAGGCTGTCAGGCCTTCTGACCTGGAATAATAGATGGTTATGAGCTACCATGTGGGTGCTGAGACTCAGGCCTGAGTCCTGGAAGAGCAGCAGTGCTTTAGCTGCTGTCTGTCTCTCCAGCCCCATCACACACTGAAGTAAAATAATGAAGTCTCACACCATCCACCCTGATGTGGAAGGATGTGACTCACAGGGTCCCTTGTCTCGTGTATCCACACTGAATAAACTCTCCACAGAGTCGTCACCTAGGCATCTCAGTTGTCAGCTTGGCTGGTGGCACTATCCAAGTGTTTGTGTCCCGGTAACCCTTGTAATAGCTCCAGGGTAGGAATGCTTTCTTGTTGTTTGTGGTTTGCTTGATTTGGGTGTTTCTTTTTATTGTTTGCTTGCTTACCTAGGGGTGTCTGTGATTTTTGCTGATTGATTAGTTGGTTTTTGAGATATGATAATCGTAGTGTTTGAGAGACAGAGGCAGGAGGATGTCTGTTGTTCAGGAGAATCCTGCCATATAATGTTTTGCTGTTTCAAAACAAAACAAAACAAAACAACCAGAAAAGCCAAAAGGCCAGACATGGCCTCATATACCTGTAGTCCCAGCACTTGGAAGGTGGAGGCAGGACGGACAATAGGGAGTTCAAGGCCTTTCTTGGCTCTTGATGAGTTTGAGGACAGCCTGGAGTACATGACACCCTTTCTCAAAAAACAAAGTGTGTGTCAGGGGTGACCTGTGTAGTAAAAGGGTGTGAAAGTTCTTGACTTATGTAAAAACGTATGCTGAGATTACTACAATCTATGCTAAGGTAGTGACCATCTCTTACTACACCAAACTCGTAAATTAAACTTTATCATAGGTTTGTATGTATAGAAAACAACAAAACAGTTTGGGGCCAAGGATGTAGCTCAGCTCATAGAGTGATTGCCTAGCATACAAGTAGCTTTGATCTCAGCACCACACGAGCCGGTATGGTGGTGATCTCACACAGAGATAGGAGAATCACAGTCACCTTAGCTAGGTAGCCATTTTATGGCCGACATGAGACCATATTTCAAAAACAAAACAAAAAGATAGCTGGAGCTAGAGAGATGGCTCAGTGGTTTAAGAGCACTGACTGCTCTTCCAGAGGTCCTGAGTTTAATTCCTAGCAACCACATGGTGGCTCACAACCATCATAAGGGGATCTGATGCCCTCTTCTGGACTGCAGGTGTATGTGCAGCAGAGGGTTCAAACATTAAATAAAATTTAAAACAAAAATAGATAGCTAAGTTGTTAAAGGGCTGACCATGCAAACATGAGGCCAGAGTTTGCTTCCTGGCACCCTTGTAAAAAGCCAGGTGTGGGGCACATGCTTGCTATCTCAGTGCCGAGGAGGCAGGGATGGGATCTTTGGGGCTCATTGCCTGACTTGGCCTGCCCAATCAGCAAGCCCCAGGTCCCAGTGAGCGGGTCTGTCTCAAAAAACAAAGTGGACAGCATGGAGACAACACCCAAGGTTGACCTCTGCCCTCCACATACACCATGCGCACCGACCTACCCCTTCAAGCCAGAACGTTCAGGATTCAGGACTTACTAGGGAGACAAATCACCTGTGAGTAGGGAGAATTCTGCATAATCTCCCTTGCCTCTTCCCCTCATATGTTTATTTCTCAATCACTCTCAGGAGATTGGCAGAGGCCTTCGACATCACTGACGATTCTGATCCTTTCAATGTACGTTCTTCAGCATCGAAATTCAGTGACAGCTTAAAAGAGGATGCCAGGTACGGAACTGGTTATCTACTCTGCTAGCTGTGGCTTGTGAGCGCATCTAATTAGTACTATAAGATATGGTAATCAGCTATGTGTTCTCTTCCTTATTAGGCCGGATAAAGTGAACCTACGTTGTAAGAAATGACATGTTGGTTAGCTATCCTTGCAGAGCCAGCTGTGGTTGCGGAGTGGTCCCCACAGTAGGAGTTTAGGCCTGCCAAGGGCTGCCAGTGTGTCCTTTCCGTGGGCAGAAGGAGGGCAGAAAAGGTTCCCAGAAGAGCAAGGACAGCAGAGTTAACCACTGCCTTCTTGTTTCAGGAAAGACTTCAAGTTTGTCAGTGATGTTGAGAAGGAAATGGAAGCACTCGTGGAGGCCGTGGACAAGGTTGGAGTGAACACATCCATTTCTCTGAGACAGCTGAATTTAGAAAAAATATTAATAAATATATTTCAGAAACACTGTTAGCCTAGAGGGTTGTAGGAAAGGTTACACAGTTTTAATACCAAGCCATTATTGTTCATGGAAACTTGGGTTGCTTCCATCATGAGAAACCCTGTCTCATGGGGATCTGGGGTGGGGGTGGGTGTCAACAGTAATAACTGAATGGTTTCAAGTTAGAAAACATGCAAGGCCTTCAGATGACTGAAATGTTGTCTGTGAGAGAGCACTCTTTATTTTCTCAGAATTGGGACAAAATTCCTTGTGGGAGGCTAAAGATGAAGATCAGGGGGACAGACTCAAGAGAATGAGCCCCAGTCTGCCAGGGACCTCAGCATGAGCTCCACATGGAGAAGTGATGTAGTGACTTGGGCATAGTGATGAACACCGTGTATCCCACCACTTAGGAGGTAGACAGCTGTGAGATGGAGACCAACCTGATCTACATAGCAAGTTCCAGAATAACCTGGGCTACATAGTAAGATCCTCTCTCAAAATAATAATTAATAATAATAATAAGCAGCCAGTACTGCTTTGTCTCCCTGTCCAGTTGAGGTCCAAGTGGCTCTCGGGGCCATATCTAACAATGGCTACTACCCTCCCACTGTTTCCCTCACCCACTTCCCCTCGCCTTCCTTTCCCCTCTCGGTTCCGTCTTCCAGCAGGATGCTTACCTGAAGAGGAACTTAATTGTTCCTTTTCTGTGTAGGAAACTTGAGCAAATGTATTTCTGTGTTTGTGTGCCTGTGTCTGCATACCCAAGGGCTCGGTTACAACAGACTGCTACAGGGAGTGAGAGCTTCTTATCTTTAAGGCTTTGGTGTATTTAAGTGTTTCTTGGAGGAAGTGTTTCTTGACTCCTCAGTCACAGGCTCTGTCAGCTCCACTACCTACTCCTGTTTGTAACCATGTCCATCTGCCTGCACATTATAAGTTATGGAGTGTCAGATCCCATGCTCACACTCAGAAAATTTCTGAAATTCAATTGCAGGCTCGCGAGTTGACTCCATAGCCTGACTACTTTAGTTTCATGCCAGAAACCCACAGTGAAAGGATAGAACCAACTCCCAAACCATCATCTGACCTGCACAGTAACAACAAGATCCAAACAGGAGAACATAAAGTAAAAGCCAGTCGTCCTGAATAGCTACGTTCCTGTGGTGGTCAGGAGAAGTCCTGAGCATTTTCTGTTTCCAGAGCATGGTGCTAATTGGTCTGCTCTCCTTCCAACCAGGGAAAGAATCATAAGAAAAGCTACTGCTTCCCTCCCATGAACAGAGACCACCGCCGAATCATCCATGACCTGGCCCAAGTGTATGGCCTGGAGAGTGTGAGCTATGACAGCGAACCAAAGCGCAACGTCGTGGTCACTGCCATCAGGTGGGTTGACCTTGCTGTCACAAGACAGGCAAGACACTGGGAGTCTCTGTGTGCTTTTGTTATTTCCTCTTCCTCCTGGAGGAATGGAAGGGAAATGCATTTCTCTGGAATAGTCTTTTCATCATTACTTAAAGATCCAGGCTAGAGAGCAGAGCCCACACCTCACTATACAGGGCAGGTACCCCTAGTACCCAGTTCTCAACTGCCCTGGTCATTGCAGATACTGGAGGCAGGGGAAGGAGTTGAACAGAATCCTGCTCATCGCTTCTGTGCTCCTACCCGTGTCTCCTGTTTCTCCCACTGACTCTAATCTTGGCGTGGTAGGAACAGAAAAAATGCTGGACTCTGACTCCATGTTGTCATCAGAAAAAATGGAGGTGGTGGTGTGAGACAGGAAGGGACAGGAAGGACCTAGAATCACCATCTGAACCTGAGGGTGCTGGGAGAACTTCTCAGTGAAAAGGAGTGAAGTGTGGTGTGGGAGGAAGTGGGCAGCATGTCTGCAAGTCGGGTGGGTGGGACGGACAAGGGAATGCAGGTTAGCACACTTGAGACCGGTGGTAGCGGCAATGGTGGCGGTGGCGGTGGCAGTGCTGCCCTGGCAAAGACCGGGTTCTGGCTCTGCTGTTTGTGCTCGTGATTCTCTCTTCTCAGCACTCTGCTTTGCTCCTCACAGAGGGAAGTCCGTTTGTCCTCCTACTACGCTGACCAGTGTGATTGAAAGGGAGACACAGACACGGCCTCCACCACCAATCCCTCATCACCGACACCAGGCAGACAAGTAAGGATTCTTAGCTGCTTTCCCATAGAACTTGTGCAGCCAGGGGAGCTGGGGTAAACTGCAGGGCCTACAACTGCCATTGCTGGCCTTCTGGGGCTTGACTTTAAGGTATAGTGTTCAATATGCATGGACTGGGGCATCAGACATGTTTGTTGAAGCCTCAGCTCCCTGAAGACCCAAGTTTATCTTCCCTGGAGAAGAGAGGTCTGATCATTCTTTGCTTTTGTTGCAGGAATCCCGGAAGCAGTAATTTACAGAAGATAATGAAAGAGCCAGTGATTGACTACTTTGATGTCCAGGACTGAGAAGATAGATATATTTAGATAAAAGAATGATTCTGTGTAGTGGAGACTCATTTGCCAGCAGATAAATCATGCTCATCCCTCCTGCCTGGCAGAACCCCAGCACACATGCTGTCTTATACTGATACAGCCAAAGCATGAGTGTGTGAGAACCCCGTCTGCTCCTGTCCTCAGCCCTTGGGCTGTGTGGCCACTGGATTTCTAGTCATGTGTTTGAAGAGGCTCCTCACACCATCACTGTGATTACGAAGAGACTGGGGGAGTATCAGATTTCATTTGGATAAACCAGAATTTTTATCCCAGACTGGCTTTGTGGCACCTAGCTGTAGTCTGGCTGTCCCATTTGTTCTCCTGGCGGGCTTCACCTTCTTCATGAGGAATGACATGGAGCCCTGACCATTAGTAAACTATGTCTGCAATCATAACCTGTCTTAAACTAGCCATCTTGTCGGAAAGCTCCTGGATATCTCTCCGCTCTGCTCAGATTGCTTTATAGAATTCCATTTTCTCAAACCCTCCCATTCTTTTAGCACGTCACCAAGCCTACCCAGGGACATTTTAACCGACTCATAATGGTTAAGAACTCTTCTGCCATGTTCACAGCTGTGGGGCTGTGAACTGTCTGCTGTAGCTCTAAGTCCTCTGGTTGATAGAGACTCTCACATAGAGGGTGATACTGGGTTGCTTCTCCCTAGGCTTTCAGCAACCACACTGACTCTCTCTACATCTGATCTCTGGACCACTTATTTAGACAAATGTGTGGACAGTCCAGAGCGTTGTCAAGCACCCTACTGTAGGCATTCCTCAGTCTCCTTTAAAGCAAGTGTGCCCCCATTGTCGGTCCCTCTTCTTCACAGGCTGGACTCCTCTCTTTGTTGTTGTCTTTTGGTTTTGGTTTTTGCCTTTTTTTTTCAAGACAGGGTTTCTCTGTGTAGCCCTGGCTGTCCTGGAACTCGCTTCTGTAGACCAGGCTAGCCTCAAACTCACAGAGATCTGCCTGCCTCTGCCTCCTGAGTACTGGGATTAAAGGCATGTGCCACCACTGCCTAGCTTCTTTTTGCTTTAAAATAAACTTTGAGCCCCGAAAAATCTGGAATCATTAAAGAAGCCACTGAATTTTTACTTTTTATTTATTTTTTTTTTCCCGGCAGGATCTCACTAAACTGCCTAAACCCATTTAGATCTTAAACCCTCCACCATCCTTCCTCACCTACTGAGTACATTACAGGCTTTATCACTAAACCCAGCTGAGAGACACTAAATGTTACAGGAAAAAACAGGCTGTTCTTTGGTCCTAACCACAGTCTCCATGGAAATCATGGGACTATGGCAGCAGGGGATAGGTGTCTGGAGTCAAGTGATGGAGCAGCAGAGCCTCTCTTTGGGCCTGTTTAGTACAGGGTCTGTGACCTCACACACAACAGGAAGTCTGCAGCTGTCTGCAGGGGTCTTAGTGGGTAATTTGTGTATGCAAGAGAGGAAAATCTGACTTCTGAGCTCAGGGTCAGAGCTCCAGGAAGTCTAGCCCTGCCACTTGGTGGAGTGGAACTCTTCCTGCTTGGCCTGGGGCATCAGAGACACAGAGTCCATGAGCACAGCACTCAGGTCTGGGAAGAATGTGAGCGTCTTTTGTCTACAGCACTAACCAAGAAGAGTGATGCCTGATGGGCCTCTCCTGCTGAGTGGATGCACTGTGCCCATCTCACGCTGGGTCTGAAAGAGTGGGAGGGACAGAGAAGAGAAACTGGTGATGTGGCTTGAGGCTGACAGTGACTCATGAGGCCATGGGCAAACCTAAACAGGTAGCAAGGCTGTGGCTGTGAGCTGTATCAGCAGTCCACAGGTGTTTCCCAGAAGAGATGACTCAGCAGTTGAGAGCACTGGCTGCTCTAGGGAACCCAGGTTCAATCTCCAGCACCCACATAACAGTTCACAACTAACTCCTGTCCAGGGCATCCAACACCCTCATTCAGCCATAACAAGCAAAACACCACTTTCCATAAAATATATTTTTAAAAATGTTCTGACTTCCCAAGGCATCTTAAAATTAAAAAGAAAAAGGTCTGGATTCGGTCATAGACTTGTTTCTCTGACCTCAGGCAGAAGTGTGTGGGAGAGAATGAAGGCTGCTTCAAGGCAAGACACCCAGGAGGCTACAGAAGTAGCCCAGGTGAAATGGTGGGACTGACTCTAGGTAGAAATTCAAGTCAGGGAAGTAGGCTAGTAAGCCAAAGGTTAGCAGAAAGCTTGTTTGTCTCTTGTCTGCAAGAGAACCCCAGGCCCCAGTGAAGGCAAGCTGGTACACTCTTCAGTAAGCAGTGATGGACATGATTGTACACTAAGGCAAACTAGGAGAGACAGCCACCACCTCTACCTCATTCATAGAGGGAACCATGGGTTGGGCAAGGCTGTCTTCTGGTTCCCAGCCCCATGCTCTCAGCAGAAGTCCTTCATGGGTTAGAGATTTCCAGAGACTGAGTTCTTAGTAATAATTCTGCTGTCCAGCAGTAGAAAGGCTGACTCCTCTCAACCTTAGTGCCATCCAAGTGAACGGAGGGATGGCATGTGTACAGCTGAAAGTGAGAAGCCTTACTGATCACAGGTCAGCTGTGGATCCTGCCTGGCCATATTCCAAAGGCCACCATAAAGAAGAAAGGGTTGGGGGTGGGGCTGTTCTGTAGATTTAGGAATTCCTTCCCATACAGCTGGACTGTCTGAAAGGAAAACTGAACTCCTCTTCTAAAGAAGAGACATGGCCAGGCCAGCACCCTGACCTTCACTGACCTAACCTCAGTCACCCACACCCAAGAGAAAGTTCTCCCACAGCACACAGCCTCTTCATGAGTCTCCTGTACCATCTCCCATGGCATTTTAGAAACCAGGGTTCCCCAAAGCAATTCTGGAGGCCACTCTGGTTCCTCAGCTGACAAAGGCCAAGCTTGGAAAAAAACAGACTCCTTAGGATCACAGTGTGTGATCCCAATCAGGGATCAGGGCTGGTGTACGGGTCAGGGGGAAGGTAAGGTCTGGGGCCCTAGCTTCCACAAGTAGAACTCACTTGGAAGTCCTTCCCTGTAGTCCAGGAAGCGTGTAGCTTGGATTTGTTCTGGTGCTTAGATTTAGGAAATGTGGGGAGAGAACCCAACTGAACACCAAAGGTCTCTGCCTCAGCTTGCTCTGACCCAGACACATTGCCTACAGTAGGTATCTGGTTCTGTGTCCGTGTCCGTAAGGTGGAGCGATGGCTCCTGCCCATGTGCTCAACAGATTCTGCTTCCTCCCAGTGAGCCATTGATCCTCACCTGTGTGCTGCACCAAGCCATCATGAGGGGATGTGGACAGTCTGCGTGTCACAGGGCATCAGAACAGCTAAGCCTCCAGCCTAGGCCCGCACAGTCTCAGCAGGTGGCGTGGGGGGGTGGGGAGAAATAGAGCAGTGGTCAAGTGGCCCTGGCAAGGCAGGAGCTCTCAGTGACCCCACTTTGCTCTCCTGCTGTGCCAACACAGCACAGTTGTGAGTGAAGGAGTCTAAAGTCCACCTCTCCACCCTTTCCCAGGAACCTTCTGTAACAGTGGGTAGCAGTTACCGAGGTAACCACCTGATCAACAAGCTTGACCACCGTGTTCGCCTTTCACTCCTCAAAGCTCCAGAAAGTATGTTAAGTTACTTTCCCAAGATTACTTGGGAACAGCAGGAAATTTGGGATTCTCGCTAGGTACCATGTGTCGTCCCCCACAGAACAGAGCTTTGGAGACCCTGTGGGGCAGGATGGCCAAATAGGTCGTGTCAAGTGTCAGGGGACAGGCCAGGCCAGAGGACCAGAGCAATGGTGCCTCTGTCCTCCCGGCCTTGCCCCCTCCTCCACCTTTGGTTCACACTCCTGACACTCTCGTTAGCTGAAGCTGGTGTCTGGTGAGCAGGAGCTCTTGCAGTAGACACTACCCACCCTGTTCTATCGCAGGGAGATGATAATAGCAAAGGAAAAACAGAAATCCCTCTGTTTCTGAGCCTCATCTTTATTTTACAAGTAAGCAAACTGAAGCCCAAGGAGTCTCATCAACCTGCCAGGGCTTCAGAAGTATCCATGCTTGAAACACTGGGCTTTCTAATACAAGGAGGGAGTTTGCTGTTTTGTTTTGAAACATGTGTTTCTGTGTTGCCCTGCTGCCTTCAAACTCTTGGACTGAAGCAGTCCTCCTGATTCAGTCTCTTGAATAGCTGGGACTATATATAAGCTCTGTGCAGCTATGCCTAGTTGGCTTGTGTGTGTGTGAGGGCATGAGAAGTTTTGTGTGTGTGTGTGTGTGTGTGTGTGTGTGTGTGTGTGTGTGTGTGTGTGT
>JANHMN010000004.1:97398877-97421519 GCA_030674055.1 Rhabdomys pumilio | reverse complement strand
TGTGTGTGTGTGTGTGTGTGTGTGTGTGTGTGTGTGTGTGTGTGTGTTATTGTCATTTAACTGTCCCTGCATGGTATTTACACTCTTGTTACATAATATATTTGACAATTTAAAGCCCAAAGCTAGCTGAGGTCATATACCTTTGGGTGCCAAGACACATGGCCCTTAGTTTTTTTAATGCAAAAGGACTGAATAAGAGTGCAGTAAATGCAGCAAGAACAAAGACCCCGTATGCCGGGCACAGGCCCTGTCTTCACAGCACTGGCAACGTGAGGTGGGAGCTGTTTCCCTCTTACTTCAGGTCATACAGCTAGTGACAGGAGAACAGGGACTCAGATCCAGGCTGGTGACTTCCTGTGCTTTTAAGTGTTTCAATATGCTCCTTATTATATGAGATGGCTGGAGTCTCTCTAAGACCTACCCCTTCCACTACAAGGTCAGTGCAGAGGTGGGTAGGGAGTGAAAGGGCACACCAATGGGGTGGCCACAGCCTCCTCACAGAAAGGGCATCAGCATGAGGTGGCTTTTCCTACCTCTTCCCAGGCTGGGTAAAACCCTAGCAAGACCTAGAGAGAGTGGGAGGAGGGGCCAAACAAGAAAATAAGGGACTCTTTCCAAAGCTGGACAACCAGGCTGAGCCCCAAACCCTCTCCAGAGTCTGAGAGGAGCCTGTCATGGGACTAGCTGTCCCTGCCTGACTTCTATGACCCTTCAAAACAGCACAACTGGAGAGGGGGGCAGGATGAAGAGAGAGGTCATAACACAGGTTTGGAAAAGTCATCTGGGAGGCCACTGAATGCTGACAGATCCAAGTCTTAATGTCTAGATGGGAAAACAAGGCCCAAAGTCAGGCAGGGCCCACAGCCAGCGTGTGTTGGGACAGGAAGAATGAGAGAGAAATGTATTATGAACAAAGCCAAAAGCCCAAGGCCCCTTAGTTGCTGTGTTTCCCACTCCACCCATCCTGGCCACTTCCTTTCTTCCTGGACTGAGACCTGGCTTTCTCCTCCAGAGAAGCCATTAACTCTTTCCAACACTTGTCCTCCGCTATCCTCTGGGCCTGGCCTCAGGCTCCCAGGCCTAACTTCTCTGACCGCGCCTTCTTCCCACCCTTTACCACCCTTGCACCACAGTGCAGTGACTCCTCCAGTCATGGGCTTCACCTTCAGCTTGGCAGGCTCTCCCCCTAAGGATCCATATGGCTCCCCCGTCATCCCTGCACCTTCCCACTTTGTCCTATGTCTCCCACACACCATGGATTGTACATGAATATAAACTCCAAGAGAGCAAGGTCTTCCTTGTGTCTCCAGCCCTGAAGCTTGGTGGTGTCTGCCCTGGCGTAGGTTTTCAACCAGTATCAACTGAGAATGGAGAAGACTGATCTGTGGATGGGGTCGAGGCACCTGACACTGAGACCAGAAACCGCACAGTGTTGTGGGAGCCAGTGGTACCACAGGCCTGGGGTCCCAGCAGGAGTGTTAACAGTTAGAGAACAGCCTGGGGTACAGAAAGAGACCGAATCTCAAAATAACAAACAAAAAGCTTATTTCCAGTGTGACGGCTTAGCAGGTAAAGACACCTACATGGAGTGGATGGGGGAAAGAATCAATAAACAAAGGAGGGTAAGACCTCATCCCTGGAACCTGTACATACCCCTCATGTGTTCCTCTGGTTCACAAGAGCCTGAGAGAGGGGTTGGAGCTCGCCCAGGGTCAAGAGAAGAGGCCACTGTACTACTGGCTGGAGATCTGTAGCTGACAGTACTTCCCTGGTCTCCTCCAGCTCTGGATTACTTGGCTTTCATCCTCCTGTGCCTGGTCTCAGTCTCCCAGCATGGGACCCCAAACCTCTCCTCTTCCCAGATTCTGGTGATCCCAGTGAGCTCCATGCTGTCAACCTTCCTGTAGTCCACGCTGTGATTATTTCTTCCTTACAGATTTTCATTTATTTCTTTTGTGGTACTGGGAATCGAACCTAGAGCCTCATGCTAGGTAAACACTCTGCCACCTAAACACATCTGTGTGTGTACACACACACACACACACACCTGCCACAGCATTCATGTGGAGGTCAGAGAACAATAGGAGAACAATAGGAGTTATATCCCTTTTTCCACCCAGTGAGACCAAGGGATCAAACCCAGGCTTGGCAGGCTTGGTGGCAAGTTTCCCTCCCTGCTGAGCCATCTCACCCCACCATTTTAATATATATATATTGTTCTGATATCTATCTTACTTTTGTTCTTAAAAAGGGTCTAAGTTGCCCAGGCTGGTCTTGAACTTTCAGTATGTCAAGTATGAATTACTATGCTCAATTCAGGCTTTTTCTATTTTTAAATAAATGATACATACATGTGTGGGTGATATTACAATACATTATCAAAAACATATAACAAATTCATAAACTTAACTGGAGAATCATTAAAATCTCTATGACCCTTGTGCCTGAACGTATCTCTAGAGCAGTCTCTCCTTTTGAAAGTGTCATCACACACATGTGACGGTCCTAAGAGTATACTGAATTTCAAGTGTACTGTATGGCTTTGTGTTTTGTTGTTTTCAGTCTCACTCTATAGCCCAGGCTTGTCTGAGGACTCACTGTGTAACCCATGGCCTCAAGCTCATGGCAATCCTCCTGCCTGAGCTTCCTGAGTGCTGAGGGTACAGGTGTACACACCACACTCACTCCTTTTTTTTTTTAAGAATTATTTACTTTATGCATGTGAGTACACTGTTGCTGTCTTCAGACACACCAGAAGAAGGCATCAGATCCCATTACAGATGGTTATGAGCCACCCTGTGGTTGCTGGGAACTGAACTCAGGACCTCTAGAAGAGCAGTCAGTGCTCCTAACCGTTGAGCCATCTCTCCAGCCCCACATACTCACTTCTATGATGTGGCAGGGATCTAATCCAGGATTCACACATGCACAGCATGCAGTCTCCCAGCTGAGCCCTAGGTCCAGCCTCTGCACTGCTTGTTGCACCTACACATTGTTGTCCTGCCCATGGTCTTGCGTAGGGACTGATCTACAGAGCTGCAGGCCCACCGTGCTGACCCACTAGGCACTCTGCTGGCTCTTCTGAGCATACTGCCTCACTATAGGCCCATCTGTCCCAGAGCCAGCATCCTGCACTCTGTATTTCTGGTACACTTTTAAAAATCTTTCCATGCCCCCTCCCCTGCCCACTTCCAGAAGAAAGCCCAACCTCCCCTGTCCCTTGTCCTCTCAGACTATAAAGTGTGGCTCTCAGCTCGAGTAAAGGACACCTTATACCACACTGCTCTGTCCGCACTTCTGGAAATCAATCTCTGACCCGACTGGCAAAGCTGTCTGTGATTTTCCCTCTGATTCCAGAGCCCTGGGGCATCCCTCTCCCTGTTGCTTAGCTCCTTCCCTGCAACGATCTATCCCCTCCCCCCAACACACACACAAGCACACACGAATGCACATGTGCATACATGCATGTACACACACAAGTACACATGGGCACACATGCAGACACAGACACACACACAGACACACAACACACACACACACACACACACTGCAGTCCTCAGATGCAAAGGCCCAGCCTCTCCCATCATGCATTCCTAGGGCCTGCACACAGTAAGGGCTCAGCAGCTGGAGACAGTAACAGAAAAGATGGATGCTTTCTTTTGAATCTGGATTGATGGCACCAACAGTTGGTCCTCCGAGCCTTCCCTCTAGCTCACAAGGTTTTTTCATGTCTCTTAACCTGTTTGAAAGATTTGCCTGCTTGCTTCCTCCTTCCCACCTCTGGAATCAATTCCTCTGAGCAGGAAGGAGGAAATCAGAGGCCAACCCCTTAAAAGCTTTCACTCCATACCAAACAATACCAAGAAAATAAAAACTGATTCTGGAAATGAGGTTCAAACAAGTATGGTGGTACAGGCCTTTAATCCCAGCACTCAGAAGGCAGAGGCAGATGTATCTATGTGAGTTTCAGGCTAGCCTGATCTACATAGCAGAGTTCCAGGTCAGCCAGAGTCATGGTGAGAGCCTGTCAAAGGAGGAGGAGAAGCAGGAGGAAGAAAAGGAAGAAAAAGAAAAGAAGAAATATATACATATGTATACACACATATGTATCACAGATGGAAGACACACAGACACACAGTATATGTGTGGTATTAAAATTTTTAATTAAGAAAAGGTTGGAACCTGGGAGCTGGGGATTTAAGTTAGTTATAGTTATTATCTAGAATACACAAGGCCCTCGATGGGTCCCCAGCATCACAGATAAACTGGTAATGGCAGTGCACACCTGTAATCCCAAAACTCAGGAGGTGGAGGCCAGAGGCTCAAGAATTCATGGTTAGACTTGGTTACATAGAGTTCTAGTCAAGGCTAGCCTGGGCTACATAATACCCTGTTTTAAGGAAAACAGGGGTGGAGACCTAAAAGGCCACTGAGGAAGGCATTAACAACAACAAAAAAAAAGTTGAGAAATTCTGATGTAAACTCTTAGCCTTGCCTTCTCTGGCTCAAAACTAGAAGAAGGGAGAAAAGCCAGGAGATCCTGTACTCCCATCCCAGAAAACCATCAAAGATTCTTCAAATCTGGTCCCCATCAGCTACCTCTGGTCTTTCTCTCACTGTTCCCCCAACACATGTACTGATGCATGAACATTACCCAGTCTGTCTGATGCCCTTTATATCACTCACCCTGAGCCCCCGAAGGAGACATCCCCCCGCAGCACCTCACCTCCTAGAGCTGGAAAGAGATAGAATCTTTTGACCCCATGCTCTAGTATTAAGAAAAGAGCCCAGAATAACCTTGGAATATGCCAGGCAGGGTGGTAAATGCCTGTATCCCCAACACTCAGGAGGAGAAAGAGGCAAGAAGATCACCACAAGTTCAAGTACCAGGCTGGAACATAACAAGTACCAGGCTGGAATAACTCAGGAACTCTCAGAATAACCTAGGAAGGGGTCCAGCTGCAGAAAGTCCCAAGGAGAAGGGGCCACTGGTATGAGGCGTGCTTTATTGCAGTAGGGTTGTGGTCACAGATAAGTTCTACTTAGAAGTGCTCTAGAGGCACAGAGCCACTCATGGGTGCAGAAGCTGAGGTAGAAGAAATGTAGGGATCCTTGGGTGATGCAGTTATCTTCTGGTCTCCTGCTGTTTCCAGTCACTGAGGACTCTGTGGTACATCAGGGTGAATTAAGCCCAGGTATACAATGCCACCTATGTAGGCTCCCAGAAGGGGTGCCACCACTGGCACCCACCACCAGTTGTTCCCGGCTCTGCAGACAAAAAGAGGGAGACCTGCTGAGGACATGGATGACCTAAATGCCACTTGTATCCAGCTCAGATCAGCATAGGGAGACCGTGTATCCTAAGGGACTCGCGTCCTCAGCGTGATCCAGGGACACAGTTGACTGTCCAGTATCAGGATCTGCTTCTGAAGATCTTTGGGTCCCTCCTCCTCCCAGACCACTGTGGAGACTCTTGTGTGCACCCTAACAGTTCACACCTCTGCAAGCAGGAACCCCCCCACAAGGCTGACGGGAATGGAGTCTGGCAGGCATTGTACCTGAACACTTGTTTGCCCCAGCCAGCAATGAAAGTGAAGAACCGGGGAGGCAGGTCCCGGGATGGGTTGATCGCATATCCTGAGTTCATGCCTAGGGAAATCCCAAGAACGGCAACAAGGATGCCTATCATGAGGGGCTCAGTCCCTGGGAGTGCTGGACTGTTCTTCTTGTCCGTGATGGCGAAGAGACACAGCTGGAGCATACCAGTCACGAATACCTGGGGAGTAAATGCCAGAGTAGCCCACTAGAAACAAGTCACAGGCACTCAGCAGGACCCCAAATCTGCACTGGCAGAGACATGTCTTGGTACAATCCCACACAGAATTCTGCTCACTTTCTCATGGGGGACTTGAGCTTGGAATACCCTGGTCACTGACCTCATCCAGGAAGCCCCTCCACAGCGTCATGTGTTCCGGAAGATAGGTGGCAAAAATGTTTGCAGTGGACTTGGAACCTGTCACCAGCAGGTTTCCGCCTGCAAAGTGGTTAATGGCACCTGTGGAGACAAAGATTGAGCTAATCCCCACTGGGGTTCCCAGAAAGGAGGTTGTAGCATACATGACAGGGAATATTTCAACGGCTTTACTCTGCTAGGGTTTGGGGGTTTTGAGGGTGGTTTTGTTTGTTTGCTTGCTTGCTTATTTTTTTATTTTTTCTTTTTCTTCCAGAAAAGGATACCAAAATGGAATCCAGCCATGCTTCAGAAAAAGATGGAAGTAGACAATCCAGGAAGAATGCTCACCATAGAAAATTAAGTAGATGGTAGCTGCAGCCGAGAAGGAGCCCAGGAATTGCCCCAGCACATATACAGGGAACTTCTTCCAGGACATTCGGCCTAACGCACAATTGGTAAAAGTCACCGCGGCATTCATGTGGGCCCCTGTGGGTGCGGTGGGGGATAAAAAGTTAAAAAAAACAAGCAACAGAATGGCAACAATTGCAACAGTGAATAGGAGTATGGGGTGTTCCCTGTGACAGGAACTCTTTAACCCTTAAAAGACCACACACAACGTCTCCATCTTCACTTCTGCCATAAGACAAGTACAGGAAGGGAAGCTTAATCTTTTGCCTTAGATAACCCAGCTAGTAAAGATGGTGAGTCAGCTGGGCAGTGGTGGCGTACACCTTTAATCCCAGCACTTGGGAGGCAGAGGCAAGTGGATTTCTGAGTTCAAGGCCAGCCTGGTCTACAGAGTGAGTGCCAGGACAGCCAGGGCTACACAGAGAAACCCTATTTCTAAAAACAAACAAACAAACAAAAAAGACAGTGAGTCAAAGGGTCTATGAAGAGTCAGGGAAGACATGGGCAGAGGCCAGGATGTCACAAAGGTTCTACTCCCTCTGAGTCACCTAAAGGTGACTCTCCAGCTGTGCCAGGGAAGGGGCTGAGGGAGGCAGGATCAACCCACTAGGAAGATCTGGCCTGGCCTGTGAGGCTAGATGTGGGCTCACTCACCAGAGATGCCGCCTGCTACATGGATTCCCATGGCCACTCCAAAGCCGAAGCCGAAGTTGACACCGAGATAGCTGCCAAGCTTTTCTCCTAGAACCATGTGAGCCACGGAACCAAGGCCAAACACCTGTGAGGAACGGCCACCATCAGAACAGCGCTCACCACCCACCCCCATGCCTCATCCCGGGGCCTCCCCAACATCGCTTATAAAGACCCTGCCTTGTCCTCTGTCTCCAGAGCCTCTTCTTTATAAACTGTCCCTCTTTGGCCCCTAGTAAGGCCTCTAAGATCTGAGTCAGGGACTGCCAAGTGATGGGGATAAAAAGATCCAGGTATGAGATCGCACAGCCAGAGGCTAGGTCTAGGAGACAATTCAGATCCACCTGAAGTGTGGAGTGGGAGCAGGGCTTCAAGGAAGGGACAGCTGGTGTGAATTCCCACCCCCAGCATCTCATGCTACAGGCTTGCCTAGGGAGGGTCTCAAAGTCCAAGTGAAAGAACCATTATTTTCCCTGTTCCACAGCTGGGCTACCCGAAGCTTAGAAAAAACAGTAATGAACGAGTCAAGGTCAGACGATGTGAGACATGACGAGTCAGCTTGAATCTAGGAAGACATCTGTTTATGCCTGTCCTTGCTAACATGAATGGTTTTTGTGATCTTAGGAAGGCTGACCCCTTCTGCCTGGAATAACTGGTCCTACATCATAAACTGAATTCAAGCTGCTGGAAATCGGAGTCTAGACATGTGACCTCTAACACGGCAGGCACTGACCAGCTGTAGCTGTTACGTGCTTGAGTGTGACTTCTACAAATGAAGAGCTACCATAGCGTACAGCATGCACTGGATTTCAGACTTAGAATCAGAAATGAAGACCACTTCAGTAGTTTGCCGTCTATGACATGTTAACACAAAGTTTAGAGTATATAGATTAAATACAATAGTGATTCAAAATGGTTTCACCTGTTCCTTTTACCCTTTTTAATGTGGCTACTACATGACATTAAATTACATTTCTGACTCATTGTATTTCCCTTGGACAGTTTTGTTTATGATAGAAAAAAAATGAAGGAATTGTGGACATGAGAGCTAGAACCAACTCCACCGGGGATGAGGACGCCAGGGGAGGGTGCAGGGCTGACCCTGTGTGGGACTCATGGAGGGAGCAGGGCTGACCCTGTGTGGGACTCGTGGGTGTCAGAGACCTGGGCTGGAGCGTATATTAAAACAGAAGAATGTCATGAACACAGCAGGGTGGCGGTGGTGGCATGCAACACTCAGGAGGCAAAGGCAGGCGGATTTCTGAGTTCAAGACCAGCCTGATCTACAGAGTGAGTTCCAGAACAGCCAGGGCTACACAGAGAAACCCTGTCTCACACACACAAAAATCACAAACAAAAAAAAAGAAAGTCATAAACACCATGAAGAGTTGGCATCCCAAGAAGGGCACAGTCAGCTCTGCTTGGCAGCCTGACTCACCTGTGTAAAGGTCTAAATAGCATTCTTTTGGGTGTGGCACTCCAAGAGTCATACGTATTGAGTGCTGTGCTGTGCGGTTCGGCCCTGGGGCAGTGGCTGAGTCCCAGAGATTGAGAGGCAAAAGTTAGTAAGGAAAAGATGCATTCTTGGTTTCATTTTGGTTTTTGGACACAAGGTCTCACTCTACTGCCCCGAATAGCTTCAAGCGCCTAAGCTCAATTTCTCCATCTGCCTCAAGCACACATCACTGTGCCCAGCAAAGGTGACTTTGGGAACAGTGTTGTTGAATCCTTCTTGTTTGAGACACTAAGGGTAGACTCCAGAGAGAGAGAGAGAGAGAGAGAAGTTAAAGAGAGTGAAATAGATGAAATGCCTGGGTGGGTAGTGTGGGTGACTTGAGGGAGGGAGGACACCTGCTCTAGCTGAGGGAGACAGGTACAGGTACAGATAACATCGCAGAGCTGCAGGGAGCCCCCATGATAATTTTCTCTGGTGAGCAGAAGATCAAACAGTGTTCAGGGGTGGGGCGCAGTTGGGAAGAACTAGGCCCAGCGTGGTGGTGCACACCTGTGATCCCAACAGAGGAGTCTACGCTCAGTTCAGAGCATTGTGTTCCACAAAAGCATATTCCAGGCCAACCCCGGGGCCAGGGCTAGAGACACAGTGAGAGCTTGTCTCTAAAAAAGAGGGGATGGAGCTAAGGAGACTGCTTGAAAGTTAAAACACATACCAGGCGGGGCTGGGGAGATGTCTCAGTGGTTAAGAGCACTGACTGCTCTTCCAGAGGGAAGAAGTGAGTTCAATTCCCAGCAACCACATGGTGGCTCACAACCACCTGTAATGGGATCTGATGCCCTCTTCTGATGTGTCTGAAGACAGCAACAGTGTACTCATATGCATAAAATATCTGGTCAGAAAGACCAGCCACATCAGCAAGCTGTAGGTTTGACTGAGAGACCCTGTCTGACGAGGAAGATGGAAGGATGATGATTCTCAACATTAATCTTGGGCCTCCACATGCATGCACACACCCATGCATGCACACACTCATGCATGCACACACCACATGTGAAAAATGAAAAAAAAAAAAAAAAACCAAGCAAGCCAGCTGAGTATGGTAGCGCATGCCTGTAATCGCACATTAGAGGCTAACTTGGATGATGTGGTAAGACCTTGTGCAAAAAAAAAAAAAAGGACTGGAGAGAGGACTCGTGGCTGAGAGCACACACTGTACACTCATCTTCATGGGATTCTAACGTCTCTGACCTCCATAGGCACCTGAACTCACAACTCACAAGCACACACATACTGGTGTACACACATGCACACACACACACACACACACTTAAAAATCAATAACCTTAGGGGGAAGGGGAAACATCCCTGAAAGCAGAGAAATGCAGTTGAACAGGGCTCACTGGGCCCTGCGGGAGCCCAGGGCAGGTACAGTGGAAGCAAGAGAGGGCCTGACTTGCAGTCCAAGAGAAAATGCAGCCTGAGCAGACAGGAACTGATGGGTGTGGAAGAAGGCCAGGCCAGGCTGACAGACTGGGAGGTACAGAAAGTGAGAGGACTGGAAAAACATGGAGGAGCTTTAGACAGAAGCTCCAACCTCGATCCCACTCAAGTAAAGTCCTCCTGCCTCAGCTTCTGGAGTTTTGGGATTACATACATGGGCCACCACAACTGGATTCCAAGGTGATGAACATGTGACCAGGCTTCGCAGGATGTGGTCCTGTGCCAGGTCTGCCAACTGGCAATGCATGCTGCCCCTGGTCCATCCAGCACTAGGTTTGTGTTGAGATAGCTGATTTGGGAGTTTCAGCTGCTCTTGAAAAATGACACTATCTGGGAACGCTGGCCTTTGTTCCACTCTTCACAACTGACAGCTGGACCAGATGCAGCAACACCTTTATATAGACTGGGACCAAAGCCCTTCACACCCTTTCCTCTGGCCGTGGCATCTGAGTTTGTAGTCCTTGTCCTGTGGTTCACATGTGCAGCCAGGTCTCCAGGGCCCTGGTGGCTCCAGCCCCTCCTTTCCCTGGTCAGTGAATGGCCACCAAAGTCCCAGCAAGAGCCAGGAAACCAGCTCTGAGAACAACGGACCTCGTCCAGCTGCAGTAAGTGGGGCCCAAGGTCGCATTAGCCTTTTTTGTCATTAGCCTTTACCCTAGTGATTTGCTGAGCTTCCTCCAACCACAAAGCCCCCTCTTCTTGGCACAGGACTGGAAACTGAAAATACCAACAACACCATCCCGCACAAGTCCAGCCTCACCGAGTCCTTTTCTCAGGCACTGCTACTAAACCTTCCCAGAAACTGAGCAGAGCAAAGGCTGCTGCACCCACTCTACAGATGGAACCTAGAGCTTGGATGCTCTCAAACTACCCAGAGACCAAAAGCAAGTCTCCTTACCCAAGCTGGAGGAGAGCTAAGCAGCCAGGATCTTAGCAAGCCTGCCATCTCTAAGCTGAGGGACAGAACAAAGGCATGAAAAATGGTCGAGACAAATTGGCCTGGCCCGAATTCGATTTAGGCTTGGGCAGGTGATTTAGTCTCATAGAACCCATTATTTCCCCATCTGTAAAATGGGGGTAATACTAGTACTCATCTCAAGTCAGGTGTGACGGCACCTTAAGCCCAGCATGCAGGAGGCAGAAGTAGGTGGACCTCTGTGAGTTCAAGGCGGCTTAGTCTACAAAGTGAGTTTCAGGACAGTTCAGGCTATAAAGAGACCCTGCCTAAATTAATAGTAATTTAATACCTATTTTACAGGCCATTGTAAAGATTTGGGAAGGTGCTGCATGTAAGAAACTTAACATGGTAGTGCTTGGTATGCAGTAGGTGCTTAATAATTGTGAAAATAAAAGAAAGGAAGCCTAGTGTGGTGGTACACATCCTTAATCCTGGCACTCAAGAGGAGGGGCAGGAGGAGCTCAAAATTGGAGTTAATTGCCGGGCGGTGGTGGTGCATGCCTTTAATCCTAGCACTTGGGAGGCAGAGGCAGGCAGATTTCTGAGTTCGAGGCCAGCCTGGTCTACAGAGTGAGTTCCAGGACAGCCAGGGCTACACAGAGAAACCCTGTCTCAAAAAACCAAAAAACTGGAGTTAATTGAGGCTACATAGAAACATTCTCATTTAGATAGATAGATAATAGATGATAGATAGATAATAGTAGATAGATAATACATAGTAGATAATAGATAAATGATAGATAGATAGATAGATAGATAGATAGATAGATAGATAGATAGATAGATAGATAGATATGGTAGTTAGATAAAAATTTTAAAGAAAAGACAGGAAAAATGTTGGGTGTGATGACACACAGCTTTAATCCCAGCATTAAGGAGACAGAAGCAAGCAGATCTCTGTGAGTTCGAGGCCAGCCTGGTCTACAGTGCATCCAGGACAGGCTACTACACAGAGAAACCCTGTCTCACCACCACCACCACCACCACCCCCAAAAAAAAATGAAAAAAAAAAAAACCTGGCGAGATGACTTCGCAGATTGGCACTTGCTGCCAATCCTGACCCTGGAGTTCAATCCCCCAGACCCACTCCTGTGAGCTGTCCTCTCGACTTCCAACTCACATTGCAGTAAGCTTGTGTCCACGCAAAGAAAAAAAATGAGTTAAAACATTCAAAAGGGAAGACTAAGGGTGTAGCTGGAGACAGCGACGGAGCACTAGATACACACTCATGAGACTCCGGTTTGATCGCCAGCACTGGAAAAGGGAATGAAAAGGCCGACGCAGGCAGTGTCACGCCGTGTGTGCAGTTCTCGATTCCCCTCCAGACTCCTGCATTCCAAGGTTTAACAGCCCTCACAGGACTGGAATGTCTTGTCATAAATGAATTACTTGGCTCTGAGTTGAGGAGGATCAGGCTGTTTTCCCCACAGTTCAGGAGCCAAGAAGCTAAAGATGGAAGTGAGGGATGCAGAGAAGAAAGAATAGCTAGGGTGCCTGTCAAAATAATAAGGACCCCAGCAACATGTATGTGCACACATACACATGTACACACACACACAGGTGCACATACACAAACACATACACATGCATGTATGCATGTGCACACACACAGGCACACACGTGCACACACACAATTTTTAAAAATTATTTAAAATTTTCAAAACCAGCCAGGTGGTGGTGGTGCACACCTTTGATCCCAGCACTTGGAAGGCAGAGGCAGGTGGATCTCTGTGAGTTTGAGGCCAGCCTAGTCTACAGAGCTAATTCCAGGACAGCCAGGCTTATACAGTGAAACTCTGTCTCAACAAAATAGAAAAATTAAAATTAAAAATATTAAAATCCAGGCTGGAGCTATGTCTCAGAGCACTGGCTGCTCTTCTGGAAGACCGAGGCTTAATTTCCAGCACCCACATGAGACAACGCACAAGGGATCCAACCCTCTCTTCTGGTCTCAAAAGACACCTGCACTGGCATTACAAAGACCCACACATGTTTGTAAAATTAAAAATAAAATCTTCAAATAATAATAATCAAAGAACCAACCATAATTTTGCATATAGTACACGACCTCCTTCATGTAAATCTGCAGCCTGATGCTTTTGTTCACATTTGCCAACAACGAGTCTAACCCTGAACTGTTAGAATGCCCATGAAACATTATACAGCTGGGCCAGAACTCAGACCCAACTCCCAACCTCAGAAGCTGGGATTCCACACACTAGGAAACTAGAAAGTCAGGCTCCGACCCAGAGAGACCTGCTCCGGCCAGCTGTTGACAGTCAGGGTTAGGACAAAAGCCTAGATGTCCAGAGTCCCTCCCACGTCATTAATTCTGAACAATTTTTATAACCACCCTCATAGTGAACTTTACCTCTCTCGTTCCAGCCCAAGCCTCCGTTGAGCGCCAGCGCCCCCTGTTTAACTGCTTCCTGGGTCCCTCCACTAGCATCTCATCTGTATCCAAATTAGCTTCGTCTCTGACCCTGTGCTCCCAAACAGCTCCTCAGAGCTTACCCTCATCTGTGGCTTGAAAGTCTCCCTGTTGCATCGACAGTTCTTCAAGCATCTGCCTTCTTGTCCATCCCTGGCTTTATCATCATTCCTGTCTCCAGCCTCCCCAGTAACAACAGCCTGATTGGCGGGCTCCTCTCCACAGCTACCTTCTAAAATCCAAACACATCTGTAGCATTCTACTACTTCTTAAAAAGTGTGTGTGTGTGATGGGAGTGGGGTGCACATGCCCCCCTCCCGTGGAGGTGCATGGGGGGGGTCAGAGAACAGCTTCATGGAGGTAACATTCTACTTCCAGCTTTACCTTAGCTCCAGGGACTGACCCTGGTCATCAGAGTTGCACACCGAGCACCTTTACCTACTGAGCCACCTAGTCTTCCCGTCATGCCTCTGTTTACCCATTTTCCTCAGATCAATTCTCTAAGGTCTCCCCACCTCTCGTTATGTAGCACAGCACTGGCCTTGAACTTGCTATGGAGCAACAAGACAAAGGACCCAAACTCCCATCTGCTCTCCTTGCCTAGGCCTCACTCACAGGTGGGCATCATCAAGCCCAGGTCTCTCATCGTTTCATTTTTTGTTTGGTTCGTTGAGTCAATGTATCTTGTTTTGTTTTGTTTTGTTTTGAGACACTTCCTCGCAGTAGAACCCCGACTAGCTTAGAACTTGCTCTGAACAGCAGGCTAGCCTCAAATTGGCTTCATTCCTCCTGCCTTAGTCTCCAGGTGCTGACACTGCAGACAGGGGCCATCCTGCCTTGCCCCTCACTCTACTCAGTATTGGTTTTCCTTCCCACCAGCCCCTGACTCCACTCCATCCTGGCCGACATGAGCCCTTTTCTGTCCCCCAAAAAAATTTGATGAGAAAGGCCTCTCTACTTTCCTCTTCTATTTTCCAAAACTCCCAGCTCAGAGGTAGGACAAGGAATGATATGACCCTGGGTCCACAGTGGGGAGGGGCTAAAGGACTGCCTTGTTGGCCCCACCCACCCAAGACCACCCACCCACTCACCATCATGACATAGGTGCTCAGGAACTCGGCCAGGAACTCTCGCACAGTACTCTTCCGCAGCACTGATCGTACGTTCTCGAGCGGTCCGGGGGCCATTGTGGAGTTGTGGGTGGACCTGAAACAGCAGACCAAGCCAAGAAACAGAGAGGAGATTCAAGTCTGCCTCCTGCCCATCGGCCCTTCAGCTCACGGCTGAGTTAATGGGTAACCCAGTTGCCTCTCCCCGTGTACCTTCTCCTGCCCAGGGCAGCAGAGAGACACCCAAGAGCCATAGGGACATGGAAGGGAAAGATGACCCAGCTAGGCCTCTTCT
This sequence comes from Rhabdomys pumilio, assembly GCA_030674055.1. NCBI lineage: Eukaryota > Metazoa > Chordata > Mammalia > Rodentia > Muridae > Rhabdomys > Rhabdomys pumilio. Next base: position 97,406,719 of record JANHMN010000004.1, on the reverse strand, counting down.
TTCTTCTACCCAGACTAAACAGGTAGGAAGGATGTACCAATAGTCGCTTTGCAAAGCGTATAGGCCGGGAGCTGGAAGTGTCATCTGTTTTGGGGCAGGGGCAGTGTCTGGGGTGGATGGGAAATGGAGCTCATTTGTGTCTGTCTCTCTGCAGAGTTTGAGGACACAGGCCAGGGTTTAAGAATAGTGGGGGACTCTGTCCATGAGGCTTGGCAAAAATCTGATGCTAGGCTCTATGAAGAACACAAGATGCCTGAAAACAAATACTAGGTTCTTCAGAAGATGAGGGAGGGGCTCAGCAAATGCACCGAGCTCTACAACCAGACCAGCACAGAGATGCTTGGGAGTGAATGGATGAACGAGCCATAAGGGAGGAAGAAAGGAGAGACAGGTCTCCCTTCCCCAAGTACCCTCAGTGCCAGGCCCACAGATGTTCGTGATCACTGGCTGAATAACCGAGAACCCAGCAATCTATTTCTTGCTCTTAACCAGACTGATACCAAAGCTTCCTGAGGAGCCTGACATTTGATAAACGTTTGTTCAATAAAAGCTTTGTTTGATGGACAGATAGATAAAGAAAAACGAGTTTCAGGCACCAGTGTCCATTAGGGGGTTCAGGGCTGGTGTTTGGAGAAAGTGCTGGGTTCTCACGGGTTGAGAGGAACAGGGCAGGTGTGGCTAGGTGGGCCTTCGGGAAGTAGGGAGAGATACAAAGTCTAGGTATTTAAGGTATCAGTGCCTGGAGGAGAGCCATGATGGAAAGGGATCATCAAGGACTTTACCCTTGACGTCTGGCCGAAGCTGAGGAGAAGGGGAGCCCTGCCTGAGCTGAGACCACAGGAAGGAGAGAGAGGCTGGGGGTGCAGAGAAGATTATTTTCACCTGCCGTCCAAGTTGCTGGTCTTATGAAGCGGGTCTAAAGCCAAGACGGGAGACATGGCTGAGACAGCAATGTCGTCAGTGCAGAAGGAGCCTCTGGGTCTTTAAGTCCAGTGAGAGGGCAAAGTGTACTCTCGTGGCACTCAGCAAGGACTTGGAATAAACATGCTTGCCTAAGGGGGGCAGTAAGGACTACAGAGATCTGGAAACCAGAGGAAGGGAACTAGGAATCCATCCGCTGTGATGCGCAAGGAGTGAGTGGGACCGGAAGTACGGTAGTCTTGAGAAGCCTTACTGAGGGGCCTCATTGGAAATGAGTGGAGGGGCTGAAGGAGTAGCCATGTGGGTAAATATGGGGAGAGAGCTTCAGGAAAAGGGAAGAACTGTTGAGGGAGTCTGAGCATGCGTACAGAAAGCACCTGAGGACAGCCCGGCTGAAGAGCCGGGAGAGCAAGGCTTGAAGTGGAGGGTAAGGAGGTAAAGAGAACCGAGCCCTGACTAGTGCAGACTCTGGTTGTACCCAAGAGTCAAAAGGTGATGGATTTGGCTCAGGGAGTTGCCATGTACACAGGGCAGACAGAACCTGCTCCCAGTCCTGTATCCTCATCTCGATCTTAAGAGCTTCCCTTAACCTGATACCGGCTGTGCTGTGGGACATCAGATACGTGGGCTCGGTCCCATGGGCTACTGGGTATGGGTGGGAAAGAAGGGGCCTAGGATAGCAGCTGCCCTAGGACAGGAGGGCAACTGAGGTAGTCTGGGCCAAGGATGGGGGCTAGAATTGAAGGTATGAGGGACGGTTACTGCCCCAGCAGGTCTGTTTGAGCCATTGTTTTTCTGAGTTTTAAACTCTGTGAAACAGAGAGGAACCTAGGACTGAGTGAAGGACACAGAACTTGGCCCCATATTTCCATTAAACCAGTTTCTCATGGGAGAAGCAATCAGGACAGCCCTTGCCAGTGCTATCCCAAACCCAGGCAAGCTGAGGGGAGGAGGGAAGAGAGAGGAGGGGAAAGAGGGAGGAGGGAAGAGAAAGGAAGAAGACTGTGCCTCAAACAATTGTGAAAGTGTCCTGTAGTCCCACCTTCCTCTACCAGTGCTACCCCAGGACGCTGGACCTCAAGACCAGTCTCCTCAAAGGCCCTCTTGGCCTTCCTAAGTCTGCCATCTACCCAGCTTTGAATAATGCAATGCCAAAGTCAGCCCTCCCATCTCCCTAAAACTTACCCTGTATCCCATCCTCCTCTCAGACTGTCAAGGTAACTCCCGAGTTGCCCTCAGCCAGGCTCTACCCAATTTTCTCTGGATGAAGAAGTATCAATTGATATCCCTAACCTTCAAGACAAACCCCCTGCGCCTTGGCTCAGCCTCTGAGGACTCTGGGGAAGAAGCCAGCAGCAGACCATCTCTGACCTGCCTCCCTTCTGCCCAGTCGATTTTCTCTTCCCTTCTCCCTCCACAGGGCCTGAACGGCCCAATGCACCCTCCCACTCTCCGCTCCACTCGGCAGCTCTGATCCTGCCACAGCCAAGTTACAGCAGATCTGTCCGACCTGTCCGTGTCACACAGCCACATAGCTCCATCTCTGAGCCCGACAGGGAGTCAAACTCCAACTCCTGATGAACTTTCTTTCCCAAACAATCCCTGATGAGCTTGCCCCGAGGAGGCTCCCCTGTCCCAGCCTACCTGCAGCCCTGCTCACTTGCTTACTCGGCTGAAATGCTCTGTGTCTTTCAGCCTCGGTCAGCCTCTCTGTCAAAGTCACAGCTGGTCTTGATTTTGTTCCTCCATCACGGTGACAGGCTGAAGCTGCGACTGAACTGGAGTGCTGCAGTCTTTGAGTCTTTACTTAGAGCCTGCCTGCCTCTCAGCCCTCCCCAAGTTGGCTGTGAGTCCTGTTGTAGTCCTCCAGGGGAGAGGTCAGTAGGGCAGGGGTTTGGCTCATGCCACTTAGGCCAAGTCCATACACACTGCCCAAAATAGCATCTCTGCTCTTGCCAGTAGCACCGTGGAGCCTGGGTTCTGAGGCAGCCCCTTGTGAGGTCAGAGGTGGAATTCCAGGTGGGAATTCTGGGCATCAGAGTCCCAGAGGAAAGGCTAGTCCTACATGCCAAATGTCTGGCTTATCTCTAAGACCAGAGCCAGAGGTAGCCTGCAGAAGGTCACAGAAGCTTCCGAGATCCAGGCTGTAGAGAAAGCCGTGTAGATCGGGATGTAAAAGTTTCCAAAAACCAGCAGAAGGGGGGAAGGATTGGAAAAACAATCCTGGGTCTGTCCTCAAAGAGGCCCTCAACCTGAAGGGGAAGGAGGAGAATTAGGCCCTGTCCTCAGGGGTCCCCATCTGGGAGAGGAGAGGAAAAGCCTGGTTTCCTGGACTCCATTTCAGGCCCTGTCTTCTGGACACTGCCTCTCTTAGGATAGGTCTGCCCAAGGCTCCATGAGAAAAACCAAGCTAGGCCAGCATGGGACCAGGGCTCAAGGTAGTAGTGGGATCTCAACTACAGGGGTGAGGTCAGGAGGGAGCTGAAGACCACCTGCAGCCAAAGAGGTCTTCTGGGTTCAGGAGTCCGGTGGGGCCAGGATAAACAGGCAGGCATTCGCATGTCAGCAGGGGCTGTAGTGTTGAGCCACGAGGGTGGGTGTCTGCCATGGAGAGGTGGGCAGGAGGCAGGAAGCCCAGGGAGACACACAGCACCTCGATGGGTGAAGTTACAAGATGTGGTGGTTCGAAAGTCTTGTGTGGGAGACCATCTTCTGGAGACCGCTGAACAGGGTGGCAGGTGTCTTTACCCATGAGGCAGAGACAAGAGAAATACAAGTTTGAGCATAGCCTGAGCTGCCTAGAAAATCCCAGGCCATCACTACACAGTAATCCCAGCATTGAAAAGCAGGGGGAATGAGGTCAGACTGGTCTACATAGTGAGTTCCAGGCCAGATAGTGCTCTATACATGAAACTGTCTCAGGGACTAAATGAAGAGCCATGTGCCTGCAATCAGGAGTTCAAGGTCGTTCTCCACTACATAGCAAGTTTAGACAGCCTGGGCTACGGCTACCTGAGACCCTAGCTTTATTTTATTTTATTTTATTTTATTTTATTTTATTTTATTTTATTATATTTTATGGCAGGTTTTTTGGTTGTTGTTGTTTAGCCCTAGCTGTCTCTGGAACTCACTCTGTAAACAACACTGGCCTCAAAGTCAAAGGCCAGCCTCTGGAGCTGCCTCTGCCTCTGGAGCTCTGGGTCTAAAATGTGTGCCCACTACCCTGAAGAGGCCCGTTCTTTTCACACACACACACACACACACACACACACACACACACACACACACACACACACACCTCCATTCAGGTGAAACTAGTATTCCCGCCTTGCTACAGTAAACAATTTTAGAGAGTCAGCAGTATGAGGCAGAGTTAAGAAAAGTAGCTTAGTTTATAGAAAGTTTGCTGTGTGTATGAGCACCATATTAAAAGAATGGGCATAGCGGTTCACTGGCTTCGTCACGGTGGTGTGCGCCTTTAATCCCAGCACTCGAGAGGCAAGAGGCAGGTGGATCTCTGAGTTTGAGGCCAGTCTGGTCCACAAAGTGAATTCCAGGACAGTCAGAGCTCCACAAAGAAACTCTAATCTTGAGAAAAAAAAAAAAGCTATATAAATTTTTAAAAGAAAAAAAAGAAAAAAGAAAGAGAAGGGAGCTCCCTCCCCTTGGCAGCACATATCCTGAGATTGGAGCAACACGGAGAAGATTAGTATGGTCCCTGCTCAAGGATGACATAAAATTAAGAAGCATTCCATATTTTGCTGTAAATTGTGTTTTAATTGAGCTTTGGAACAGTTCCTATTAATCTTCTAGAGGCTGGACTTGTGTTGGGAAAAAAACTGAACCAGGACTATGGGGGGGAGGAAAGGAGAGGAAAGGAGAAGAAGAGGAGAAGAGAAGAGAGAAGGGAAGGGGAGGAGGAGAGGAAAGGAGAAGAGAGGGGAGGGGAGGGGAGGAGAGGAGAGGAGAGAAGAGAAAAAAGAAAAAGGAGCCAGAGCACAGTATAAAGAGGAAAATGCTGTCCTCTAGAGGGCGCCAAAGACCAGGCCATGTCTGGAACTTTCTCGGCAGGTCCACATCCTTTTGCTGATACAACTCTTCCAGCAGATTGTGGCCAGAGCAGCTAAAGGTTCTGGCTCACTCCCTTAGCAGATCCTAAGGTGGGTTCAGACTACTGCGTTTCTTCCAGGAGAGCTGCACCCTGGGAAAGAGGGACACCTGCCTTCATCGCTGCCCTATGAGTCTATCCAGTCACAGATGAATTTAAGAGTGAGCTATGGGCCATGTGATGGTGGTGCTTGCCTTTAATCCCAGTACTCAGGAGACAGAGACACGTGGATCTCTGAGTTTAAGGCTAGCCTGGTCTACAAAACAAGTTCTAGGATAACCAGGGCTACACAGAGAAACATTTTGGGAGGGCAGAGAAAGAGAGCTATGAAACTGGGTGTAGAAGGCTTGGGGCAGAAGTGTTGAGTTTGAAGATAGTCTGAGCAACACAGAGAGACTCTGAGTCAAATCAGTGAAACTGGGATCTTATATGAAGCCGAAAGTTGGGCTGTTAGACTAGAAAGAGGGGCTGGAGAAGTAGCTCAGTGGTTAAGAGCACTGACTATTCTTCCAGAGGTCTTGAATTCAATTCCCAGCAACCACATGGTAGCTCACAACCATAGAATCCGATGCTGTCTTCTGGTGTGTCTGAAGATGACGACAGTGTACTCACAGACATGAAATAAATAAACCTTTAGACTAGAAAGAGAGTTGGAATATATCCAGTCTAGAGAGCCAAGTGTCTTCCAGAAAAGGGTGACGTGGAAGCTGAATCCTCCACTGGAAGAGGATGACTCTTAAAACTGCCTAAAGCCGAGGATTGTGGAAACCTAACCTGGAGATGGAGACCGGCTTACAGAGGGTGCTGAATGGGCTGGGGTCACCAGGGAATGCTCTACCTGGTTTCGATGCTATCCCAAGGACCAAGCAGCCTCTAAAGGGATCTAAGCAAGGACCAGAGTGAAGCTTCTTACTACCTACATCCCTGAGGTCCCGAGCTTCCAGCAAACTCCAGAGGAGGGCCCAGTCAAAGAATGAGCAAGTGATCAGGGCTAGGACCTTGGGGTGCAGGGGGACTAAGAAGAAATAGTGGGAGGGAGATAGGAACCTAGGCCCTGGGCTGCCCAGAGGGAGCCAGCTGGTAGCCACACTGTGGAGTGGAGTTGTGGAGGGGCCAGTGAGGCATGTGTTTGCGGAGGATTGTCTGAGAGAGCTGACGGGCTGGAAGGTAGTCCTTGCTGGAAACCTGGAAGCTAGGGACCAGGAGGGAGGGATGGATGGATGAGAATAATGAATTACACTAGTCTGGACAGGGCCAATGCAGATAACTGGGCACAGAGAAGACACACCCAGAGCCCTTTCTCCTAGGGATAGGCTCTGAGTGGGGTTACCACATAGAATACAGTTGTTAAGTGTGGGTTTCAGAGAAACAGTATCTGCAATGCTTAGGATATACATACAGTTAAAAAAAAAAGGTTTTATTTGTTGTTTCTTTGAATTCTCTCTCTCTCTCTCTCTCTCTCTCTCTCTGTGTGTGTGTGTGTGTGTGTGTGTGTGTGTGTGTGTGTGTGTGTACTTGTGCACTAGGAATCAGTCCCAGGTCTTCACATGGTGTGATAGCGTCACTTTTAATGCCAGCATTGGTGAAGCTAAGTAAGGAAAGAGGAGCACCGAGACTTGAAGCCAGGCTGAGCTACACACATAGCAAGTCTGGAGCCAGCCAGGTTTGTAAAACAAGACAAGACTCTGTCTCAAAACAAAACCAAAAAACAAAACAACAACAACAACAACAACCAGAGGATGGGAAGATGGTTCAATGTTTTAGAATACTTGTCGCCCTTCCAAAAGACCGAGGTTCGAATCCCAGCACCCACAGGGAAACAACTGTCTATAATTCCAGTCCCAGGGGAACTGATGCCCTCTTCTGGCTTCTGTGGGCTCTGCATGTAGTGTTCAGGCACGTGCAGGCAAAACATCCATACAAACACCCACACACGTAAAATAAAATGAAATATAAGAGGAAAAAAAGTATGGTGAGATGGCAGAGTGAGAGTAAAGGCATTTTCATACCATCCTGATGACCTGAGTTCTCTCCTGGGACTCAAATAGTGGGAGAAGAAAACTGACCCCCACAGGTTTGAAGAGAAGTGGTTCTGATGCTTTGAACCTGTGTTTATTGACACTGATTAGTTTTTGATCAATCAATGAAGATGCCAGTGGCCAATGGCTGGGTGGGAAGAAAGAGGTGGGACTTCCAGGTTCCTGCAGGCTAGGACAGAGGAGGAGGAGAATGGAGATTCTTGGGGGAGAGAAATGGAACAGACTCAGCTGCAGAGGAGATCTTCCAAAATCTAGGTGGAAAAGGAAAGCAGCCCATGGAAGGGTAGCCCAAAAATGTCTTGGGCAGCAAGATCAATAGGCTTCACAGAAGGTATCCAGGCAACTGAGCTGAGGACAGATTTAAAGATGCTGAGCTAGGAGTGAAGAAGGTAAGGACACGCTAGCCATGGAAGGCTTAAAAGAGCCCAGCCACAGAGCCAATAAGGCAGGTTAAAAATGAGTTATTAATGTGTATGTGTCTTTCATCCACAGATCTGAGATAGCTCCTGGGCGGATGTGCACCTGCGACCAGCCCAGAGTTCCAAATGGGACAGCCAAAAAACCTCCCAGTACACAGGTTGTCTACACACACACACACACACACACACACACACACACACACACAAATGTAATTTTTTTTAAAGATTTATTTGTTTATTTTATGTATATGAGTACACTGTAGCTGTCCTCAGACACACCAGAAGAAGACATCAAATCCCATTACAGGTGGTCATGAGCCACCATGTGGTTGCTGGGAATTGAACTCAGGACCTC
>JANHMN010000004.1:97341125-97391713 GCA_030674055.1 Rhabdomys pumilio | reverse complement strand
AGGAAGAAAAAAGAAAGGGAAGGGAGTGAGGGAGTGAAAAAGAAGGAAGGAAAGGAAGGAAGGGAGGAAGGAAGGGAGGGAGGGAGGGAGGGAGAGAGAGAGAGAGAGAGAGAGAGAGAGAGAGAGAGAGAGAGAGAGGAAAAGAAAAGGCCATGTCAAGCTGTTTGATTGGGCATCAGGAACCAGCCAGATGACCTGGGCCTTTTCTTTCTAGTATAAGCAACCAAGGAAGGCTTCCTGAAGCCTAGAGGAGAGCCGATCATAGACAGAGGCAGCTGGAGAGAAAACTCAGAATTTGCGTATGTGAGAAGAATCGAAGTGTGTGTGTGTGTGTGTGTGTGTATGTGTGTGTGTGTGTGTGTATCTGAATGTATCTGGGTGCTCTGAGATATAGCTATCTAGATATCTATATAGAGAGTTATAGTCATATTTAATTAATTTATATTATATATTTTTACATTTTATGGAGGGGTAGAAAGACAAGCTCACATGAGGAGGTCAGAGGGAAAATTGTTGGGACTTGGTTCTCCTTCCTCTCTGTGGGTCCCTGGGGTCAGACTCTGACCATCAGGGTTTGTAGCCTTTACCCACGGAGCTGCCTCACTGGCTCTGTTTCTAGCTTTTTTATCCCAGGGTCTCAAGTAGCCCAAACTGGCCCAAACTAGCTGTAAGTAGCCTGGAACTTCTGATCACCTGGCTTCTACCCTCTCAGGTCTGAGGTCATAGTTAAGCTACTGCCACACCAGGCTTGGCTCTTCTCTCTCTCTCTCTCTCTCTCTCTCTCTCTCTCTCTCTCTCTCTCTCTGTCTTTCCCTCCCTCCCTTCTTCCCTTCCTCCCCCTCCCACCCCCACCCCCCATGTGTAGCTCCCGAATGTCCTGAAACTTGCTGGGACTGAAGGTGTGAGCCACCATCACCGAGCTGATGTTTGTTTGTTCGTTTGCTTGCTTGTTTTGAGACAGGACCTAATGGTGTATTCCAGACTGGCCTCAGAATCCTGTTGCCACGGACTCCTGAGTTGGGATTCCAGGTGTGGACCATGCCTGGCTCTGGCTCTTCTGTGTCAGGTTTCCCATGTGTGGGCACACACTGTTGTGCACACATAAGCATGCTCCTGTTGGGCTGGGTTAATATTTTCCTGCCTGCGTCAGCATGGGCCCAGTCAGCAGGCAGCTCGCTGTGGGAACGTGCTCTATCTGATCTGGTTAGGAGCTGTGGGCCTGGAACAGTGGGCTTGGGGTGGGCAAGGAGCCCATCAGCTCCCCCTGGGAAGCCACACTTCACTTCCTGTTCAGCCTGAGGAAGGAGGCAGGCCTAAAGGCCACATAGTTCCAGTATGGTGTGACTGCCTGCCTCCCCACATCTACTGGAGCCTCACAGCAAGTAGGGGAAGCCAGCCGAGGCCTGATATGATCCGCCATCTTTGCCACACACATCAGTCCTCTGGGGGACAAATAGGGGCAGAGACCCCAGGAAATGCTCACAGTTAACCTTTTAGCAACAAAGCAGCTTTGAAATGGCCGTGGGAGTCTGGCAGAAGGTGGGACTTCAGAGCCAACTTTCCCATAGCTATATGGAAGAACTGCTCAGAGATTCTGTGGAACAAGTGTCTGGGATGCCAACATCTGTGGGCACTGAGCCTCAGCCAGGAAGGCTTAGTAAAACATGAGGACCTCAAGCAGGGTGGGGTCTTCCCTGTTCCTGGGCCTCTCCCTGTGACGTCTGAGGGTCCTCCCACACCTACAACAGCCCCTGTGGTACAGGGTGGGCCTCCTGGGTTGGGCAGGCAAACACTTCTCTTCACCTCCTGGCATAGCCCAAGATGCAGGATGAGTCAAACTCAGGTGTCCTGGCTGCTAGCCCGGCTTGAGGATGCCCCCCGTATAAAGCTGAAGATGAGCCATGAGGATGCTACACGGAGAAAGGAAGGAGGGAGGAGGGAAGGAAGGTGGGAAGAAGGAGGGAGGAGGGAAGGAGGGAGGAGGGAAGGAAAGTGGGAAGAAGGAGGGAGGAGGGATGGAGGGAGAAGGGAAAGAGAGGAGGAGGGAAGGAAGGAGGGAAGAGGAGAGAAGGAGGGAGGAGGGAAGGAGAGAAGGGAGAGAGGGAGGCAGGGAGAGAACTGTCACCACTGGGGTTATTTCTTACAACACAGATCCTGAGCCTTCTCACGTGCCTCACACAGTCCATCCCTGGACAGCTTCCCCTACAGCCCAGGTGACATTCACTCTGACTTAAGAACCTGTGGCTTTATTTTTCCTACAGTAAAAAAAGAAAAAAAATTATGAGTTAAAATTTGTCATCTTTTTTATTTAAAAATTTTATGAGATGTGGACTAATGACAAAATGAAAAAACATCAATGTGTGTGTGTGTGTGTGTGTGTGTGTGTGTGTGTGTGTGTATGTGTGTGTGTGTGTGTGTGTGTATGTGTGTGTGTGTGTATGTGTGTGTATGTGTGTGTATGTGTGTGTCTGTGTATATGTGTGTGTGTGTATGTGTGTATGTGTATGTGTGTATGTGTGTGTGTGTATGTGTATGTGTGTATGTGTGTATGTGTGTATGTGTGTATGTGTGTGTGTGTGTGTGTGTGTGTGTATGTGTGTGTCTGTGTGTATGTGTGTGTCTGTGTGTATGTGTGTGTGTGTTAAACCTAAGAAGAAAAACAGTGGTAAGTGCCTCACAGAAACTCCTGCTGAGGAAGGAGTTTCATGGTTCAAAGTGTGTATTCAGGAGGCCCAGCAGAACCTACACATGATGATTGGTGTGTGGGTTGTGCACGTGAATGTAGTGTCTGCAGAGGACAGAAAATGACGTCAGATCCTCCAGAGCTGGAGTTACAGCACTTGTGAACTGCATGGCGTGCGTGCTGGGAAGCAGGTCAGGTCCTCAAGAGCAGAGTCGGCTTTAACTGCCCAGCCGGAGGCTCTGCTGGCCTTGTTCTGCACTTTTATTCTGGATTGTCTGTGTGTGTGTGTGTGTGTGTGTGTGTGTGTGTGGTGCCCTTTGAGGCCAGAGGCATCAGTTCCCCTGGAGCTGGAGTTAAGAGGTGGCTGTGAGCCACCTAGCATGGATGCTGGGAACTGAACTGCAGCCCATTGCAAGAGCAACAAGTGCTGCTAACTGCTGAGCCTTGTCTCCAGCCCCTTGCTTTGTGTTTTTAATAACATGGTCTAGCCGGGTGTGGTGGTGCACGCCTTTAATCCCAGCACTTGGAAGGCAGAGGCAGGTAGATCTGAATCAGAGGCCAGTTTGGTCTACAGAGTCAGTTTGAGGTCAGCCAGGGCTACACAGAGAAATCCTTTCTGAAAAAAACAAGAAAACAAAACCAACCAAACAAAAAAAGACTACCAAATGATGGTCTCACTTAATCTTCCTGGCTAGCCTCAGATTTGAGCTGCTTCTGCCCTTGCTCCCAAGTGCTGAGGTTACAATGATACACAACACACCCAAGCATCTTTTTTTTGCTAAATCATTAGGTGCCCTAGAACTCTCTCTATACACCAGGCTGGCCTCAAACTCACAGATCTCTGCTTGCCTCTGCCTCCTGTTAGAATTAAAGTTAGAATTAATTAATTAAAGCGTTAGAATTAAAGATGTGTGTCACCATGCCTGGCTCCATCCTATTTTAAGTGTACAATTAGTAATGGGAATAAATTTTTTTGCTGCAATCTCTAGAACATTTTCATTTTGCAAAGCTGAAATTCTCTGCCTATTGTACAAGCTCCCAGAGGCCCCGCCTCTGACAACTGCAGTCCTACTGCTCTGTCTTCTGCTGTCTAGTTTCCTCATATCCTGGACCATCCAGTCTGTGTGTGCCTCATCTTATTTCTAATGTCCTGAGATTTCATCTGTGTTACAACATGAAACATAGCTGTTTCTTTGCATGACTGACTAAATAATATTCCATGGCTTAATATGCTGAAATATTCTATTTATCCACCGTGGACACGTGGGTGTTCCCCACTTCTGATGTTTTTATCCACTGCCCCCTTTTGCTGTTAGGAATAATGCTGCTATGAACACAGATATACAAATATTTCTTTAGAGGCTGGAGAGATGGCTCAGTAGCACTGACTGCTCTTCCAGAGGTCCTGAGTTCAATTCCCAGCAACCACATGGTGCCTCACAACCATTTATAATGGAATCTGGTGCCCTCTTCTGGTGTGTCTGAAGACAGCTGCAGTGTACTCACATATATAAAATAAGTAAATCTTTGCCGGGCAGTGGTGGCACATGCCTTTAACCCCAGCACTTGGGAGGAAGAGGCAGGCAGATGTCTAAGTTGGAGGCCAGCCTGGTCTACCGAGTGAGTTCCAGGACAGCCAGGGCTACACAGAGAAACCCTGTCTCGAAAAACATAAAAACAAAACAAAACAAATATCTCTTTAGGATTCAATTCTGCGTGCCTCTGTGTGTGTATGTGTGTGTGTGTGTGTGTGTGTGTGTGTGTGTGTGTGTGTGTATGCGTGTATGTCTGTGTGTGTATGTCTCTCTCTGTGTGTAACTATCTCTGTGTGTGTATGTGTGTGTGTCTCCCCCTTTCTATGTGTGTGTATGTGTGTATGTGTATATGTGTGTGTATGTCTGTGTGTGTATGTCTCTCTGTATGTAACTATCTCTGTGTGTGTTTGTATGTGTGTCTCTCTCTTTCTATGTGTGTGTATGTGTGTGTCTCTATGTGTGTGTGTGTGTATGTGTGTATGTGTGTCTTTTGTGTTGTGTGTTGGCATTTTTTTGTCTTTTGGACCTGTACTTTCAGAAACATTACATTCTTTTTTTACAAAAGTGATGAGACATCAATATGCTAATGTTGTACATTAAAGCCTTTTCTGGTTGTACATGCAATCCTAGCACTCAAGTGAAGATGATATGGGAATCAGGAGTTCAAGGCCAAGGCCAGTCTGGGCTAAGTGAGGCCCTGTCTCAAAAACCCAACATAACAGTTGTAATAGTGTTTCTTCAGCCTAAAGTTCAACTTAATTTTTTCTTTATTATTATTCGTATCTAATAGACATGTTACTTCACCTGCCCTGTCTAGTTTCATGCCCCACTAACCAACCCCAGAGCCTGCTCCAAGGCATACAGCTCCACACTGTGTCTCTGGAGCCTTCTGCTTAAGAGTCTGCTCTCCCTCCAGCAGCTCCTCAGTTGGCCCCAAGGCCCTCTTTCAACTCAGCTCTGCTTCCAATGCCCCAGACCTGCCCTTTCCTCAGGCCCCAAATCTATGTGATCGTCAGGGAACCTCTTTGTGGGTCTTGCTGCCTGCGTCCCCTCAGCTATTCCCCACCTCAGTGACACCCCTCATCCAAGATGCCATGTTTTTAGTTTAAAGTTGTCTAACCCTCCTTCCCCTCTATGCAGAGATAATAAATCTAGGCTTGCAACCAAACTGGACAGTTCCTGGCAGGATATGTTTGCTATTTCTATGCCTTTACCACTTTCACAGGCGTGGTACCAGCTCAGCTTCCGGGAGGACGGAAAGAACTCTGCCAACTTCTGGGACCAACCCCAGCATCCTGTCTTCAGTGCTCACCAGTGCTTCCTGGTTCCAAGCTACCTATCTGCATCTTTGCCACAGCCCTAACTTCCCTTGATGCATCTTCCTGGATGAGTCCCATCTGAGCTGCGAGGACAAGCATGTGAGCATCGCAGAACGTGAGCATTACAGTGGTGTTAATTGAAAGAAAGAAGTCGGTGGTGGTGAAGATGGTGGTAGAGGAGAACAGTATGATTGTGGCATAGGTAGACCTTTGGTTGTCTAATGATCATGTGGAATAAGAAGAAAAGGAGGCCGGGCAGTGGTGGCGCACGCCTTTAATCCCAGCACTTGGGAGGCAGAGGCAGGAGGATTTCTGAGTTCGAGGCCAGCTTGGTCTGGTCTACCGAGTGAGTTCCAGGACAGCCAGGGCTATACAGAGAAACCCTGTCTCGAAAAACCAAAAAAAAAGAAAGAAAGAAAGAAAGAAAAAAGAAAAGGAGGATGTTGAACAAATTTGAATAAAAATCAATGAGGGTCTGGGAAGAGACCCTCCTGAAAGAGTCTTCAGCTTGCTCAGTTTTGGCACTTGGTCTAAGTGTCGTCACTGTCCTGCTCTGTACATAGAAGGGCATCTAAAGAACTCCCCACCCAGGTCTCTTCTCGTCTTGGTTGTCAGGGAGATGGTCCAGGTGTTCCTGCACAGGAACAAAAGCTCGGCTTTCATCTTCTTTCCCACTGTGGTAGGCATTAGGGTCTGTCTGATGTCCGTAAGTCAAGTGACCTCGAACACAGTATGTAGACTAAGCTGGCCCCAAACTCACAGAGAACTGCCCACCTTTGCCTCCTGAGTTCTGAGATTAAAGGCATGGATTGTCGGGGCTGGAGAGATGGCTCAGTGTTTATGAGCATTAACTGCTCTTCCAGAGGTCCTGAGTTCAATTCCCAACAGCCACCATATGACTTCACCATCTGCAATGGGATCCCTGAGAGAGTCTAATCCTCCCTCTCCCAGATGTCATTAGTTGCCTATAGTTCTTTGTCTAGGGATGAGACATATTAGGGTTTCACATTGCTGTGAGGAGACACCATGACCAAGGCAGCTCTTATAAAATACAACACTTAATTGGGACTGGTTTACACTTTCAGAGGTTCAGTCTGTTATCATCATGTCAGGAAGCATGGCAGTGTGCAGGCAGACACGGTACTGGAGGAGCCGAGAGTTCTGCATCTTGATCTGAAAGCAGCAAGGAGAGAACTGTCTCACAGGCAGCTAGGAGGAGGGTCTCTTGTGCACAGGGTGGGGCCTGAGCATAGTACCTCAAAGCCTGCCTACACAGTGACACACTTCCCTCCACAAGGCCACACCTCCTGAAAGTGCCATTTCCCAGGAGCTGAGCTTATTCAAACCACAGGACCCCATGAAGCTTTCCTCTTCGCATTACATGCTTCTGTAGCCATTTCTAGGAAAGACAGTTTCACTGAAGACCTCAGCTCCTGTGATCTTCTGCCCCCTCTCCTTGCTGCTCCCTGAGCCACAGTAGCAAATGCTATAGACTCCACATTGATCTCTGTATTGTCTCCATTTGCTGCCCAGAGGCTCTGATGGGGTGGTAGCTCCTCTGTGGGAGAGGACAGGATTAGGAAGTAGCATCTATCATCTCCGCTTTGCTGAATATTCTCTTAAATGGGTGCATTCTCTCCTCTCCATCTCCCAGAGATCCGTGCTGCTCGTTTGTTGAGCTAATGTGCTGCTGTAGGAAGTCCTGTGTTTGGGGCTTTGTCAGTGTGCTTAGAAAATACAGGAAGTGAGTTCTCGTGTGACTTGATTTCCATTCAAGAATTTTGGCCAGGTGAGGCAAAGAATCCTTTGTAGATGATACCTTGTAGTTCCTACTGCAGTAAGGCTCAGAGACTGAAGACAATCTAGGTCTAGATAAGGCTGTGTGGAGGAGCTGGAGGGATGGTTCAATGGTTAAGAGCACCGACTGCTCTTCCAGAGGTCTTGAGTTCAATTCCCAGCAACCACATGGTGGCTCACAACCATCTGTAATGGGGTCTGATGTCCTCTTCTGGTGTGTCTGAAGAGAGCAATGGTGTACTCATACATAAAATAAATAAATCAGTCTTAAAAATAAAAATAGCACACGCCTTTAATCCCAGCACTTGGAGGCAGAGGCAGGTGGATTTCTGAGTTCCAGGCCAGCCTGGTCTACAGAGTGAGACAGGACAGTCAGGGCTTCTAGGACTAATAGGTTAACAGACTCAGGCAGTCAGCCTTGGAGACAGCAATTACATCAGTTGAATAAATGATGCGGTTTACAAGTCTCACAAGTCCATCTGCCTCACTCTTAGTGTGAGAGGAAAGTGGATTCAGGATGCCAGCCTGGTCCTTCCACGTCAAGTTTCCCCACCCCATCTTTTCTTACACCATCTGATATTTTCCTTGACTATTTATTTATTTATTTATTTATTTATTTATTTATTTATTTGAGACAGATATCATGTAGCCCAGGCTGGCCTCGAATGTGCTATGTAGCCCACAGTGCCCTAAAATGTGTGGCCTTCTGCCTCTACCCTACCAACTGAGCTATATCTTCAGTCTTCCTTTGATTTTTACCTAAATCAATTTTAAAAGTTTTCTACAATAAAGCGTTTTGTTTTTCTGAGAGAAGGTCTTGTGGAGCCCAGGCTGGCCTCAAACTTACTATGCAGCTAAGAATAACCTTGAATAACCTGGCTCACCTCCTAAGTGTTGAGATTATAAATGACTGCTACCACACCTAGCTAAAGTTTTTGAGCCTTGGGAAAGAATGAATCTAACATGGGTACAGTTTTGGCTGTCAGATTAAGTGGACTAGAAGATGAGTCAGGTTGAGCGACTTTCACCCTCCTGAAAGGATGGGAGAAAAGCCTGCGGATATATCTCAGAGATAGAGCACTTACTTAATGAAGCACTTAGAAGAGGCCTGATGAGTCCAATGCCTAGATTCCCCTCTCTCTCTCTCTCTCTCTCTCTCTCTCTCTCTCTCTCTCTGAACTAACAGCAGAGAGCAGGGGAGTAGTGTAGGGACCTCCTGACCAGGGGCCTGTGCTAGCTTATTGGAGGTATCCTTATTCAGGGCGACTCCTGTGTCTGCGCGGTGAGTCCTTCATAGCTCAGGCTTTGTAAACAGGATCCTGTGAGCTTGGATCCACCTCAACCCTTTCATTAATACTAGTAAGTTTTAGTACAAGACCTATCTGGGTATCTTCACCAGTGTTGGAGGAATAGATTTGAGTTGCTATGGAGTGTGGTAGGTGCCTGGTAACTTTCAGTACCGGATGAGGGACTTTGAGCAAGAGTCTGCTGTCCCTCTCCTGACCCTGAGTCCAGTAGTAGGATGTACTCATTTCCTAGGCAGTGAGATCTAAGCCCAGGGTTCTACCTAGATTGCCAGCATGTGGGTCTGGCCTACCAGCCCTTCCTTTGCAGCCTGGCCTCTCACCTTGAACCCCCTAACATAGTCAAGAGGCCCGGCCGCTTCAGGCACCCTCCAATCTCCAGTGTAATCAGCAGGCAGGTGGCTCAAAATCACTGAACTGTTAGAGGATCCAGGCGTGACAAGGCCTGATCAGGCTGCCTTTTAAGGACACTGGGCCTTCTGAGTTCTTTGGGGGCAGGGATTCCAGGATCCTTTCTTCAGAGGGAACACAGCAAGTGCACAATGTTGAAAGACCTGAGTCCCCTCTGCCCTCTGTGGAAGAGAATTAGTTTATCCTGGAGAACAGCCTGTCTGCAAGTAGGATGGGGAGAGTCTCTTAGGCATCTGCATGAACTCGCAGCTCCAAGATCCTAGAAGTGGGAAGAATCCGATGGTTCTCTACTTCAGCCTGTATGCTTGGCCCAGCAACCTGGCCCACCCAGTTAGCCTCATGTCTTTCTTTCCTGCAGCAGCCAACCTGACCCCTAGAGTGTGACAACTGGGCTGGGGTAAGTGTTGGGGGCAACTCTCAGACCTCAGACTCCTGTCCAAATGAGGCTGGTACTAGCGCCCCCTACTGGCGATCTATGCTGATTTCTTGGGCTGGAGAACCCTGCAGGCATCAGCCAGCTGGGAACACCCACCTAGCTGGAAAACTTCACCTTGCTTTGAGAGACTAGCCTGCCTGCCTTTAGCCCCGGGGGTCCTCTTCTAAGGGAAATACTCGGCTCCATTCAGGGCTGCCCACACACCTTCGAGTGGCTTCCAAGTTTTCTTACCCACCGCTTGTCACCTGTACCTGCTTCACTTCCGGTTGTGTTGACTTCAGCGCCGCCATCTCTGTTTGTGCTAGCTAAACCTACATGCAGCTTGAGGATGAAATCTCTGAACTCGGAAAGCGTGAACCTAAAAGGCAGCAAGTGTCGGGTGGGGAAATGAGGGAGGGACAGAAGCTAGTCCAGGCTTCTCAGCTGGGGGAGCTCTATTGTTCAACACAGCTCCCCCCACCCCCCCGCCCACCTCTGGGACACTGCCTAGGGGCAGGGATGGGTGAAGAGACTTTCCCAGCTTCAGACGGGCAGGTCTTAACCTGTTACACTGCTAATTTGTTTTTGAAGCCCAGCCCCAGAACGCTAATGCTTCACGGCTCCAAAAGGCTAAACACACAGTTCAACAGAGTACAAGTCCGCTGCTCCCTACCCGCTTGTAGCCCCTAATCCTTCATTTAATTCCTCCAGGAACGCCAGTCCACTGTGGAAGGAAGACACAGTCTTCCCAATTTCCCATACACCTGTGACACCCATGACAGCTCATAGGGGGTGCATGGCAACTCTGAAGGGATTACTACCCCTCTGTGTTTTAGAGTGACCAAGTTAAACAAACCTCTAACAGTTACTGTGTGACAGCGTGGAGCAGTTCATACTTTCTGGCTCCTGGCCCAGACTCTTTGCCCCACTTCAGGGATCTTTCAGATCACAGAACAAACCAGGAAAGCAGAACCAGGCCTAAGGCACTGGGGCAGGGGCCAACATGTCCACTTCTGGTGTATGCACGTAACACAGGCTGGTGCAGAAACCTCCCTCCAAGCAAGTTCCATGGGCAACCTGAGGCTCTCTGTGTATTCCCACAGATCAGACAGTGTGTGCAGAGGGGTGAGATGGAGCTCTGACATCTGAACCCACCACCACCTTCCGTTCTCACCCACAGCTATAGGCGGGCGCTTGTGGCCCATAGCCTGTGTATGCCCTCTCATGGACAGGCTGTGGGAGCCACTGTGACCTGCAGTGGTGCGGGGGGTGGGGTTGAGAGGCAGAGGGGCTTAAAAAATAAATAGAAAAGGTGCCAGTCATCATCACCACAGACTTAGGGTGTCTGGCTCTGCCAGTTGTGCCAGCCAGGCTCTTTGAGAAAGAAGGCTGCCATGCACCCCCTGTGAGCTGTCATGGGTGTCCTGGGTATATGGGAAATTGGGAAGACTGTGTTTTCCACAGTGGACACTGGTGTTCCTTGAATAATTTAATAGAAGGATTAGGGGCTACAAGCAGATACCCCCTTACACCTTGCCACCACCAAGTCCGCCTCCTTCCCTAGTGGCTCACCAGGATTTGAAGCTACACCCCATACTCCTGCCCATGTATTCTGGGAAGTACTCTTGGTTACTTTATAGTGCCCCTACCTCAATTACCCTCCCCAGACAGGCCACCCCAGCTGCATGCATGGTGATAGTCTATTTATGTACAGACCCAAGTTCACAGCACAACATATCTAGCTATAGACAGGGGCAGGGGTGCCACATTCTGCAGACCTCTGACACTTCCTGAACAGAGTCATTTTAGGATATGGAATGAGTCACCTGCCAGGTTTGGGACCTGCTGAGCCATCAAGATAGGAATCTCCAAGCTTCCTGGAACACTCCTCTGCCTCCACTCTACCTACACATCCAACCAGGACTCCTAGACAAAGGCAAATCTCCTTTAAAAACTTATTTAATTTCATACATGTAAACAAAGTGCCTCAGTTCTTTTAAAACATATCTGATAGGTCAGAGGTGTAGCTCAGTGATAGAGCACAAGTTTAGCAAGTACAAGGTTCTGGATTCAGTCCCCAGTATACACAATACACACACACACACACACACACACACACACACACACACACACACGCACACTGGGGTTGAGTAGACTAAGACTATCACCCAGCTTTTGTTCAACCCCGAGTGCCCTGTAAGAAACACCTTCAGGATAAATGATCCCAACAACAAGTGACGTAGAGAGAAATTATTTATTTAAGTTCACAATTCTCCGTTCCAGTCCATCAGCACAGAGAAGTTACAGCATCAGTAGCTACAGGCCACTGATCACATCCTATCACAGTCAAGAGCGAAGAGACGTAAACACATCTGTGCTTGCTTGCTCTTACTCAGCTAAGCTTTCTTCTCGTATATAGTGTAAGATGCCATTCCTAGGGAACTGTGCAACCCTTACTGGACTGTGTTTTCCCACACCAGTTCAGATACTCAAGAGAAATCCTCAGGGGCCAACCTGATCTAGACAATTCCTCAATTAATACTCTTTCCAGGAGAGTCTAGTTGTCAGAATTAACCACCACACTGGTCACCGTAACTACTCTTACACAGTTCCTATTCTCTCTCTCTCCCCTTGCACTAAATCAGTCCCTTAGAGTCTGTCCCTGGAAATCCAGTCTTCACACAGTTGCCAGCAAAACCTTTAAACACATATAAACTCACTGCCTCTGTGATCCTCCTCCAGTTCCACACGGCCTTCAGGATGGTGTCTGTCTCCTTATCCCTGCTCACAACTCTCATCTTACCAGCCCCATGACTTCCCATGTTACCTTAAACAACCCTACTCTCTCCCCCTCGACCTTCCTTTCCAGAGCCTGCTCTCTTATAGTGGGCTAGTGAATGCTTTTAGCCACTGGTTCTGTGTATTAAATATATATCCATAATATGTTGTGTATATATGTCCCTTGTGAAATTTCACTGGCATAAAGAATATAAAATTGTGCATAATTTAAAATAATGTTGAAAATATCCTTGCCAGTTGGTGGTGGTGCACGCCTTTAATCCCAGCACTTGGGAGGCAGGGGCAGGTGAATTTCTGAGTTCGAGGCCAGCGTGGTCTACAGAGTGAGTTCCAGGACAGCCAGGACTACACAGAGAAACCCTGTCTCGAAAAACAAAACAAAACAAAACAAAACAAAACAAAACAAAACAAGAAAAGAAAAAGAAAGAAAGAAAAGAAAATATCCAGTATAGTTTAGGATTTAGAATCAATTGCTCTACAGATGCCAGGCAGTGGTGCACAACTGTAGTCCCAACACTGAGGGAGAGGATTACCACAAGTTTGAGGCTGCCTGGGCTACATAACGAGATCCTGGCTAGCCTGGACTGTGTAACAAAACCCTGCCCAAAAAACAAAAATAACAACAATGCTCTATAGTATACTTTATTTTTGCCAGCCCTTGTATCTGCAGCCAATCTCTGGTTGCAACTCAAGAGTTTGACAAAACCAAACATGAACAAATGCTAAATGATGGCCCAATTCAACAGTTATTGATGACAGCAACTGAGTGTAGTTCAGTGAATGTTGGCTGAAGCTTTCATTTACATAAAAGAGGAATGAGTGGGGGACTCAATTGTGTCCTGTGATGTTTTCCTGGAAGCTGACTTAGGAGAGGATATTTTGCTGAGAACACACAGGTGGTGTTTTTCTGGAAGCTATCTGGTGAAAAGCATGTGATGTTTTGCTGGAGCAGATGCTTGAGAGGTCATGTGATGTTTGGAAAGGGTATAAGTATAACCCAACAGACAGTGGCTGACACTCTGGCTTTGGTTCACCTTGCTTTCTTCTCTGATCTTCGATTGTGGTAACTTTGTAGAGAGAAATGCACCAAAGAACATCTGGTGGTGTTCTCGCCACTTCGCTGACTCAGTCAATGGGGGAGCCTTGAGGTTTCTTCTGGATTGAGTCGCTGCTGATGATTGTGTTTGCTATTTTGCTAGCAGACAGGACTGCAGACAACAAAGATTGAAATCACCCCAAAGAAATACTTCTAAACAGGTCCATATCCCCCTACCCCCCCCCCTGTCCTATTAAACCATCTTCTTCCCCCTTTATGGTCGGTGGGCTATGATGGAGGTTGAAGCATTTAAGAACCCTTATTAAAGTAGGTTTTGAAAAATATAAGCCTACAATTGTTGAAATTGTAATAAATTACTCAACACTGTGACTTTTTTTTATATTTATTCCTTATATGTATGTACGTATATATGTATGTATGTATGTATGTATGCATGCATATATGTATGGGGGTTATACATATGCCTTGGTGTCCATAGGTCAGAGGACAAACTTTCCATTTTCTCCTTTCACTGCAGGGATTGAACAGAGGTTATTAGATTTGGCAATAGGCACCATAAAACTGAACCATTTTGCTAGTCTATAATTTTTTCTGTGACTACTTTTTTAATGTGTATGCATGTGTGTGTGTGTGTGTGTGTGTGTGTGTGTATGATTTTATGATTTGTCCCACGGCACACTTGTAGAGGTCAGAGAACAAGTTGCTGGAGTTAGTTCTTCTTTTCCCCATTTGAGACCCAGGAATCAAATTCAACTTGTCTGGCTTGACAGCAAGCACCTTTTAGCTTTTGGGGGTTTTAGTTAGTTAGTTAGTTTGTTAGTTATTTTGAATATGATTTTGCTATTTAATACTGGCTGGCCTGAAACTTGCTAAGCAGATGAAACTGGCCTTGAGCTATGGTTAGGCCATTCTACCACTACCTTCTGAGTTCTAGAACTACAAGTATGTGCTACAATACCTAGGAAAAAAAAACAAAAAAACAAAAAAACAAAAAACCTCTGTTTTGTCTCTTGAACCTCATCTCTCCTTTTTTTTTTTTTTTTTTTTTTTTTGATTTGGTTGGTTTTTGATGACTATATTTCTCTGTTTAGCCCTGGCTATCCTGGAACCCATTTTGTAGCTTCGAATTTACAGAGATCTGCCTGCCTCTGCCTCCTGAGTACCAGAATTAAAGGGGTGTGCCACCACCACCCAGCATCTCAGTTTTTTGAGTCTGGGTCTCATGTGGCTCAGGTTGGCCTCAAACCTACTATGTAACCAAGGCTGGCTTTGAATTCTGGATCTACCTACCTCTGCTAGGTAAGCACTACTTATTTCTAACTTTGGAGATAGGGTTGGTGGCGTGTGTCATGCACGTGGCAGTCACTCAGGAACAACTTTAAGAACTCATTTCTCAACTTCCACCTTTATGTGGATTCCAGAAATGAAAAACAATCGGCTTGTCAGGATTTCGCAACAAGTCACCCATTGAGCCGTCTTGCCAGCCTCTTTCTGTTATTTTTTCTTGGTGTGTATTCATGATATTAAGGACTGAACCTAGCACCTAATTCATGCCAGATATACAAGTTCCCTACCACAAGGCCCACTTTTTCCCTACCCAGCCCACTTTTTACTTATCTTGAGACAACTTCTCACTAAATTGCCCAGGTTGGCCTTGTACTCGCTAACTCAGCAGTTCAAGCTGGTCTTGAACTATCCATCTTTCTGTCTCAGCCTCCTGGGTCCCTGGAACTGCAGGCCTGTGTTAAGAGGCCCAGAAAAAACCTTCCTTAGCTTACTGGCTGGATTTGACCTGCTAGGTGTGGTTTGACAACCCCTGGACCTCAGTCAGTTAAGCTCTGTGGTGCGGTGTGATAATCAGCTTCGCCGTGGCCTTTTCTGACTATCCATGTGATGTCACTGAATGAGGAGCTGGGGAGAGGCAGCCCTGCACAATATTATGTGCTCACTCCCCTTGAAGACACAGTAGATGCCAGTACTTTGAAGAACACAGATAATAACAAAATGTAGAAATAATTAGTAAGCGACTATATATCACCTTTGTTTTTAAAATAATTTAGCTAATTATATGTTTGCATAAGTTAATTTCTTAAATAGGAAATAAGCAGCCTTGCAGAGTTCTCTGAGCCTGCTGGTGTGTCTCCAGCACATCCTGCACAGAGCTCTCCCTGGCAAATGCCAACTGGCTCTTCCAGCTCAGGATCCACAGAACCTGCCTTCCCTGGACTGGGTGTGGACTTCGCTGGATTCCCACAGCTGTCTGAGCTTTCTTCCCTCCGTGGCCCACAGTCTGGGCTATTTCCATTGTTTTTCTTTGGCCAGCTTTCTTTTGAAGGAGGTATGAGCACAAGAACCTACAGTTTTTTTATTTCAGGATACTTGGGGAAAGCATAGCAGGTGAAGAAGACCCTCGGTAAATTCTCGTAGAGTCGGTTAGGTAGCACTGAGGGGCAGAGGGATAGGTTCTGAAATTTGGAAAATAAGGTGGGAAATGAGAGGGGCTTATCCCAGGGCCTCAGATATCTGGGAAGGCAACATCAGGACACCCCTGTTACTGTGAGGGCCTTTAGAAGGATTAGCCTCATCAGGTTATCGGCATCCTTAAGTGGCGCTGTGCTCTCGAGTCCAGGCACCCCCTTTTCACTCTGTTCAGCTAATGTCACAGCTGTGTTTCCTATCAGTGCCCGGGACTTCATCAGAACCACATATAGAGTAGTCTCTAGGCTTTATATTTGGATTGCCATGGGTAAATATGACCAAGGAGGATATCCCCATGTCATAGAAAAACAACTCAGCAACATCCAGGTATGGCCTGGGTGTTTTCCTTGGCTATGAGTTTCCCAAACTCTAGCTGAAATTACTGGGGTTTTTTTGTTGTTGTTGTTGTTTTGTTTGTTTGTTGTTTTGTTTTATTTATTTATTTATTTATTTATTTTGTTTTTTTTGAGACAGTGTTTCTCTGTGTAGTCCTGGCTGTCCTGGAACTCACTCTGTAGACCAGGCTGACCTCGAACTCAGAAATCCACCTGCCTCTGCCTCCCAAGTTCTGGGATTAAAGGTGTGCACCACCACTGCCTGGCTGGTTTTTTGTTTTTGTTTTTTTTCCCAACCATCTCTCTGGCCTCAGAAACCCTCTCTCTCAGGGCAGGGCTGGTTGCTCTGGCTTTCTCCTTTCTTCCTCAGGAGCAGCACAAATAAGGAGGTAGCTCATTCTTCCTGCTCTGCCTTCACCTGACCTTCCTGTCACCTAACTCAAATCCCTCCTGCTTTCGTGACTGCCTTTCCTTCCCATAAGCAAAGACCTCATAAAGGGGCCAGCTTCCTACCTTCTAGCCCTTCCCCAACCTCATGGCAGAGATGTGACATAGACCAGCGTCTCCCTGCAGTTCCTGGAAGGAGTCACCAAATGAGGACAGCCAGTCTGTGGGAGTCATTCTCCAATCCTTGACCTCTGCTGAGGTTCCAGCTCAGCCTCACCACTCCCTGTGACTAGTATGCACACCCTACCCCACAGCCTAGGCTCCACTGTCCACCTGTCCAGACTTGCCTTCTGTCCTGTTACCTGATGTGCCCAACCCAGGCCATCCCCTGTGGTAGAATGTCTCATTTAAATCAAAGAAGAATCTGAGAAGGCAACTTCCTTCTGTCTCCGTGGCGGGCCAGTTTTGTGAAGGACCCTGAAGCCTGCTTCACCACACATGAGTTGTTCTATTAGGCAAAGAAAGGATCTGAGAATTGGCTCTGATCTCTGAGGTTTGGTAGCGGGAACTGATCCCAGCCCATACTCCACAGAACTTCCCTCTGCCCAGAAGCTCTCCTGACCAGGCTGGCTTCCCTTCTGCTGTCCACATGCTGGTCTACAAGCAGTTCTGCAGAAACCAACACCTAGTTCTCAAATCCCAATGTTCTCAGCTGTGCTTGGCAGGCCTCCATACTCCCTCAGTAAGCACACTGAAGACTGGGGCAGGAATAGTGGCTGCAAGTTTGAGGCCATGCTGAGCTACAGAAAAATCGTAACAAGATGAAACATGTATGTCCACTCTACATGCGTGCTGATTCCGAACTCCTTGGGAAGTACCAGCAGTCTTCTTTTGGTTCTTCTTCTGCTGGGGATTACACTGGGTCTTCTGTAGACTAAGAATGGGGTTTGCTCTGGAGCTGTATCCCCTGCGACAAGCAGTACTCCCTCGAGGGCACTTGTTATTATTCTCCAGTCTTTCCACAGCAGTGGGAGCCCTCCTTAACTCTGAGGGTTGGATGTGTGTAGAGCTGGCACACCTCGGCTTGGAAAGGCCTACAGGGCACAAGGAAAGCTGTTGCATAAACAGGGAGCTGCACTGCAGGCAGCAAGCACGGGGCTTCTGGGAGTTTCAGTTGGGCACTGATCCAAACTTAGGGGTGGAGAATGTAAAGGACACTCTCCTAGAAGAGGGGACATCCACTCTGACAGCTGGGGTAAGATGAAGACAGGCAAAGGGGTAGGTGTACAAAGAGGGGGGTGGGCCTCCTGGTTCCTACACCTGAAGGGCCTGAGAAATTGTGTGGCTGCAGCAAAGAGAAGGCCACAGGCACACTCCACCTGCCCTGGATCGTGTGCTGTCTTGTACTCAATGACAGGAAGCCATTAAAGGTCTGTGAATGGGGGAGTGGCAAGAGGCAATGGATGTCCTAAAACCTTCTAAGGCATGGTAGTGGCCCAGGAGACATGGGTTCGGGATGGGGAGAGCACTGGTGGGAGAAGCAGCTTAAAGATGAGGGAAGGGGGCTGGCTGCAGCATAGTGAATGGCTGACCATGAGGGTGCACGAACATGCAGAGCTCTAAGACAGGAACAAACGGAGAAGAGCTGGCTCCACGCTCCGGTCTCATTGTCACAGGTGATGAGAGTCTCTCCACTTCATCAGGAGGCTTTCATGTGCCAACAGATACACGAGTCCAGGTTGGGGTTTGGAGAGCAAGGCAGCCACCAAAACATCAAGTGTTACTCTGAAAACCTAAAAAGTCAAGTGTGGTGACATAATCTAGCTCCAGAGGCTGAGGCAGGAGAATCTTGACAAGTTTAAGGCCATCTTGGATTACATAGTGAATTGCAGTTGCAGTCATCCTGGACAACATAGCAAGTTCCAAATCTGCCTAATAGTAAAACACTTGTCTATTTAAAAGAAAAAGAGGGCTGGAGGCTGGAGAGATGGCGCAGCGGTTAAGAACACTGGCTGCTCTTCCAGAGGTCCTGAGTTCAATTCCCAGCAACCAAACCATGTGGTGGCTCACAATCATCTGTAATGATTTCTGATGTCTCTTCTGATGTGTAGGTGTACATTCAGATAGAGCACTCATATACATCAAATAAATAAATATTTTTTAAAAATTAAGCTGGGCAGTGGTGGTGCACACCTTTAATCCCAGCACTTGGGAGGCAGAAGCAGCAGGATCTCTGTAGTTTGAGGCCAGCCTGGTGAATTCAAGGACAGCCAGGGCTACACACCGAAACTCTGTCTTAAAAAAAAATAAAATAAAATAAAAAAATAAATAAAAATAAGTTATATAAGGGTTGGGGATTTAGCTCAGTGGTAGAGCACTTGCCTAGCAAGCACAAGGCCCTGGGTTTGGTTCTCAGCTCTGAAAAAAAAGTTTCACACACACACACACACACACACACACACACACACACACACGCATCACATGGGAGGGAAGCACTGGGTGGGATGTAAAGTGAATAAGTAAAAAGTAAATTAAAAAAATAAAAAGCACATTTGCTGGGAAACAGGCAAAGACTCTGCCCTCACGGGATTTACAGTGCAGTAAAACAGAAGGTAATGGGAAGCACAGACACCTTCTATAAGGCGTCATTTTACCTCTGCTTGAGAGAACGTGGCTTTTTTTTTATTATTATAAATGTAATGATGCCCATTAAAGAAAATGAGAACTGCCAGAAGTTACTCATATTCAGGCACAGCATGGTGTCTGTAATATTCGTCCACTCACCCACCCACTCTGACCTCACGGAAGGTGATTCCGTAGAAGCCTGTTTGTATAGTGCCTTTTTCACACAGTGTGATTCAAGAACTGTGATCAAGACCTTAGTAATCAAGAGACAGCCATAATTTGTGAATTTCATTTGCTTTCAACCTCTCTCTCTCTCTCTCTCTCTCTCTCTCTCTCCCGTTTCTCTGTGTAGCCCTAGATGTCCTGTAACTTACTCTGTAGACCAGACTAGCCTTGAACTAACAGAGATCCAACTGCCTCTGCCTCCCAAGGGCTGAGATTAAAGGTGTGTGCCATCACTAACTGGCCTGCTTTCAACTTTTCCATGTTGAATTTCTCTCTCTCTCTCTCTCTCTCTCTCTTCTTTCTCTCTTTCTTTCTTTCTTTCTTTCTTTCTTTCTTTCTTTCTTTCTTTCTAAGGGTGTGTTTCAAGACAGTGTTTCTCTGTGTACCCCTGGCTGTTCTGGAATTCTCTCTGTAGACCAGACTGGCATTTATAAGCGCATTTATGAATTTAAATATTAAAAGTAGCATGGAAGGTTGCAATTGGCAAAGGCTTTGCCGGCCTCTCTCAGCTCTTTCCCAAGGACAAATCCTCAGACATCATGTAGGTGGACACATCACACAGAATATCCAGGTTAATATACATTAATAACATTATATACATTAATATACATTAATAACATTAAATATTTCTATATTTACTTCTTGAATGTGATAGTTTCATGGTGTGAGGAGAGGATCTGATTTTTGCCTCCCAAGGATCGGCACACTCTTCTTCAGAGCCTCTCCTATCCACTTAGCCCTTGATGTCTTCCGCCTCCTGGGGAAACCGAAAGATGAAATAGAAAGAGGTGATGTTACAAGCCAAGGTTTCCCTTGCTCTAATTACAAGAAAGTGTTCTCCTTGTTCTGTGAGTAACCCACCTTCTCTGTCTCTTCACTTTCTGGTGAGTAATTGGAAATATGCTTCTGGCTTGAACTGTGTCAGGATTGTCTGTGCCAAATCATTTAAAAATTCTTGAAGGCTCAAAACTTAAAAAAAAGACACAGGACAAAACAAGGCAAACTGGCAGATGTTAGGCACTTAGTACAGTGCCACACACGGTAAAGGGGTCAGTTGGTAGCTGGCATTTATTCATTCAACAGGATTCACTGGGCACCTACCAGAAACAAGGCTCTGTGCTAGGCTCCAGGAACCTGGCAATGACTAAGATGGATACAGTTGCTGCCTTCCAGCTACTGATCCTGCTGGTCAGAACAGCCTTAAAAACAACAACCCAAATAAGAGGTTATCATAAATATTATGTATCAAATATGGGGGGGGGGCTAGAATATCGTGGACAGAGATACGTAATTATCTGAAGCATTGGGGACTGAGCAAGAGGAAATAACAGTTAATATAATAAGAATTTTATCCAAGCATAGGATCTTACCCTCTCAGTTCTCCAGAGGCAGGAGAATTCAAGTTTGAGGTTAGCCAGAGTAGCCTAGCTGCAGAGGTCTACCTATTGAGAGGGAAAAAAGAATAATATCAGAGCCAGGTTGGGCAGATGTAACTGCCAAGCACAGTAGCTGAGGAGAGATTCAGAAATTCCTGGTAATCCTCTGCCTGGGAACTCTGAGAAGGGCCTGGTCCCAGAGCCCAGACAACCTAGGGTAGAAACTAAACACCTTCATATGGACAAAGGTGAAGAATGCAGTGAATCCAGGAGGGCATGCTGAGTAGAGACCCTGCCTGACCTGAAAGATCGGGCCGGGTGCTCAGAGGTGGGCACAACATGTGTGTGCAATCTGGGGACGCAGGTGAGGAACCAGAGACAAGAAGGGAGTTGGCAAGGAGAGGGCAGAGCTGGATCAGTGAATGTGAAGCAACAGGGTGGAGATAGGTGGTGACAGTCTGAGGACTTAGAGGTGACACGGCCTAAAGCAGGCAGTTATGAGCAGAGAGGCTGTGCTGGGAAATGGACAGCAGGATAGGGCTGTGACCACAAGGATGATTAAGGTGACAAGGACAGGTAAGGACAATCTAGGTGACAGGCAGTGGGAATGGAGTTAACAAGTGCCTGAACCAGGGTGGAGACAGCTGAGGGGCGGCAGGATTGACTAAAATCAGCAACAACCCCAGGCGTAGGGCTGGGGAATGCAGGACTGTGATGGGAACGGGGTCAGGTGACACATGGACATGATGTCACTCAGGGATGACAGGAAGGAAGACAAGTAAGAGACAGGATCACAAAGGAGTGATGACCATCAAGGTGACCCAGAGTGACAGGAAGTGTGGGTGGTAATACGTGTACTGATGGTGTATCAGAGACATTCACCCTACGCTCTCCTCTGAGCCTGTTTCAACATCACAGCTGTTTTCTAGGCCTCAGGTCTGTGACTCAGTTCCATGTATCAGCTGCGTCACTGATAAAATCTCCAGCCACAGCCGGGAGGGAGGGCTGAGTGCTCACCCTGGCTGAGCCCCTGGAGGCCCTTGGAGGGATTCAGGCATGGAACCTTAGTGTCATTGCTGCCTCCTCCCTTCTGGGTCTGCATACACCTCAATGTGTTCCACCAAGGTGCTCTTCTATGTGGAGAATTCAGCTTTTGCCTTGACCTGCTTATGGAGGCAGTGTCTACTCCAGGCTCTGCCCACAGCTCACCCTGTTAGTTTTCTGGCTTTCAAAAGCTTTCTATTAATGATGGAGAGGAGAAAGAAAGAAAAAGAGAAAGAAAGAAAGAAAAAGAGAGAGAGAAAGAGAGAGAGAAGGGAAGGAAGGAAGGAAGGAAGGAAGGAAGGAAGGAAGGAAGGAAGGAAGGAAGGAAGGAAGGGGTGGAGTGGGAAAGAAAGGTGGGCTTGAGGGTAGAGTCTGAATGATTCCATCTTTTCATCCCACACATGCTGACTGAGTTCCTTGTAACATACTGGGAGTTGCTTTTACAACCAGGCCCTGTTTCCACAAGACTGCATCTCTCCAGATGCAGAGTCCCTCCCCCCCCCACCCCCCCACTGCCCAGGGCAGATTTTTAAATGCAGTTATATCAGGAGTGTGTTATTTAACTGCAGTTGAGAGATCAGGCTGGCCTTGAACTCAGATCCACTTGCCTTTACCTCCTGAGAGACTCCCGGGATTAAAGGAATGTGCCACCATTGCCTGAATGCTTCTTATACCCTGAAGAGAATGAAGGAAATCTCAGGTCTGTTCCCCCCTGGGCCTTAGGTAAACACTCTCCCTCAAACCCAAACAGTCAAAAGACAGCATGGGGGAGGGGCACTCCTGTGAGTGCAGCCCTTAAAAGGCAGAGGCAGGAGGATCAGAAGTTCAAGACAGGCCATAGACTTGGAGTAGATCTGAATTCCGCCTGGGCCAATTGAGACCCTGTCTCAGACAAAAACCCCTAAGCAATGTCTAGCAAAGAAACGAACAAATAACAAAGAGAAGGTCAATAGGAGGTTAAACCAGGGATAAGGCCAGAGGCTAGGGCACTCACTGGGGTGATGTCACCAACAAAAAACTAAAATGTTTTCATGTATAAATGTTTTGCCATATATGTCTGTGTACTATACACATGCCAGGTGCCTACTGAGACCAGAAGAGGGGGGTCAGTCTCCGGAACTGAGGATACAGATGGGTGTGAGCTGCCGTGTGGGTGCTGAGAACTGAACCAGGGTCCTCTGGAGGAACAGCCAGTGCTCTAACCGCTGAGCCATCTCTCTAGTCCCATCTGATCTTAAACATTTTTGTGTATGCATATGTATCTGTGTTCGGGTGAGTGCAGGTGGTTTTGGAAGCCAGAAGAGGGGGTTAGATCACCTGGAGCTGGAGTCACAAGTTCTGAGTTGCCTGGTGTGAGTGCTGCGAGCAGAACCCTGGCCCTCTGGGAGAGCGTGCTCCTGACTTCTGAGCCATCCCTCCAACCCAGTAAGATGATTTTGAAGAACAAGAACACCTTCAATATGCAGTGTGTTGGGCTTGAATTTAGTAAACTCCTTTTGTAGCCCCAAACTTTCACAGTTTGTCTCGACATGAAACAACTTGTTAAACAGGAAGTATTTTCTTCCCTTCCCCCCCCCTTCCTTTTTAATTTTTTTTTTTTTTTTGTGGTTTGTTTTTTTTTATGTTTTTGCCTCCCTCTGCCCCAAACTAGGTTTCTCTATGTTGCCTTGGCTGTCCTGGAACTCACTCTGTGGACCAGGCTGTCCTTGAACTCAGAGATCTGCCTGCTTCTGCCTCCCAAGTGCTGGGACTAAAGGCTTGGACCACTACCACCCTGCGGGGTTTTTTTTTTTTAAATATTTTTTGTTGAGATACTGTTTGACAAGTATCTTACCCTTCTAAATAAAAGTTCACACAACTAAAGTGTACAATTCGGGGTTAGAATGTAGCTCAGTGACAGAATGCTTGCCCAGCAAGTCTGAGGTCCTGGGTTTAATACTAACAACAAACATGCTTCAGCATACAGTTCAGTGAGGTTTTGTGTTTTCACAGATTCATGAGACCATCAACACTGTCTCATTCCAAAACAGGGTGTCACCCCGCAAAGAAACTACATGTCACCCCACAAGGATGCTACATGTCTTTAGTAGTGACACCCCATCTCTTCTACCAAGACCCTGGCAACCTCTGTACATGTCATAGAATCCTTGGCAGCATAAAAGTTATTTATTTTATCTGTAAGCATGTGTACCACGTGCATGCAGCAGCCCGTGGAGGTGAGAAGAGGGCCTCGGAGCCCCTGGGAGCAGGGTTGCAGGCAGTGGAGAGCTGTCACACAGGCGCTGGGGACTGAACCTACAAGGGCAGTAAGCATTATCAACTGCTGAGCCAGCTTTCTGTAGTCCCGCCCACCTTTTTCTTAAAGATTCATTAAAAATTTTTATTATGTGTTTGTGTGTGCATGTGAGGATGTAGATACCCATAGAGGTCAGAAGGGAGCTTCCAGGCTTCCAGATTCCTTGGAACTAAAGTTACAGCTGATGGGAGGGGGAAACTGAACTGTTCTAACTGCAGTAATTCCTGGTAACAGCTGAGCCCCTAACATGCAGACTCTTGTGCCTGCCTTCTCCCTCTCTGTCTCTCTGTCTCTCTGTCTCTCTCTCTGCATCAAAAGTCTCACTATATATACCAAGTAGCCTCAAATTCTTATCATCCTGTCTCAGCCTTCTGAGGGCCGGAATTACTGCACCAGGCTCCTTCTTCAGTGGGATTCAGAGGGAGGGAGAAATTCCATAGCTGGGTTACCATAGGTTACCCGTGGGGCAAGTAGAATCGTGTCACCAAACAGAAAAATTGGGAAGGTTGAGCAGATTAAGGAATCCCGGCGATTCTCATAATTGAGAATGGCAGACGTTTGAATGTGCTCCCAACCAGACTCCTGTCCTAGAGCACTTGACCATGACATCCCACTAAGAGCACCAAGACAACTGGTCATGTAGGGTAGAGCCCGGAGTTCTCCATGCTAATGAGGTATCTAGAAGGGCTAGCCCCAGGGGGTTTAGTCAATAAGCTTCCCTTCCTCGGAATCCCTGAGTCTCTGGTCCACTCTCATCCATTTTCTACCATGAATGAACAGTTTGGACAAGCAAGGACTGTCTCCTTCCTCAAAGACTGCAGTAGGGATAAGCCTTTGTCAATACTGAGCCACCCCTAAGCTTCACTCAGAAGGCCTCTCTGCATGCTTGGCCTTCACCCTGAGCTAAACCAGACTCCCTGCTCCCCCACCCTCCCAGCTCATCTCAGGCCAGCAGGCTCCTGTTCTCAACTCCTCATGGATCCCAGAGTGTCTGGGTGCTCAGGAGTATGGGAACCACAGCCTCGGCCCTGGCCTACAACGTTTCTCACCTGGGGAAACACAGATTGGGGCCTCTTTCTTAGGCTACATTTTGCCTCCCCTGAGAGGTGTGTCAGCAAGTCTCAGGAGCCCTGCATCCTGATCGCAGCGAGGAAGGAACATAACCTAGCATCTCTGCATTAGTCTCACTAAGCAGAGTCCCAGGCCCCCAGTGGTGAGGCAGAACAAAGAACCATATTTGACGCCCAACCTGGGACTACCCAGCTGAAGAGTATCACAGTTGACGGCCCATGCAGACCCTCATAGGGACTCCAGATTAAACAAAGATCATGAGTAGCCCCTGGCCCAGAGCCCATCAGCTTTTGGCACTAGCCCAAAAGACCCAGAACTTCCCACTCTGAAGACACACTCTGTCTTCTCCCCACTTTGTTTTTGGGCAAAGCTACTGCACCAACCCTGGCTAAATCCAGACAGTCCTATCAGCCCCAGGCTGCACCATTTCTCACCTGGAGAAACAGGGTCTAGGGCCCCCATCTTAGGTTACATTTTGCCTCCCAAGCCATTTTTCAGCCTGTCCCACGAGCCTGTCACCACATGGCAGCAAGGAAGGAAACATGGCCTAGTGCCCCTGCATTTTGTTTCCCCAAGCAGTGTCCCAGCACCCCAGAGATGAGGCAGAAGAAAGAACCACAGTTACCATGGCATGGTTCTGGGGTTGTAAGGTTTCAGCCAAAGAAAGTGGTGGCATCCACTTTTGCATCTTTGAATCTGACAGTTAGGATCCAACTCGGAATCATGTCTCTGGAAGACTTTCCACCCCTTCCAGTCCTGCCTCCAAAGTCTTCTCTGTCAACCAAAGTTTGATTTTTTTTACCCATTTTCCTAACTCATTAAAATCTCTTAATCTTTACTTTATCTTTTATTTTATGTGTAAGGATGTTTTTCTTGCCATGTATACCTGTGAGCCACATGTATGCCTGTTGTCCATGGAGGCCAGAGAAGGGTATCAGATTCCCTGGAACTGGGGAGGAACATACAAACGGTATGTGGATGCTGGGATCCGAACCTGGGTCCTCTAGGAGTGCACCACCACCAGCTGCCTTGAAACCATGAGAATCGACCTCACCACAAGGCTGCCAGCATGGAAGGAAAAGGAGAAGAGATAGGAATTTGTAGAGGCTGGGTTTGTGATTTTGATCTTGAGTTCTCATTCTCTCAGCTGATTGTGATTAGCACCTGAGGCGTGCTGGATCAGGTGTCTTTTTGCATGCAGCTACTTCCTGTTAGATATTGCTGTATGTATCTTGCCCATCACATTAGTCCTAGCACTTATCATAGTCTGCCATAAAAAGATACTTGAGGCCAAGTGGTGGTGGCTCATGCCTTTGAGGATTTCTAAATTGGAGGCCAGCCTGGTCTACAGAGTAAATTCCTGGACAGCCAAGACTACACAGAGAAACCCTGTCTCTAGAAACGAAACAAACAAAAGGATACTTGAGTCAAGGATGTAGCTTAATGGCAGAATGCACACCTAGCATGCACAAGACCTCGAATCCCATCCTCAGCAACACACAACACACACACACAGACACACACACACATATACACACAGAGAGAGACACACACATACACACAGACATAGACACAGACACACACATATACACACACATACACACATACACACACAGAGAGACACACAGACACATAGACACAGATACACACACCCACACAGACAGACACACAGACACAGACACAGACACACACAGACACACACACACACACATAGACACACAGACACAGACACACACAGACAGACACACAGACACAGACACACACAGACACACACACACACACACACACATAGACACACAGACACAGATACACACACCTACACAGACACACAGACACACACACAGATGCACAGACATACACACACAGATGCACAAATACAGACGAACACACACAAGCTTGACCTGATGGTTCACATTTTATAACACCGACATCTGAGAGGTAAAGCTAGAGGACAGGCAATTCAAAGTCACCCTTGACTACATAGAGTTTAAGACCAACCTGGGCTACATGAGACCCTGTCTCAAAGAAAATATAAGAATATCTGATGAACGAATAAACAGATGAATTAACCCAAACCCTCTGCCAGAAAGGGTGATGGGGGTGGGGAGTGAGAGCAGAAGACACGATAACTCAGTGGGTAAAAAGCCTGATGACCTGAGTCAGATCCTTGGATTCTATGGTAGAGAGAGAGAGCTACCTCCCCAAGCTGTCCTTGGGACTTCATGAGTAGCACATGTATAGACACATACACACAAATCACAAGTTAAACCTGAAAAAATAAAAAGGATCTGATGGTGGCGCACACCTTTGATCCTAGCACTCAGGAGGCAGAGGCAGGTGGATCTCTGAGTTTGAGGCCAGCCTGGTCTACAGAATGAGTTCCAGGACAGTCAGAGCTATATAATGAGATTGTCTCAAAATAAATTTTAAAAAAAATCTTACCTCCTGTCTCCTAGCTAGGCCCCAAATCCCTGGCACACCCCAAAACAGTCTTTATTTATTTATTTTTTCTATCCACCTAAGCCAGTTGGGCTCTGAGGTTTCTCTCAGAAATCAACTGTCCTTGGGTTTAGGAGACATGCCCTAAACTGATGACTCAGATCTGATTGGTCACAGCCTTACCTAGCAGCTTCATACAAGCCCCATGTGTTTTGAGATTCACCTTTGTGCCCTGTGGAATACATGGAAGTATTCCATGGACAGTAGCAGGTGACTTGGTGGTTGCCTAGGACGCTAAGCTTCTGCATAGCAGAGCAGCTGAATACTGAGTTCCTCCGCTGAATATCCAGCTCTTCCTGTTGAAATATTGAGGATTTAGTCAGGTCTGCTATTTGCTTATCCAGCAAGTATCTGCTGAAAGTGTCTGTAAGCCCCACCCAGACAAGGAGCTGTCAAACCTTCAAAGCTAGGTGTGGTGGTATAATCCTATAATCTCAGCACCTGTGAGGCTGAGGCAGGAAGTTCTCAAATTCAAGACCAGTTTGCGCTACATAGTGATGCTATTTAGAAAGAAAAGGTCAACTTTCCTGGCCTCTTTACCCCTTGCTCTGAAAATCTTAGCTGGAATTTCAAAAGCTAAAGACTTCCTTAATGCCACTTAAAAAAATAAAAAGATTTACTTTTTTTTAATGCATACAAATGTTTTCCCTGCAGGTTGCACGGACACCATATGTGTGCAAAGCCAAAGAAGGCAATGGATCCCCTGGAAATTGAATTATAGATGGTTGTGAGCCACCATGTGGGTGCTGAGAACCAAAGCCAGCTCCTATGCAAGATGGACAAGTGCTCTTTAGCCATCTTCCCAGCCCATCAAACCCACTTGTTGACCTCTGGGTCACAACCCCACAGTATCACACCCTTCTCTCCCCCTCCCCCGACTACTCTCACAATTAATGGGTGGCTTTGGGCCCCTACGGGGAGGAGTGGAAGTGTACTTGAGTGGGTATGAACCTGGGAGTGTCTACATGTGCTTAAGCATGGATGTATAAATGTTGGTGTGCAAGCCGATGAATGTGGAGGTGTAAGGGTGTTGGCATATCTGAGTGTGTGCGTGAGTAAATGTGTCACTGTCTTGAGATTGGAGAAGCCATGGTTACCCCAGATGACCTTCACAGGACTGGACCCATGAATATTTCCCCCCTGGAAGTGGGGAGAGGCAATAAAGGTTCTGCAACCTCCTGAGGATATATAAATTGGGGGACTTTTCTTTGGTGGTGTTGCTGACTATGTATTTCCCATGCTCCTGTAAATAACAATTAAACTCTAGTTGACCAAGTTAGATTCAGATGGAATTGTTGCTTCTTTGCTCTTGGTGCCTTATCTAGAATGAACAGACATTGCTTACATCTCCCTAGGAAAAGCCACACAACACTGAGCCGATATCAGGGTAAGAGCATGCTGAAAGTAGATGGGCCATGTGTGGGATGAGTATTGGGGAGGGCTGAGAAAGGGGGTAAACACACCAGTGTGAACATATGCACACCTCCAGTTCATGTTTGTGGGCATACAGACACAGCTCAGAGGACTGAAGGCGTTGCAAGCTATAAACCCTTTGTTTGATAAAGGGATGACTTTGTGGGTCAAAGGTCAACTACTGTCTCTAGCCCTGACATGAAACCTCTATCAGGAAAGAGCCACCATAGTCTGGGGCCCGCAGACTGCTTGGAGATTCAGGCATGGCATCTCCTGCCCTTCCTCTGCGGGCTCCAGGCTTGGCAGTGACCTAAGCAGAGAAGCAAAGGAAGGTGTACCTTGACATTCCAGGCACCTTCTCAGCTACGGGGGGCATGTCCTTGGAGACAGGCAGTGAACTATAAGCAGATGATTATCAGGCCTCCCAGAGTCCTCTCTCCCTCCCCAGCCTCTCCAGCCAACCCTCGGCAGCTCTGAGCAGTCAAGAAGGGAGATTAGAGTTCAGCACAGATCACAGGAGCCTTCAGAGCAATGAGGCTGTGGGGTAAAGCTCAGGACCAAGGTGCTTACTTAGCACACAAGAAGCCCGAGGTTCTAGCCCTAGCACCACAGATAGAGGCAAGAGGTTAGCAAGGAGGAAGGGGGAAGGACAGAGACTGACGGTGAGTGTAGTAAGTCTTACCCAAATGATGGCTTCAAAGCAGGAGATTCAAGAAGTCGGAAAAGTCAGTCTAGGTGATGGAGGAAGGTTTCTCCCCAGAGAACCCTGTGAGCAGGGAAAGGTCACACTCATCCCTTCTTGATACTACACCCATCCTGTCGCACTCTGAGCTGGCACTTTGACAGAGGCAGCGAGTAGGGTGGAAGTAGAGTACTGGAGAGCCCAGGTTCAGCTACTTTCAATCCCACTCGCAGGCTCCTTGTGCTGGTTGTCTCACTTCCAAGCCTGGCTGTCCTGCTCCCCCCCCAATAGGAGGAGGAGGAGGAGGGAAGAGGAAGTAGAGGAGGTGCAGGGGGGAGGGGAAGGAAAGGAGGGGAGAGGAGAAGGGGAGGAGTGGGAGACCTCTAGTACTTACTCCTCATCTGGCATTGTCTCTGCCCCAATACTTGTTAATTCAATTCATCCTCACCTTTTGCAATCTAAGGATGTAGACGCCATGACTACCCTCACTTTACAGATGAAGAGCCCGACCACTGTAAGGATCCAGCAGAAGTGCAGAGAATCCTTACTGGGCTTCATTAAGAATGAAGGGCAACAACCATTGGCCCTCATTCAGAAGGAGCAAGCAAGATGGGCAACATTCTAGAAGGCAGAAGATGGCTTCATGAAATGGGCACCAATGCCTTGACCTTCCTGTCTTCCCCCTTACCTCCTTATTTCCTAGATCTGCCTCCTACTTGCCAAAATCAACTGGAAACCGTAGCAAGAGGTGATACAGTCACCTGGGCACGGAGCAGAGTAGTGATTAGAGCCACACTAACAGATTCCTACCTGCCCCAAGCCTTGCTGCTGGCAAGGGTCAGCTTACAATCCTAGAGACCTAAAGATCTGGATTGGAATCTGCTACTCTGAGGCCTATGGCCAAAGCTCCATTCATGCGGTCCCTCCCTGGGTCCTTGAGCAGCCCTCTCCCAGATACCTGGCCTTTTAGGGCTCCGGAAAGCTCAGGTGCTCCCCCGACCCTACCCCAGCACAGGCTCTTCCTTTCCTCAACCAGCCTCCTCCTAGATCCTTGAGGTCTCCATGCCTTCCCTAGCCTTTAGGACAGTGGATTTCAACCCCCCTAAAGCTTCAACCCTCTAATCCAGTTCCTCATGTTGTCGTGACCACCTGCAACCATAAAATTATTTGGTTGCTACTTCATAGCTGTATTTTTGTTACTGTTAGGAATTGTAAGTACATATCTGACAAGCAAAGTATGTACAATGTAGCCTCAAAGAGGTCGCGACCCACAGGTTGAGAACCATTGCTGTAGCGCTTCTATACTGGGTGGAGTTGGCCCTCTTCTTGTCTTCCCACCCCACCCGACTCTACCTCACCCAAGTTTCTCCAGGCTTGTGAATGCCCCACCCAGCTTTTTCAGAAAAAAAAAAAAAGAATCTAGGAGAGTTAGCAGCCAGCAGGACTGAGCTCATTACCAGGAATTAAGAAGACATGCCCTGGAGCAGAGATGGTTGGCTGGCGTCACTTGCACTTAGAGGTACAGTCCAAGTGCACAGAGAAAGGGACTCGGGGTATGTACAGAGATGCCTCTTAAGAGGTACATCAAGAATTAGGTGGTAACAGAGAGAGCCAAAGGTGAAGAAAACCAGAGATTCATACAGCCCAACACACTGAGGGAAAAAAAAAAAAAAAACAGGCCTATAAGAAGCCCTGAGAAATGCATACTCACCTGTGTGCACAGACACACGAAGCCCTGAGAAATGCACATTCGCCTGTGTGCACAGACGCAGAGCCACTATCCAAACAGCAGCCAAGCTCATGATTCGAGGAGCTGGTTTCATTGCCGCAAATCATCTGCTTTAAAAAAACATGGCTCCAGCCTGGCGGTGGGAGCACTCACCTTTAATCCCAGCACTCTTGAGGTAGCGACATGAAGATCTATATGAGTTCTAGAACAGCCTTAACTGTAGAGTGAGTTCCAGGAAAAATGAAGAGAAAGAGGAAAAGACAGACAGACAGACAGACAGACAGACAGACAGACAGACAGACAGACAGACGGACGAAAACTGGCTCCTTAAAAGGGTTGTAATGAGGGCTTAGTACAGAAGCATAAAGAGCCGTTGGCAAGCCCTGAGATACAGCAGCAATTTCCCCTAGCTTCCCTGAAGATAAATTCTGTGAAATGGAGAAGCTTTCTTATAGGAAGTAGAGCATTTCGCTGCCAGAATTTGCTAATGGTCACAACTTTGCCTATTCAGAGTGGAGGATTCATGATGAGTTCCTTGTTTGAAGGAGTCACAACGTGGCTGCCTAGCTCATGTTCTGTCCTCTGCCCTGCATACCTGTGACTCTGTCTTGCCTTCTTTATACCCATTCCTTATTACCCAACCCAAGAGCCTTGTAGGGTCTGGAGACAGCAGGGCAAGCCACCACTCCACTTCCTCCCTCCCCTCTCAGTAAATCCACACTTG
Organism: Rhabdomys pumilio; assembly: GCA_030674055.1. NCBI lineage: Eukaryota > Metazoa > Chordata > Mammalia > Rodentia > Muridae > Rhabdomys > Rhabdomys pumilio. Next base: position 97,359,509 of record JANHMN010000004.1, on the reverse strand, counting down.
TGGATGGATCTGAGGTGAAAGATGCTTGTTAAATTCAATGGCCTTTACGGAAACAGCTCACCCCTCCATCCCTACAATCCCACCCCCATCCTGGTTCTGCAAGTAAAGTCATGAGCCGTCACTTATTATTTGTTTTTCTGGTCACTGCTAAACTCACTTACATTTTTAATCACATTTACTGTTGTATATGTGGGGGCAGGCCAGAGTGCAAGTGTGGAGCTCAGAGGACAACTTTCTGGAGAATTTGTTCTCTCTTTTACTCTTTGGGTTCCAGAGATCAGATTTACCTTGTCAGACTTGATGGCAGGTGCCATTACCCATGGAGGCGTCTCGCCAGCCAATGTTAAGCCCTTTCTATGAGTCATCTCTTCTTATTTACTCTTTTTATTAAACCAAGTGTCACAGATAAAGAAACTACGATCCAGAGAAGAAACACAAACACTCCTAGTAGTTGTGATGGGTGCGACCCTATAGTGATGGCACATGAAAGCTTCCTGCTCCCCAGTGGCTAAAAGGAAGGATGGTGAGGTGCGGTCTTGGATGGGGTCCCCAGGGGGAACTGGTGTGGCTGAAGGAAATTGCAGGCATCTTCTGTTCCCAAGGTTAACATTCTTCCCCCTCAGGGTCTCAGAAAGGGACACTCCCTCTGGCTCAGGTCTCTCCAGCATTCCGGAGATGCCTCTTGGGAGCTTGGAACAAGAAAAGGATTAAGATCCATGAAGGAATTGTCTTGTCCCACTGACTCCCATCACAATCCTGGTTCTGTGGTGTGATCTTGCTAGTTGCTCTTTCTGGACATTGGGCCTCATCTGTGAAGGCGCACGAGCCACGACAGATCAAGAGCCTTAAGAGCAAAGCTATGCAGGCCAGGGATCCTCCGGCTCCTACAGGGTTAACGCTGCAGGAAGCTTTCCTTCAGCCATATTCCTGGTGAAACTTAAGTCAGATGTATTAAGGAAGCTGGAAATGAGGCACACTTCCTGGGCTCAGGCGTGCCAGGCTAGTCACATAACCCTTGCCTTACTGGGCATGGACATATCCCAGAAGGGGACTTGAGTAAACACGAGAGGCTCTTGAGTCAGGCAAGTGACTTTTAGGTTGGAAGATGAGGAGTAAGAGTAACCCATTTCCTAGAGGAGGGATAGGAAAGTCCGAGAAAGTAGCCAGAAGTGAATGTAGAACTTAGTGATGGGGACAAGAGAACCCAGCACAACTGGACTTTGAAGATGTGGTGAGGACCATGGAAAGAGCCCTACCCTCAGGGAGATACCCTATGTGGACTGACCCCTTGGAGGGAGGCTACTGAGAGTGCCACAGCCAAGAGTCTAGGTGGAGATTAAGCAACTTTAGAGGACAATACAGGTCCCCAGTCTGGTTGGCCTCTTTGAGCCATAGGCTTAGCCTCTCCATTCTCTGAGCAGCTCTGCCTGCCAGAGGGACTTCAAACTTCCTTCCTGGGGAAGGGGATGAGACAAGCAGATTCGGAAGATGCTCAAGAGGGTGTAATCTGGGACCACTGAATGCAAGCTGAGATTAGACTCTGAACTAAACATCTGTAAATTTATGGTTCAATAAAGCCAACACTTGAATGTTAGTCCCAGAAAAATATCAGAATCTGGTGTGGTGGCACATAATTTTGATGCCACCAGGGGCGTCTCCATGAGTTCAAGGCATGGTATACAAGGTGAGTCCCAGGGTAGCCAGGACTAGAGACCCTGTCTAAAAACAAAAAGACCCCAACACAAAAACAAAACAGGCAGAAAGGCACAGTTGCTGTCGCATGTATTCATTTTATTTTTTTTTATATATAAAAGGCAACAGTACATTGTTGATTGGAGGATTAAAAGAAGGAAAACCCTCTTAAAAAGTGGAGTTTCCCACCCCTATTCCTAAAACTGTGACATATATGTATGTATATATTTATATAGTTTAAAAAAACAAATTATGAAACTTACAACCTGGACTTCAGCCCCTCCCAATGTCTATCTTATAACAGAAACATATTACACAGCCCCTAGTCAAAGATCATAGCTCCAGATCTGAGCTATACCCCTCTTATCCCTTCCCTCCCCAAGCCTAGAAGTCCATTTCGAAAAAACAGACGACACTCACATACTTAGAAATACATTTCTGGGCCACCTCCGCATGGAGTCTCTGAGGCATGCACACTCTGGCACTTTCCTGACTCACTTTCTCCATTCCCCTGGGCTCCCTTGAGTTTGTTTTGAAAACTTGGTCCCTTGCCCTCACATTCAGCCTAGAAAACAGCACACATTGACACATGTGCACTCTCTCTCTCTCTCTTTCTCTCTCTCTTTCTCTGTACATCCTCTTCCTTTTGGAAAACAAAAGGATGATGGTCTTACTTGCTATCCTACCTTGGCTTAAGGGTGGAAACCTAAAGCCCTAATGAGCAGAGTTCAGTAGAAATTCTGGAGGGGCCATTCAGCAGGGGTGGATACGGGAGAGTTTTAGCCTAGAGAGGCAACACAAGGGGTTTTTTTAGAGAGTGGCCCCCCACACAGTCAGTGGACACTCAAGAGAGTGAGCGGGGGTGGGGGTGGCTGCTGCCCACTCAGATCTGCTCCTTGTGCTTCATGTGGGCCAGCTTCACATTCTCTGCCTCAGTGGAGGCTGGGGGCTGCTCCAGGTGGCAACCAATCATGAGCTGGTACACAAAGACACCACAAATGGATCCAAGGAGTGGAGAAACGATGGGTACCCACCACCAGTGCCGGCCAGTCCTGGAGAAAAAACACTGGTAATCAGAGACAGGTTGGCAGGAAGAAGGAAGGCAAGCTAAGGTAAGCTGAGTGGGGGACTGTACTCACGTGAAGACTTCTGAGCCCCAGCCAGCCAGGGCAGTGAAAAGGCGAGGTCCAAAGTCACGGGCAGGGTTGACAGCATAGCCAGAGTTGAAGCCCATGGAGGTTCCAATGACCAGGACCACAAAGCCCACAGTGAAGGCCTCTAGGCCACGGGGCACAGGGTTGTTATAAGGGTCAACAATGGCCAGAACACACACGATAAGAGCAGCTGTGCCTATGAACTGGGAGAGAGAACACAGTGAGGGTCAGCTACTTCCCCCATGCTCCAGTCCTGCCCTTCCTCTGCTTTGCCCTGATCCTAGGATGCTTGCAAAAACAAGATTTCACTGGGAAGTTCCATGCTTTATAAAAGACCCGCCACCATGTTCTGAGGTTGGAGTTCCCACGACCTGAGAAATCCTGCTTATCAAGGAGTGTTGTCCGTCCGAAACAAGGCTGTTGTTCCTCTCTCTGCATTTACTTCATGTGCCCCACCACTGTCCATACCTGATCAAAGAAGCCATTGACCATGTCCAAGTGTCCAGAGGGGTAGGTGGCAAAGATGCCAGCTGTGCCATTGGGGCCAGAGACAATAAGCTGGTTGTTGGCAAAGGCCAAGATTGCATCTGGTGACAGATCAGAGCCATTGTGAGTGAGGGCAGAGCCTTTCCTCTCAGAGCTGCCGTCCCCACCCTGCCAGAGGTCATGGGTAAGCACAGGGACGGGGTGGGATGGGGAGGAGGACCTGCAATTCTGTTGTTGCCCAACTTGTTTCTTTCCCCTACAGCCCCCAACCTGGGCCTGAGTGTTTGTGAATGAGTCATGAGCCCCGGGCCTGGGCAGGCCCTGGTTGTCATCAATGGGCTTGGTGCCAAGTACTTAAGGAGAGAAAGTGCCTTGAGAAGGGAGGGCAGGATGGGGAATGCTTACCATAGTACAGCCCAAAAATAATCCCAGCGCCCAAGAAGGCCCCCAGCGTCTGTGCTAGTGTGTAGATGGGCAGCTTGATCCAGGGCTCTCGTGCCAGGAAGCACATTGCAAAGGTCACAGCAGGGTTCAAGTGGGCTCCTGAGAAGAGGAGATAGCATCTATTGGCTACAACCTGTCACCTTGGGGCTCCCATGTGCTCTTCCTTTCTGGGGTGTAGGTAGGTTTTCTTGACCTGGATGGCAGTTGGACTATGTGACAGAGTGATCTTTGATTCCAAGGTGAGAGTCTAAGGTTTTGACAAGTCTCTTCTACCCTTGCCTCCAAAGGACCCAAAGCTGAGGTGCTGCTAGTACGTGCACTTGGGGGTGCCCCTTCCTCTGCTATCTAGCCAGGCACTTGTTGGAAATGCTGGTGAGGGCGACAACTGAGGCTGGGGTTGAGGTCTTACCAGACACTTGGCCAGCCACCAAGATGGCGAGGGTGACGGCGAAGCCAAAAGCCAAGTTGATGGTAAGGAAACCTCCGTGGGTGCCTCGGCTCAGTACCACCTGAGCCACGGAGCCACAGCCAAACATCTGTCAGAAAGCAAAGCACATGAAGTCCCATTGAGATCAGACATGCCTGCCACCACAGAGGAGACTAGTGGTCCTTCCTGGAGTATAACCCAAATCCCTCTTGCTGCAATTAAGTCCCAGAAAGAGGAGACATGCAGAGTCCTATGGGAGGGTTCGGCAATGGGTATACACTGGGAACCCAGGTGGTTAAATGACATCCACTGGTTTTTCTTGACTCCCAGAAGGGGATGGGGGGAGCTATCACTACAGCAGTAGTTTCTGCCTGTCCTCCAGATCTGACAGATCAGATCCTATCAGAGGTAGGAGATACCCCATCACCCTGGACTCTTCTGAAGCTGAGGTCATAGTGGAGGAGGTGGGGGACATGGAGAGAGATCAAAAGTGAGGTTGCATCTTCTCCTGCATCTAGAAATGTCTGCGCATCGGATCCTCACACGTTCCTCACCCACACCCTCCCTGTTCACAACTGTCCCTGTCAGCACCTCCCCAGGCCAATCTTCCTCTTCCTTTTCCAGCCCACTGCCTCCAGAATTCCCACTTAGAACTGTAGAATCCTAAATACAAGTGGCTCTTCTCTCTAGCTCCAGTGAGACCTGTCCTAACCCTTCCTGGGACAGAGGGACTAAACGGTGCTCCAAGAGCAGCATGTGCAGAGCGTGGGCCAGTGTGAAAACATGCTCTACCAACTGTAAAGTGCAGTTGCCTCAAGTCTCAGGTGTCCCTCCAAACTCTGCCAAACTCCTCCAGCCCAGCCCTGGGTCTCCTTTCCCAGTTCTAAACTAAAACAATGCTATGCTGAGCTAGGCCTGATCCCCACTCTCTCGAGGCAGAGGCCAGCCTGGTCTACAGAGTGAGTTCTAGAACAGCCAACGGAAGGAGATCCAGTCTCAAAAACAAGAAAGCGCTCTGCTGGCCAGCAGCAGGCCGTGCTCCATTAACTCTAATGCCTGTGTACTGAGTTGTTAAGCACTGATTAGTATCAGTCAGAAAGATGAGGCAGGGAAGCCAGTGGTGGTGCTATAGGCCAAAGGTGTTCAGGCGGGAGGAGAGCAAAGATCAGAGGTTGTGAGAGTAGGGGGTGGAGGCATGTGGAGGTTTGGGGCACTATGTCCAGTCAGACCCTGGCCTGAGCTCTTTGCCTGAGGCTCAGACCTGGCTCCATGCCAAGGGGCCTTGGAGGGAGGAGCTATCAAAGCTAGTTCCACCACCTTGGGGCTAATCTTCCTCTTCCTTATCCTCCCCTCTCACCCAGCTCTAGGTTCTTAGCCAGCCCCTCACCACATATACCACCCAACTATATACCTCAGAAAAAGGGCTTTCCTCACCCCAAAGCCAACCTGGATCCTGACACAAAGGTCCCAAGTCCCCAATACAGGTACACAAGCAAGCCATCAGTCCTCAGTGGGATCCACTAGATTTGCTCTCCCCCACCCCTAAGCTCCACTTCTCGCTGACACCTGATACCTCACATCTACCTGAGCCTGAAAGCCTTCACCACAAATCCAGCACCCTCTTTTTGTGGTCTGGGCTAAGCCAAGTGATCCTGGGACTCAGTGGGGACTGACTGTTCTTTTTTACAGAGGAGTAGCTCTGAGAACTAGGAAGGGATAAGGAGGCCCCTCTTTGAAAGTGTAAGACACCCTCCCTTGTCCTTGCTGCTCCTGAACAGGTGGCCAGACTCACAAATCAAGATAGGAAACAGGGAACCGCAGAGGCAGGAGGGTGATAAGTGCCCCCCTTCCACTCCCTTCTTGGCACAGAAGAGAAGGGGGGTGGGAACAACTGATAGGCCACTAGCCTATGAAGTCAGAGGCTCGCACGTGTGAGCCCTCTTCTCCACGTGCAGCCTGCCCCACCATGATCCCTCACCAATCGACTGATCTACATAACCCAGGACTGAGGCTGCTGCTGGAACTCAAGTGACCCACCTATGGCAAAGAAGCAACTGAATTTAGAAAACACTCGGAAAACCAAATCAATGGCTGAAAAATCAGAGTAACTGGGACGGCAAATGAAAACCATAATGCCTGTCTGACCAAGAAATGTGCCAAGTTACCGCGAACTCAGGGCAAAATTGCAGAAGTCTGGAGGATCAGGGAGCTCATCCAGAGCCACTGAGAGGAGAGGCAGAAGCGGGATCAAAAGGCCAGCAAAGACGCTGGAAGCATCCGGGTCACAGACAGGATCCAAAGGACTATGGCGTGTGCGAAACACACACACACACACACACACACACACACACACACACACACACACACGTTAGGGCCCTGTTTCCGTCCACAATCCCTATCTCCATAACACTCCTTTCTTCCGATTTTGCTGCTTACAGCCCAAGAGGCCTGGGCCCTCTGCCCCTACCTGTAGTAATCCGCCCTCACTTCACTGCAACTTTTGGACTTTCTGAGGTTTAATTATTCATTAGAGGCCAGACACCCAAGACCCAAATAACTTAATAATGGTGTCCATTTGCCTCTTTCTACGCTGTATCCTGTGCCTGGAGCCCTGGGAAGCTGGGAGACTTGGAAGTAAAAGGGCTGAGGGACCCACGCTGCATGGGTGACCCTTCCGCAGCCTTGGTCTCCGTCTCCAGGGGGAAAGGTAAAAAAGCAGAGCTGGTCTTGGTGAGCAACACTGTCGCTAATTGAGTTAGAACTGTCAAGACTGTTGAATGCTTTGGAGGTCAGCTTGACCTGAGGGTTAAGCCTCGGGGGAGCAGAGTTGGGGAACTGGTCCTGTCTGCCTTGGAAAACTGTTCCTGGAGTGAATAAGGAACTTGGGGACCAAGGGGGGGCGGCTGAAAATAGAAAGGGCTGCTCACTTCCCTGCACTCACCACAAGGATGAGGGTCCCCAGGCACTCCGCCAGCGCCTGGCGAAGCAGCCGGTAGCGGATATGGAGCATCTCCCCACAACGATTCATCAACTCCTTCTGTCGACCCATGGTGAGGCAGGCAGCGGTGCAGTCGGGCGGGCGTGCGGGTGCAAAGTGGCTAGCGCAGGGCACCGAGAGGGAGAGCGGTGGCCCGGAGCGCAGGTGGCGCCCTTTATATGCATATGCACCAGCTCAGCCTACGGAGCCCCACCCGCGGGGCGGAGTGCCGGCCACCACCCTCCGCCAAGCCTGGAGGCGCTGGTAAGGACGCTGTGTGCCAGTTGTAAGAAGGGTCCCGAGGAACTTTAAGGGTGGGTTGGCTCTGAAGGATTCTTAGGGGAGTGAGTGTTGAACTGAGAGAACTGGAATACTGAGAAAAAGCCCTGAGCCCTGTTCACAAGTGAGCCTTGTGGCTCACGCTAGGGGTGCGACCTGTCATAATGGAGAGGAACCAGCCTGCAACAAGATGACTGAATAGAACAGGTCTTCAATCTGGTGGCTGAAAAGGAGGCTATGGGCCTCGAGTGAGAAGAGACCTCATAGTGCCGACCCTGGTAGGCAGATGTATGCTGAGTTCTAACCAGAACTTGCCAGCCCTTCTTGTGCTCTGAGAACAAGTCACATGTTGCATGTGTTGGTTACCATGGCATATGTCCTGTGTGCATGGTCACACCATCTTTGCCGCGCCACGTGCGGGCTGGGATACCTGAGCTTTCTCCTTGTGGACCTTCCCCCTCTATACCCTCGGCTCCAGCGGCTGAGTTGCGGTTGTCCTGACATGCCACACGCTGCATCACGCCAGCAGAGTGAATTCCAGCTGTTTTTTAACTCTCTCCTTTCCTACTCCCATCGAAGTAAATCTACCCTTTTAAGTAACTAAGCTGGGGCCCAGGAGATGGCTCAACAGGAAGAGCACTTGCAGCGGCAGTCTGGTGACCTGAGTTCAATCCCTGAAACCCCGCACGAAGGTAGAAGGAGAAGACCATCTCCATAGCGTGTGCCCACACATACATCATAATTATTTTTTTTTTTTTTGAAACAGGACCTTATCATGTAGCCCTGGCTGGTCCAGAACTCACCATGCAGACCCAGTCCTTGAGCTCAGAGAGATCCACCTGTCTCTGCCTCCTAACAGCTAGGATTTGAAAAACAGGAGCCACCACATCTGGCATAATTAATTTTTTTTAAGAGAGAGATTTAACTGAAGCAGGTATCATGGCACATACCCATAGTCCCAGCACTCAGGAGCTAAGGTAGGAAAACTGAGTAGGCTTCATAATAGGACCCTGTCTCAAAAAAAGAGTTCACCAGCTACTTGGGAGGGTGACAGGAAGCTTACAAGTCCAAGGTATGTCTGTCTTACAGCGTGAGTTCAAGGCTAGCCTGGGCAATTTACTGACAGCCTGCCTCAAAAGAAAAAAAAAGCTGGAGGAAGAGGGGAGATGTGGCTCAGAGGTTAAGAGTGAACTATTCTTATAGATAACCCAAGTTCATTCCCAGTATCCACATCAGGTGGCTCATCACCATCAGATCCAGGAGATCCTATACCTCTGACCTCTGTGGGCACCCTCACCCAAGTGTGCAAGCCCACACACAGACACATAATTAAAAATAATAAAAATAAATATTTTTTAAGTGGTCGAAAGGGGTATGTTGGTGAAAGCACTTAATCCCAGCTGTTTGTGGCTCTGTTTCAGGGCAGCCTGGTCTACATAGTGAATTCTAGGATGGCCAGAGCTACATAGTGAGATTTCTCCCATTTTAATCCCCATCCTGCCCATAAAAGAAAGACTGTATCTCAAAGTCTAAAATATGGAGGGAAATTACATCAAACTGTAAAAATGTCTGATCCATCAGAGGAATATCACAGGCGCCATTGCTCTCAGTATTGACAGCCTTCTTTCCTTCCTTCCTTCCTTCCTTCCTTCCTTCCTTCCTTCCTTCTTTCTTCTTCTTTTTCTCTTTCTGCCTGGAGCATGGCATCCTAAGTAAGTATGTATTAAGCCACTGAGTGCCATTTATTTATTTATTTTGAGTTTTTTGTTTCTTTGCTTGATTGGTTGTTTTTTGTTTGTTTGTTTTTGAGACAAGGCCATACAAACTGTAACCCATACTGGCCTTGAACTCATTATGTAGCCCAGGCTGGCCTTGAACTCACCATGTAGCCCAGGCTGGCCTTCAGCTCTTGACAACCTTTTACCTAAACCTCCCAAGAGATGGGATCACAGGCATGAACCACTATACACAGTTTAATGCTTCGTTTAGTAACTGGGAAACTGGGTTCAGGATATAGGTCAATGGTAAAATCCTTACCTAGCATGCCCAAGGTCCTGAGTTTGATACCTGGCATCAAAAAGATAAGTCAATCAACCAATCATCTGGAAACGGGTATAGTGGCTTGAGCCCTGCTCCCTTACAACCGGGAGAAATTGGGGTGTCTCCCCCCCATAGTTTGTATAGAAGCATTCACTGCCAGAGAAGACCAAGAAACTACATTTTCAGGAGGGCTTAATCTGGGAGAGCTAAGGGCCCTGGGGTTTTATCCTCCGAAGAATGGCTGTCAGAAACAAGGATTACTATATGAAAGGTAGACACAAACCAAGCCAATAATCTCAGCTGTGGGGAGGTGGAGACAGAAGAATCGAGGAGTTAAAGGTCACTCTTGGCTCCTATCTTGTTTGAGCATGGGATGAGCCAAAAAATAAACCTTTGCTCAAAAAAATAAACACAATGAGGGGACTCAGCACCGTCCTCCAGGCCTGAGGAGCTGAGCTTACTGGGACCCACATGGTGGAAGGAGAGGTCAGAGGTCATGCCTCCCTCTGACTTCCACACATGCACTGTGGCATGCTCCCCACTCCAATAAATAATTGTAAAAACAAAAATACTAAAAGAAAGAAAAAGCTAGGCATAATAGTGTGGCAAACACTTGTAAATCTCAGTTTGTGGGAGATAGAGGCAGGGAGATTTCTGTGAGTTTGAGGTCAACCTATATAGCAAGTCCCAGGCCTCTCAAAGTTACATGGTGAGAAGCTATCTCAAAACAAAACAAAACAAACAAACAAAAACAAACAAACAAATAAAAACAAGTGGGGAAGAAAATCCTAATGTTGAGATTTAGCAATAGATTCACAACTACTCAGGCACATACATACATACATACATACATACATACATACATACATACACACACATGTACACACACATACACACGCACACAGGCATGTGTGTGCGCACACAGCTTGTAACTACATGCTTGCCTACAGACACTTCACTTTGCTTAAGGGATTTCATTTAATAAGAGCCTGCCCACAGGCTCACAGGTATACAGAACCAACACATGAAGCTTCTCACAGTCCTTGGCCCAGAGAGATGTCCCTTTCCCAGACACCCCTCCCCCCTAGGCTGGGAGGCTCCATGGTGAATCAGGCAGCCATCACTGAGTCCCTGCCTGCTGGCTCTGTTGTCAGCCTGTGACTCAAGGAAGAACACTAGACATCTGGTGCCAGAGTTGCAGCTGCGGTTTGTGGGAGTGGGGAACATCTGCCAGGCTGCTCTCTGCTCTCTGCCCTTGCTGTGTTTTAGGACTCTCACTGCCTCAGGTGGATCTGCAGAGACTGCAGAAGGCAGGGATTCTTAAACATGAAAAGCAGACAACTTTAATCCCAGAACTTGGGAGGATCTGAGTTTGAGGCCAGCCTGGTCTATATCAAGCTCCAGGACAGCTAGAACTACATATAGAGACCATGTCTCAAAGAAAAGAAGACAAGAACCCAGGCCACAGCATCCCATCCCCAACCTGCCCATCCTAGCCTGCCACTAGCAGAGATTGGCCCAGGAACCAGAACAAAGGAAAAGAGCAGATGCATGCATGTATGTTAACATGTGTACATGTATAATGTATGTAACCAAGTACTAGGAGCGCCCCGTACCATGAGTCTGTACCCAGATCACACAGGAGTTCATGAGGAAGGCAGGTAAACCTCATACATGAGTGTCTCACTCTCGTGGAGCTCATCAGCTTAGATGTGAGCAGTTCTATGCACTCACACGTGTCTGGGACCCTGTGTGTCACTATGGATATCTGTCTAGAATCCTGGGGTCAGGCAAGTTGTTTTTTTTTTTTTTTCAAAAAATTAGAATCTTGGGCTGCAGAGAGCATCTTTTTGACACCCTCCAGTCAGCCCTGTGCCAAGGCACATAGCTTAGTAAGTGACACAGGCAAGGATTTTTTTTTTTCTGAGACAAGGTTTCTCTGTGTAGCCCTGGTTCTCCTGGAACTCACTGTGTAGACCAGGGTAACCTCAGACTCAGAGATCCATTTGCCTCTACCTCCAGAGTGTTGGGATTAAAGATGTGCGCCACTGCTGTCCAGCTCAAAGCCAGGGTCTTCAGATCCTTAGTCTTCTTTGTCTCCTTTCTCAGCCTACACAGGACCAGCATACAGAACCATGACTGCATATAATTCCACCAGGTGCTCCCGTATCCACGACCATGGTATATGCACATATCCGAACCTAGGCCCATTAGGATGGGCAGGGTTCGGATTAGGACAGCATAGATCAGTGAGCAGTGAGCAGGCTTCGCTCTCACTGATGGATGGGAAAGGATCCTGCTTGAAGGAGAGGAAGGATGACTCCCAAAGGTCATGAGATGCAAGGGAGGATGAAGTGCCAGGCTGGCCTGATGTGGGGTGGAATGGGACTCCCTTGTTCCCTGCTGACTAACTCTGGGGCACCATTTTCAGTGTAGTTAATGTGACAGGTACACACTCCCCCCACCCCCCACATATGCACTACATAACACACACAGAAGGCAGAAGAAAGTCACAGAGAAAAGTCACACAACCTTGGCAAGGTTGGTCCCAACCCTCTGAGTCACATAGCTTACCTGGAGTCCTCTGGGCTCCATGAAAGAGAGCCAAGATTGAGGGCAAGTGGCCAACCAGCTCTTCTGAGAGCTCTTGAGAGGCAAAGAGAAGGCCCTGCCTCCTCCTAAGGCATCTTGAACAAGGTCTATGTCTCACCTAGGCAAGAGGCTGAGTTAGAGACAGGGCATGGACAGCCCATCCTACTGTGGGAGGTCATGACTCCTCTAAGGCAGAGCTGGGGGAGTGGGTTCCCAGCCTAGGAATGGGCAAGTCTGAGCCTGCTGGACCAGAGGTGCTGGCTGGGGCCCTTCAAGGGGTGAGGGTGGCACACCCTTTACTTCCTGCCCCCCATTTTTTTTTTTTTTTTTTTTTTGCCTGAATGAGAGCGGCCGAGGGCCTGAAGAGATGGCTCTATGGTTAAAAGTGCTTGCCTCTTTTCCAAAGGACTTGGATTCTGGTCCCAATGCCCAAATCAGGCAGGTGTCTCACAACAACTTGAACTCCAGCTCCACAGGGTCCTATACCTTTCTCTGCGCCCCCCACACCTGAATGCATATAGACACATGCATGCACACACATGCATACACAAATAAAAACTAAAATGTGTTTTGTGGGGCAGGTTGGTGCATGCCTATATTCCCAGCTACTCTGGAGGCTGAGGCAGGAGGATAGTTTGAGTCCAGGCATTCTCAGCTGTAGTGTCCTGCGCCATGTCCTCATCAAGCAGAGCACCAATATGGTGACCTTCTGGGAGCAGTGCCAGAGGAAAGTGAACGGGCCTAAGTCCGAAACAGAGCGTGTCAGATAAGTGTTTTGTTTTTATTTCTTATTCTCCTTCCTCTTTTCTTCTTCTTCTTTGTTTTTTGTTTTTGTTTTTGTTTTTGTTTTTGTTTGAGACCCTGGCTGTCCTAGAACTCACTCTGTAGACCAGGCTGGCCTCAAACTCAGAGATATGCCTGCCTCTGCCTCCTGAATGCTGAGATTAAAAGGATACACCACCACATCTGATCTGACTAAAATAGATTTTTATTTATTTTTTTATGTATATGAGTATGTTTGTGTATCACTTTTGTGCCTGGTTGCCCTGAGCCCCTAAAATAAATCTTTCAAAAATTATTTATTTTACTTTTAAAGTGTGTGTGTGTGCATGTGTGTGTGTGTGTGTGTGTGTGTGTATGTATGTATGTGTGTGTATGTGTGTGTGTGTGTGTGTGTGTGTGTGTGTGTGTGTGTGTGCATGTGAATGCAGGTACCTATAGAGGCCAGAAGGAGGCACCAGATCCCTGGAGCTGGAATTAGTGAGCCACCTTATGTGGATGATGTGACCTGAACTGGGTCTTCTGGATTCAGTGTGTGTTCTTAAGTGCTAAGCCATTTCTTTCTTTTTTTCTTTTTTTCATTTATTCTTTCTTTTTGTTTGTTTGGGTTTTTTTTTGTTTGTTTGTTTCTTTCTTTCTTTTTTTTTCAAGACAGGGTTTCTCTGGTAGCCTTGGCTCTCTTGAAACTCATTCTGTAGACCAGGCTGAACTTCAAACTCACAGAGATCTGCCTGCTTCTGACCCCTGTGTGCTGGGATTACAGGCACTAAGCCATTTCTCTAGTCCTAAAATAAATCTTTAAAAAAAAAAAAAAAAAAGAGGCCAATTGTCGGTGGCAAGTGCCTTTAGTCCCAGCATTCAGGAGGCAGAGGCAGGCAGATCTCTGTGAATTTAAGTCTAGACAGGCCTGCAGATAAAGTTCCAGGCCAACCAGAGTTGTCACACAGAGAAACTTTGTCTTGAAAAAAAGAAAGAAAGGAAAGAAGGAAGAAAGAAAGAGACAAAGCAGACAGACAGACAGACGAAAGTCTAAACTGACAAAGAAGCAGAGGTGAGGGACTGGATAGAAACATAAAAAGCAACTCACTTTAGAGTCCCCAAGACTCCCCAACCTCTTAACCATTCCCAGAGCATTGACAAAGGGAGACCCAGTGGCCATGCCTTAATCCCAGCACTCAGGAGACAAACAGACACACAGACCTCTGTGAACTCAAGGCTATCCTGGTCTACATAAAGTTCCAGGCCAGCCAGGATGACATACAGAAACCCTGTCTCAAATAAAACAAAGTAAAGCAAAACCAAACCAAACAGAGTAGAAGGCTGGCAGGGAGGGATGAGAGAACAGAGGGAGAGAGAACCACGGGTCTGAGGCCCAAGGAAGCAGGGACCACTGCAGGGTGTCCCTCTGCACAGCCCTCTTTCCAGAGTGCACCTCTACTAGATACTGCCTGATTCTGGGTACTTAGGGCCAGCATCTGACTATGCTACAAGAGGAGTGGGGAACAGAAATGAATCTGTCTACTCTGAGTGTCCACTTTGGAAGCCCAGTGGGGAGTTCCTCATGTAGTCGCAAAATTACTCCCATCTCCAGACAGCTGTGGTGGCCCAGAGTCCACAAATACAAGTCCTTTTGCGCACCTTTATAGATGTCAAGTTGGACTTTGGGGAAATAGGCCATTTAGCCTCTATCCCCAGGATTCAGTTCAACCACTGGTGCCCCTGAGTTGCTCTCGATACCCTTTGACAATTAGGACTCTGGAAAATAAGATGGAGGCCCAGAGAGGAACACGATGGGACAAGGCATAGAGCCCTTGCTAAGATGTAGCCCAGAGTTGTGATGACTGGGCTGGTGGAACAGAGACCTCTGATAGACCAAAATCTGAACTTTAAGCTGGCCTTCACCACTGATCCTTGAGGACTCAGTTTCTTCCATTCCATGGAGGTTTCATTTGGGAGCACCTCTAGGGCCTCCATGAGAGTTGGACAATATTAGGAATATCTCAGTCTTATTGTACCACACTCTCATCAAGGGTCATGCCCAAAAGCCACATATGTACATGTATGGACAGCCATTACATCCAGGTGCATGCTTAGACATGTGTGTATGCTGTGTGGGTGTTTATGAGGATCCATGTGTGCATATGTATACCCATGAACATATTCATGCGTGTCCCTGCTAGGACCTGGTCTAGGTCTGGTGTTTAGAAAAGCCGAGGATAAGTGGAGGGAATGTGCTGAAGGTTCTGCAGACAAAGTGCTGAACGTTTGGGACTACCACGTGCCAGCTGCTGTGGAAAGGAGTTAGTATACAGAGATGACACAAAGCAAGCCACCCCTGGGAGCTGGCCTAGGACGTAGGGAGGGCTCTGGCTCGCCCCTCAGGAACCAGACCCCCGAAGCCCTGCTTTTTGACTTCCCCTCTTCCTTCTCACTGACAGGAAAGCTCGTGGGGCCAAAAGGACTCTTCCAGAAGATGAGAGGACAAGAACAGCAATGAAGAAGATGGAAATGTTCACAGACTTTCTGGGTCCAAATTGGAGCCAAAAGTTGAGTCAGTGCCCCCTTCCTGCAGTCAGGAAAAGAAGGATAGAATAATTGGCTTCCTGCAGCAGTATGCATGAATGGGGTGGTTCTAGGCCAGGGACACCAGATGGATGGATGACCATCTGTCGAGCAGGTTGAGAGCAGCCATAGAGAGGCTAGCGGGAGAGATAGATGGTTTGGGACTTTATGCTAAGAGCCTAGATCTTGTGCAGGAACCAGGGGGCATTTAAGTTGTGCTTATTTGAGCTCCAGGGCTCTGAGGATGTGAGACTGAGGCAGCTGGAGGTGAAGAGTAGGGAAGCAGAGCTTGAACCTCTGGCAGATGTTCACCCACAAGGAACAGTGGCTATCAGTTGCTGTGAAGGGTTTAAGCATTTGCACTGGGAAGAATCTCCACAGCTGTCCAGTGAAGGAAGGATGGCTAAGAAAGAGAGGGCTTGAAGCCAGGAGGCCTAGGCAGAGCCATAAAGAAGAAAAAGAGCAGATGCATGGAAATGGCCTAGGAGAGAGAGAGGATTGAGGAGGCAGAGTGAGGGAAGAAGCACATAGACAGAGTGAGGGAGGAGGCAAGTGGGCAGAAGTGAGGTCTAAACCAGGGATCAGCCGGACCAAGGCTCTAGGAAGGACCTCACAACAGAAGGTACATTCCTAGGCATTTCACAGCAGGAAACACCATATGAGACAAGCCACAAAGGCTACAGACAGATGTGCTGCCTGAGTCCAGGTCCTCTTCTCATCTCAGCCCAGGCTGGCTGCTAATTACAAGGTAGCTGCTAGGCACCACAGAGGGAGAGGACTCACAGGGGAAGGCTGCAGGGGAGGGGGCAGGATGCATCAGGTGATTCTGCAGTTAGGGCTCCAGAAGTTTCTTCCTAAGGGTCTCTAAATCTTGAGGTCAGTGGGCTGATGATTTTGGAGATGGGAGAAGACATATTGTGTAGGGACAACAAGAGAGAAGCCAGGATTCATCAATACTGCTGAATGACAGGTGAAAGACAGGGGCGGGGGCTAGGTCTTAATACTGCCTTTTAGTCAAGGCCCAGTCTTGACCTCTTCAGTCCTTAGGAGCCTCGAGGCCTGTCCTGTGGAATAGAGAACAGCTAGGTCTTGCTTTTGAGGAGCAAACATTTAGGCTTGAGCTGGGATGCAGCTGAGCATCCTTCGTCCCTTCCCTCGACCCTACTCATCTAGGTCTTGCCTGTAAGTTATATTTTAGGGCCTGGAAAAGAGCTGAAGGGAACTATCAGGCCAGAAGGGAAGTGGTCCATCTGTCTCCCTCTTGGTCTGCCTTCTGGGAAGACCTCCAGGCCTTTCTCTCCTTACTCCTTCACCATATCTCACCTCACCTCACTCCTTGGCCCAAAGAGCAGGCTCAGCATGGCCAGTGTAGCTTTACCCCCAATTCTGTTTCCATGGACAAGTTCCTACATGGCTGAACGTCATACAAACCAGAAAAACTATGTTCCCCACCCACCTCTTAGAACTTGAGGAGCAAGAGGAAGTCTCCTCTGGAACACCCCTTTTCTTGGTCTCCATTAGTTCCCCGGGGGCAATACAAGGTGCCTCCCTCCTGCTCTGAACCAGGGGAATGGGCAGAGCAGCCTTTCCCGTGAAGAGTATGGATGACTCAGTGCCTCACGCTTCCCCTCTCCCTTATCACTCAGCTGGATTAATGCCTGACTCACAAAATAAGTACCGGATGTTGGGGTGGGGGGTTATGTATATTGGGGAGAGGCTAGTTAGCCCAAATCTGACTTAATAAGACTTGAGTGTAACCTGATGCACAGACCCTGGATTTTAGGGGGACTTGTGATTTTTCTTCCAAAGTAAGAAGCTGGGTGGAGGAAAGAAGATCGTCAGCTAAGAAGACTCGCCTGAGAGGAGGTTGGCCATATTGCTGCCAGAAAGGCCATCTCAGAGTTCATCACACTGAACAAAAGACGATTCGAAGGTCAGAACTTTGAGTCTAAACATCCTCCCCCACAAAGGGAAAAGCCTTTCTCAGAGCCACAGGAAGGAGTCAAGGGTTTCTACTATTTACTTGACAGCTGTTTTCCTGGCATCCTCTCCTGTCAGGAGCAGTTGAGGCTAGTGGGTGGCCTTCCTGGAGGTCCACCCGTTTGGCATGGTCTGCAATGGATGAGCTCCATAGCGAGGATCCAAAGAGACTGCATGTCAGGATTGTTTCTTACAGCTGATATGCCTTTCCTGTCATTATCAAATTAATATAATAAGCCCTGGGCATTAGCCCACTCTATTGACCAGATTTCCTGCAGATCAAAATAAAGATGAACTTTCATGAATTAATGATGTTTAGATAAATTAATGATTCTATAGAATTCCTGATTTGATTAAAATAATTTTAGAAAGAGGGTTTTTAGAGATGGTCTTAGTCGTTTTGCTAGAAAGATGTAATAAAATTAAAATCAAGAATAGAATGTCCAGTCGGGCAGTGGTGGCTCACGCCTTTAATCCCAGCACTTGGGAGGCAGAGACAGGAGGATTTCTGAGTTCGAGGCCAGCCTGGTCTACAGAGTGAGTTCCAGGACAGCCAGGACTACACAGAGAAACCCTGTCTCGAAAACAAACAAACAAACAAACAAAAAAAACCAAAAAAAAAAAAAATAGAATGTCCACTCATATTGTAAACAAAGGGTGCATAATAAGAAATATAATGAGTTTGCATAATTACACTAAAAAGAGAAATAGGCTTGGGAAAAATTTGTGTTCAAGGAAAAACATTGAGGTCCAAGGATAAAGCCACGGATGTGCACCTTAATCAGGCCAGGCAAGTAAAAACGGCTGCCTTGAACTTAATATCAGCATCCTTCTGTAACTCCCATTTTATGTAACGTTTTTATCTCTGAGGTATTTTTCTAAATTTTTTTTTGTCTAAGAAGGGATTAAAAAGGCCAGAGAAAAGAAATAAAGTTGGTGGTTGAATGATCTGGCTTGAAACACTCTGCCCC
>JANHMN010000004.1:97318137-97341025 GCA_030674055.1 Rhabdomys pumilio | reverse complement strand
ATCCATCCATCCATCCATCCATCCATCCACCCATCTACCCACCCACCTACCCATCCATCCATCCACCCATCCATCCACCCATCCATCCACCCATCTACCCACCCACCTACCCATCCATCCATCCATCCATCCATCCATCCATCCACCCACCCATCCATCCATCCATCCATCCATCCATCCACCCATCCACCCATCCACCCATCCATCCATCTACCCACCCACCCATCCATCCAAATGTATATGTCTGTTTTCCTGTACGTATGTGTGTAGGTGTATGTGTATGAATATAAGCATGTATGAATACTTGTGGAGTGTATGAGACAGGTGATTGGGCCCAACAAAAATGTGAATGTGTTAGTGTGGAAATGAGAATGTGAACGAATGTGTTAATATATTTATGAATATGTATGTATCTGTGTATATTTGCCTGTATAAAGCATTCTAATTCTTTTCTTTCCTCACTCCCTGGCTCATGAAGAGTTAACCAGCCTAGTCAGAGAGGCTTCTAGCTGCCTGGACAGAGAAGGGAGTTATATCAATAATTTCTTTTTTTACTCAGCTCCTCAATGCTAGGCAACAAGTATTAATGGCCCAAGCCAGTGGTTTTTAACGATAAAATAAGCAAGAAAGTTTTTAGAATTTTTTTTTCTTTTTAGAAGTTATCAGCAAGCATTCAGTATAATTAGAGAGCTAGAAGGCCAGAGGCCATCAGTCCTTAAAACTTCGTCTATGTCCTATTTCAAACCATTCCAGTCTGGCTGGCTCCTGGCACACTCCAAAGCCAGATTTCCTCATTTGCAGTAATTCATTGTGTTGAATACAAAACAAACCCTATGTAGAGAGACATAGTCATGTAGATGTGTGCATGTACATCCCTGATGCATAAGGAACAGATACACCATGCCACAATCAGACTGCCCTGTCCGTGTCCACATGCAGTGAGGAGCTTGCAGAGGCACGTGCCCCATGGGGATGCACCTGCAATGCCATCTCTAGCACACATCTACAAGGTTTCCTCAGAGCCGAGCTCCCCTCTCTTCTCTCCTTTTCTTCCTTCTTCCACTTGTTTCTTCCTCTCTCCTCCAGATTCTAGCTCCTTCCTATCTCCAACCCTCAATCAAAACCTGAACAGCTGGGACCTGGAGAGATAGCTCAGTGGTTAAGAGCACTGACTGCTCTTCCAGAGGTCCTGAGTTCAATTCCCAACAACCACATGGTGGCTTACAACCATCTGCAAGGGGATCTGATGTCCTCTTCTGGTGTGTCTGAGGAGAGCAACGATGTGCTCACATAGATATAACAAAAACAAACCCCTTTTTAGGTGTCTCACTGGACTGAGACATGAATGGTAAAGCAACTATCTACCATCCTGCACCACAGCAAGGAGCCAGGGCAGAGTCATCTCTTCATCTCTTTCCTTGCTTCCTGGAGATCTGTGGAAAACAGGTTGGAGCTGCCATGTGAGGGATTTAAATGAAAGCTTAGGTTTCCTGCCCTGTCTCTGGCAAGAGCAGTCAGTGTTCAGGAAGGAGTGGTTTGGGAAGGTGTCTGAGATCTCAGCATCTTCCCCTGCCACTTGAGTATGCAAAGTGCACTCAACAAAGCCATTGTTGTATGCATATAGACGGCAAGAACGCACTAAGCCAAAAGGAGGCTCCAGCCCTGATGGGTACTGGTATCTATACCCTTAGAACCACCTGCTACTGACTTGTCTCCAGGGCACACTATCCATCCGTTCCTCCAACTGGATTTGTACAAGGACCCGAGGCTGCCCTGGAGATAAAGCAGAATGGTTTTGAAATGGGCCTGCCAACTATAGTTTTCCTTAGAGCTCACAGAGGAAGTTACAGAAATAGCCCTAGGAACCAAGGGCAAAAGGGGCAGAGACAATCCAAAGGTGATGTAGACCATGGCCTACAGGGCTCTGTAAGTGATGTGAGCTACAGTACACAGGTGCTTCTTCACAAACAAACCACATAACAGAGGCACACATAATCAGTCCAATTTTCCATGCTAACTTCAAGTCTGGGCTGTCTAATGACAGTAGGGACAGAATAAAGTCCACAAAGATAAAAGAGGAGACCAGAGTTCCTGCATGTGGCTTCTCACGATGGAGCTCACCTGCAGGCATCCAAGTCCCTGCACAACTGGTCACACCGAGCACTGAGCCTGAATCCTCATTCAGAAAGGAGTTAAAAGTGGAGGCACACACCCTTAATCCCAGCACTCGGGAGGCAGAGGCAGGAGGATCTCTGAGTTCGAGGCCACCCTGGTCTACAGAGTGAATTCCAGGACAGCCAAGGCTACACAGAGACCTTGTCTTACAAAAAAGGGTTAGGGGTGGGGTGGTATGTGGGGATCAAAAATATCTCCTTTATAGGACTGGTAATAACTATAATAACCACATTTCCATACATAAAATATGGAAGCCAAGCCAGGCATGACACATAGCCACAATCCCAGGATTTGGGAGGAAGCAGAATTCAAGAATCCACTTATACACTGAGTTTAAGGTCATCCTAGGCTACATATGATGGTTTCAAAAGACTAGAAAAAAAGTATGGAAGCCAGCACCTAACAGTGTCAAGTGTTAATACGCACTTAGTACATCATAAATCTCTCTTTTAAAATCTCAGGCTTTTTTGTTGTTATACATATTTATGTGTGTCTAGCCAAGTGTATGATAGGTAAAGATCAGAAGACAACTTACAGGAGTAAATTCTCTCTCAGAACAGCCTGGCCTGGGTCTCACAGAGATCTCTGCCTTCTAACTGCTGAGATCAAAGGCAAGCACCATCACATCTACCCATCTTTTTGGGGTTTTTTTTTGTTTTTGTTTTTTGAGACAGCATTTTTCTCTGTATGGCCCTAACTGTTCTAGAACTCACTCTGTGAACCAGGCTAGTCTCAAACTCACAAATCTGCCTGCCTCTGCCTCCCAAGCACTGGAACTCCTCCCACCACATGAATCCAATGATGGGACTCAGGTGTCAGGCCTACCTTTACCTGCTGAGCCTTACTGCCAGACTTTCAGGCTTTTTAAATTCCATTTTTATACATTTTATACCGGGTCTCCATTGCTTTTGGTCTCAGTCGCTCAGACTGACCTCCAATTTAGAACTCACCCTGTAGAAGAGGCTAGCTCCTCCTGCCCCTGCCTCCAGAGTGCCGGGATTGAAGGCGTGACACCACTACACCCAATCAGTCTGAGGCTTTCTTGTACCCTTGCCTGCTCCCAGCATAGTCCACAGGTTCTGACTCCTGTTTCTTTGTGGCCTTGTGGTGGTGTCCCTGGCTTCCACTTGCTTGGGCTGGGGCTCCCCTTACACACAGGTCTGTGAGGCTCATTCTAGGTCCTGTGAAAAACACCAAGTCATCTGCCTCAACACAGCACGCTCTGTCCTCACAGCGCTTTCTCACAGACCAGTCTGAAATCATGAGAAAAGACGAGTCAGGTACCCAGAGAGAATTAAGCAATTTAATTTTAAATCAGAGTTCAGGACAATAGAAGGTGCACACTGGTATGCATGCCTGCCAAGTGAACTCAACAAGGAATAATCGCGTTCACAGTTCACAGAAGGGAAAGAGGGGTGGGGGTGAGGGCAGGGACTAGGAGGGGTGCTATTTGAGCCGAGTCTTAAAAAAAAAAAAAAACCCAGTCAGGATTAGGGGAGACAAGCAGGGAGTGGCAAAAGGGTGTGTGGATCAGGCGGGGAGAGGTAGCATCCTGCCTTCCTCAGAGCAGGCATGTGGCACAGTAACGGGGAGTGGGTAGAACTCAGAGAGGCTAGGCTGCAGCACCCAGCTCTCTCTCTTCTGGACCAGGGATCCCCTCAACTTCATCCATGCAGCCCTGCTTGGTCTAGGACTTTTTTCACTGTTCCTACCCTTAGGGCCTGTGCCTACTGAATGGGTTCCATTCATACACACACAACCCCCTCCCACTGCTCAGTGCTGGTGCCCTGACCCCCAGGAGGGGCCACAACTTCTTTGGGGTCCAATCTAAAGGACAGAAGCAGCAAGAGGGCAAAGGCACACTGCCATCTGGACACATCCGTCCTGCCAGTGGGAAGATGAAGATGGAGAGAAAACAAAAGTGACGAACAGCTCAGGCTGACTCAGGATGGATGGGCAAATGGATCTCGTGGATTCAGTTCCCTCTGAGCTGGCTCCGTCTTCTCCTCTGGGAATTTGGATAGTCAGGTGTAGGGGACACAGGACACCATGGTCCCTGTGGCAGAGCTAAAGCATCAGACTGAAAAGTCTTGCAGGGCTTTCTCTGGGGATGGATGATTCAGTGCGTTCATCAGGTGTCCACATTGCACTAGGAGTGGCTGCCCCACTGACATGCTGCTCCACAGGCCCACCGTCCCAAGGCCAGAATCACACAGTCCATCTCTCACTTCGGGCCTCGACAGCCTGTACCAGGCCTTCACCCAACACAACAAAGTCTTCCAGAATCGCTTCTATGTTGGGCACCATCACAAGCTCCCCACCTTGAGACACCACCATGTGTCCCTTCATGCTGGAGGCCTGAAGAATCAGATAGCAAATTTGAGTCGAAGTGTCACAAAAGCATACCATGAGATGCAAGGTTAGGGCAGTGTCAACAGATAAATGAGCTCCATACATACACTTGCCCCAGGGCCACACTGAAATACACACTCACAGAGAACCACGTGTACACACCTGGCAACACATGACAATGTCACTGGCCAGCATACCTTAAAGGGCTGGGGCTGGAAGCTGCTGGGCTTCCAGAGGACACCAATCACCTCTCCACCATGTGGGTCATAGAAGAAAAGAGCCAGATCTTCAAAGGCCTCCTAGAAAGAGCAGAATGCAAGCAAGATTACAGTAAGTACCCAAGGACCTCCTCCAGGGCTGCAGCTCCACAGAACACTCCCAGGCCAGCCAGTCAGCCCTTTAAGAACTTACCCTGAGCTGTGCCAGATAGAGCTGAGGGGGATCATAGCCCAGGACAGGCATCAGAGACGAAGGCCCTGGCTCAGTGAGCAGACCACGGCAGAAGGAAGCAGCTGGGGGGTCCATAGCTTGGCGGTGCCGGGGAATGTGGCGGGGAGTCAGGTGGATCAGCACATCATACATGTCCAAGGGTGGCCGGAACACTGTCTACGGAAGCCTACAAGTTACCCTTCCACGTACTCATTCCCACGCATCCAGCAATCCATTACAGGCTGAATGCCTCATCAACACAAGAACAGCAAACCCCAGAGAGAACAGCCAGGGCTGGCTTGAGTGCAGAAGGACGCCCAGGATCCCCACCAGGCTTCACTACTACCAGGCACCACAGCAACTTCACAGCCTTCTCTGTAATCAGTCTCACCAAACAGAGCGAGCAACTAAGCATCCTGATGAGGCCTCTTGAACTGTAGACTTCAGGCCCTAAGAGTTACTCTGAGTCAGATCCTTACCCTAATGTCCCCAGGCCCCCGGGGATTCATCAGCTGCTTCTCCAGGACAGGGAGGGCTTCAGCTGCCAGGGTCACGAGCTGCTGAAGGATCTGGGACACAGAAAAATCACACCAAGATTGACCATGCTTCTCCTAGCTTAGGTTGGGCCTACTTTCTTCTTTGGGTAAAATAAGTAGGTAGATAGATAGATAGATAGATAGATAGATAGATAGATAGATAGATAGACAGACAGACAGACAGATATGCAAGCTAATTAACTGATTTAGAGACAGGTAAGGAGTTGAACCTGGGCAGAGGGCCCATCCTGTGTCCACACAGAGCTTCTGCGGTCCTGGGGTGTAAAGATGACCATGACTGGGAGTTGTTTTCGAGCTGCCAGGAAACTACTTCGAATTTCCACCTGATCCTCAGCTAGAGATGACAGGGGATGCTATGTCAGTCTCCTCAAAAGACGCCCCCCAACCCAGCAACTGTCCACCACAGGGATTTTCCAATATCCCTCTCCCACAGAACAAAGGCTATAAAAGGAGCACCACGTTCAAGCTGATGGGTGGGGTGTTAATCTCCCGGGTTCAGCCCCAAAGCAGAGTTTTCCACTGCTTGTCACCCCCCAGACTAGTCCCTGGCCTGCTGAGGCCTGCCCAAGGCCCTCCCGCCCCCATCTGGGCTCTCACACACCTGGTAGAGAATTAGGAACCTGACACCCTGCCCTCTGCTGAGACCTAAGAGCTCCTAAGATTACAATGGGAAACCAACAATCCCACCACCAAGGTGTGGGCACTAAGTCTAACTTCCTGGCTCCCCACAAGACCTCTCACCTAGAATTCAAGAAGCTTTCCTTTGCTCTCCCCTTGCTCCACAACCCCTGGGGTAGTAATTTTGTCATAGAACACATAGGCAAAGCTCCCTAAGCCAGACTTGATACGGGCCTCTGCCTCTTCCATCTGACAATTCTCTTCCCCAAGACAGACCATTACGCTTAGATATCTGGGGTGAGGGAGGCTTCCCAGACAAACTTACAGGGAGACCACCTGACTTATTGTGCCATCTACACAGGGGAAGTTCTTCCAGTGGTCTGATCTGAGTCCTATCACTTACCAGTCAGCTCATTGTTGAGGTTGACAATGAGAGGGTCGTTCTTCCAATCAAAGGTAGATAGCAGGTAAAGGAACCGAAGAAAGCCAACTTGGGGGACGCTGAGCAGATAGAATGAATAAGAAAGAATCTGAGGCCTGATGTCCCCAATCCTTCAGTGATGTTTGTAGGAAGTATCTGAAAACATCCTCTATCATGTACTTAGTCACCATCCCCCAAGAGTGCATCACGAAGAGTAACCTCCTGGGTAAGGAAGTGTAGAAGTTATTACCTGGGAGGCGTGAAGGGCTCAGGGTGCAGGAAGAGTGAAGCGGCCACCAGATCCAGGCTCTCGTCAGTGAAGCCCTCACCCAGAAGCTGGGCACGTACCCACCGCTTGGTCAGGCGAGCCACACCTGAGAAGGCTGAGTACTGTTGCTGGAGTCTGGGGGAGGAAGGCTTGGCAGTGAGACCTGGGAACTCAGAGCTCCAAACAGTGTTGGACCCACTGCCAGTCACTTGACCTCTGCCCAGCACTGGCCACATGTGTTACGTATCTTCTCCCATGCTCTCCTAGCAAACACCCCAGAGGTTATCACTAATGTTACTACCAGTTTACAAATGAGGTATTATGCTGTCTGGACTCCCAGAGAGTCTGGTAGCCAGAAAAGCAGGAGGCCCACATCGAAGAAGAGCTCGCGCATGTAACCTTACCCATGCAGGGCACTGGTGAGTAGGGGCAACAGCCTAGTCTCTCTCTCAAGGCGGAGGGAGGCAGGTGTGTCTCTCATAGAGATCATCCCCTCAGGACTCCGCACCTCCTTCAGGATCTGAGGCTCCCGTTGATAGGCCACTCGAATCCTAAACACAAACCCATCCTGTGGGAAGGAGATGTGGCAAAGGAAATGAATGCCAAGAGCACTTGAGCGTGCTCTGCTGCCTGAATCCCTGGCCCCCCAGCTCACGCACTATAGTTAACCTCCTGTAAGCCCTGATGTCCCTGGAGCCCGTTCTTTGGTGATCCCCCACGTTGTAGCATCCTGACCTTGAGGACATCAGTGTGTGTGGCAGTGGCACGGCACTGTAGTCTATGCTCCTGGGTCAACACCTCCGCCAGGCGCAGCTGGAAGGCAGCTCGGACCCGCTGCACAGCCTCTGCATCCTGAGGCCACTGCCCGCTGCCCTCCAGGTGACAAATCACTGGAGAACAGAAGGGGTGAGAGATCTGATCCTCAGCCTGCTACCTTTCTCACTCTCTCCCAAGGGCCCTCTTACCAGTCATAGGCTCCACATAGGCTGGGCAGGGCTTATCCGGCCGGGGCAACAGTGAGGCCAGCTCTTGGAGGCGGTTATAGAAGGAATAGGCAGGTCGCACTGGAACTGGAGGGAATACCTATAGAAGAAATGAGGACAGTGACTTTGACAGGGAGGGACAGCCCAGAGACAGGAGGTTGGGGTGGGTTGGTGGGGGTGGGGTGCATTAACCAAAAAGGACTCCCTGCCTTCTTGCACCTTACCTCTGTATAGCGCAGCACGGGGTGAGCTCCCTGAACGGCAGACACAGTGAGTGGGAGACCCTCCAGCCCCCACAGCAGGCGGCTGAGGTCATCATAGCATCGCACAACCGATGCCAGGGCCTCCTCACCTGTGCTGGAGAGCTGATGAAGAGAAGACACTCAGGAGGAAGTCTGGGTCTTACAAAACCCCAGCACCACCTAGGATCCTGCCATGACTCAGGTTATGGCAGGACAGGGGCGCCCCCTGCTGGACACCATGAGATGCAACCTGGCTGGGGTAGAAAGGGTTCTCTTTCCAGTCTTGCCACAAGCACTAACCACAATCACTGGCTTAGACCCCAGGCTCTTACCTCTTTGGGGCATTGGATCAATGTATCGAGGAAGCCACCCATATAATGGATACAGGAGTCTGGGATGTCGGTGTGGCTGGAGAACACAGATACAATAAGGGTATCGGGCTGTGCCCATAGAAAAGGGCTGCCCTGACCACACAGTCTCCTGCTGTGAAGATGCTAACACTCACAGTGCCAAGAGGTGAGTGACCACCTGATGAGGAATAAGGCGCTTCTCAAACAAAGATTCTGCCTCCCAGACCACAGCTTCACGTATAGTTCCATCCTGGAAACGTCTAAGTTCTGAGCGGGTTCCCCAGAACTGACGGAAATCAACAGCCTGGAGAAGCAAAGGATGGCAAGAGAGGTCAAGAGAGAACGGGCTGAGGTGTAGTTCTGTGACAGAGAGCTAGACTACTAACACGCCCAAAGCCCTAAGCCCAATTCCAAGCACTGAAGATAAGCCTCAGCTTGAGTAACATGAGGATGACCCGCCCACTCCTCCCCACGGGCAGGCTGGGGTTCCACACCTCAGGCCTGTCAGCCTCTGGGCCAAGATCAATAACACTGGTCAATCCTTCGGGCCGGAAGAGGAATCCCAGGGTCAAGGTCCCAGCATCCTTGTGCTTCGGGGGATCCTGGCTGATACTCCACTGCAGGATGTAAACATGTTGATTTCAACCCAACAGTCGCCAAGTTGGGCAGCATGCTGCCTGTGTGTGTCCCTTTGGACCTTGGATCCAGCGTGCTTGGGACCCCACAAACCTCCCCAGTCTACATGGTCTCACCTCCGGGACTGGGGGCCGAGAGTGAACCAGCAGATGTAGCCGGCACCCCAGACCTTGCACCAAAATGTTGGTTAGTGGGCCCAGTGCTGCTGCAACGTAGTCCCCACCGTTATCCTGCAGCTCTGGCCAGAGCTTTAGCTGGTGACATGCTGCCTGGAGGCGACTCAGTGGATGGAGACTGGAAGGTCCAGGACAAAAAGGACCAAATTAGAACCCACTAGCTCCAAGACTCCTCCTCCCTAATGACCCTGTATCATCTTAAACTCACTGGACAACGTGGTCAAAAGTCCGGATCATGGGTTTGGGAGTCATCAACAGCTGCTGAAATCCACCATCAGCTTTGCTGTCCAGCAATGCCATAGACAGCTCTGCCTCATACTGCACCTGGCCACAGGGTAAGGAGGGACCACAACTGTAACCCTCATTGGCTGAAAGGGTCACAGTCTAAGGCTACTTCTTTGAGTTTCTGAGGTTCTGGCCCATACACACTAACAGTCTGAGTTGAGACATGGAGGATCCAGGAGGAGGAAGACTTGTTGGTACCTGGTTGTAAGTGGAAGCTGTAACATCGGCGCAGAGGTTGAGGAGGCCTGATGGGTCCACAAACACAACCGCGAAAAGCTGGTGGAAGTCAGCCAAGGCTGGCTGGAGGGGCAGAGAGAAGCCAATCAGGGTTGAGCTTTACCTGCAGGCCTATTGGCACACACCTGCCCTTACCTAACTCACCAACGAGGGATCTGAGCTGAGACAGAAACTGATTCCGTTGATCGTCAGATCTGTAGTGGCTGGAATGAACCAGAGAAGGTAGATATTGTATTAGAAGGTCCTTTTGGGACCCAGTGATGGTGACACTCTCCCTGCCTCCCTCAGCCTGGGTGGCTACAACTTGCTTGTCTCAGACTCAAGTTTTCTCCTCTGTCTAGTGACAAGAAACTAATGGAGCTCTGGTGGAATGAAAACCCCGCAGGATAAGTAGAACCCCTGGCCTGTCCAATCTATTTGCCTTACCCAGAAACTGCAGGACACTTCTCAGGACCTGGTAGCCGCTCATGGTGGTATGGATCTTTCGTTTAGACACAAGGAAGGCAACCAGCATGGAGATAAGGAATCCGTTAAATCCACCCAGCCCCTGAAATAAAGGCGTGATTGGACTGGGCTCAGAAGCAAACCATCACACAATGAGGCGAAGAAACTAGGCCACTCCCAACTCACCTTGTCCAGCTCCCGCTGCCTCAGCCAAACCTTCAGAAGTGCCACACCATCCTTCAGCCCCTGGCCAGAGCCTAGCACATCCGACAGAAAGTGCATGTGCGCCTCCATAGCTGTGTCCTGCAGGATCCAGGTGTTATAGTGGGGGGTAGGAGGCTCTAAGCAGGTTGTAGAGGAAAAACAAACAGAGGCTATTAGAAGAGAAGGTGCCACCAAACCCGTGTCCACCAACACATTCCAACACCAGTGCCTGCTCACCATAATCTGGACAACTCTGCCCTCGGTACCAGGCAGAGCGCACATTGTTTTTAGTTGGCAGCAATCGGCAGGGGCGGAAGAAGTCAGAGGGAAGGCACGGAAGCAGACGTACAGTGATCAGGCGCTCATCCTTCCCTGGGTAGAGACAAGATATGTTGAGATTCTATAACTCTTGGAATCAGAGGGATCCCCTTAGTACCCCCTCATACTTGGGGACCCATGACTCCCCACCTTAGAACAAGACCTCCTGGCTTTAAGGCTTCTATTCCTACCCCCCTAGACCTGGAGGACTCCATGCCCCCTGCCAGGTTTGCCATCCCAGACTGTGCCCTAAGCCCAGAGAGTGACCCCCACCACGCGGCCGCAGCAGCAGCATGGGCTTCAGGTAGCATCCACTGGTGTAAGAGAATCGAACACTGCCAAAGAGGGGATCCTGGGCCAGGTGGTGAGCTAAGTGAGCCAGGTAAAGGGCTCGCTTGCGGAAGTAGCGCTGGTTCAGCACATCTTTCTCCTGTAAGATTCCCTGGAGGAGTCAGGGAAGAAGAGAGGTCAGACACGTAAGTGTTCATGAAACTGGGGACTAGGTCAAAGCTAGGCTTAAGTCCCAGGGGGCTTTTTACCTGACTAAACCAACAGAAGGAACACACCCAATTTTCAGACAAAGAGCACAAAGTCTCAAAGGGACCCTTTGATAAGGTTCT
The DNA here is from genome assembly GCA_030674055.1 of Rhabdomys pumilio. Classification (NCBI taxonomy): domain Eukaryota; kingdom Metazoa; phylum Chordata; class Mammalia; order Rodentia; family Muridae; genus Rhabdomys; species Rhabdomys pumilio. The sequence continues at coordinate 97,329,710 of JANHMN010000004.1, read as the reverse complement.
ATAGCCCCCAAACCATGGGCTTTACCCTGGGCATGGTCAGTGCCACATCCACATTGATATCTGGTCGCACACAAGTATCCAGAAGGTAGCTGCCCACAATGGTGATCTGGGATGGAGGCCGGAAGCGGAAGGAGCCCTTCACAGCATAGGGCACTTGGTGGATGGGCACTCGGACCCCAGCTGGCAGCCATGACTGGTCAGTGAGCTGTGATGACAGAAGCAGGAAACATGGACTCTATCACCTCCCTCACAAAGCCCCTGATGTCTAGTAGACAGCATGCCAGTATGTTAAAAACCATAACTCACAATCTTCCACAAACACCTTCTACCTCTATGAAGACAACTTGATTGACATTTAAGCCACCATGATTTATTCCTACTGTTACCCATTTTCAGGCTAGGAACGGTGGCTCACATCTGCAACCCCAGCATTTGGAAGTCAGGAAGATCAGAAATTCAAGGTCTCCCTTGACTACATAGCTAGCAAGTTCAAGGCACCCTGGACTGTAAGAGATCCTGTCCCAATAAATAAATAAATACACAAAATAAAATACCCATTTTTGGTTGGAAGTAAAGGTTCACAACTATAATCTTAGCACTCAGGAGGCTGAAGCAGGCAGACTACCACCAGTTTGAGAACATGGGTCACAGAGTTAAAATCCTATGTTTAAAAAAAAAATGTGGCTGTGGCCCTCAATCTCAGTCCTTGGGAAATGTGCAGGACTATTAGGAGTTCAAGGCCAGCCAGGGGCCCGTAAGACCCTGTTCAAACAAACAAAACACCTATGAAATTTGTACAAGCCATATATGTTTGTTGAGAGGTGAATGCATGACCTGTGTCCTGGTGGAGTTTTCCTGCAATGAGAATTATTTCCTTAGTAACCCAGTTTCTTAGGAGAACAGCAGAGTGTCTCTCGTGACTCACTGTTCCCAAGGCTCCTGTCTTACCTCAGCCTCAGGGACCGCAGGCACTTTCTGGATTCGCTTGGTGACCTCCTTCAGGAAACTATCAATCCTCTCTTTCTTCTTCTCTGACAGTCTGACTTCCTTTAGTAACTCCTCCACCTTTAGGAGAGGGAAGGGAAGAATCTGTGAGCCTCAGGATCCCACGCAAACCCCTCTAACCTGTGCCCTGGCAACCCAAGTACCTGTAAGCGAAGCAAGCTGCAGTGGAACAAGATCTCAGTCTCCCGGAGGCGATTCAGTTCCTCATTTGTGGGCTCCTTGTACAGTTCTTCCCGACTGAGCTTCACCGGCTGCAGGAGGCCTTCTGCAGGTGATTCTGTTTTTGCACGCTTTCTTGAAGAGGCCTTCTCTTTACCCAAGCCTTCTAAAGCAAGTTCCATCACCTATGACCAGAGAGACAAAAACCAACATGCAATCGGGGTATCTCTATCAGCTGACTAAAGTTTGTAGGTAAAGGCTTCATCTACTCTAGTTCCCCCTTTTCAGTGGGCGTAAGATTTTTATAAAACTCGGGATATCCATCACTGAGAGAAATCTGACAGCATAAGGGTGCAGTCCTGCTTAGACCTGACTTGAGTTTACTAGTCACTGCCCGAGGTAGTACTCCAGAGCCCTCCTGTTTCCATACACCACAAATCATTTGCTGAGACAGGCTTGGGCCTTTCCAAATATCAGCTCTACTCCTGCACTATCCAGATCTTGCCGGGGCTAGCTTCCCTAAAAATCTTTTTTCCAGTAATCTAGGTTAGAAAAAAGGTGGAAACACGATTCCTCCATAGTAGGCCGCCCTGAAGTCCGTCACAGGCTAGCTATCAGGCCTGATTATCTCAGGCTCTGTAGCCAAAATAAAGCACATTTTGAGCAACCAACCTCTGGCTCCTCTGTTGCCCCGCGCTGCTGCTCTCCGGCGGGGGCCGGTCCCATCTTCACAGCAGGTCTCTCTCCAGTATTCGGGATTCAAGACCGATCTACGCCGTAGCTTCCCACGTGGGCCTAAACGCCAACTCCGATGCGCAAACCCTTGTCACAGGCCCCACCCACTGCAGGGCCATTGGGCTAGTTCACGATGTCTCGATCACTATTGGCCAGTTGCTCTAAGGGGTCCGCCCATTATGGGAGGAACCAAACAAGGTCTGCCGATTTACAGCCGCTATGCTGCACAAAACCGGAAGCGCTTGGGACAGCTGGTCGCGTTCTTTTCCTCACTTCCCGAAAGAGAAGGGAGGAGCATGCTTTGGTTTCCGGTGTTGTGGGGTTTTTGTTTTTTTGGTTTTGGGTTGTTGTTTTTTTTTTTTTTTTTTTTTTTAGTTGTGTGTGCGCGCGCTCGTGTGTGTCTGTTTTCACTAGTGGTTCTCTGCAGCTAACTTACTGTGTCTATGAGCAAATTATGTGATTTCTACCTCCAAAATATATCTTGAATTTGTTTTTTTCCCGTTTTCACAGCCAGGTTTCATTCAAGTATCTAGAATTCTAACGTAGCTTCTCTCCAGCTTTCCCTTCTTAAAATGTAAAATAACTTACTCAAACACTAAAACTTTAAACACAGAAACATCGTAATAGCCAAGTTCTAATTACTTCTCCAATCGCCGGGCGGTGGTGGTGCACGCCTTTAATCCCAGCACTTGGGAGGCAGAGGCAGGCGGATTTCTGAGTTCGAGGCCAGCCTGGTCTACAGAGTGAGTGCCAGGACAGCCAGGACTACACAGAGAAACCCTGTCTCAAAAAAAAGAAAAAAAAAAAAAAAAAAAAACCTTCTCCAATTTACATTTATTTACATGTTTTACAAAACTACTTGGAACTGGTCATGGAGGCTCATCCCAATAATATTCACGAGGCTGAGCCTGAACTATAAGGGACACTCTAAAAATGACACATTGACATCTACCTTTTAAGACTTCTGATATCTAGGCCAAGATGTGGTGGTTTTTACTCCTTTAACCTTAGCATTTAGGAGAAAAGCAAGCAGATCTCTTTGAGCTCAAAGCCAACCTAATCTACACAGAGCCTGGACCAGCCTGGGCTATCTAATGATACCTAGGCTCAATAAATAAAGTAAATTTAAAAAGTAAAGTAAATGCATGGTGATGCATATCTCTAATCCCAGCACTGCAGTGGAATATAGATGGGGGGGGTGGGGGGGGGAACAGAGGCAGGCAGATCTCTGAGTTCAAGAGTTCAAGTCCAGCCTAGTCCACACAGGAAGTTTCAGGCTGACTACACAGTAAGATAAATAAAATAAAGCGGAGGGGACTAGCAGGGAGGAGAGGAGGTCAAGTTGGCACCTTAGGGTATAGGAGACCACACAGTGGGTAAAAGTAGCTGCCACCAAGCTGGAGAGATAGCATAGAGGTTAAGTGCACTGACTGCTCTTCCAGAGGTCCTAAGTTCAATTCCCAGCAACCACATCGTGGCTCACAACCATCTGTGATGGGATCTGATGCCCTCTTCTGGTGCATTCACCATCCTCTTCAGTGACAGTGTTTTCACCTACATGAAATAAATAAATCTTTTTTTAAAAAAAAGAAAAAGTCACAGCCACTAAGGCCTGGGACCCACACTGGCAGGAGAGATGTGATTTCTAGGAGTTGTCCTCTGACCTCCACAATGCATTCATGTGCCTTCACATACACACAAAATAAAACATAATTAAGGGGGAAAAGAATTTTGCGAAACAACAAACAATTCCACCATGGAGACACATTGAAGTCTGCTTAAAAGCGCTTGCTGCTCACGCAGAAGTTTGGTTCCCAGTACTCATGTAGCTTTGAGACTTACAACTGCTGTCTGTAACTCCAGTTCTAGGGTTCCTTTGGCACCAGGCACTCCCGAGGTAGACATACCTATATGTAAATAATTTTGTTTTAAACTGTCTTACTATGCACTCCTAACTGGCCTGGGTCTCACAGAGATTCATCTGCATCTGACTCCTGACTGCTGAGATTTTAGACCTAGATGATGCAAGTAGTCGTAATTATTTTATTTTATGTGTGTGGGGCACATACACATTCATCCAAGTATATCTCCGCACCATGTATGTACAGTGCAGGAGGAGGCCAGATGAGCTCATTGGATATTCTCAAACTAGAGGTACAGATAGTTGAGTCAATATGTAGGTGCTGGGAATTGAACCAGGTTCTCTGGAAGAGCAGCCACAACTCTTAGCTGAAGAGCCATTTTTCCATTCTTGAAAGTAAATCAGCCAGGCGGTGGTGGCACACGCCTTTAATCCCAGCACTTGGGAGGCAGAGGCAGAGGCAGGAGGATTTCTGAGTTCGAGGCCAGTCTTGTCTGCATAGTGAGTTCTAGGACGGCCAGGGCTACACAGAGAAACCCTGTCTCGAAAAACCGAAAAAAAAAAAAACAAAAGAAAGTAAATTGTGTGTGTGTGTGTGTGTGTGTGTGTGTGTGTGTGTGTGTGTGGTTTTTATTATTGTTATTGTTTTTGAAACAGGATGTCTTTATGTAGTCCTAGCTGTCCTGGAACTCATTCTGTTGACCAGATGGCTACAAATTCAGAGATCCATTTGCCTCTGTCACTTGAGCGCTCTGACTAAAGGTATACCCTCCTACACACACACACACACACACACACACACTGGCTTTGAAAGCAAATCTTTAAAATTTATTTTAGAGTATGTAAATGTTTGTGCCTGGAAGAGTTTCTAGGTACCATGTGTGTTCAGGAAACTTTGAAAGCCTAAAGAGGGTATTGGACTCCTGGAAGTGGAGTTACAGGCACTTGTGAGCCCATGTATGAGTCCCAGACACTCTGCAAAAGTAATAAGTCCTCTTAACCACTAATCCATCTTTCCAGCCCCCTGTTAAACAAATCTTGAAAAATAAAATAGAATAAAGTAAAAGAAGCATATGCCTGAACTTTGTGGTAGAGTCTGTATTTTTCATTTCAGAGGCCCTAGGTCAAAATCATTGCAAAAATAATGATAGAGATATAAGAAACGCCCAGCCCTGTCTATTTGATGTCTTGAATAGAGAGTTTTGTAAGTCTTCTATAAACCAGAACCCTGGAAGGATGCTCTTGCCTTTGTTCCATGGGTTAGTTTCTTTTATCTAGTAATGTATAACTTCACAAACTCACAAAATTTTGTCACGTGTTTTCCTACCTTCTTCCTCTTCCTGCTCTCATTGTAAGTACATCTTTCCTCTTTTGTTTCTTTTTTGAAATAAAGGATCTTGATATATCATGTAAACTGGTCTTGGTCTTGAACTTATAAACCTAACAGAGGCTCCTGCCTCAGCCACTTCAAGTAGCTGGAACTACAAGCATTCACCACTATACTCCCCCTCCTGTGTGTTTGTGTCTCTGTGTGTGAGTGTGCGTGTGTGTCTGTGACAGGTGCTCACTATGTATCCTTGACTGGTCAAGGACCCGCTACATAGACCAGGCTGTTCTTGAAATCACAGAGATCTGCCTGCCTGTGCCTCCAGAGTGCTGGCAATAAATGCATATGCCACCATGCCTGACTGTTGTTTATTGTTGCTGCTGGGTTTTTGTTTGCTTGCTTTGTGTTTACACCTCAGGGCCTCTAGCATGGTAAACAAGCACCTTGTTTGAGGTTTTTGTGTGTTTGCCGTTCTTTTTGTGGCAAGGTATCACATAGTCCGGGATGGCCTCCGACTTGTTGTGGTGCTGAGGAAGACCTGGAGCTCCTAATCTTCTTGACTCTCTCTCCCAGCTGCCCCTACATTGAGATTTTTTTGTTTGTTTGGTTGGTTTTTTTTGTTTGTTTTTTGTTTTGTTTTGTTTTTTCAAGACAAGGTTTCTCTGTGTAGCCCTGGCTGTCCTGAAACTCACTGTGTAGACCAGGCTGGCCTTGTGCGCCACCACTGCCTGGCTCTTGTTTGCTTCCTTTTCCTTCCTTCCTTCCTTCCTTCTTTCCTTCTTCCCTTCCTTCCTTCCTCCCTTCCTTCTTTCCTTAGTAACCTAGAGTAGACCTAAACTCATTTTGTAGCTGAGATTGGCCTTGAGTTTCTTATCTTCTGTCTCCATCTTCCAAATGCTGGCATCATAGATACGTGACACGGGGCCCAGGAAATCTTGTTCACTGCTGCCTTATTCACTGCTGTATTCTAGGCAATTAGCATAGGGCCTGTCACACAAGAAGCACTCACTATGTGTTTGTTGAATGAAAGAAAGAATGAAAGGCTTTCTCAAGAGCATCTTGACAGCTGAGAGGAAGAAGTAAACAAACGCACTGCGTGGGTGGCGCTGTGATGTTCACAGAGAGCTGTATTAGACGAAGACCATTACAGCAAGGAAGTTAACAGCAGGCTCACTGAAGGGCAGTGGTGACAGCTGGGTATAATGGTGCACACCTGAGGTCTTAGCACTGTGGAGGCTGAAGCAGGAGTTCAAGACCAACCTGGGCTACATTGTAAGAAAGACACTCCACCTCTCCTCACAAAAAAATTTGTGAGGCGGGATGATTGAGGCTAACTCGAGGTTCTGTCATTTGCTAATTGAGTGACCTTGGGTAACTTGTTATCTAACCTCTGTAAACTTTACTTTGACACAGTAAAATGAATGACCATGTAATGGATTTTGTGATGTTTAACTGAGATGCTCTATGTGTAAAGAAACTATTACATGGAGATGCTTAACAATCATTACTTTTCATTAGATGACCATGGCTTCTTATAGCACTGACTTTGTTTCTGTGTAGCCCTGGCTGTCCTGCAGCTCACTCTGTAGACCTGTCTGGCCTTGAACTCAGAGATCTGCCTGCCTCTGCTTCCTGAGTGCTGAGATTAACCAGGCTTTCCTTTCGTTTTTTAGAGATTTTCCTTTATTATTTCTAAGCTGTGAATGCAGATACCTGCCAAGGCTGGAGGCCTCAGATTCCTGGAGCTGGATTCATGCAGTTGAGCAGCCTGATCTGAGTGCTGGGAGCTGAGCTCAGCTCCTCTGCAAAACCAGTACCTGCTCTGCACCGCTGAGCTAGCTCTCCAGCCCCATGCATAGATTTTTAAGGCAGGGTTTCATGTATCCCAAGTTACTCTTGAACACATTTTTTAGTCAAGACTAGGTTTGAACTCCTGGTATCCTACCTCCACTTCCAGAGTTTTAGAAGGACAGTCATGCACGGATACACCTGGCTTTAGGTTAACATATTGAGTGAAAAAAATAAATGAATAAGCCTGAAAACTAAATATTTTTTTTAATTTATTTTTTACGTACATTGGTGTTTTGCCTGCATGTATGCCTGTGTGAGAGTGTCAGATCACCTGGAAATGGAGTCATAGAGTGTTGTGAGCCACTATACGAGTACTGGGAATCCTCTGGGAGAGCAGCCAGTATTCTTGACCGCTGAGCCATCTCTCCGGCCTCAGAAAAGAAACTTTCAAACAAATGCCCATGGGATGCGTGGAGGTGGAGGTTGAATGCAGGCCTTGCATATTTTTTATAGGCATTCAGTCACATTTCTAACTCAGTCTTTTAACTCAGAATTGACAGCTGGGATAGTAGTACACACCTGCAACTCCGTATCTTGGTCCGTAGATGCATGAGTTCAAGGACATCCTCGACTACACAGCAAGCTCAAAGTCAGCCTGGGATACATGAAAACTTAGTTCAAAAAAATTACAATTTAATTTCCTAAAATGGGCACATCAGTACACATTTTTTTTTTTTTTTGCTTTTTTTTTTTGTTTGTTTTGTTTTGTTTTGTTTTTCGAGACAGGGTTTCTCTGTGTAGCCCTGACTGTCCTGGAACTCACTTTGTAGACCAGGCTGGCCTCGAACTCAGAAATGTGCCTGCCTCTGCCTCCCAAGTGCTGGGATTAAAGGCGTGCGCCACCACTGCCCAGCCACACTTTTAATTCTAGTAAGCGTGTAGAGGCAGGAGAATCATACAATCAAGGTCATGCTCAGCTACATAGTGGGTCAAGGCCAGCCTTGGCTTCTGGAGAGTCTGTCTTGAAATTTTAAATATCCTAAATTAAGTATTTCTTCCTCTGTTTAGACTATGCCTTTTCTCATTTGAAATAAAGTTAATGTACTCTAAAGAAGTTCCTGGCTTGGCGCATACCAGGTGATGCCTTGGACTGAGAGTAGTTTGTTTTTCTGACCACAAGAGGGCACCAGTCAATCATGTCAGTCTCTTCCTGCCATTAGTGATCAGTAGAAAATGCTGCAGTTTCTGCCAGTCATTTGTTGTGGTAGTTGTGGTTTTCAGTACCAGGTCTTGAACCTTGGTAGTTGTGAACATGTTGTACATGTGCTCTATCACTGAGCTACATATTCCTAGACTTTTTAATTTTGAGAGAGGGTCTCACTTGTCTAGACTGACTTTAACTCTCTAGCTGGCTTTGAACTTGGAATTCTGCCTCCACCTGCCTTCATCTCCTTCATCCCCCTGCATCACTAGGTCTGTCAACTTTTATTTCAGAACCTAATATGTGAAAAATATTAGAAAAAATATGATTATGGATTATTTGGTCTTGAATGCCTGCTGTGTACCGAGACAGATTAGCCGTGGAGGTGGAAGGTGGGGTTCAATGTGTTATTTTGTGATACTGATTATCTTTTTGGCTCTGGTGCTTGCTCAACCCCCCCTCGCTCTGTGTGTGTGTGTGTGTGTGTGTGTGTGTGTGTGCGTGCGCGTGCGTGCGTGCGTGCGTGCGTGCGTGCGTGCGTGCGTGCGTGTGTGTGTGTGTGTGTGTGTGTGTGTGTGTGAGACAGAATCTTGCTGTGTAGCTGTGTCTGATCTGATCCTCCTTAGATAGCTCTAACTCAAGGTAATCCTCCTGATGCTTTAGCTGCCCAAATTCAGTACTGCTAATATTACAGACTATGCCACCAAACTTGGTTGTCTTTCAAAACAAATACTTATGTGACTCGAGCTACAAGAGAAGATCCCACCTCAAAAAGCAAGCAAATAAATAACAGAGGCTGGCAAATGGCTCAAAGGGTAAAGGCATTGGCTCCCAAGCCTGACTGGAGTTTTAGCATATCCACACCACGGCAGGAGAAAACCTACTCCAGCAAGTTGATCTCTGACCTCCACACCCCACTCTAGCGTTACATATGGTTCTCTACCCAAAATAAATAAATGTAATAATGTCAAGGCAACAAAATATCCAAATGCCCAAGTATCTACTTTGTATCAGATGTCATGTTCTTACGGAGACAAATGAGAAACAGTTGCAGTTTACTAAATGATTATGTCTTGACAGGCCAAACTAACACAGTAGCTAGTTTAGTGAGACTGCAACTCTATAGTTACAATGGATAGACTTGAGTATAAAACCCAGCAAGACAGGAAGGCCAGCTATCCAATTTAGGGCCATCCCCAGAGCAGATACCTGCTGGATGAGTTGGTGAATTGACCTGAGCCCTGGAATGCAGGTAGATGTTTCAATGGACTAGTCTAGGGATCTATAATACTATAGGTCAGGGTGGGGCTACGGTGACTGTGTGTGGGTGAAATGCTTTGAAGGTGATCTTTCTGCCTATTTGTCTACTCACAGCTGTGCTATTAAAGGTGTCAACATCATCTCCTAGGTTTCTAGGTCAACAATCTTCCTGTCCTTAAATTGAATAGTAGAGGAAAGGAAGCTAGAAAGAAGCATATGCCATCATTTTGGAAGGAGAGGATGCTTTAATTAGAATAGTCTCCTTCCTTGAGGGGAGTTCTAATTCTAGTGGTAGAAGTTGGTCTCATGACCTAGACAAAATTGGGAGCCTGTCAATTATCCTTTAAAAAAAATGTTTTGAGACAGGGTCTTATGTTGCCCTGGCTGGTTTTAACTACATAGCTAAAGGTGACCTTGGGATAAAAGAATGATATTTTAAAGTGTGGATGTCTCTATGAAGGAAAAAAGTTAGGTTTAGTGGTAACACATGCCTGTAATCCCAGGATCAGGCAGGCAGAGACAGGAGGCTCATAAGTCTAAGGCCAACTGGGTTGCATACTGAATTATAAGCCAGCTTGGGCTATACAGCAAAACACAACCTGTCTATAAATAAATAAATGCCTCATTAAGTGGATTTTTGTACAGTGACTTCTTCCCAAACAACACAGTAAAGAAGGGGTGGGGAAGCAGAGTAACTTTACAGTGGAAAGACTTGACCTACTACTCTAGCCAGGTGACCAAGGTCAACATCAACAGGGCTAATCATGCTCTGGTCTATGCCCTTGGCATGGTGTGATGCCAATGGCATTTTACCTCTGTGATCATTCCCTTTCACAAAAAAACAAACCAAAAAAATACCCCCAAATAGTCTTACTTATGAGAAAAACATTACAAATCCAAAATTTGATGATTGTCTACTAAATTCTTGATCTAGATAAGTGTGGTGGCCTACTCCTGTAATAATCAAACATTGTAGAAACTGAGGCAGAGACTGCTAATTGAAGTCAGTCTTGGCTACGTAGTAAAATCCTGTCCCCCCCCCAAACAAGACCAGCAAGAGATAGCTTAAATGGGTAGAGGTACTTGGTGCTAAGTCTGAAGACTGAGTTTGATTCCCAAGACTCACGTGATAGAGGAAAGTGGATACCCCAGAAAGTTGTCTCTGACCATTACATACAGGACACACCACACATATAAAGTAAAATAATAAGTAAATAAAGAGGGAATCCTGTTGGGGGAGGGGACCTGAAAAAAGGAGCAGCAAAATGCAAAATGGCTGAGAGCTGTACACGGATGTAGGGTGCTTCCTTAGTTTGGAGGCTTAGTCGGGGTTGTTACTGCTGTGATGAAACACCATGACCAAAAGCAACTTAGGGAGGAAAAGGTTTATTCACTCACAGTTCCATAGAACAGCTCATCAGCAAAAGCAGTGAGGGCAGGAACTCAAGCAGGGCAGGAACCAGAAGTCAGGAGCTGATGCAGAAGCCATGGAGGGGTGCTGCTTACTGGCTTGTTCAGCCTGAGTTTACTTGGCCTGCTTTCTTACAGAATGTAGGACCACCAGCTCAGGGATGGCATCACCCACAACTAACTGGATTCTCCCTGATCAGTTACTAATTAAGAGAATGCCTCACAGCCAGATCCTATGGAGATATTTTCTCAATGGAGGTTCCTTCCTTTCAGATGACTGTAGGTTATATCAAGTGGATATAAAATTAATTAGGACACAGACCCTGATTTAAATTCTTGGCACCACCACAAGAAATAAGAAGTAAAGACAAGGATGGAGAAATGACTCAGCCATTAAAAGTGCTGGCTGCTCTTTGAGAGGACCGGGGTTCATGTCCCTGCACCCAAATGGCAGCTCACAACCCTTTACAACTGCAGTCCCTAGAGAGCTAACATCCTCTGATGCCTTAATGCGCACATTGCACAGATATACATGCAGAAAAATCACTCATGAACGTCATATAAAACTTAAAAAGCAAAACCCAACATTTTTTAAAATTGTCAAAGTCACCAAAAGGAAAAGAAACTGTACTAGTTAAGAGTAGATAGGCTGGTCTGTGGTGGCGCAAATCTTTAATTCCAGCACTTAAGAGACAGAGGTAGGCAGATCTCTGTGAGTTTAAGGCTAGCCTGGTCTACAGTCAGGACTACACAGAGAAACCCTGTCTTGAAAAACCAAAAACCAAAAACCAAAAAAAAAAAAAAAAAAAAAAAAAAAAAAAAAA
>JANHMN010000004.1:97295950-97318037 GCA_030674055.1 Rhabdomys pumilio | reverse complement strand
AAAAAAAAAAAAAAAAAAAAAAAAAAAAAAAAACAAAAAACCCACAAAAAACAAAAAAACAACCCCCCCTAAAAAAAAAACCAAACCAAAACCAAACCAAAACAAAAAAACAAAAATGTAATGAAACAAAAAAGATAGGATGCGCCGGGTGGTGGTGCCGCACGCCTTTAATCCCAGCACTTGGGAGGCAGAGGCAGGCGAATTTCTGAGTTCGAGGCCAGCCTGGTCTACAGAGTGAGTTCCAGGACAGCCAGGACTACAGAGAAACCCTGTCTCGAAAAACCAAAAAAAAAAAAAGATAGGATGCAAAATAGAAAAATGACACTAGGTAAAAAACAAAATAGAAAAATGACACTAGGTAAAAAACAAAATAGAAAAATGACACTAGGTAAAAAACAAAAACAAAAAAAAGTATAAATAAACCCAGAGCTTCAGGTCCTAGTAACGCAGCAGATTGGCACATGTGTTACCTCCAGGTGCTGGATAGGGAACTTTACTAGTTTCAGGGGCACAGGTTGTTATGGGCACAACTTCTGATGACAGTAGACTGCACTGCACCTGGGGCAGGAGTGAGTACATTTGTTCAGACTATGTCATCCCAGATGTCGTTCCTATGTCAGCTGGCAAGGGGACAGCTCTATGGTGCCACTCAGCAGGCGCAGGGAGGACTCTTTCTGGATGTTGTAGTCTGACAAATGTGGCCATCCTCCAGCTGTTTGGTAGCAAACTTCAACTGTTGCTGGTGGTACAAGGTGCATTCCTTAATCTTGCATTGTGACCCTGGGGATGGAGTCACAAGGGGTTTGGAGTCACGATGTGGGTGCTGAAAACTGAATCTATGTCCTTTGCAAGAACAAGAACTCTGGACCATTTCTCCAGTGCCCTCCTTTTACTATATTAAAAAATATATGTGTAAATGCATATTTCTGTTTAGGTAAGTGCATGTGAGTGTGGGTGCCCACAGAGGCCAGGAACATCAGATTCCCTGGAGCTGGAGTTGGATGTGCTTGTGATCTTATGTGAGTGCTGGGAATTGAAGTCAGGTCCTTTCAAAGATAGGAACATGCTCCAAGCCACTGAATCATCTCTCCAGTCCCTAGGCTTGAGTGTAACATAGACATACATCAAGCAAAAACATGAACGTGTATGCACAAAATAAAATACACTTAAAATATTTAAACAATTTAAAATCACATTATTTACGTATTTATCTAGTGTGTGTCGTAGGAAGCGCTGGGCGCAGTTCAGAGGACAACTTGTGGGAGTTAGTTTTTACTTCCATCATCTGGATACTGCGTCTTCTTCTCTGTTATCAGGCGTAACAGCAGTTTCTTTTATCTGCTGAGGCTTCTCACAGGCTCCCTGTTTTTGAGACAGGGTCTTGCCTGACCCAGGCTGTCCTCTTGTCTCTAATCCCAGAGTGCTGGGATTGAAGCAGCACCACTTGGGGTTTTGTTTTGTTTTGTTTTGCTTTCCAAGACAGGGTTTCCCTGTCTAACAACCCTGGCTGTCCTGGACTCAATTTGTAGACCATGCTGGTCTCGAACTCACAGAGTTCTGCCAGTCTCTGCCTCCAGAGTGCTGGGATTAAAGATGTGCCCCACAGTACCTACCCACTTGTATTTTAAGACAGGTTCTTTTGTAAACCAGGCTCCTTCTGCTTCAGCCTCCAGACCTTAGGGATCACAAGCGTGTCACATCATGCTGAATCAGTAGGTTTATAAATCATAGTAATTGCTCTATACTGTGGAAGATAGTGTGATAGGCAAACTAGGTGCTAAGTACCTGAGAACTTTACTGCTTTTGTAAATCACAAACGTCTGTAAAAATAAAGTCTTATAAGCTGTAGATATAATTTAACTACCACAATTCCTTGTGTTAGGTGTATTTAATGTTCTGTTACAGAGTCTGATCAAGTAAGGAGTTAGAATGAAGCTTCCTGAACCCAAAATGGTTTGTCTGGAACTTGTCTCAGTGTTCTGGTTTCTCTTTCTTCTTACCGTCTTTCTTCTTTCTTTTCTTTGCTTTTTTTTTTTTTTTTTTTTTTTTTAAGACAGGGTCTCTCTATGTAGCTCTGTCTGGAACTTGCTATGTAGACCAGACTATCCTTGAACTCACAATCAGACTGTCTGTCTATCAAGTGCCGGAATCAAAGGCATGTGCCAGCATTGTAGCAAACAATCCTAGAGTATTATTCTAACTCAGGAACTGAAGACTGTGTCTCCCTAGTTCTGTCATATTCACGTAGATCCGTAGGAGATAAAGCGTTCAATCGCAGCCGTCTGTTTTTAGAGATAGGGTCTCACTATGCAGTACTGACTGGCAAGGAACTATTTAGACCAGGTTGGCCTCACATTGATCATTTTGCTTTTGTCCCCTTCCAAGCCCACACCAGGCCAACATCAGTATTTTGCAAAGAAGTAAACTAAAGTATAGCCAGCACTCTTCCCGAAATCTCATGGAGGCCCCAGAATCAGGTTCAACCTTAGTTTTCTACGCTTTCTACACAACATATTCTCAGTAAAAAGGAAGCAGGAGCTAGCCTGCTTTTCTCTAGCTCTCCTTTGGGAGACTGCCTTCCCTGAGGTGGGAGACACAACCTATTGAAGTACTATTAAGTGTAAGAACCACAGCCTGGGTGTCACCGAGGGGAGCCCGCGGAGGACCAGGGCTCCTCACAGGAAGGCTGCGGAGGCCAGGGGACACACAGGGCGACAGCACTGAGAGCCTTAGGAGCTGAGGTTCCTTCCGGGACACGCCTCTGGAACCGCGGCGTCCAGCCGCACAACCGTCACTTAGGGCCCAAAGCGATCCTCTGCGACCCGCCCTTGATCCCCACCTCCGCTTGGCTCTTTAAGGGTGGGGGACACGCGCAGGCGTCACAAAGCACAGCTACCGTGGGGCCTGGCGGGGGAGAAGCGAGCAGGCGGGAGCAAGAGCAGGAGCAGAGTAGAGCAGAGCCCAGCGAGGAGGGCGGGGGGTGGGGGGGTGGGGAGGGGAGGGAGGGGCGCGCGCACGCGCACCGGGCCGCTGCCGCGAGCCGCCCCCCTCCCGGCGCGCGCCCCTCCTCCTCTCCCTCCCTCCCTCCTTCTCTGCTCTGTCGCTCCCGCGGCGCGAGGCGCTCTTGCTCTCCTCCTCCGCCCCTCCCCCCGCGCAGCCGCCGCCGCCGCCGCCGCCGCCGCCGTCCCGAGACCCCAGCGCACGGCGCGCCCTCCCTCGTGCGCCCCTCCGGCCCCCGCGGAGAACGAGAGGGCAAGCGAGCACGGCGATCCCGGGCCGGCTCGGCCCCCCGTGTCTTCACCATCGCCTGCCCTCCGCCGCCTTCCTTCGCTTCCACCTCCCCTCCCCCCCCCACAAGTAGAGGCCCCCTCCGGGGGGGGGAGGCCCGGGGCCCGGAGCGGATTCCCCCAACTCCCTTAGGCCCGCCCCCGCCCGGCCCGAGTGTGAGGAGGGCCCGGGCCGGCCCACGTCGTGAGTGAGGAGGACCCCGGGCGGGCCCGCGGGCCGTCTGGGGCCTGGTCCGGCCCCGCCAGGCGTGTGAGGACAGGGGCCCGGCCCGGCCCGAGGGCGAGAGGAGGGGAGGGGCCTGGTCCGGCCCGGCCGGTGCGCGAGGACTGGGGCCGCGGCCCCGCACGGCCGCCGCCGCCGCCGCCGCCGCCGCGATGGCCCAGCAGCAGATGACCAGCTCGCAAAAAGCCCTGATGCTTGAGCTGAAATCCCTGCAGGAGGAACCGGTGGAGGGCTTCCGGATCACCCTGGTGGATGAGTCCGACCTCTACAACTGGGAGGTGGCCATCTTCGGACCCCCTAACACCCTCTACGAAGGCGGCTACTTCAAGGTACCGCCACCCTTTCCCGGCCCAGCTTCCCCGATCTCTGCTTTCCGCTGCTAGCCCAGAGCGTGAGCTCCGGGGAGTCAAGGGGGCTCCTCACCTCGCAGCCCCCTCCCCCATCCGTAGAGGCAGGAAGGCCTTGCTCACCAAGTGCCTTTTCTTTGTCATGGGGCGGGGGCGGGAGGCCAGACTGCACCGGGAAATAGGAAAGCCTCTGTGGCTGGGGTAGTGGCTACCGGGAAGGAGGGCTGCCTTTGTTTTGTTTCTCCAGCTGAGGGGTGTGTGGAAATGGAGATGGTCTATCTTCTCTTTCTGGACCCATCCGCGCCTTCTCTGCGCAGGCTGGAACTGCCCCAGAGGGCAGGGTGACCTGCACTTATTGGATTGGACTTTTCTCTTTTTTTTGGGGGGGGGGGGGTTGTGAGGGAGGAATATTAGCCTGTCATTCCCTATGTTGCTAGTGCCCTGACATTTGTAAGATTTGTTGGTCTTGGCTAGTGGTAGTCCAACTTTTGATTACAGTAGGTTTGTAAGGAAGAGGACCCTGGGGGTGGCCCAAAAAAGGGAGGTTGGTGTGCTGGCGTTGTCCCCCATCCGCTTGAGGGGACTCTAATTTAGTCCTCTTTTCTGCCCTCGTTTTCCATTTACTTTATAGTCAGTCTCTGCTGTTTCCAAAATGCCCTTTGTCCTTTTCCACCAAGTTTACCAGCACACCCCTCCACCTCCCATGTACAAACATCCACAAAGGGTGGAACACGTCAGGCAGATTGATAGTTTCCCACTTTAGGGAGACAAGATTAAAAGCTTTTGCTTAGGTAGTTAGCTCCAGCAAATGGGGTCGTCCCACAGATGAGCTACATCCGAGGTGACAGGGTTTCTCATGGTGGAGTGGTTCCTTAGGCAGCCACTATATAGACATTGTGTCTATTGTTTTCCATGAATTATTCCTGAGTTCAGTACTTGGAGATACTGAGGTTTTTGTCTTGATTTGACTGAAACGGTGTTTTTGGAGGGTAGAATCCCTGAGTGAAGATGAAGTGGGGGGAGAGACAGAGGAAATGGGTGTTTAGGAATCCATTTATTATTTTATTTCCAAAATTAGGTAAAATAGGCCAATGAGTCAATTTTAGTTTGTTTTGAAGGGAGGGGTTATCTTGGCACAAGTTTTAAACGAATATCTTAGTCATGTAGTTGTGATGTGTATTTTTAGGACTGCCCAATTACTTAACTCTTATTTTCTACCGTTCAAAAGCCTCAAATTTCAGGCTTCAAACTGGGTCAACTTTGTTGAAAATAGGATTGATAGGGACTGCTTAACATTCATGCATGTGCTAGTTGCTGAGTACTTAGTAAAAGGACATTTTTAGAATGTTACGTAAGAGTATGGTATCCTTACCAACTGTTTGCTTCATCTTTTGTGGTCAGCATACAACTATACTTTTTAGGTGCAGGTACTTAGAGTAAAGGTTCACATTTATTAGTGATAGATTGGAGAGGGTATTGTTTCCATGTTGAGGTATGTTATATGCACTGTCAAATATAAACTTTAATTTGTAGATATTGGAAGTATTGCACAAAGTGGAGTTCATATGATACATTTCCTAGAAAACATTTTCAAAGAAGACTACTGGGTAATTTTAAAGAGTACAGTCGTTTTATTTATTTATTTATTTATTTATTTATTTATTTATTTATTTTTGAGACAGAGTTTCTCTTTGTAGCCCTGGCTGTCCTGGAACTTGCTCTGTAGACCAGGCTGGCCTCGAACTCACAGAGATCATCTTGCCTCTGCCTCTACCGTCCAAGTTCTGGGATTAAAGTGTCACCACACTGAGTTTAAGGATACAGTTTAATTTCCAAAAAGTATTATTTCTGCAACAATTGATGGTTAGGGTAAATGGTAGTTAATCTCCTACTGGGATTTGTTTTTTAAAAAATTATGAAAGTAAGACTTGCTTACTAATGATTTGGAATTGATAAAATGGAACTATTTTCTGTAGCATATACTAATTTAAAATAAAGCTGGGCAGTGGTGACTCTTACCTTTAATCCCAGCATTCGGGAGGCAAAAGCAATTGGATCTTTGAGTTTGAGGCCAGCCTGGTCTACATAGCCAGTTCCAGGATAGCCAGTGCTACACAGAGAAACATGTCTCAAATACAACAACAATAACAACAAAAATAATAATAATAAAATAAAGGCTTTGGGCTAGGACTGTAGCTCAGTGGTAGAATATTTGCCTAGCATGCATGAAGCTCTGATTTTTTTTTTTAAACTCCAGCAACACACATAACAACAAAATAAACAAACCATAGTTTTAGTCCTTTTGAAAAGATCGACGTTGGAGACCAGGGGTGTACCTCATTTGTAGTGGGTTTATCGAGCATGGTTAAAACCCTGGGTCCCATGTCCAGTACTGCCCAGACCCAGAGGTGTCCCTGAAATCTGAGCAGTCAGGAAGCAAAGGAGAGGTTATGCAAGCAAATCTGGGGTCAGCCTGCTCTACATAGTAAGTTCTAGACCAACCAGGGCTATGTAACCAGAGAGGGAAAAGGCTTTATTTTCTATTGAGTATGGTTTGGTTTGTTTTTTTTCAAGATAGTCAGAGCCTTACTGTTTATCCTGTGTAGCTAGTCTGGAACTCAGAGATAAACTTGCTTCTGCTTCCAGAGTGCTGAGGTTAAAGGCACAAGTGAACTCTTATACCTGGCTCTATTTAGTTTAAATTTTTTTCAGAAAAATATTTTTACTGTTTTGAGATTATAATTTTACACCCCTCTCATTCAAATTCATGTTCCCTTTTTAAAGATTTGTTTTACATGTATTAATGTTTTACTTTCATGTATGTATACCACATGGATGCTTGCTTGGTACCTTTGGAGTTCACAAAAGGGCATTGGAGCCTCTGAAACTAGAGGTACAGATGGTTGTCATCTACCATGTGGTGCTGGCAATTGAACCTGGGTCCTCTGTAAGAGCAGCTCTTAGCCACTGAGCCAACTCCTCAGTCCCTGTTTAAATCTTTCTTCCTTTCTTCCTCCCTCCTCTCTCTCTCTCTCTCTGTCTCTCTCTTTCTCTTTTTCTCTCTTTCTCTTGTTTGTGTTTTGTTTGTTTGTTTGTTTGTTTTTTGTTAATTTGAGACAGAGTTTCTCTGTAGCCTTGGCTGTCCTGGAACTCAGTAGACCAGGCTGGTCTTGAGTTCAGAGATGCATCTGCCTCTAGTTCCCAAATTGGCTTGGATTAAAGGAGTTCATCACCTTGCCTGGCTTAAAGTTTTTAGTATTAGGATATGTTTACCCTATTTTTTCCCCATTCTAATTTGAAAAAAAAAAAAAAAAGTGTGTGCATTTGAGATGTTCATATGTACAACAAACCATGGCTTGTTTGTGGAGGTCAGAGAACAGCTTTGGGTGTAGTTTTTTCCTTCTATTTTTGTGTGCATTCTAGGGGTTAAACTCAAGATTTACAGACTTGTGAGACAAGAGTTTTACCTGCTCATTCATCTTTCTGCCCCTGGACTAATTTTTTGGATGCTGGGTATTGAACCCCAGGACTTCTCAAAGTCTGCCATGGAAGCTATGCCCTCAGCACTATGGTTTAGGAAAAATGACATGCGTTCCCCGCCACCATCCAAAACCCCTGACTCCTGAGGTACATGTTTGTAGTCTTAGTGCCATCCTGGGCTACAGGATGAGATCCGGTCTCAAAAGATTATTTTTTGAGAGGATCTGGTTATATGTAGCTCACAAGGACCCGAAACCTACTGTGGAACTTGTGCTGACCAACCCTCTTCTCAGCCTTCCCAATGTCAGGCTTGTAGGTCTGTGCCACCTTGTTCTGGTAAAGTATGAAAATACCTTTTTCCTTTTAAAGACATGCTTCATATAACCTAAGTTGGCCATGAACTTTCTTCCTCTTCTTTTCTTTTTTGTTTTTGTTTTTGTTTTTGTTTTGAGAAAGAGTTTCTTTGTGTAGCCTGGCTGTCCTGGAAATTACTCTGTAAACCAGGCTCGGAGATCCACCTGCCTCTTCCTCCTGAGTGCTGGTGTTAAAGGTATGGACCACCACTGCCCAGCCTTGAACTGCATAGCAAGGGATGACCTTAAACTCCTGATCTTCCAGCCTCCCAAGTGCTGGCATTGCAGTCTGTTGTCACCATGCCAGGTTTATGTCATGAAGGAGATTGAAGCTAAGGCAGGGTGTGTGTCAGACAAGCACTCTGCCAGTTGAGTTATAGCCTCAACCTCAAAACTGCAAAAAAAAAAAAAAAACTTTAAAAAAAAACTTTATATGTGTGTGAGTGATTGCCATCAGGGTTTGATGCTTTTAGAAGCCTGAAGAGGACATCAGAGCTGGAGTCGCAGAGGGGGTTATGAGCCCTCGAATGTGTTTGCTGGAAACTGATCTTGGATCCTCTCTTGAACAGCAAGTGTTCGTAACTATTGATCCATTCCATCACTTTAGCCCTTAGAATTTTTTTTTTTTTTTTTTTTTTTTTTTTTTTGATCTGGGAGCATTGAAACAGGGTCTCTAAAGTTCCAGTTGTCCTGAACTGTCCTGGAACTCAGAGATCCACCTGCAGAATGATGAGATCTGAAAATGTCCAACCTGTGAGCAACCACATGGATGCTTGGACTCAAACCTGGGTCTCTGCAAGAACAAGTGCTCTTAACTGCCGACCCATCTCTCTATCCCTGAGTCTTTTAAGTGTGTGTGTATGGTCCATGGTGCACATATGGAGGTCAGAGGACAAATTGTGGGAGTTCTCTACTTTTGTAGTGTGGGTACCAGAGATTGAACTCAGGTCATCAGGCTTGGCAGCAAATGCTTTTTTTTCCTTTACCTGTTGAGCCAGCTCTTTGGCCAAGCATGAAAACTCTTTACAGGTTGTTTCAGTCTTGGTGAGAAAATTGTTGAGTGGCATTTTTCTGCTGTTTTTTTCCTTGTGTTATCTGATTAGTTCTTCCTTGGAAAAAGGCCAATTTATGATCATTTTTTCCCCCAGTGCTTGAAATAAGGCTTTTAGGTGTGTTTCTTTACAGCTGCATTTAAAAGTTGGCACAGGGGCTGACAAGATGGCTCCACTGTGTAAGGGTGCTTGCTGCCAAGACTGATGACCTATGTATGCTAGGCAAAGTACTCTGCCACTGAGTTACAACTGCAACTGAAGTTACTCTTGGTAAACCGTGGCATAAGTTAAAGAAGTCACTGAAAAAAACAGTAAGTGGTAAACTGGAAAGGAAGTTAGGTGAAGAATTACAAAATTCTAATTTAAGAAAATGTGTTCTTTCTAGACTTGAAAAGTGCTTTCTAGGGCAACCTCATCTCTGAGTCTCCTCCCTTGCTGTTTGTTGCAGGGAGCGTCTACCTCAGTAAAGCTTTGTTTATTGTTGTTTGAAACAGGGTTTCTCTGTGTAGCCCTGGCTGTCCTGGAACTCACTATGTAGAAAAGGCTGTCTTGGAACTCAGAAATTAGTCTACTTTTCCCTCTGGAGTTCTGCAATTAATGGCATGTCATCACACCTGAAACTTTTCTGTTTTTTGGAGAAGGGTCTTACTATGTGGTCCAGGCTGACCTCACGCTTCTGGGTTTAATGGTTTCTCCTGTGTTAGCTGAACCCAGCTTTGATATTACTTAAGTACTATATTTTTGAGTGCTTGCTTGCTTTTGTGTTCTCTCTCCTTCCTTCCCCACCCTCTTCCCTCCTCTCCAAAGTTTCTAAATAGTCCTTCCCAACTTGTCTCAGAATTTACCCTGTACACCAAGCTGGCCTTAAACTCAGAAAAAGCTGCCTCTGCTTTCCCAGTGCTAGACCAAAGGTATGTGCCGCAGTCCCCGGCCTAAGTCCAGTCTTTTGATTGTAGCAGCTTCCCTTCTTCCTGATTCTAAGGAGTCACTGATCACCTGAAGTTTTTTTTAATGAAGTGAACTCAGGTGGCTGGTTTAAGGTTTGAGTTTATTTGGACTGTGAAAATGCTCTGGTTACCTTTTTTCCTCCTGGGAAGAAATTGGCTTTTTTGGAATTTGCTATCTGGGTTGCCTCTTTGAGAGCTTAGGCTCTTACTGACTGAAGGTTTGGCTAAACAGCAAATACAACAAAAAAGATGATGGTTATCTTGGTAATATAGTTAATATATATAGCAAATTAGCATCTTTGTAAAGGCCTCCTATAACTAAATGTACATAGAGGTAAGGCTAAGAATTCCACAACGGTGATAATGAGGGACATTAGCAAACCTTGCTAGCAGTGACAGCCGTGACTGCTATGGTCCAATGAAAATAAAGATTACTTAACCTCATTTGGAGAGTCTTAAGGAACAAGACAAACCTAATTCTGTTTTTGCCTTAACTTTTACAATATTAGAAGTTAAAAATCTAGTAGAAAAGTACATGTTGCTTTTATTTCGATTTTTAAGGTGAAGATTTACTATGCCGTAGACTCTCAAAGAATCAATTCCCCTAGACAAAATGTTGCCTGCCTATAATTTCCAGCACTTGGGTGGTGGAAGCACAGAGATTAGCAGTTCAGAATCCTCTTCAACCTGAATTCAGACTTCTGTCTCAAAGCAAGCAAGCAAGCAAGCAAGCAAGCAAGCAAGCAAGCAAGCAAGCAAGCAAGCAAGCAAACCCCTAAACCCAAAGAACAAGACAACAGTGTGCTGGAGAGATGTCTGATCCATTATGCTTTTGAAGACCTGGGTTCAATTCCCAGCACCCACATGGTGGTTTACAACCATCTGTAACTCCAGTTCTAGAGAATCAGGCACCCCCTTCTGACTGTGGCAGGCACCAAGTGTGTGTGTGGTGCACATACATACAAAAAATAAATGAATTAGCCGGGCGGTGGTGGCGCACACCTTTAATCCCAGCACTTAGGAGACAGAGGCAGGCGGATTTCTGAGTTCGAGGACAGCCAGGACTACACAGAGAAACCCTGTCTCGAAAAAACAAAAAACAAATAAATAAATAAATGAATGAATTAATGTTAATTTTAAGGGTGTACAATTAAAAAAAAAGAGAAGAAAAAGCTGTTGACTCTAGTCAGGAGGCATTCCTGGTTAATCCTGTGCTGCAGGTGCAGCTCAGTGGTCGAGTGGGCGTTTAGCATGTTTGAGGCTCTGGGTTCAATCTTCAGTGTCACTAAAAAAGAAAAAATACTTGCTCAAGCTACAGACAGAATGAGCAAAATGGAGGTAGTCTTAATTTTTTTTTTTTTTTAAAGATTTTAGTTTTTTGATTTTTTGAGATTGTTTTTTTTTCTATGTAGCTGGCCTTTGCCTCCCAAGTACTGGGATTATTTGTTTATTATTTACTTATTTAGTTAGTTTTTAGTTTTTTGAGACAGAGTTTTTCTGTGTAGCCCTGGCTGCCCTGGAACTCTGTAGACCAAACTGGCCTCGAACTCAGAGATACACCTGCTTCTACCTCTAGAGTGCTGGGATTGAAACTGTGCGCCACCGCCACCTGGCTAAATATATTTTGAATGTGTATGAGTTGTTTTGCCTACACATATGCATATGTACCATATATGTGCCTATTGCCCAAAGTGATCATCAGGGGCATCAGATGGCGTTACAGATAGTAGTTCATGGAATTGAACCTGGGTCCACTGCAAGAGTAACAAGTGCTCTTAACCTCTTAGCAATCTCTCTAGCCCCCAAATGGAGCTAAATTTAAACTAGTCATTCTCCTGCCCCAGCCTCTGTAATGCTGGGATTAAAGGTTTTCTCCACCATGCCTGGCTACTTAAGAATATATAATTTTAATAGTGGAACTTGATTTTGTTAATACTCAACATGCATACATTTCATTAAAGAATCTTGATTAAATTTAACCAAATAGTTTTTTTTCACTTTTATAGTCCCTTTTTAAAACATTTCATTTTGTGTGTGTGTGTGTGTGTGTGTGTACACATGTACATGTGAGTATGTATCTGTGCACAAGCGTGTCATGAGGTGTATATATATGTGGGTGGTTCCAGAACCTTCATACAGATGTTAGGGGACAGCTTGTGGAATTGGTTCTCAGCACCGAGTGGGCTGTAGGGACGACCTCAGGTTGTCAGAGCTTCTGTGTTAGACTTTTACCTGCTGAGCCATCTTGCTGGCCCTAGCCTGAACTCACTTTGCAGATGAGCCTCTGCCTCCTGACCACCCACCACCCAGCTAGTCTAAAAAAAAGTCTAGAAAAGCTACTTTTCTTTCTTACCTTTGTTGGAATGTGGAATTTTGAGACTGGGTCTTTCTTTCTCTGTAGTCTTGACTGTCCTGGAACACTATGTAGATGAGGCTGTTGTGAAATGGGCCTGCTGGGGTTAAAGGTGTAGATCCCCATACCAACCTGAGGCTATCTCTTCTTTCTTCCTTTTCTTTCTTTCTTTCTTCCTCTCTCTTTCTTTCTTTCTTTCTTTCTTTCTTTCTTTCTTTCCTTCCTTCCTTCCTTCCTTCCTTCCTTCCTTCCTTCCTTCCTTTTTTCTTTTTTTGTTTCATTTTTGTTTTTTTGAGACAGGGTTTATTCTGTATAGCCCTGGCTGTCCTGAAACTTTGATCTGTAGATCAGGCTGGCCTAGAACTCAAGAGAGCTGCTTGACTCTTCATCCCCCAGTGCTAGGATAAAAGCCGTGTACCACGAGGTCTGGCTACACAATATAATTCTAATTAGTTTTTTTTCCCTTTTCCTTTTTGTCTGCTTTCTTCATTTTTTATTTATTTATTTTTTTTGGGGGGGGTTGGGTGGGGAGCTCAAGACATGGTTTCTTTGCATAGTTCTGGCTATTCTGGAACTTGCTCTATAGACCAGGCTGGTCTTGAACTCACAACTCCCACCTCCCACCCTGAAGTGCTGGGATTATAAGCCATACCAACACCACAGCACCCTCTTTATCTTTTGAGAGAATAGCCTAGCTGGCATTGGATTCTCCTGTGTAGCCAAGGATGATCTTGAATTCCTGCCTTCATCTCCCCAAGTACCTAACTTAGGTTTGACATTTCATGTAAGTGAAGTCACACTATAGGCTTTTGTGATAGGTAGGGTGTGTGTGTGTCTACGTCCCAAAACTCTTGTCTACCTGGGCCCCATCACTGGGATTGGTAGTTGGGTCTTAATTCTCCTGCCCAGGTATAGATCAATCAGAGGTTATGGAGAACAATTTTCTTTCTTTCTTTTTCCTATTTATTTATTTAATGTATATGAGTACACTGTAGCTGTCCTCAGACATACCAGCATCAGATCCCATTACAGATGGTTGTGAGCCACCGTGTGGTTGCTGGGAATTGAACTCTGGACCTCTGGAAGAGCAGTCAGTGCTCTTAACTGCTGAGCCATCTCTCCAGCCCCTGGAGAACAATTTTTACACAATATTGAGACATCACATGCTTCTATAATGACAATGGGACTGCAACCATATCTCTGGGTACAGAAATGAGTATATAAGTGCATAGAGCCCAAAACCATCCCATAGCAGCTGAACCAGCTCATCTTTCCAGTTCTAAAAAGTTAGTTTAACAGCAGCAAAAGTATTTAACAATACTTTGGTGGAGTTCACTATTGGACTGGTTTACTTGCATTTGTTCTAGCACTAATGCACCGTGAGGCTGCTATCCTAAGGTTGGTGGTTACCAGACGTTTGTGACAAGGTGATCATGGAAAGTTGGAGCCCTAACCTAACCCTGTTTAGGTTCTCTGCTGCTTTCTCCTTCTCCATTTCAACCTTTAGCCCTTGTGTATCTGAGCTTCAGACTAGAGCTGTCAGCACCATGTGTAGCTCAGTGGTTCTGTGCTTGCTTAGGATACACAAAGCCTTTGGTTTGACTCATAACATTAAAACCAGAAAGAACAACTTAGTTAATTTTTTTTTTTTTTTTAAGAAATTAGGCTTATAAATTTGGCAAGGAAAAAAAGTTCAAGATAGGATGAATATAATTTTATCACTGTAGATGCTGTACAGAAATTCAAGTTTTGTAACAGTGATTGTTAACACTTAATATTTTTTTTAGAAAGAGTGGTATAGGAAAACAAGCAATCTGAATGTCTTTTTTGCCCTGAAAGCCACTTAACTGTTCAAAATGTAATCCTCTAGAAAGTCTATGCATATGTAAACATATCTATATTCTCTAAAATTAGAAGCTGCAGCCTGGTGTGGTGGTACACACCTGTACTCTTCAGGCTGAAGCACAATTAATGTTTGAGGTGAGATTAAAGTGTTAACCAGATAATATTGCTTTTAAGTTTTATTTTTTTCATGAAGATGTCACTATTTTCAGTATGTGTGAACTACTTGCCTTATATATGATTGTTATTCTTTTTGATTGTGAAGGATATAACCCAGATATAACCTAGAAACTTAGACTTCTCCCTTAGTCTCCTGAGTGTTAGGACTACAAGCAATACACACCACACCACTCTGGGCCTTCTTTTCTTTCTTTAGATTTCACATAATACATATGAGTGCTCTATCTGCATGTATACCTTCATGCCAGAAGGGGTTAATCAGATCCCAGTATAGACGATTGTGAGCCACCATGTGGTTGCTGAGAATTGAATTCAAGACCTCTGGAAGAGCAGACAGTGCTCTTAACTGCTGACTGAGCCATCTCGCCAGCCCCTGGGCCTTTTGTTATGACAGCTTTATGGTTTTCTATTTAATTTTTATCATCATTATTATCACTACTATTATTATAATTAGACTTAACTTTTTGTGTATGAATGTTCTGTATATATTTATGTGTATCATATGTCTTCTTGGTTCCCCTGGAGGTCAGAAGGTGTCAGATGATCCTGGAACTAGCATTACCATGAGGTCAGTAAGAATTGAACCCAGGTCCTCTGCAAGCACAACAAGTGTTCTTAACTGCTGACCTATATCTTTATCCCACATTTAATTCTTTTTCTTTTGTTTTTCGAGACAGGGTTTCTCTGTGTAGCCTTGGCTGTCCTGGAACTCACTCTGTAGACCAAGCTGGCCTCGAACTCAGAAATCCGCCTGCCTCCGCCTCCCAAGTGCTTGGATTAAAGGCGTACGCCACCATTGCCGGTGCTGTAGTTTTTTAAATTGCTATTTAGTATACATGCTATAATTTTGTAGTGTGTATATATTGTTGAACTCATTTTTTGCTTTACTCTAATACAATTTTTTTCAAAGAATTTTATTCCATACATCCTGAGAATATTTTATGAAGTGAAATATTGTAGATTTTAGAAATACAGCCCAATACAGAGGTGCAACCATTCCAGATACTGAGAGAATTTAGGAAGCAGAACCATGAATTTAGGAGTTCAAGTCCATCCAGGCAACATACACAGAGTCCGTCTCAAAAAGGAAAATTAACAGATCAGTGTAATGAATGCCCTTATAGCTACCATCAAGTTTTGGCCCCACATATTGCAAATGCTGTTTGGTTTAAGGTTTAGCATTAATAGAAGTAGACTTTTATAGGTGGATATGTTTACATCTGGAGATTTAGGCAGTAAATTTAATGATTTCTCAAAAATAAAACTGTAGCAAGTTCCTGAAGAGTATTTAGATTTTTTATTTTTTTCTTAAGTGATAACTAGTGTCTAAATTTGGAAAGATTAAATACAAGTATCTTTCAGTTTAATCTCTTTTTACATAGAAACTAGATCAGGGGAACAAGTCAGGTTTCAAGTTTGACTAAGGATTTCAAATTTGTGCTTTACATAATTAAAGTATTCAGATATTGGGGGAGATGATGAAATTTTTGCCTTGGGGCTCATTAAATGCATTTTAGATGGGACCTATGGCGGTATTCTAAGAGAATATTAAATATCTGATGAAGTGCTAAACTACTTAACTCATTTTGGAAACTTGAAAATAATAGCTGTAAAAGGAATATTAATACAGATATGGGTAGGTAGTGCATGCCAGCTAGAATGACATGGCTAAGCAATGAAGATGTAAAATATTGCTGTTTCTCTCTGTCCTCTTGAGTCTGTTTTTAAATGAGGCTAGAATTCAAGGTAGTTGGGACTACATAGAAAGATCCCATTTCCATAATGGACATACAGTCAGATTTCTGGGCTCCATCTTGTACTTGATCAGAATCAGAATCTTATGGGTTAGAATGATAATCTGGTGGAAATCTGCATATAATTCTGATTTTTATTTATTAGTATAGTGTGCATGTGGATGTTAGAAGACAACTTTCAGGAGTCTATTCTCGTCCTTCCTGGCACTGAATTGAAGTGGTCTGTTAGGGTGGTACTCATGGGGACTGAGAGCTGGAGTTGCAAATGGTTGTGTCTGAAATAGGTGCTGGGATCTGAACTCAGGTTCCCTGCAAGGGCAGTAGTGTTTCTAACTGTTAAGCCATCATCTCTCTAGCCTTCTTTCCTTTCCTCCCCCCCCCCCCCCCTTTTCTCTGTCCTTCCTTCCTCTCTGCTTTGTTTCTTTGAGACAAAAGTCTATGTAGTTCCTGCTGCCTAGAACTAGCCATGTAGTGTCCAGACTGGCCTCAAACTCACTGAGATCTGTCTGCTTCTGTCTCCTGAGTGCCATCATGTTTAGCTCCTGTTCCTTTTTTGAATTAAATTTTTGTTAGTATACAAAGCAATGGGTTGAATTATGGCATCTTCATTTGTGTGTGTGTGTGTGTGTGTGTGTGTGTGTGTGTGTGTATGTGTGTGTAAAATCATATTTTGTTCTCATTTATTTTCCTCCCCCACTGCCCTCCCTCATGCTCCTTCTCACCTCCATCTGGTTCTGCCTCCCTCAGTCCTCCCTCTGCTTGCCTTATACACACTTTTATTACTTTCAGTAGTCTCCATCTCCCTGTAGACCTCCTCTCTCTTATTCCCTTGGATTTTTTTTAAAAAAGTTAGATTTATTGCATGTAACTTCCTGAATTTTTATTGGTTGATTTTTTTTTTGAGTCTACAAACAACCATAAGAGATGATAAAAGCCTTAAGAGTGCCACTTAAAACTGTTGATATATATCTCTACTGGACTTAAAGACCAAGCAATCTATGTTTTATTGATCCTTTGAATTTTACTGTACTAAACCTTTATTCTTACGTTTAATTAACAGGATAAGGGGTTATAGATTGGTGGAATGGTTTATCATGTTCAAGTATGTAGCAATGAAAAATTTCTTTTAAGTTTTTTTTAAAGATTTATTTATTTATTTTATTATTTTATGTGAGTGAATGCACTGTTTTTGTAGTTAAAATATTTTTTGTTGTGGGAGATGATTATGAAAAATGCCATCTACTTCAACTATGCAGTATATCCTTCCACTGGGCCATTTGTTTTTAAAAACTTTATTAGTGTGTGCATGTGTGTATGTTTCGAAAAGTGTGCAAGATGTGAGAGTGTACATACATGTCATGGTATACATGTGGAGCACAGAGGGCAGCCTTATGGAGTCAGTTCTCTCCTTATCTTGTAAGCATGTTATCCTCTGAGCCATTTCCTGGCTCCCTCTACATTTAAAAACTGAATTTTCTTTTAAAAATGTTTACATGTGTGTGTGTGTGTGTGTGTGTGTGTGTCTGTGTCTGTGTGTGTGTGTGCGCGTGCGTGCCTGCCTGCCTGCCTGCCTGCCTGCCTGCCTGTGTAGGCTACAGGACATTTGGTGTGATCCTAAGGAACTAGCTACTTTCTTTGAGACAGATCTCCTTGGTTTAGAGCTCACCAGTCAGGGTACCATGAGCCCCAGGGATCTTCTTGTCTCTGTCTCCTTGGTGCTGGGCATCCCCATCCCCTCATCCACGTCCCTTCACATTTCTAACCATGTTTTGTAATGCTGTAGATGGAGCCCAGGGCCTCATTAGCTAAGCAAGACCACTGAGTTATGGGAAAGTCCAGTCCTCGGAGTGTGTGTGTGTGTGTGTGTGTGTGTGTGTGTGTGTGTGTGTGTGTGTATTTGTGGAGGTCAGGGTACAATTTACAGAAGTAGTTTCTCTCCTTCCATGGTGGATGTGCTAGGGATTGAGCTCAGATCATTGGGCTTGGTGGCAAGTGCTAAGCTATCTTGCCAGCACAGAGGGTTTGTTTGTTTGTTTTAAAAGATTTATTTATTTTATGTAGATGAGTACATTGTAGCTGTCTTCAGACACACCACAAGAGGCCATCAGATCCCATTATAGATGTTTGTGAGCCACCATGTGGTTGCTGGACTTCAGGACCTCTGGAACAGCAGCCAGTCCTCTTAACCCCTGAGCCATCTCTCCAGCCCTGTTTGTTTTTAAAGATTTATTTTTATGTATATGAACACTTTGTCTGCCTGTGTACCCCATGTGCATTTGAAGCCTAAAGCAGTCAGATCCCCTGGCCCTGGAATTACAGATGGTTGTCTGAAGTCTGTGAAACAAACTTGGGTCCTCTGTCAAGTATTGTTAATGGCTGAGTTCTAGCTTTCATTCCTTCTACTGTTAAGCTAAAAGCAATATGTAGTTTAGCGGTAAAGGGTCTCTCTGTGTAGCCCTGGCTATCCTGAAACACATTTAGAACAGGCTTGCCTCCCTTCAAAAGCATGTACCACCGTGCTCAGCTTCCAAATAGCTCTTCGTATTTCAAATTTATTTGTTTAAGACAGTATTTCTTGGGGGCTGAAGAGATGGCTCAGTGGTTAAGAGCACTGTCTGGTCTTCCAGAGGTTCTGAGTTCAATTCCCAGCAATCACGTCTTGGCTCACAACCATCTGTAATAGGATCCGATGCACTCTTCTGGTATGTCCGAAGACAGCTACAGTGTATTCATATACATAAAAAATAAATCTTAAAAGACAAAAACAGGGTATTTCTATGTAGCCTTGGCAATTCTTGAACTCACCAGGTTAGCCTACAGAGTCTGCCTGCCTCTGTCTCCCAAGTGTTGGGATTAAAGGTGTGTGCCACCACTTGGAATACATACCTTTCTTTGTCTTTATAGACACAGTTTGGAATGGATTTTCTCAACCTTCAGAATAGGAAAAAAGACTGCCTTAAAAGCTATTTCATTTCTGGTACTTTTGTTACATCAGCTCAAAAAAGACTATAAATATTATAAATGAAAACAGCTTTTGCTTATAATGTTTGTATTGTATTGTCCCCTGTAGCTGGAATTACAGGCAGTTGTGAGTTATCACAGCTACTTGGAACCAAATTTGGGTCCTCTGAAAAAGCAGTAAATGCTCTTAATCAATGAGTCGTCTCTTAGCTCCAGTAAGCATATTTTCAAAGAAAATATGGAACGCTCTCTGTGGATCTGACTGGCAGGCCTTGAACTCAGAGATCCACTTGAGACTGCCTCCCAAGTGCTGGAATTAAAGATGTGCACCACCACTGCCTGGCTTAAAAATATATGTCAAGTTTTGACAGCAGGCTTGTACTATTGGAATAAGTATGCAACAATTTAAAGTTAATATCTTTAACACTAAAGGAGAATGCCTCATTTCAGAAGTACTCCAGTTGGAAGGAATGATCCATGGAGTAGAGAACATGATAAAACACAAAAGAATAATATTCTGACATGAGCATTATATGAAATTTAAATTTTAATGTCCATAAAAAGTTTGCTAGAATCTTGTATTTATTAATGCTCCAGTGGCAAAGTTGAGTAGTTTCCATAGCAGACATGTGGTGGTCTCCGTTCATGCTTCCACATGGTTTACTACAAATCCCAGCAACAGAATCAGCTGTGATGGTTCACACCTGTCATCCAAGTACCCCAGAGGCAGAGGTAGAGGCAGGAGGATAGCCACTGCTGAGTGCCATCTTGGTCTATGTAATGAGTTCTAGACCCACCAGGGCCATGCAATAAGAACCCTATTTCAAAACTCAAAACCCAAAAGAAAAACGATGCTGATGTGTTGTGTTGTGGTATTGACTGACATGTATCTGCTGTACTTGGGCATTTTAAAGTTTTGTTGTTTATTATGATCATTTCTTATCCCATTGGCAGCTCATGTGTATAATCTTAACACTCAACTGGAAGCAGAAGAATTGCCACAGTGTGAGGCTATCCCAGCTAGAGTGAGATCCTCTTTCAAAAGAGAGGAAAATGAAAAGACAGAAGTTGACCTCATATGGAAGACTCTAGGTACAATGGAGGACTTTTTATCATCAAATTAAGTGGCAAAGCATTGTCTTTGTTATGCCATCACAGTGTAACAATGTGAGAGGAATAGATATTGTCAGATTACACTTTTCATACAAGTCTCAACTCAAGGAAAATAGTTTAAAAAAAAAAAACCTAGAAGGGCTGGAGAGATGGCTCAGTGCTTGATAGCACTGGCTGTTCTTCCAAAGGTCATGAGTTCAAACACATGGTGGCTCACAACCATCTGTAATTGGATCTAATGCCCTTTTCTGGTGTGTCTGAAGACAGTGACAGTGTAGTCATATATATATACATAAAATAAATAAATAAATAAATAAATAAATAAATAAATAAATAAGTCCTTTAAAAAACATATTAAAATTGAAATGGAATATCTCATCATAAGAATTTCTTCATGAAATTAAAAATGAGGGGCCTGGAGAGATGGCACAGCGGTTAAGAGCACTGTCTGTTCTTTCAGAGGTCCTGCATTCAATTCCCAGCAACCACGTGGTGGCTCACAACCAACTGTAATGGGATCCGGTGCCCTCTTCTGGTCTTCAGACATATGTGCTGTATGCATAATAAATAGATTTTAAAAAATTAAAAATGAAAATGAAGAGCTGGAGAGATGGTTTAGTGGTTAAGAGCACTGTCTGTTCTTCCAGATTCAGTCCCCAGCATCTATGTCTATAACTCCAGTTCCAGGGATCTGGCACCCTTACACAGACATGCAAGCAAAACTCCAATACCATAAAAATTCAAAACAAAACAAAAACCCCAAAGCAAAACTGCAACTAGTTGGACAGCCATTTACCAGTGATAAGGTAATTAGTGTTTAGTTCCAACACTAGGAAAATAAACATTTTCCCGGGCTCTAAAAGAATGGGCATATGAGCAACAAACTGCGCATTTGTTGTTTATTTGATTAGTTGATACAGAGTTTGAAGCTGCTGAAGATGCAGTTAGTTCGTGTAAGGGCTACAGATGTAGCTCAGTTGGTCAGTCTTTGTCTGCCATGCACAAAGCCTTGGGTTTGGTCTCCAGCACTGAATGAAGTAACCAGGCATGGTGACATGCGTGCTGTAATCCCCATACTCCTGAAGTGTAGAGGCAAAAAGGATCAGAAGTTTGAGGCCAGCCTGAACAGCATGAGGCCGTATCTCAACTGAAACCAAAACAAAAAGGAATTAATTTGTGTGAATGCCTGTTTGGAAGAACCCTGGTCAAGAATTCAGTAGGACACAAAAGTGGAATCTGCTAAGACTCATTGTAACTGATAATGGTAAAAATGCATATGAAACAGAAAAAGGCAAATTAACAAAATGGTGAACCTAGGAAATGTAATACATGTTTCTAGCTTATGATTATTGTATTATTCATTAGCAGATACTTTTAAGAGTGGGAAATAAGGCTGGAGAAATGACTCAGTGGTTAAGAGCACTGGCTGCTCTTCCAGGGGTCCTGAGTTCAATTCCTAGCAACCACATGGTAGCTTACAACCATCTGTACTGAGATCCAATGCCCACTTCTGATGTGTCTGAAGACAGTGACAACGTTAAATAAATAAATCTTAAAAAAAAAAAAACAGTGGCAAATGGTTGAACCAGTTATATATAACGAGCCAGCGGTGATGAGAGTAGAATTTCATTCACTTTTGTGTATTCCCAAAGAGTGTCCTGATGGCCCTGTACATTGGGATGACAGTAGCTGATGCTGTAGTTCAGGCTAGTAACGCACTGTATAGACCAGATAGGCCTAGATTCATGGCAATCCTTTTGCCTTAACTGTCCAATTGCCTGATTACAGGTATGAGCTACTGTACCTAGTTTATTGTGGTTTTTATTTTTTTATTTTTTATTATTCATATATATATATATATATATATATATATATATATATATATATATATGTTTTGGTTTTTTGAGACAGGGTTTCTCTGTATAGCCCTGGCTGTCCTGGAACTCACTCTGTAGACCAGGTTGGCCTCGAACTCAGAAATCCACCTGCCTCTGCCTCCCAAGTGCTGGGATTAAAGGCGTGCACCACCACTGCCCGGCATGGTTTTTATTCTTAAAGTTCAGAGCCAAAACAGTTTTCTGAAGGAGAATTATAAAACTTAAATGGCATTGGAAATTAACTTTCACTGAGACTTTTTAAAAGTGTTTTGTGTGAGAGCCTGAGCATACTCAACAGGTGTTGTGTCCGTTTGCCAT
>JANHMN010000004.1:97270264-97295940 GCA_030674055.1 Rhabdomys pumilio | reverse complement strand
TTGCTGTCCGCTTGTTTCATTTATTTTTTATTAGATATAAAAGGGAAAGAATGGATTGGGTCACAGAAGCCAACAGATTTTTTTCAGGAAATGAAGTTTGTTAGGAGAAAGGGCCTCAAGGAGAAAGAAAGTATTAGAAAGAAGCAGCATGCAGGGCATGGCATGGCATGCCTTTAACCCTAGAAGAAGCGGGTGGTTCTCTGTGAGTTCCAGGACAGTCAGAACTACATGATAGTCCGTGTCTCAGAAAAAATGGCGCATAAGAGGTATAATGTCGTATAATTGATATAATACCAAAAAGGGAAGAAGCTTTTCTTTAGAACCCAGGGAGGAGCTTCATTAAGAAATAAGCTCGACTGGAGAGATGGCTCAGTGGTTAAGAGCACTGACTGCTCTTCCAGAGGTCCTGAGTTCAAATCCCAGCAACCATGTGGTGGCTCATAACCGTCTGTAACGAGCTCTGATGCCCTCTTATGGGGTGTCTGAAGATAGCTACAGTTCACTTACATATAATAAATAAATAAAAACCTTTGGGCTGGAGCAAGCAGGGCTGGAGCAAGGGACACAGAGAGAAAGGGTTGGGGGTGGGGAGGAGAAAGAGAGAAGGGAAAGGGAAAAAAAGAAATAAGCCTGTCTAATTATACACCTCCCAGTTCCTTCAAGATAGGGTTTCTCTGTGTATTATCCCTGGATGTCCTAAGATTTACTTTGTAGATGAGACTGGCCTCAAAAATCACAGAGATCTGTCTGCCTTTAATGCCAGCACCTGATAGACATAGGCAGGCAGATCTAGCTTGGTCTACTGAGTGAATTCCAGGACAGTCAGGGCTATCGAGAGAAACCCTGTCTTGAAAAACCAAAAAAAAAAATCCAGCAAACAAAACCTCCCTGTATAAGAAAATTGTCTTATTTACTATAGACTAACAGAGATACAGCTCTTGTTCATCGCATTATTAGCGCTTGCCCTGCCAGCGATGAACTGGGAGAACATGTGTTATCTGTTTGCATTCATATAGAGAGGGAGAAAAGGAGAGGGAGAGAGAAATATATAAATAATATACAGACTCGGTTACTTAAATGTGGTCCTATACAAGTTTCTAAAACTTTGTATTTATTTTCTTTATAATAAGCTTTTGATGATAACCCAGGGTTATTTTAGGAATTAAGTGAGTTAACATATGTAATATATTTTAAAAAAGTGTCCAGCACATAGGAAATGCCCAGTGAATGATCGTTTCTTCTGTTATATACATGTGTTATTGTGTGTGTGTAGGTCTGCATGTGTCTCTGGGTACGCTGTCTTGTGCATGCTTGTGTGGAGGCCAGAGGTTTAAGTTGGGTGTTCTCTTCCATTGCTCTCTATATTAGTTTTTGAGTCAGAGTCTTTCACTGAAACTTGAGTTGGCCAGTCTAGCTAGGCTGGTTAGCTAGGGTATATTCCAGAATTATTCTGGGTCTGGTTTATCTCCCCAAGTCCCTACCAGCTCAGCTTTTGTATGGATCTGGGGATGTTAATGCAGGTCCTCACGTTTGCACAGCAAGCACTTTACTCACTGAGCCATCTTCCGGTTCTTCACCATTATATAATTTGGACAGCAATTTGGTGAGATTTCACTACTGTAGTTCTATAAATGGGGATAAGGAGTAGAATTAAGGCTAGTAGGGAGTTTAAGAGACTTTCCCAGAGTAGTTTGCATTCCTGTTTCTGTAACTTATTATGTTTGGATGCCTTAACTATATTTTGCCCTATTCAAAGCACATACTTGGATGTTCAGCTGTGGTGGTCTGTTAGATGGTTGTGTGGAAAGAGGGCCATAGAGATTTTTGCTGTTGGACTGTAGTTTGGGAGAAAGAATGTAAGTATACTTCCTGTTCATGACTGTCAGAAGCTGAATAAACATTACATTTAGGGGACAAGTAGACAGTGCTGGGTTTTACTTGAAGGCCTTGTCCATGCTAGCCAAGTGCTCCCCCACTGACCTACCTATACTTTGCTCAGTATATTTTCAGAAGAAGAGTCAGAGTTGGAGCACATTCTAGTATCTGTATTGAGGAATGAGGTTATAACCTAGTAATTAGGCTGTTCAAGATTGCACCAAAGCTGAGGATCTGGACTATTAAAATGAAATCAGAATTGTCTGCCAGAATTAGGAGTAGCCAGTGTAGGTGTGTTTTAAAGAGGCAGTAGGGCAAAGAGAATTGCTACAAAGTGTCATTGGCTGCTTCAGTTTTTCCAAATATGTAGCCATTTATCTGGAGATGCAGCCAGTCTTGATAACCCCTGAGCCTGGATGCCCTTTGTGTCACTTATGTCCTGGTGGCTGGTGGCTGATGACTTAACTGACCTGCTTGTCTGGATTCCTTAATTCTGGTTTTATTTTAACCTCTTAAAATTTGACCTCTCCTCTAGATGCTGCCAATCCACATTACTCATTGTCTTCACACAAGCACACCAGCTGACTAGTAGGGACATCTTTCAGTTCCTTCAGAATGCAGTCTTTGATTACCTCCTTGTAAAACCACACCTGAAGGGAACTCTAGCCCTAGATTTAGTCATGGTTCAGGACGCAGAATCTTTTTTTAAGTGATTATTTCTAGCATTGAGGTCATAATCATACTTTTTAGTTCATAGTTCTCCCACCCCATTTCTAAGACACTAGAGAAGGAACCAAGGGTCTGAAGCCTGAGAGCTCTTGAATAATAGCTCAAGCCCCATTTTCTGGTTCTTTATGACATTGGCTGTTTTGGGTCTTCTGTTTGTTGGTTTCCACGTATTCATTTCTTTTTTCCTCCTGCTTCTTTGGGCAACAATTCTAATATATTATATCCTTTATTAAGCACTTTAATTCTTTAAGAACCCAACAGTTAAGCAGGGCCATGGTGCCACATGCCTTTAATCTCAGCACTTGGGAGGCAGAAACAGGTAGGATCTCTGTGAGTTTGAGATCAGACTGTACTACAAAGTGAGTTCAGGACAGCCAGGGTTATACAGAGAAACCCTGTCTCAAAAAAACAAAAAAAGGAAAAGGGGAAAAAAAAAAAAGAACTAAACACTTAAGAGACAAGTTCAAGAATTGTTTTTTGGGGGGGGGCATTTGAAGATATCTGATGTTCCACTATTCCTCTGAATAATATGTCCTACAAATAAGGCTATCCTACACACTCAGAATTATTATCAATAAAGAAACTAAAATGAAGCTGACTGTGATGATTCCGACCTTCATAATCTCACCACTGAGGAAGCTGAGGCAGGTGGGTTGTTGTGAGTTTGGGGTTAGCTTGGGATGCAGAGCAAGTCCTACCTTCTTCCCAAAAGAGACATAAGTACCATTTAATCCCCAGATCCCATTAAATTTGTCCAGTTATCTTAAAGTGATGGTAACAAAAGGGATCCACTTGGGTCTTTTTCTGCTTCTAGCTGTCCTATCTGTAGACCTTCGAGCATGTCAGTATTCCTAGTCTCGTCCTAGATGCTCACAACCTTGATGCTTGGTCATGAGGATTCACTCATTGTAGACTGTCAGTTTGCTGTATGTATGCACCACATGTGTGACTGGTTACAGAGTAGAAGAGGTCAGTAAAAGGTGTTATATGTCTGGAACCGGAGTTAAAGGCAGTTGTAAGCTACTATATGTAGGTGCCAGGAACCAAACCTGGATCCTTTGGAAGAACAATAAGCATTCACAACCATTGAGCCATGTCTCTAGCTCCATTGCCTGTTTTTCAAGAAGATAAGCAATTATTTTGAAGCAGGCTCTCATGCTGTCCAGGCTAGTTTGTAACACACTTAAGTGTCCTGTGTCAGCCTCTCAGTTTTATCTGGATTATATATTTATTATTCTACTAAATGAATAATATTGGTGTTTAATAAATATCAATTATGTTAATAGTATTGTATTTTTGTGTTTCGTGTAGTTTTTGCTACCCTACTTTAAGCTCTGGGTAGACTGAGCTACCAGCCCCGCCCAGATTCTCTCAGATCTGCAAATGAAACACACGCACACACACACACACACACACACACACACACACACAAACACACATTTTTAACCAGCCTTATTGACTAAATTGCTGGACGCTTTTAATCTCCCTTGTCTAGCATGCCCTTACCAGTACTCTTAGCTCAGCACTCTAAATCTGCCCTTAGCTTTAGTTGCTACCCCAGGCTCAGTTGGGGAAATGACCAATGGCTACTCCACCCTAAACCTCACATGGCTGATGGCCTTTTTTCCCTCTGAAGCATCACAAAATCTCTCTTCCTTTTCATGCATCTCTTAGCCTGCCTGTGGGGACCTAGAAGTTCTGCCTTTTTCCTTAAGCCCAGCAATTGGCCCCTGGCATCTTTATTGATCAATCAAGAACCAATTGAGGAATAGGACCTTAGCATCAGAACTGCCCCCTACATCTCACCTTTTCTGTCCAGTACAAACCAAAGCAAAACAAAACAAAACAAATAAAAAAAAACCCAAGCCTCTTCTCCCAGACATAAATTGAACAAAACCGTAACAATCATGTAAATTACAGAGTATGGTGACATCCTGTCCATTGTATTTGTCAATTAGATAAAGTATTCTACCATCATTCCTAACTTAAAGAATTATGATTTTATTCCTGGATTATGTTTAGATTTTAGCCTGTAACACCATCTGAAGACCATGGCTTCCATTCTATAACCTCTCTGTCAATATTAAATAATTTGATTTTGATTATGAGACTATAACTAGTCTTCAACCCTGTTGGAAATCCAAGAATGACCTAAACATTACCTGGGTTTATAGGAAGCACCAAACACAGCTTCTCAAACTTAAACAATTGTAGAGACAGGTGACTACCTGGACAGTCCCTAGTTTATCATATCAGAGCATCTATCTTCAGCCTTCTGGCTCAGAACCATCTGGCAGACCTTTCGTGAAGCAGGGAATATGAAGGACCAGCTTACTCTGTTTTGGCAGAGCTAGTAGCCAACTATCTCACTTCTGTCCTTTTTGGACAGTACATTATCTGCAGAGGATGTGAGCAGTTTCTGTCTAGTGGCTGCCTTGCCACGATAAGCACCTCGCCTGGAGGTAAAGGTGCTCACTTTTTCTTTGAAGGAGAATGGGGAAACTGTCTGAAGCAGACATGTCTCGTTGTCAAATGATGAAATAACATTCAGTGTCACATTCTGTGGATTCCTGGTGCTTTTGAAGACCATCTAAGTGTCTTGAACTAGTTACTCTTAGCCATTTCTATTTGACCAAATTGAAGGTGCTTTATTATAATTAAATCAGAATCTAACATAACCATGAGTTTGCTACCTGGCCCTTACCTTGTGTTGCTTAATCATCTTACACAGTTTGTAAAGCAGCTACTAGAAGGACTGTGTCTAAGCCTCATATTCTTAAATGAATTGCACAGGCACAATGCCTATCTAAGAGTAACAATGTTAATCTCGACTTTTGTATCAATATAAGAAATTTATACCAATGAAAACATTAAATCTTTATCAATATAAATTTTGTACTAATGTAAGAAATTATAACTTCAATTTGTATTAGTTATAACTACCAATTAAGATTATGGCTACACAATGCTTTGTTCAAGGATAAAATTTAGTTATCCATCCTATCTGTTTTCTCCCTGTTCAAAATTATGACCATTTCCAAATTATCCCTTAAAATGACAGCCTATCTATAATTTGTAAAATAACCATTACCAGACACCCAAACCCAGGGAATTGGGCTGACCATTCTCCATAGCTTCTTCCTGCTGAATATGAGCAACAAGAAATTCTCTAAAGGGGTGGGGAAGGGTAGGAAAATTAGAAAAACTGGTTAGACTTTTAAAAGCTAGCTGTAGCATCTGTTGTCCAGTCTCTGCATATTTGGAAGGTTCAGAGCTTGACTGAAGTTCTGATTGGGTCTATGTGAAAGGTTGCATGAGGCGAGATGACCTGGAATCAGCAGCCATCACTGAAGCTGTTTTGGGCAGCAACCGGAAGCAGGGGCCAAGCTGGTCATTTCAGCATCTCTGAGGATGAATTTCACCGAAGTTGGACATTCTGTAATATATGAACCTCATAACCAAAATTTTAGTACCATTAAGATATTCGTATGGATTGTGCAGGGTGCATAGTTCAGTTAAGGATGAAATTTTGTTCCTTGTTTGAGCAGGTGAAAGATAACTGTATTTTTATGAGTTAATTTTATCAGTAACCAGTTGTAATAAGTCTTCATTTATGCCAGGATAGCATGTGAAGGATGACACTAATGACTCTTTACCTGCCCTGTTTGATTCTCTTGAAATTTTCTAGTTCTTCAGGGGGTCTCCTCCTGTCATATCTGAACCATGTGACTCTGGATGGGGTCCAAAGCCTCTTCTCCTTTCCTGTCAACATGAATACAGAGCCTCTTCTCCAAAATAACAAGTCCTTGGTCCAGTAACTGGAAATTATTAAATGTTTAGCTTGACCTCTCAGAGGATTTTAATATAACCACCAAACTCAAAACCATACTCTTTTTGATAAATAAAACAATTCAAAGCAAATAAAGCACTCTAAACAAATATTAACCAATGAGACATTCGTTCTATTGTCTCCTGTCTTGGCCTTCATGAGATCAAGGCCTAAATTACTATCTTTGTCTAATTACTGTATGAGCCTATTTCCAGACTCTTTTTTTTTCTTTTTTTTTTTTTTTTTTTTTTGGTTTTTCAACAGACTCTCTGTTTATATAATGCTCAAGGCCTAAATTTCTACTGTCTGAGATAGGCTAGGCAACCTACCCCTTCCTTCGATCTAATTTTTTTGAGATCGAATGCCTCAATATTATTATTTCTTTGTAATGAACTTTAATTCCTTCTGCTTATTGTATACACCTGTGTCCAGGCTCTATTTATGTTGTACCAGGCAAAAGCAATCCCAGAAATCTTGTGTCAGCCACATTCAAATATCCCGAGAAATTGTCCTGGTAAGACTTTTGCACATCTTTTAAGCATTTGTTCATTCATTCTCCCTAATTTCTCTTTTCTATGGAGCTTAATATTTCCTGCATCTACAATCTTGCTCTTGGCCTCTCATCTTAAGCTCTTTGTATCATTTCCAAACCACAGGAAGAAATCCCCGAGTGAAATCTCCACGTGGCTCGGGCAAAATCTGTATTCCAGTCTATCTTTAAAATCAATTAAATCAAATTTTAGAAGTCTATCCTTTGATTATCTGCTTGTTGGAAGCAGGCCGCTTTTATTGTTTGTCTTTTACTGCCTTCCTCCTGGAAGCAGCCTGACTGCACAGCAGGAGTTCCCAGCCTCTGAGCTTAAGCTCTCTCTGGCCTTGACTGTGTTCCTTTGTTCTAGTTTTCCCACGCTGGAGCCATGTGACTCGGCTCTGCTCCACTGAGAAACCAGTTCTCCCCTCTTTATAGATTTATCATTTGCGTGTGTGTATACCATCCTAGAATTCCTTAATTAATAGTGTATTCTCGCCTTCCACGTTGCGCCATCTGTTCGCCACCCAGCTTTAAGCTCCGGGTGGACTGCTCTACCAGGTTCCCTCAAATCCGTGGATGAAACACAGATGAAACACATTTGTTTGCGTGCGTGTGTGTTCGCTCGTGTGTGTGTGTGTGTGTGTGTGTGTGTGTGCGCGCGCGCGCGCACACACACACACACTATTTTCAACTTGTGTTATTGGCTCAATTGCTAGACACTTCTGATCTCCCATGGCTACCTTGCCCTTCCCAATTCTGTTACCTCAGCACCCTAAATCTGCCCTCAACTTTCACGCCACCCTATATCTCACATGGCTGGTGGCCTTTTCTCCCTCTGAAGCATCGCAAAGTCTCGTCCTCCTCCTGCACCTCTTAGCCTGCTTATGGGTTCTCGGAAGT
Source organism: Rhabdomys pumilio (assembly GCA_030674055.1). Lineage (NCBI taxonomy): Eukaryota > Metazoa > Chordata > Mammalia > Rodentia > Muridae > Rhabdomys > Rhabdomys pumilio. The sequence goes on along the minus strand of JANHMN010000004.1, from coordinate 97,288,075 downwards.
CCCGCCTCTTTCCTTCTGCCCAGCAATTGGGCCCTGGCATCTTTACTGGTCGATCAAGAACCAATTGGGGAACAGGATCTTAGCATCCGAACCACCCCTTACAGTTTTGTTTGTTTTACAGTGCTAGAAAATGCACTCAGGATTTTGCCGCAGGTGCTTAGTCTGTCATTGTTTCATGGCCACAGCCCGCTCTGCCTGCCCTCAAGATCTCCCCTGTAATGAGGATAGCTTTGAACTCAGTCTTATCACCTCAGCTTCTTATGTGAGTTTATTGCATGCATATTAAGGTGGCATAAATAATTTTGTTTTATTTTATATATAACAGTATAAAGGTTTTAAGTCCAGAACATCATATTCTAGAATGGTGGTTATGAATGGTGGTAAGCATGCGCCACCTCACTGGGATAAGTGGAGGTAAACAGTTTACACAAAACGTGAGATAATTTTGTCTTGGAGTTTCAGGAAATCCTTGAGATCTAAATCAGATCTGATTTTGGAGACAGTTTGCTGCCACCTGGTGGCAATGGTCTACCTCATTATAAAAATGTTAACAGGGACGAATCTAGCTGGCTAAGACTTCTAGGCTTTGGCAGCATTTTTATGTGAGGTTTGTTGATGCCAGGTTCTTTGTCACAATCCTGGAGGATTGGTCCAGGAGAATACTGAGGATGCAAAAGGCCTTTCTCTACCTCTTGCTTTCGAAGAGAGATTTTGTTTCCAGGCTTTGACTTTGTGAGGACTGGAGTGAAGGTGGGTGAATGTGTTAACTATTCAGTCAGTCATTTTTACTTTGTATTTAAAAATTGGGAGGCTGGGGGCCTGGAGAGATGGTTTAGTGGTTAAGAACCCTTGGATCTTGCAAAGGACCTGGGTTCAATTCCCCAGCATGACATGGAAGCTTACAACTCTATGTAACTCTAATTCCAGAGGATCTGATACCCTCTTTTCACACTAGGCATCAGGCTTGCATTTGGTGCACATAAATACCCACTCAGGAAAAAATGTTTATACACATTAAATAAGATAAATATTTCTAAAAAATTTTAAATGGGGTCTGAGAATATAGTTTAGTGGTAGAGCACTTGCCTGACATGTATGTGGCCGTAGGGTCAGTCTCCAAAATTATGTCCAAAGTATTTCCTATGTTTCTTCAAATTAACACATGGAGGAGGGAAGGTGAGAGCAGGAGGGAGGGAAGGGGGAGACACACACACACACACACACACACACACACACACACACACACACACTGGGACTCTACCCCAGGGTTTCACATGTACCAAGTGTTCAAACTTCGGACAGATTACAAATGTATGCCACTACCACCAACTTGGAAGACAGCATTTAAAGCTGAAACATTTGGCTGTACAGCTGCGTATCTTCAGGCTCAGCTAAATATTTCAGTTTTTAAAAATGCTGTCTTCCAAGTTGGTGGTAGTGGCACACATCTGTAATGTGTCTGTAGTTTGAGGATTTTGGTGTGGGAGTGAGAGGATCAGGAGTTCAAGGCCAGCCGTGGCTATGTAGCAAATTAGAGAATTAGAGACCAAGATATTCGGTAATAAAATGACTTAACTGAGACTGGAGAAGCAGCTCAGTGCTTAATTAAGAGCACTGACTTGTCTTCCGGAGGACCTGAGTTCGATTCCCAGCATCTGCCTGACATCTTGTAACCATCTGTAACTCCATTCCCAGGAGATCTGATTCTGTCTTCTGGTTTCTGGGTCTTCTGGGTTCTGTGTGCATGCGGTACATAGACATAAACGCAGATAAAGCACCCATACATGTAAAATAATGAACTCATGTCTTTGTTTGGTTTGCATTGCTGTAATCAAATACTTTGAAGAAAAGCAGCTTAGGGAAAAAAAAAAGTTTTTATTTCAGCTCACAATTCTAGTTACAATCTAAGACTGGGAAAGCCAAGGCAAAACCTGAAGTAACTCGTCATCACAGTTGGGACGAGAGAAAGGAGTGTGTGTGTCTGCTCATTTGCTTGCTTGCTTAGGTCAGCTCAATTTCTCCATGGATACAGTTCAGGGCTCTATGTAAAAAATGGTGCAACCCACAGTGGGCTCTGTTTTCCCATTAAGATACTAACTGCTCCATAGACAGGCCTGTAGAGGCCAGCTTGTTGTAAACAGTCCCTCTTTGAGACTCTTCCTCTAGTGTGTGTCAGGCTGACAGAGTAACCATCACAGCTTAGTTCTTTGGGAAGAAAGTAGAATGTTGTGCACAGTGCAAGTGTGTGGGGAGTGGGCTGGGGTTGGACTCTTGTGCGTGCTAGGCGGATGTGCTGATGAGCTGTGCTTCCAGCCTTTAAAAACACTTTAAGATTATTTTACCTGTGTTCGAGCGTGCCTGAGTGTATGTATGTGCATCACATGTGTGCAGGTGCTCATGGAAGCCAGAGCAGGGTCTTAGGTGTCTTGGAAGTAGTTACAGGTGATTCTGAGCCACCTGGATGTGGGTGTTAAGATCCAAATTCTCTTCCAGAGAAGTAAGTGCTCTTAACTGTCAACGCTTGTTTACTTTGTTTTGAGACAAGATCTCTAACTTACTCAGACTGACCTTGGTTTTTTAAAACATATATGTCGTGCACACCTTTAATTCCAGGGAGGCAGGGGCAGATGGATCTTTTGAGTTCAAGGTCAGTCTGGTCTATAGAACTAGTTCCAGGACAACAAACGCTACACAAAAAACTCCTGTCTCAATATGCATGACTGTTCTGACCTACACTTGTATACTGTGGCCCATGTACACACACACACACACACACACACACACTAATATGGAAAATGGAGTACTTTTTCAAAATGCTTTATTTGTTTGATTTGGTTGGTTGGTTGTTTTTTGCTTTTTGTTTTTTTGGTTGTTGTTGTTGGGTTTTTTTTTGGATTTTTGAAACAGGGTCTCTCTATATAGCCCAAGCTGGCCTAGAACTCAGATCCACTTGCCTCTGCCCAGTGGCATCTAGCTTTTTGTTGCTGTTGGGTTTTTTTGTTTTGTTTTGTTTTTGTTTTTGTTTTCATGCAGGTGCCCATGAAGGCTAAAGATGTTGGTTGGATCCTCTTCCTCCCAGTGCTGGGAAACAAAACACTACAAAAGCAGTAAGATGTTCTTTTTGGGGTTTTGAGATAGGGTTATACTCTACATAGCCCTGGCTGTTCTGCATGTAGACTAGGCTGGTCTCAAACTCAGAGATCTGTCTGCCTCTGCCTCCTGAGTGCTGAAATTAAAGACGTGCACAGCCAGCACCTCTGCCAGACAGACTAGTAACTGTTTTACCCCTGTACCATCAGTAGTCCTGTAGGCTTGAACCTTTGATCCTCTTACCCCGGCTCCTCAGTACATTCTACTTTAGGACTGTGCCAAATAAAATCTGCTTTCTTCACAGTTTAGTTTATGGAACTGTTTGTTCCCCACCTCCCTCCTTTCTCAGGGCCCTGGTTTTGTAGCCCAGGCTAACCCCAATCTTGTTATGTAACCCAGGATAGCACTGAACTCAAAGTTGCCCTTCCTCAGCTTCCCTGATTACTGAGATTACAGATATATTCTACTAAACTGGTACTCACCTGACCTGTATTTTTTTTTTTTTCTTTTTAAATACAGGCCAGGTGAGTGCCAGCACCTAGGAAACAGGGAGGTGTGATCCCTGTGAGTTCCAGGACAACCAGGCATAGAGAAACTTCGTCTCAAACAAAACAAAACATCCCCTCCCCGCCCCCAAAAAAACCTTGTTTTACTACTCAAAAAAAAAAAAAAAACCCAAACAATCAAACAAAGCATTTTGAAAAACTACTCTGTTTTTCGTAGTATTTCGTTTGTGTATATATGTGTGGGTATGCATGGGCCATAGTATACAAGTGAAGGTCAGAACAGTTACGGGAGTCAGTGGTTCAATCCCGCAGGGTCATCCCAATTAGGTCATCAGTCCTGGTGGCAGGAACCTTTTTCTACCAAGCAGTCCACTGATAGAGTCAGGATTGGGGACTCAGGGGCTGGAGAACTGGCACAGTGTGTTAAGAGCGTTTGTCCCTCATCTAGAGAACCCAGGTTTAATTCCCAGCATCCACATGGTGGCTTACATCATTAACTGGTTTGAAGCTATCTGATGCCCTCTTGCTCTAGTCACAGACATGGATCAGAGACTGGTAGATCTCTGTTAGTCCAGGCTAGCCAGAGCTGCTATAGTGAGGCCTTGTCTAAAAAGGAAAAAGAGAAAAAAAGTCTAGAGATTTAAACAATAGAACTAGTCAGTTGTGTCAGGGCCCAAACATAAAACCTCTGATCCATTATCATATCTTTTTTTAAAAAATCTTATTTATTTTCTGCATATGAGTACACTGTAGGTATCCACAGACACACCAGAAGAGGGCATTGTTCATGCATGTGCTTGTGTACATGCATGCTACAGTGCATGCATGAAGGTCAGCGCTGGTTTTTTACTACCATGTGGGCTCTGCTGGCACAGAGAAGACGTAGGTTGTCAGGTTTGGTAGCAATTGCCTTTATCCATCAGACCATCTGACTAATAGAGGTTTTTTTTTTGTTGTTGTTTTTTTGTTTTTTTTGAGACAGGGTTTCTCTGTGTAGCCCTGGCTTTCCTGGAACTCACTCGGTAGACCAGGCTGGCCTCGAACTCAGAAATCCGCCTGCCTCTGCCTCCCAAGTGCTGGGATTAAAGGCGTGTGCCACCACCTCCCGGCTAGAGTTTTTATTCAACATTTAATGTGCTTCTTGTAATTGTTAGCTTGCCTAGTGACTTTAACCTAATTTTCTAAAGTCTGTTTCTTTATCACAGTTTTAATAAAACCATTGATTTCAGTTTAACATATGCTGATGGTTATACAGATTTACTTGGGATTTGTGTAGTAGGATTGTGTGTGTGTGTGTGTGTGTGTGTGTGTGTGTGTGTGTGTGTGTTCTCTGCCTAGGGTACCTTTGAACATAATCAATTTTAGGCAGTAATTTTCATCAAAAACCATAAGGGGAATTGTTTACATGATGGCCCTGCTTCAAATGAGATGAAATAGACATCTTTCTGCAAATGGAGGTTTTTAGAAAACATGTAGAAGTGTCAAATAATGACAGTTCTCAAGGGTGGAGTGTGTGTGTGTGGAGCGGCGTCATGTGGTTTGAGCAAGTTCTCTCCAGTGCCTGCCCGCTCATGGAGTTTGTCTTTGTTTTGGTTTTTTTCTCCCTCACCCACATCCCACCCCACCTTATTTTTTTTAGATTGACTATACAATACTTGTTATAAAGCTTATGCAATTGCAGATTGGACTAGACTGAGTTAAGCCATAAAGGTTGTTCTTTCTGGAGCCCTGCCCTTTTGTGACTAGCCTCTGGAAAGATGGAAGCTTTTCTTAGACAGTGTCTTGCTGTGTAACTGGTGTTGGTCTAGAGTTTGTCAGTCCTTTCTTGCCCTTCTGAGTGCTTGTATTACAGATCTGTATGCTACCATGCCTGACTTTGATTATTTTTCTAGAATTGCGAGGTAGTTGATCTTTATAGAATGATTTTGTTACTTTTATGATAGAATTCCTAAGGGTCCTTATTTTGATTTTTAAAAAAGATTGAGTTTTTGAAATTTTTAAAAAAGTACTTCCTTGTTTGCTCTACTGTATGTACACCTGCAGAGAGACCTTACAGATGGTTGGGAGCCACCTAGTGGTTTCTGGGAACTGAACTCAGGACCTCTGGAAGAACAACTAGTGCTCCTAACCATTGAACCATCTCACCAGCCCAATTTATTTTATCTTATGCATGTAAGTGGTTTACCTGCATGTATGTTTGAGTACATACATGCAGTCATGCATGCAGTGAGGAAGTCAGGAGAGAATATTAGATACCCTGGACCTGAAGTTACAGACAGTGTCAGCCACGTCTGAACTGAACCCTGGAAAAGCAGTCAGTGTTCATAACCACTGAGCCATTTCTCCAGGCCTTTATTTTATAGTTCATAATTTTAAGTATGAATTCTTGCAAAGAACATATATTATATTTATTGTATCAAAAGAGCAAGAAATAGCCTAATTGTCTGAAGGTAAGAAAACTACTTTCATCCGGGCAGTGGTGGTGCACGCCTTTAATCCCAGCACTTGGGAGGCAGAGGCAGGCGGATCTCTGAGTTCGAGGCCAGTCTAGTCTACAGAGTGAGTTCCAGGACAGCCAGGGCTACAGAGAAACCCTGTCTCGAAAAACCAAAAAAAAGAAAAAAAAAAAAAAAAAAAGAAAAGAAAAAAAGAAAAGAAAACCACTTTCGCAAGCGTGCGGTGGCACAGGGCTTTAGTGTCTGCCCTCTGGTGGCGGACTGCCCTCTGGTGGTGGATGCCACCATCGAGTTTGTGAGTTTGAATCCAGCCTAGTCTCACTGTGTCTGTCTCTCAGTGAGTTTCATGGGAAAAAAAAAAATAACAAAGCTTTGAACTTTGCCGGGCAGTGGTGGCGCATGCCTTTAATCCCAGCACTTGGGAGGCAGAGGCAGGAGGATTTCTGAGTTTGAGGCCATCCTGATCTACAGAGTGAGTTTCAGGACAGCCAGGGCTACACAGAGAAACCCTGTCTCGAAAAAACAAACAAACAAACAAACAAACAAACAAAAAAACACTTTCGAAAGCAAGAATTCATGTTTGGTGGTATATACCCATAATCCTAGTTAGTACATGATAGGCAGGAGGACTGCAAGCTTGAGGCTTGGCTACATAGCTATAGCCTGTCTCCAAAAAAGGTTTCATCTGTATATGTATATAATCAAATATTTTAATACTAATAACCACACTCAGAGAATTTTATTTTATTTGTTATAAAAATATGGACTACTTTATAAACTGGGTATCTTTTTGGGGATATGGGCCACATTAATCTACATACAATTCCAGTTTAAGTATGTGTGCTGCCAAAAACAAGTACTTAACTTTTCTGGTAGTGTCTAATGTAGCACCAGACTGGCTTCAAACTCACTATGCCACTGAAAGTGACCTTGAACTCCAGGTCAGCTACATTTATCTCCCAGATGCTAGAGTTACAGGTGTCCCACCCTGGCTAGCTTTTTCTGGTTTTGAGACAGTCTTAAGTGGCTCAGACTGGCCCATCGTAAGAATATTTTATAATTAAAAAAGTGTTGCGAGTGAGTGATGGCGCACGCCTTTAGTGCCTGCCCTCTGGTGGCAGACGCTGTCGGGTTCGTGAGTTCGAATCCAGCCTGATCTCACTGTGTTCTCAGTGAGTTCAGGAAAAAAAAAATGTTCATGATATGATATAGGCAAAACCAGAATCTAGAATTCAGTATGTCTATATGTTAAAATTTCCTTTTGAGTCATTTTTCGCTAACATAAATGTACTTACTGTGACATTTTTATATACATACCTTGTTAGATCTTGTTCATTTTTGTCTCTTTACTACCCCCATGTTAGAAGTTTCTTTTTGTCAGCACTTGGAATTGAAGGCTAGGAAGTGTTGCATCGTTGAGCTACGTTCCTAGCCTGCGTAAAAATGTTTACAACTGCTACACAGTGGGCTTGGCTTAAAAGCACTTGCTGCTCTTGCAGAGGACCCAGGTTTGGTTTCTAGTTTCTGTGAGGTGGCTCACAACCATCCATAACTCCAGTGCCAGGGCCCACACTCCCTCTTTTGACCCCTGCAGTCACCAGGCACACATGGTACATGTACATACAAACATTCAGTACAAATGTAACAAATAAGTTTAAAAATAAGTTTTAAAAACTTTACTAGTGTTGGGGAGATGCATGTGAGTTGGCAGTATGAGACTTGGAGGTTGAACTCAAGTCATGAGGCTTGGTGGGAGGGGAGGGAGCGTATATGAAAGCCACTGGAAGGAAACAGCATCAGAAGGTCAGCATTACTGTTTCTGAGTGGGGAGATAATGCTTGCATGATGTCGGTAAAAAGAATAGGTATTTACTCTGTATTCTTTACTGGAAACCCATGTTTGTGGTGTTGTCTGACATACCAATAACAGTAGCAGAGAGTGGGGATGAGCGTTGTAGCAGCGTGCACATCTGCAGGCGTGGGAGCAGCAGCCTCAGTGTCGGGCATGTCCTGCCTTTCATTCTTTTGAGTTGAGAATTTAACATAGACATCAATATTTTATGAGATGCTAAAAGAACATGCTAATAGCACATGACAAATGATTTATTCTTCTAAGAAAGGAACTTTGTTTATTTGGGATATAAAAGAATGAATTATTAGGCAAATAAATAACTTATCTCATTTATTAGCATATCTTCTTTTTCTTTCAGGCACATATTAAATTTCCTATTGACTACCCATATTCACCACCTACCTTCAGATTCTTGACCAAAATGTGGCACCCCAACATTTATGAGGTAAGAGACATTTGTCATAACTTTCTCTGTGGTTTCATTTTTCAGTTTAAAGATTAGTTCTTTTAAAAAAAGACAGTTTTACCAGTCAAGGCCCTGAGTTTGATCATCAGCACGACATAAAATAAGTCGTTTGGGCTAGAGGGCGTGGCTTAGTGGTAGAGCATTTGCTTAGCATGCACAAGGATCTGGATTCAGTCAGAACACCACAGTCCCCACCCACCTCTAAAACGAATTGTGTATCTCAGTAAGTTGTGTTTTGCTGTAACCACAGAGAAATATTCATGATTTTTGCACTTCTACGTTGTAGTGTCTAGATTAATTATTTAAAATAAGAGTAGTTTTATAATTTGTAATAATTATGATTCAGTTAAAGATGGAGCCTTTGCAGCTCGTTGCTAAGATCATAATGAAAGGGTGTTAACATTGCATTTAAAGTTTAGTAAGTGGTATACGTGTGTCCGTGTGTCCGTCCTCTGACTTCATAATGAGGGTCACCGTTGCTGTGGGCAGAGACTCAGCTTTGGGGGAGCTATTCTGCTTCATTTGGACTGGCTTTCTTTCAGGAGTTACTGCTGAGCATTTGAGCCTCTTTTGGAATAAATCCAAGGTGAGGTTCTTCTGTGGACAAGTCAGTGAGCCTGAAGACAGCATTTCTAGTAGGACTGTAGGTGAAGCATGAAACATCCTTCACTTTGGGCTGGATCATGACAGTACTGGAATAATGCATTAGCCATTCCTCTGAGGCGTCTTCATTGCCTTTCCTTTTTAGTTTCTGTCTGTTTGAGACCAGCGTTCCTAATGTATTTCAGGCTGTCTTTCAACTTGTCCTTGGGGCCTTCCCAAGTAGGGTTCTGGGCATGCACAGTTTTGTTTTTGTTTTTCCAGCTAGAACAAACATGACAAAAGGGTAATGTGTGATTACCTCTCCAGAAACAGTCTCCTGCGATTCTCCTTTAGTATGTAACATAATCATAATTCCAAGAAACTGCATGATGGCTCAATGAGTAAAGGCACCTGTCCCCAAGCCTGGCAGCTTGAGTTTAGTTTCCAGAACCTACATAGTGGATGGAGAGAACTGACTCTTGAAGTTGTACTCTGGTTTCTACACATACCATGGTGCCCCTTCCCCAATAAATACATACATGTTAAAAAACAAAAGATGGAGTCAGCATTGTGGCTTATACCTTTAATCCTAGCAGAGGCAGGTGGATCTCAGTTAGAGGCCAGTCTTGCCTACAGAGAGAATTCTGGGTACACAGAAAAACCCTATATGGGGGTGGGGGAATCAAACTTTGATTATAGTTTATTAAGTACTGTTATGGCTCAAAAGGATGTAAATTTTACTGTAATATTTGTGAATTTAATTTTTTTGTTTTGTTTTGTTTTGTTTTGTTTTTCAAGACAGGGTTTCTCTGTGTAGCCCTGGCTGTCCTGGAACTCACTCTGTAGACCAGGCTGGCCTCGAACTCAGAGATCCACCTGCCTCTGCCTCACAAGTGCTGGGATTAAAGGCGTGCGCCACCATTGCCTGGCAAATTTAATTATTTTAAAAATACCATGTTTGTGAAATTAATAAAGATGAACGAGAAATATAGAAAGAAAGAAATTTATCTGGAGCCATAGAGATGAGTCAGCAGTTAAGAGTGCATTCCGCTTTTGCAGAGGATCCAGGTTGAATCTCTGTTGTTCTTGTCAAGTGCACAAAACTGTAACTCCAGGTCCAGGGATCTGACCCTGTAGTGTCTGCAGGCACCTACATTCTCATGCAGATAACAGATTTCTACATAGGCAGAGTTAAAAATAAATCTTTAAATACAAAATAAATTTAACTTGTATTTGCCATCAGTGATTATACTGTACAGTAAGATTCCTTTCTGCATGGGGCTGGAGAGATGGCTCAGCGGTTAAGAGCACATATCTTCCGGAGTTCAATTCCCAGCAACCACATGGTGGCTCACAAGCATCTGTAATGTGATCTGATGCCCTCTTCTGGTGTGCACTTGTACATGCAGACAGAGCACTTATGTAAAATAACTAAATCTTTTGTAGCATGCTGTTAAGAAGCACAGTTGTAGCAGGATATGATGGTGTACACTGCAGTCCTAGCACTTGGAAGCAGGTGGATCTCTGTGACTCTGAAGTCAGCCTGGTTTGTATAGAGAGTTCTAGGCCAGATAGGGCTAGATAGTGCGACTCTGTCTTTTTCTATTAAGTAGTTTTCTGGTTAAATGTTTTACTGTGCTCAAAATTATACAACTGGAGTCCTGTTGGACTTATAAACACTATAGTGTTCATATAGATGATTACAAACCTTACAGATAGGATGACTCAAAATATTACTGTTCATTACCACCCCCACCCCACCTTACAACCTCAATTCACAGTTGATGGAAGAGCCTGGTATCCCGAGAGGCTGACCCCAGGAACTAAAGGCCAGCTTGGACAAGACAAACCAGGCATTTGCTGTCTTGATAGTGGTTATATATAATTTGAAAGGAAATATATTTGAATCCTGGAACTGGCCAAATAATTTTGTGTTTACTTTTCCAATTCTTCTGCTTTCTCACTGTTCCATTCCCTCCTCTCTGTCTCAGCTGCTTACATTGCCAGTGCTGGACTTGAGCATTCTCTGGCTGCAGCACGTGGCACATCCCTGTGCCCAGCCTTGGCTGTGCTGTTAGTGTGGTGATAAGACCATCGTTAGTCAGGGAATTCAATAGCAACAAAGCTCAGAGCATGAGACAGACGGAAGCACATTTCTGCTTCATTTCTCTTGATTGTTTATGTTCATTATATTGGTTTTACTAGATTGAGTTATTCTCTATGTTAGTCTACTAAGTTAGAATTATCTGCTATCTTGTAGAGCTTCTAATTTCTCTAAATATTAACTTCAATGACTTATCCTAATTAGGAATCAACTGACAAAGCAAAAGATAATACATTAGGCTTTATTACACAGATTATACTGTTGCAGTCTTATGGCCTTTTAAACTAGAGAAATTATTAACTATCTCATTGTTATTAAACTTATGGAGATTTTAAATAAAAAATGTTTAAAATTTTAAGATTTAGTATAATATTTCTATATGCTTTGTTTTCATTGTCCAAATGTTTTAGCCACATTAAGAACCATTTAGATAAACTTTTAAAAAGGATTTTTGTAGCAGCTTTAGATTGTAAAAAAGTTACGAGGCTGGAGAGATAGTTCAGTGGTTAAGAGCACTTGTTGCTCTTGCAGAAGATCCAGGTGACACGATGAGTCACAGCAAATCACCGTAATTCCGGTTCCAGAGGATCCAGTACTCTCCTCTGACATCTGTGGACACCAGGCACAAGTGGTCCACAGACACACATGAAGTACAACACTCCTAGACATCAAGTAAAAGTTAGAGGCGTAAGAAAGGTTGCAGAAACAGTTGATACTTTGGATATTTTGAGGCAGGTCTCACGACATTGCCCTGGGTAACAGCAGACTCGCAAGTGTCTGCTTCGTCTTTCCTAGTGGTGCGAGTTAAAGTGTCTACACCCACTCCTCATCTTCACAGATCCCTTTTGTTTGTTGGTTTGGGTTTGGGGAGAATAAGGTTGAGATAGGGTCTCAGTAGCTCAGGTTGGTCTGAAGTCACTATAATCCTGCCTCTGCCTGTTCTTTCTGCTTTTCAGATCCTGAGAATTCATAGGTGAGAGCACTGTAATCGGCTGCAGATCTTTGTCTTTTTATCTTTTTATGTTTATGGATGTTATGTTTATGGATGTTTGTCTGTGTAGATGGCTGTGGAAGTCAGACTAAAGGTGTCAGATCCCTTGAGCTGCCATGTGGGTGCTGGGAATTGAACCAGGGTTCTCTGGAGGAGCAGCCAGTGATTAATTGCTGAGGTGCCTCCAGTTTGTTTTGAGACTGGCTGTTGAAAGAACTCAATATAGAATCTGAATGCTGTTGTCTTAGGTAACGTCCTTTCAGGGCAGGCCTGCTTTCCAGCATCTCCAGTGATTGGATTATACTTGTGTGCCACAGGCCTATCCCCATTGTACTTTTTATCCCCATCCCCCAAAATTGCCATCACTGCCCAAGCTAGTTGCTTTCCTATTATGAAGAGAATACTTTATTTATAAAACAATTTACAGAAGAGAAAGTTTATACTGATTCACAGTTTGAGGGTACAGTTCATTGTGGTGGGAGCCTCATACCGTGGAGGCTTAAGATCTTAAAGTAGCTCATCACAAGGTTTGTCTGTAGCTTACTCTGCTTTTTTTTTGGGGGGGGGGGGTGTTTCAAATTTAGAGACCCAAGTGCTGGGATCAAAGGTATGTGCCACCACTGGCCTCACTCTGCTTTTTTACCAGAATGGTATTGTCCATATTCAGGAAAGATCTCAGATTAAACAGTCCCTGGTAGATATGCCCAGAAAAATTGCTTCCATTTCGATTCTAGTGAAATTTCATCTAATTGGCAATTAAAATTAGTCTTCACACCAATCACAGATTTGTAATTCCTATGATTTCTTTGAAACAGTTTTATTAAAGATATTTTTAATATAGGCTTAGGCATGAAAGAGAAAGAAAGAGACACTCAGAAAGTACTCAATGAAGAGGCTTACATTTATTTTATATTTTATTCAGTGGCTTTTAAGAAGGATCATAAAAGGCTGGAGGGAGCTGGGTCAGCATGTAAGAACACTTACTGCTTTTGCAGAAGACTCTGATCTGGTTCCCAGCATCCATTTTGGTGGCTTAAAACCATCTGTAACTCAAGTTTCAGGAAATCCAATACACTTTTATGTCCTCCATGAGCACCAGCTACACACAATGGCACATAGACATGAAACACTCATACACATGAATCAGCTACAGACAGAAGAATTACAGACTTGTTTTGTCCACATTTCTCTGTAGCCTTGGCTGTTCTGGAACTCACTTTGTAGACAGCATTGGCCTCAATCTCATGGCTCCACCTGGCTCTGACGTGTGAGTGCTGCGATTAAAAATGTGTGCCACCATACTTGGCTCCACACACATCAATACAATACTCTAAAAAGTGTCCTTCGAATACACATTTTAAAAAAATTATTCATTTTCGATGAATAGAGATAGTGCATCTCTTTGATTTCCAGCACTCAGGAGGCAAGTGGGTATCTGGGTTTGAGGCCAGCTTACTCTACAAAGAGAGTTCCAGGACAGCTAGGACTACAGCGAGACCCTGCCTTGGAAAGAGATATATATTCATTTTTATTTTCTGACTGTGAGTGTTTTCCCTGCATATATGCTTACGTACCACATTTGTACAGAAGAGGGCACCAGATCCCCTAAAACCAGAATTACAGAGGGTTCTGAGGCACTTTGTACATGTTGGGAGAGGTCACTTTCTTCACAATGACTAGCATCAGGTATTCTTTTCTTTCTTTACTTTGGTAAAGATTTATGTATTTACTTTACATATGTAAGTGTCCTATGTGCATGTACACCTATAGGCTGTAGATGGTTATGAACCACCATGTGGTTGCTGGTACTAAACTCAGGGCCTCTGGAAGAGCAGTCAGTGCTTTTAACTCGATCTCTCCAGCTCCACATCAAGTATTCTTTTTTTTTTTTAGTCTTAATATCGCTTATATTTTCCTGTGCTCAGTTCTCCACATCAAGTATTCTTAATTGCCAAGAGATGTCTGTAGCCTCATACATGTACATTTTATCATGTAATCAGAACTTTTTATTTTTTGAGACAGGGTCTTATTATTAACCTTGGTTAGCCTGGAATTCTATATATAGACTAGGCTGGCCTTAAGCTCATAAAGACCCACCTGCCTCTGCCTCCCAAGTATTGGAATTAAAGGTGTGCACCACCATGTCCTGCCCAGATATAATAGAGTAAAACATACACATAAAATTTTAAAAAGAAAGGAAGGGAGAAAAGGACAGGGCTGAAAAAGTCGTGGGAGAAAAAGCAGCCCTTCTATAGTTAGGCATGTGAGTTGGTAAAGCCATTATAAAAATCAACATGGAGGTTCCTCACAAAATTGGAACTATGATGTGATGTAGTTGTATCGGTCCTTGCTATATACAACTAGGTATTGGACCAGAGTTAGATACAGCTGGGGTTCCTGCTTGCCTATGCTCCCCTTAGCCTGTTCACAATCAAGTGCATAGTCAGGTTCAATGTTCGTTGGTTGCCAACACCACAGAGTCTGGACACAGGAGAGCTGTTCTGTCATCACAGCACTCAGATGGACTCAGATTCTGCAAGTGGCAGGATAGCCTGGGCTTACCAAGTACCCAGGCCTCATAGGGCTTTCTGTCTCAAACACACAGCAAGGTGTAAGCCCTGGCACTGAGAGACAGAGGCAGCAGGTCAGTGCCAGTGCCAGGTGTGGTGGTGCACACATTTAATCTCACTGCACCCTCTGGATGCAGAGGCAGAGGTGGGGATAGCTCTGGATAGAGGTCACCTGATCTACTTACAGAGGTCTAGGCCAGCCAGGACTGTGTAGTAAGACCCTACTCTAAAACAGACAGACAGACAACAAAAACATATACGGGGAAAAGAAAATGTACTATATACTCAGAACAGAATATTATCTAACCAAAAAAGAGCAAAGTCCTGTCATTTGTAAGAAAATGAGCAGAAATGACCATTATTAGATTAAACAACATAAGCCCATTTCAGAAAGACAAATACTGTTTTTTTGAGCCAGGTGTGGTGGCACACACCTTTAATCCCAGCCCTCAGGAGGCAGAGGCAGGCAGATCTCTGTGAGCCAGCCTGGTCTACAAAGTGAGTCCAGGACAGCCAGGGTTATACAGAGAACCTCTATCTTGAAAAACAAAACAAAAGAAAATGTTTTTTCTTTTATAAATTCAAATCTTAAAAACAGAAACAGTAAACTAATGAGAGACAGACAGACAGACAGACAGACAGACAGACATAAAATTAGAATGGGAACTGTTGAAAATAGGAAGGTTCCCAGCATTAGAGAAAAGAAAGAAAAAAGAGTATTAGGGGTGAGTATGATCTAAAACATTTCTATGTATGAAAGTGTTAGACAAAACCCTCATAATTTGAATTAGAGCCTGTCTATGAGACCTGAGTTTTGCTGCTAGGTAAGGATGCCGGTCAGCCAGCCCCATGGACACACACCTTTTTCTTAGCCAGCACTGGGGTTACAAGGGTGCCATGACATTCAACTTTTATTCATACACTTATTTTTTAGTTTTCCATATAATTTTTTATTTTATTATCTCATATATGACATTATTTTTTATTTTTTTGGTCAAGAGAAGATTTCTCTGTATAGCTCCGGCTGTCCTGGAACTCACTCTGTAGACCAGGCTGGCCTCAAACTCAGTGGTCACCTGCTTCTGCCTTCTGAGTGCTGGGATTAAACTTGTGCATCACCTCCACCACCACCACCCAGCAACACTCAGCTTTGTATGTACATAATGGGGATTGAACTTAGGTTTTCATGATTTTGCAGCTATTACTTAACCAACTGAGCTCCTAATAAAGGGCAGAGAGTACTGACCCATAAGTAATCTATCAAAGTCAATCTGTCTGTCTGTCTGTCCTCTCTCTCTCTCTCTCTCTCTCTCTCTCTCTCTCTCTCTCTCTCTCTCTGTGTGTGTGTGTGTGTGTGTGTGTGTGTGTGTGTGTGTGTGTGTTTGCATACATCAGCAAGATGCCATAAAGTTTATAAAGAAATAAGACCTAGAGGGCCAGAGTAACATGGAGAAAGATGTATAGCATTAAACTGTTGTTATCATGAGAGCTTGGTACTGCCATGACATCTATAGTTACCAGCATTGTTGGCCTGGGATCCACACTGGCCTCTAACACACAGTCTTCCTCCCTTAGTTTCCCAAGGATTGGGATCATAGACACTAACTATGATACCCAGTTATGACACCATGCTCATTGAGTGGTGTCCTTGCTGTGGTTTCTCTTGTGATAAACCACCACAAATACCGGTGAGGTGGTTTATTTGGCTCACATCTTCTGGATCACTGTCCATAGAGGGAAGCCAAGGCAGGAATTGATCAATGCAGAGGCCATGGAGAAAGTCTGCTTTCTGCCTTATGTCTCAAGGCTTGCTCAAGCTGCTTTCTTATAGCTGAGGACCACCTGCCCAGGGTGATACCACCTTAACCCAACATCCACATCCATGGTAATCAAGGTGACGCTCTAAAACCTTGTCAGAAACAGCAGTTTGGCCTCATCTGTGCCAAGTTGACATAAAAATGAGCACAAGTGGGAAGTGACAGTCTCATTAACAGTTGCATTTCCATGAACAGCCAAAAAATGAACAATGATAAAAATATTCAAAAACTGCTCAGAAATAACCTCTACAGGTAGAGGCAAGAGGATTCCTGCATTTGAGGCCAGCTGTTTGTTCCCTTAAAGGAACTTGAAAAACTCAGTAATAAGAGGATTGACCTAATAGAAAAACAGCCAGAGTTAGCCACAAGTACAAACTCAGGCTGGGGGAGGAGGGTCACCAGAGCCCTGGGGTTTGAGCCAGACTGGGCAACAGCCTGTTGGAAAGTGTAAGGAGATCCTGACAGTGAATGAACTGAAATACACATCAAACCCACAGTGGGACTTCACCAACATAGGAGAGCTGCTTCTGAGTACCAGAAAACAAGAGCTGGTAAGGCTGTGAAGAATGGTAACTGCTGGTGACTCACAGAACAGCGTGTGTGTTCTTGGAGAAGGTTAACTGCAGGTCTCCTATCTAACCCCATAATTCTGGTCTAAGGGAAAAGAAGCAAATACTCAGTATAGGGCAGGTACCCAAGTGTAGAGTTCCCATAGCACTGCTCACACCCGTGTCCCCCAACAGGAGCTACGACACTAACTTACCACATCCGTGCAATGGGTAATTTTCAAGTACCTGCTACAAAGTAGAGAAAACTCTGAAACCTAACACTTAAGTGAAAGAAGTCAGAAAGGGTTGCATATTGTATGATTACATTTGCATTCAAGGTCCAGGTATTAACAAAAAAGCAAGATGGCAGTGATGGGAGCCTGGGGAGATAAAGGAGTCGGCAAAAACCACCAAGCAGAGTTTCAAACTGGTGTGACGGAACTTCAAAGCTTCCAGAAATGTTAACCATAGTACTGTGAATGTGCGAGAACCGTTGAGTGTGGGTTTTGTGGTGCTGGGCTTAGTAATATTGAGTTCTACGTCTAGCCCAGCATCTTCCCACCCTTTGCTGGAATTTTGTTTGCTTGCTTGAGTTTACTTGAATCAGTTTACTGTAGTTGTGACAGACCTGTATCTCATTGTGTAAACTAGTCTAGCATGAACTTAGAGCCATTCACCTGCTTTTGGCTTTCAAGTGTTGGGATTACAAATGTGTGCCATCATGTCCAACCCAGTTATTCTAGCCAGCCATGGTGACAGAGGCCTTTAACCCCAGCAGTCAGCAGGCAGAGAAAGATGGATCTCAATGAGTTCAAGTCCAGCTTTGTGCA
>JANHMN010000004.1:97192764-97267764 GCA_030674055.1 Rhabdomys pumilio | reverse complement strand
TGCAGCAGCGGCGGCGGCGGCAGCTATGCTGGTCCACAGTGTGTGGGGCGCCCTTGACTGGTGCTCCTGGGTTCTATAAGAAAACAGACTGAACAAGCCATGAGGAACAAACCAGTTAAGTAGCACCCCTCCATGGCCTCTACACCAGTTCCTGCCTCCTTTGGGTTTCTGTCCTGACTTCCTCTAATGATGAACAGTGATAAGGATGTGTAAGTCAGATACGCCCTTTCTAAGTTGCTTTTGGTCATGGTGTCTCATCACAGTAATGGTGACACTGGCTGGATTTACAGACACATTTAAAAACAAAACTGAACATCTTGTTGCCTTGCGTACAGTGCAGGTCCCTCCCTTTTTCTCTTAGTACATTTAAGTTAAGAAATTCAAGACAACTTACACACACACACACACACACACACACACACACACAGCAACACAACATTTTAGGATGCTTTGCACTAGGGAGATCCTCAGTAAAGAGATTATTGTGCAAGCGTGAGGACCTGAGCTCCTGTCCCCAGGCCTACAGTGTGGCGCACGTCTGTAATTCCAGTGCTGTGTCCAGTGCTGTGTAGGCAGAGCCAGGGATCCCTGCTGATTTCTAGCTAGGTGGTGTGGTTGACTATCTCAGTGCTCAGAAATGGTTGAGAGCAGTTGAGGAAACGCATGCTGGTGACCACCGCCTCCCTCACACAGGCTCACTCATACATTTGCACACACATACAAACAAGTGTTTTGTTTACATTTTTGAGGCAAGGTTTCTCTGTGTAGCCCTGGCTGTCCTGAAATGCCCTCAGTAAGTAGACCAGGCTGGCCTCAGATTCAGATACCACCTGCCGCTGCTTCCCAAGTGCAAGGATAAAAAGCTTATGCTGTCACTGCCCAGCCTCCTGTATATGATTTAATTTTGAGTTCTATATAATAATTTTATACTTCACATTATATTTATCAGTTCAAAAATTTTTAACTCTTAATCTACCGTACTTGATATTTAAAAAACAAGTAACTTGCTGGGCAGTAGTGGGGCACACCTATAATCACAGCGCTCAGGAGGCAGAGGCAGGTGGATCTCTGTGAGCTTGAGCTCAGCCTGGCCAGCCTGGGCTACACAGAGTAACCTGTCTTGAAAAAAAAAATGAAAAGGAAGGTAGGGGAGAAAAATGACTCTATTTTACTTAACCTATTATTTTCTATTGAGTATATGTATATTTATATACCTCCCTGTGGCCTATGTGTATGAAGTAATCTGAATGTACTTGTTAGATTAGATCTTATAATGTTTATGCATTATGCAAATTATGACCGCAGCAGTTAGTTTGTAACCATATATTTAGAAGGTATCATGCTTGTTTGTTTTTTTCTATTTCAGAAAGATGGTGCTACAGACAGGACGTACATCCTGGAGACTAGCCCAAATGTCTTGTTTTGTTTGATGAGTAGCCCTAGGTGGCCTGGAACTCAAAGTATATAGAGATCAGGCTGTCTCAGACTTGGAGTGACTGTCCTGCCTCTTGTCTCCTTGAGTGCTGACATGTGCTACCATACTCAGTCCAAATAAAAGTTCATAATATTTAGTTCTTCAGCTTAGAATTTAAACGTGGAGAATTTTTAATAAAAATTTATTGTTAAAAATTGTTCAAAAAATTTTTAACAAAAAACAATATGCCTAATTTTATCACACTTTTTTGTTGTTGTTGTTGGTTTTATTTCTGTTTTATTAAAGTCAGGTTCTTACTATGTAGCCCTAGCTGGTTTGGGATTTGCTGTATAGCCCAGGTTGGCCTCAAAATGCTGGGGGTAAAGACATGTATCATCATTCCTGGCTTTTGTGTGTGTGTGTGTGTGTGTGTGTGTGTGTGTGTGTGTGTGTGTGTGTTTGTGTGTGCGCGCGCGCACGCGCGTGCGCACACGTGTGCACATACTTACATTTGTTTTGAGATCTGGCGTGACTATGTAGCCCAGCTGGGCTCATACTTGGGATGCTTTTGCCTTAGCCTGAGTATTGGGGTTACAGATGTGTGGAGTCACACTTGCTTATATCAGTTTCTTATATATTTACTGAATATCTTGTTATTGTCTTGTAGAATGGAGATGTATGCATTTCAATTCTTCATCCGCCTGTAGATGACCCACAGAGTGGAGAACTGCCCTCTGAAAGGTGGAATCCTACTCAGAATGTGAGGTAATGTTTTATATATATGAAATGACACTCTGTTGTGTTTTGCTTTCATTTACTTTTTGGTTAGTTGGTTGGCTCTTTTTTTTTTTTTTTTTTCCAAGACAGGGTTTCTCTGTGTAGCCTTGGCTGTCCTGGAACTCACTTTGTAGACCACGCTGGCCTCGAACTCAGAAATCTGCCTGCCTCTGCCTCCCAAGTTCTGGGATTAAAGGCATGTGCCACCACTGCCCGGCGGTTGGCTCATTTTTTGAGACAGGGTTTCTCTGTGTAGCCCTGTGGCTGCCCTGGAACTTGCTTTGTAGACCAGGCTGGCCTCAAACTCACAGAGCTCCCACCTGCCTCTTTCTTCTCAGTGCTGGGATTAAAAGTATGTGCTACCACTAACCTGGCTATTTTTTGAGACCAGCCTCAAATTTCTGGGCTCAAGTAAACCTCTTACCTCAACCACCCAACACACAGTCACCTGCTCCTCAAACCTTCTTTTGGGTGTGTGTGTGGTGTGTCTCATTCTATTTGAGTCTGTGAACAGAGTCTTTCCTGTGTTTGATAGCTTTCTCTCTGGCTAGAGTATGAGGGGTGTGTTGGAAGGGTTTTGAGGTGAAAGTATATCCTGGTGATCAGCAGGCTAAGGAATGCCTCAGAATTCACACTACACAACAGACCTCACACACCAGATTATTGGAAGTTTGGGGGATGTAAAAGATGGCCTCTGAGTGAGGATAAGAGAGAGCAGGCCTTGAATGACTCTATAAGGAAGGTATGAGAGCATGGGCATAGGGAGAATGAATATTTAGCAGTGCTGACAGTGGCTACACGGCATTGGACCTGATTCTAGAGTGTGGGCAGTTCTTGGTTAACTGACACTGCATGTGCGTCATGAAGTGTGGACTCACTGAGCAGTGGTGGTTGGGACTCTGATTTCCCTCATCTGCTTCTTCCTCTTAGATTAAAATTTATTCCTCATTAGATCCCTTAACTTTTGTGTTTAAATTGTTTAATTTTTATTTTATATAACCTATAGATAGATGTGGGGTTGGCATGTGTGTCCCATACCTCAGGTGTTGAGATCAGAGGTGAGAACTGGAATCAGTTCTCTCTCCATCGTGTGGATTACAAGAACCCAATTTTGTTCATCAGGTAACAAGTTTCTTTTTTGTTCACCAAACTTGTCGACCCCACTTGGGTGATTCTGAGGAATTTAGACATACCTGACTTGTTATGGTTTTGATAAAGTAAAAAAATATATTTTTTGACAGTGTAGTGGTGCACACCTTTAACCCCAGCACTCTGAATGCAGAGGCAGCTGGATCTCGGTGAGTTTGAGGCCATCTTGGTCTACATAATATATGTGTAGCCAGCACTATACAGTAAGACCAGGGACTTTCTACATAACTCTGGCTATCCTAGAACTTACTGTGTAGACCAGGCTGGCCCTTTAGTCTTAGTTTTTTAAACTTTGTACTTTTGTGCATTTAACCAGAGAATCTTTGCTTTCGTACTGCTCAGCAGGAACTGTTAAAATGTCACAGTTGCTTCAACAGCATAAAGAAAAACTGTAATATGGCAGCTACTTAA
This sequence comes from Rhabdomys pumilio, assembly GCA_030674055.1. NCBI lineage: Eukaryota > Metazoa > Chordata > Mammalia > Rodentia > Muridae > Rhabdomys > Rhabdomys pumilio. The sequence continues at coordinate 97,264,013 of JANHMN010000004.1, read as the reverse complement.
ATTACTATATCTGCCATGTGTTGCCCAGTTCTCCTAGTTAGAACTGGGTTCTTTCCCTGGTGTCCTCTTTAAACACCTTCTTCATGTTGAAACATATAATGAGCACAATTTTAATTGGGTTATCTTTTGGCATTACTGTCTGACTTTTCAAAGAATCCCTTCTAATTAGCAGAGTCAGTGATAGCAGCTTTGTGCTGGCCAAGGAGCCAGGTTGTGCTAAACCTACAAATCCCATCTCTGAGTTCCTGTGTTCAGCTCAGGTTTTAAGAATGAGCTCTTTACTTTCCAAGTGCTCTTTGGGGGTGGGTATGTATGTAGTGTATGGATGTGTATGTATGTAGTCTGGGTGGGAAACAAAAACGGCTAGGCTGTTGTCTACTTGTTTGTTTACTCAACTCGCTTGTTTGCTTATATATTTATTTCTTAAGAAACAAGGTCTTACTATGTGGCCTTGGCTGACTTGGAACTTGCTGTGTAGACCAGACTGGTCTCAAATCAAACATCTCATTCCTTGCTTCTCTCTCTTGTACCTTCCTTGTTCTCTGTGAGACAGGCTCTCAACGCTAGCTCAGGTACCTCAGGTGTGCTGAGGTTGTACACACCTGTGCCACCCTCCTCGCCTGTTTTGTGGCTTAGCCAGCTGATTGCTGAAAAAGTTTTTTGTTTTTTTTTTTTGGATTTTCGAGACAGGGTTTCTCTGTGTAGTCCTGGCTGTCTTGGAACTCACTCTGTAGACCAGGCTGGCCTCGAACTCAGAAATCCACCTGCCTCTGCCTCCCAAGTGCTGGGATTAAAGGCATGTGCCACCATCACCCGACTAAGTTTTTTTTTTAATTATTTGATTTTTAATTATGCATTTGTGTCTCTGTCTGTGGGTATGTGCATGTGACCCAGGAGACCAGAAGAACTCAAGAGCTGCTGTTAAGTGGCCGTTGTGAGCATCCTGATGTGGGATGTGGATGGTGGCTCTTAACCACTGAGTCATCTCTCTGTCCCCAAAATATTTCTTCCCCCCACCCCCCCTCTTTCATGCGCACGCGCACACACACATACATGCACCTCTGTCTCTCCTCAGAAAAGAACAGGCCTCCCAAGGACGTCGGCTAAACATGGATAACAATAAGACTAGAAACAAACTCTCATACCAAACCAGTAGGAGGAACATGGTCCCAAGAGCAGGCAAGAGAGTCAGTTACCCCGCTCCCACTGTCAGGAGACCCACAACTGTAACATATACGGAGAACCTAGCACAGACCCACACAGGCTCTGTGGTTGTCACCTCAGACTCGGAGCCTCTAGGAGCCCCGCGTAGGTGATTCTATGGACCACGTTCTCCTGTTGTCCACAGCTCCTCTGGCTCCCATAGTTCCTTCTTCCTTACTTCCACTTACTCTGTGTCCACTTACTATTTGACTGAGTCTCTGCATGGCTCCATCAGCTGCCAGGAGCCTCTCTGATGGCAATTAGGTGAGGCACCGATCTCTGAGTATACAAGGCTATCAGTAGGAATCTTTTAAATTTTGTTTTGTTTTCCTATCATAGGTCTCTAGGCTGACCAGGCAGTATCAGGCATGGGCTCCCTCTCATTGGGTGGGCCTCAAAGAAGACCAGTCAGTGGTTGGCCACTCCCACCCGTCCTGTGCCACCTTTATCCCAGCACATCTGCAGGAAGAACAGATTGTAGGTTGCAGGTTTTGTGGATGGGTTGGTGTCCCAGGCCCAGCACTGTAAGCCTTGTTTACAGAAGATGGCCGGTTCCGGCTCCGTGTCCTCCATAGCAGCACTCGAGGTTCCAGGGAGTTTCCACTGTACTAGGTTTCCACAAACCCCCAGTGCTCTCCGTGTCCAGCAATCTCTCCCTGATCACCCCCAATGCTCTCCATGTCCAGCATCTCTCCCTGATATCACCCCCCCTCTATTTTCCTCCTCACCTGCAGAATCTATTGTACTGTTCCCTTCCAGGGAGATCCATTCATCCCCTATAGAGCCCAGCTTGTTACTTAGCCAGCCTCTCTGGATCTGTGCGTCTCAGCACGTTTGCGCGTCGCTCTGCAGCTCATAGCCACCTAGAGAGGAGTACAGTCAATGCTTGTCTGTCTGGGTCTGGGTTACCTCAGTTGGGATTTGTCTGCTATCTATTTGTTTGCAAATTTCATGATGCCATTTTCTTACCAGCTGAGTTAATACTCCATTGTATAAATGTATCACCTGTTCTTTATTTCTCAGTTCATGGACATCAGGTTGTTTTCAGTCTCTGGCTATTATGATAAAGCTACTGTGAACATAGTTGAGTGAGTGTCCCTGTGGTAGGATGGAGCCCCAAGAGTGGTGTAGATCTATTCTGAGGAACTGCCATATGGATTTCCAGAGTGGTTGTACCAGTTTGCACTCCCACCAGCAATGGAGGAGTGTCCCCTTGCTCCACATCCTCACCAGCATGTGCTGTCACCTGAGTTTTTGATCTTAGCCATTATGATGAGTGTAAGTGCAATCTTGGGGTCATTTTGATTTGCATTTCCCTGATGACTAAGGATGTTGGACATTTCTCTAAGTGCTTCTCAGCCATTTGGGATTCTTCTATTGAGAATCGTGTTTACATCTGTATTCCATAATTGGATGATGTGGTTTGTTGGTATCTAGTTGCTTGAGTTCTTTATATATTTGGATATTGGCCCTCTGTTGGATGTGGAGTTAGTGAAAATCTTTTCTATTCTGTAGGTTGCCCTTTTGTCCTTATAGAAGCTTTTCAGTTTCATGAGGTCCCATTTATTAATTGTTGATCTCAGTGCCTGCACCGTTGATATTCTGTTCAGGAAGCTGTGTCCTGTGCCAGTACGTTCAAGGCTATTCTCACTTTCTCTTCTGTCAGGTTCAGTATATCTGGTTTTATGTTGAGGTCTTTGATCCACTTTGACTTGAGTTTTGTACAGCACGATGGATATGGGTCTATTTGCATTCTTCTACATTTTCAACTGGAGACAGCCAGTTAGAGCAGCAGCATTTGATTTCTGAGTTTGTCTTTGTTGGATGGGTATTTGGTTTCTTGGTTTCTGTTATTCATGGCCTGTGTTTCAGGGGATGGTGTCTCACCAGAGTTCAGGCTGGAGTTCTCCAGTGTCTGATCCAGCAAGGAGGCTCTGCCTGAGTTAGCCTAAGACACAGTGAAAAGGAATGGAGGAGAGGGATTGAGAGAGTGTCACTGTGGTGACACAGAGAGTAGTCTGGTTTGGATGGCCTACCTGGAGTTCTAGCACTGGCAGCTGAAGTGGCTCTGGTCCTTTTTTTTTTTTTTTTTTTTTTTTTTTTTTGGTAAAAAATGACATTTATGGGACTGGAGAGATGGCTCAGCGGTTAAGAGCACTGACTGCTCCTCCAGAGGTCCTCAGTTCAATTCCCAGCAACCACATGGTGGATCACAAGCATCTGTAATGAGATCTGATGCCTTTTTCTGGTGTGTCTGAAGACTGAGACGGTGTGTTCACATACATAAATAAACTTTAAAAATAAATGACATTTACTGTGTGTGTATTTACACGTCGTGGCATGTAAGCAGAAGTGTAACGTAACTGTGGTGAGTTCTCCTCATGTTCTTTTCATTTCAATGATCAAGCCCAGATTATCAGGCTTGGTGACAAGCACTGTTACCTGCTGGGCCATCTCACTGGCCCCTGAAAACAAAATTGCACAATTTAATTTTTATAAGTTATCAAATATTGTGACCTCAATTTTGTATCAAATATTTTAAGGAAGAAAAACTTAAAAACTGACTGTAATTTCTTAAAGCCTGTACTTTTGGACACTCTGGATGTGAGTTTTCACAGTGGATTCTTCTCTTCTTTTCAGGACGATCCTGTTAAGTGTGATCTCACTGCTTAATGAGCCCAACACCTTCTCTCCAGCCAACGTGGACGCTTCAGTCATGTTCCGGAAATGGAGGGACAGCAAAGGAAAAGACAAGGAATACGCCGAGATCATTCGGTACGGCAAACCATGCGAATCCTGGAACTAAGGGATTCAATTCAAACTTCAACAATCTTTAAAACAATTTCTCAATTATATTTATGGAGTAGTAACCTAATGAATTTAGCTATTGAAAGAGAACCCAAAACAGAAACAACACAATAAACAAAGAGAACTCACTGGACAGGAGTGCAGACCTTCTGGGTTTGTTTTGGTTGGTTGTCTTGTGTGTGCATGTGTGTGTGTGGGGGGGGTGCAGTTTAAACCAGGCTAGCCTTGAACACAGATCCAGCCTCTGCCTCCTAGGTACTAGGATAGTGTACATCCTATGCCCCGCCTGTTTTTAGTGGTCAGCCACTGAGCTGAATGACTCACACAGAAGTGAAGGCATAGCTAGTATAAACTGTGAAGACCTTTAGATGCTACAAGAATATCAGTGTGAAGGCCTGGCATCAGACTGGAGCTTCAGGAGAGGGAGCTTCTTATGTTTTCAGTTTCTCCAATAGCCACGCTTCCCCTATCTATTGAGATTAGTCTTTGTACTTTTGGCAAGAAACCATTTTACACTTGCATAGGCAGCATTTTGTTGCAGAGCTGTTACCTGCCAATCCACTGTCATAGCACAGTGGAAAAGACTGAGGACGACAGGGCACATTGTGATGGGAGTCAGGCAGTAGGTGGAAGGAGGATTATGGGCAGGGGTGTGGCTCTGATGGAAGCTGCTGTCTAGCATCCCACCCCTACCACCCCAAAACAATGAGATTCGGTGACCTGGGGGATCTAGCAGATGAGAGGGAAAATCAGTAACCAGCTGTATGTATTTGAGGCACTAGAAATGCTGGGCCTGTAGCTCAGTTGTACAGTGCTTGCTTCCCAGCACAAAGCATTCAGAGCCCATATATAAAGCCAGTAGTGCGTATGCAGGAACTGACCTGTGCAGAAGCAAAGAATAGAGATCTTACCTCAAACAAGGCTAAGTGTTAGGCAACAGCCGTCCATGACATGAAGGTGCCTGATGGTTGAGAGCCTTGCTGTGATACAGGATATCTGTTGTATGTGGAGTGTGAAACGTGAGTGACAGGCAGTCTTGATTATGCTCAGATATAAAACTGTCCTCAAAACAGTGCCTTAACCCATGTGATGCCTTTGCCTAATAACCTATAACAATATAGTAACTAAGAAAACAAAGGGCTGGAGGATTCTAGAGCTGATGCCATGTGGGTTAGCTGGAGACTCTCTGAAAACCGTTCCTGTGTTATCCCCTGTCCAGGAAACAGGTCTCTGCCACTAAAGCTGAAGCAGAAAAGGATGGAGTGAAGGTCCCCACAACCCTGGCAGAATACTGCATCAAAACTAAAGTGCCTTCCAATGACAACAGCTCAGATTTGCTTTATGACGACTTGTATGACGACGACATTGATGATGAAGATGAGGAGGAAGAAGACGCCGACTGTTATGATGATGATGATTCTGGAAACGAGGAGTCGTGACATGTTCCTTCAGTGCCCCTGTACTGCCCTGACGTCTCAGGCCAAAGGGAGGGGAGCAAGTGCGGATCTACAGTGGCCACTCAGCAAAAACTTACTCATGGAGTGGGGAAGCAAACAGCCCCTGCTGACTCCCCTTGCGGATCTCAGTTTGCTCCTTTTTATGGACCTTTACTGGAGAGGAAGCTCCCTCCACAGAATGTCTGAAGTCTTGCATTCTTTCCCTTCCATCACTGTATTGATTCTTTTTTAAAAACAGCCACCACCCCTCAGACTCCCACCTCACCTCATCTCTGCAGAATGTTCACAGCAAAACACCTTTGTCTGTTTTTAGATTCTTGAAGAATTAGTCTGTTCAGGACATTGTGTTTGAAGCTGGGAGCCCACTGGGAGTCCACACGTGCTGCATATATTGGGTAGCAAAAGAAAATGGGAAAAAAAGAAAAAAAAAAACAACAAAACCTAAAAAAAAATAAAAAATAAAAAAAAAAGCCCACAAAACAAACTTAAAAAAAAAAAAAAAAAGCCAATTTGCCAAGGTTTAGCTGCTCCTTCCCATTAGTGCATTTGTTCAGCCCCGTGGTGGTGAGTTTTGTTTCTTCCCCTTCCTAAGGCTGGGCTGCGGTGGGCATCAGGGACTTACTCTTGCTGAGTCTGATGAAATGTGCTGCCTCTGTGAGACCACCCCAATATGGAGGCTGCAGCTACTCTGAGGAGACATCAGATTTTGTTTTTTGGAATTGATTGGGATCTAAAGCCTGAAATAAATATTCATACTTTACATAGATCTGAGCACGTGGTTGCTATTTATTTTAAAGGTAGGGTAACTTTTTCCACCAGAAAGTGGGGTGGGGGAGCTGTGCGGGAGGTTAAAGAACAACCCCAGTGTTGGCTGATGTCCCTGAGGGAAGAGTGAGGACTGCTGATGGCTGCTGTTGGGAGAGGATGCATCCCAGGTACTCATACGAGGTTTATTTAAGTAGCCAACCTTTAATTACTCAGTATTAACCCTAGGTACATGTGTTAAGACTTTGGTTTTTGTTGAACTGCTTACCTTGAGAGTGATAGTTGGGGATGTGTGCAGCTTGGGACTGGTTGTTTTCCTCATTGGATATGATCTGGACTTTTTTCTCCTTGCAATGTACTTCAGCCAAGGAGTGTAAGCAGAAATGGTTGTGGAGCTTCCCTGGGCTTGTCACTTTGGCAAGGCCCCTGCCAACCACAGGCAGCTGTTCCCATGTGTCAGTCACATGTGGCTCCTGTAGGATTGAGTTCCAGCAGCTTCACCCCAGATTTGAAAGAGGTTTTGTTTAGCAAACTGTCTAAGTAAAACCAGACTTCAAGGAGGATAGGGGGTTAAGATTGTTGTATGCCAGGGTCGTTCCTTATCCTCAGATCACAGCTCAGAAAGAACCAAAGGGCAGATGGGAACTGGGGAGGACTGACCCTCCTCTGTTAAGTAGACTACACTTCCTCCTTCCATGGTTCCCTTTCCTTTCTGATCTCAGGGTTTTCATTCTCTCTTCACACTCCTGAATGAATGCTATTTCTCAGCAGCTCCCTGGCTTCAAAAGTTCAGTCTGTTATTAAATGAGAATGTTTAGTGTTGAATATTAGTGAACAATGAAATTTAGTGAAATTTATTTCCACAGGGCCAGGAACACAGTAAAGAGACACTTTCAGTTTGTCGCTCCCAGATAGCCTGCCAGACCTATAGCCAAATCTCTTCTGATCCTTTCTTCCCCAGCATCTACTCCTGAAAGCTTATAGCCAGCTGTTTGGTCTTACTCTCTTGGTACCCTAAAAGTAATAAGCCTTTTGGTACTAAAGCACCTAAGTCCAGAGTATGCCAGGCACCTTGGGTCTGTGGGAGTGCCCTGCTGGCCTGTGCTGCATGCTGGCACAGGGAGCCAGAGAAGTAAGTAGAAGTGGACCTCTCAGCCTTTGGTGGGGGTGTGGCCAGTTCAAATGCTATGTGGACTTACTGGCAGCCAGAGGCTGTAGTCTAAACTGACTTTGGTCCCCGAAAACCTGTCCTGTGGTTAAAGTCTTGAGTGTGCTAATTTTTCCTTTTGGGAGTAGTTTTTTGGTGCAAGCAGAAATTTTGAGCAGAGTTGTGTTTACTTGGTTTGAGAACAGGCTTCTTCTTGGGTCTAATCCAGGCCTCACTGAAGGAATGCTCCTTCCTGTCAGGATTTCCTTATTGCTTCTCTTGCTAGCCCTACTTTCTCTTACAGGTCCAGAATTTTATTTAGCCACACTACTTTTGTAATCACTTCTTATCCCTCCTCTCCTGGCTACTATTTGCGGGTTCCCTGATGTTTGACCCTGTCCATTGGGAGGGGAACTGCCCTCTCCCCAACCCTGATCAACGGGGTTTACATTTACAACTGAAAAGATTCAGATGCAATTTCAACTGAAACCAGTGGACATCCTGACTTTAGTTTTCTTAGCTAAAATTGTAGATGGTTTCTCAGTTTAACTTATGAGACGTTTATCTGATGCATTTTGTTGGCTTCCCCTTTAGTGATTTGTCTCTTTCTGCCCATCTGTCTAATAAAAATATGAAATAAAAAATACCTGTATGGCTACTTCCCCATTGGTTGACCTCCCATCCCCTTGTTTAAGAAAAATTGTCACCTTGATAATTGCCAGGTCTCTGCTAAAAAAGCTAAAACCACTCTTAGGGCTCCACTGACCCTTTATTATAAACTACCTACCCTCACAGCAATACTTTAATGCAGACTGCTAAGGGCAAGGACGTTTGTTTAATTTGCCTGAAGGGTGTTGCCATCCGGGGCCAACAGAGTAGTGTTCACCTCGTGTTTACAGGAGTCAAGAGAACAGGCAGCACACTGCTCAGTCTGCACACTCTGGCAGCAGAGGAAGGAGCAAGGACAAAACAATGAGGCCCTGTTCCAGTTAGATGCTTGCCTTTTTTTCTGGGTAGGGTCCTAAGCAATGGGCCAAAAGTGTCTGATGGCTTGACCACTAACTATATATCAGTGTTCCATAAACTCTAGTGTGATCCCTAAAGTTCCCCAAAGCTTGAGATAATCAGAAAACTGCTAAAAAAAAAAAAAAAGGGTCCCACATGTAGATATGGCCAGCCTCAAACTAATCCCCCTGCCTACCTAAGGAGTCCACCTTTGCATTCTGAATAAGCACCCCCTTTTTTCCTCATTAGCCTGATCTGAAACAGTGGCATTGAGAGCCCCAACACTTCAGGAAACTGAATCTTGCCTGTCCCCAGCCTCTGACTTAACCAACAGTCATAGACAGTGCAGGTGACTGTCCATGGCAGCTCCAGCTTTGAGTCCAGGCACTTGGCTTCTTTCCATACCTGTCAGCTGGGGTTTGGACAGCACTATCCTGGCACTCCTGTTCTCTGGCCATATAAAGGTGGCCAGAAAAGGCACACGGACTTGACTTAGGCACAGCTTAGGCCCTGAAGGAGACAGCATTCAAGCAACCATCCCTGTGACATAGTGCCTCTCCCAAGCCATCGCCCATAGCCACAACACACAGAGACGCAGCTTACTTTCAGAACTTTATTAGGTGGAGTTTGGGCGAGAGAAAACCCTGAATCAATTGTCCACCTGGTTCAGGACAACTGGTATAGAGGAGCCTTTGTTTGGAGACAGGCTTTCACTGAAATGGAAGCAGATCTTTGATTTCTTTATAAGGGAGCTGACAAGCTGAACATCTCTGAGACATAGTTCAGATTTTTTTAAATGGTTGGTCAGAAAAGACAAGTCCCTAGGGCAGGACCAGACCCAAAGCAGAAGCCCTCGCTGTGCTTTAGGCACCAGGCTTATGCTGGACAGGGGTCATTTATTTCCAGATTAAGATTTGTTGGAAGGGGCACCATGACAAATGACAGAAGGACTAGTTTTTTCAAAAACAAGTATGAAGTAATTACAGAGGGAAAAACATAATGGTTCACAGGGAATGAGATAAGTCGTGATTCTTCATTGGTACTGACCCAGCCCCAAACCACCAGTCCTTCAGTGGCACACACCCAGCAGCCCACTGAGCTGGGGCCACATGGAAGGTCTGAAGGCAGAAGGGTGGGGGTGGGGCCTACTTGGCTATAGTAAAGGTGTCCAGACGGGGAGAGCACACTTGTATGCTACCCGTAGCCACAGCCCAGCTCCTCTAGGCTTCTATCACATTTACAAATACATACATAAATACATTACATACAATAGTGGGTCTGGGAGGCAGGCTTCCCACAGAGGCTCAGCTGACAGTTATGTCTCAGAATTCTAGGAAGGGCACCGGGCTCCCAGAAATGCACTCCATGTGTTCTCTCCTACCCAGAGTATACCCTGCCCAAGAGCCCACCCTCTCCTTTTCAGGGTCTAGTTTGTCCAGTATGGAGAGTTGCCGTAGGTGGGTTTGGAGGCTTGAGACTTGGGCTGCAGGGAGCTGGGCTGGCTGCGCTGACCAGAGCCACTCTGAGGAGGAAGAGGAGAAAAGGCTATAAAGGCTGGAACAGAACCCCAGGCCCAAAGTGGGGAGGCTGCCTCCATCACTGCGCTCACCGGGGCATCCTGCGGTAGGTGGTGGTGCAGCAGCTGTGAGTGGGGCTGCTGGTGGGCCGGCATGATGTGCAAGAATGGGGCAGGTGCATAGCCAGGGGCTGCTCCAGGGGCCAGGGGCCCAGTGGAGCCCAAGGCTGAAGGCAGGCTGAAAGGTGGAGGAGTCCCTGCATGAAATCCCTGCTTGTCAAAAGTCTGTAGGATAAAGATGACAGCAAAAGGTCAAGCTGAACTACACTCTTCTCCAACCCTTCACCAGGCTGAGCTGTGCCCTTCTCCGTGCAGCCTCACCTGTGTCTTGTTGTAGACAGAGCCAGTCATATCAGGTAAGCCAGTGCCTGAAGATACTGATACTCCTAGGAAGAAAAACAACTGTCACATAGGAGACAAGTACTCCAGGTTACAGTCCTGGAGAGGAATTGACACTACCTTTGCCAGGCCCAGAACCAGTCGACTTGTTTGGTGCCTGAGATGATCCACCATAGCCACCCTTGGTGTAGTCTCCTGCTGCTGTCCCCTGGGTCAAATCATCATAACCTAGCATGGCAGGGCACAAGAGGCATGTGTGGGCTAAGCAGGTCTGTCCGAGCATGTGCCCCAGTACTGGGTGTGGTGCGGTCCTTACCTGTGCTGTAAGTGTGCTGCCCATAGCCACTGGCCTGCTGGAACGGGGCCGGGGGAGTGCTGAGGGTCACACCGTGCTGCTTCGCTGAGGTTGGAGGGACCTGGTTGGACAAGCAGGGTAGGTTTGAGTGTAAGAATACGGCAAAGAGGTGACCAGCCTTGGCTTCAGCATTGGGCAAAACTAAGTCAGAACCGAGAGAACCAGTAGATTTGAATGTAAAGGAGCTGAGGAATAAACTCCGACCCTGAACCACCTAAGGCTACATGTAACTCAATGGGCTTGTGCCTACCCTCTCATCTGTTGCTGACAGATGCTGGGAAACATGCCCAAAGTTCCCAGCTTTGAGGAAACCACAGCCCAGGAAATGATCTGGAAATACTCACAAACATAGTGGGCCCATACTGGAAGGCACTGGGTACGCCTGTGTAGTAGGGGAGGCCGGTATAGCTGTAACCAGGTGGCAGAGCAGGATTCAAAAAGGGCTGCTGGGCCGTGTGGTGGGTCTGAGATTGGCTCTGCTGTGCCTGAGCTGGTGTTGTTGGAGGTGCAGGGGATGCAGAGTCTCCTCGGCCAAACTTTGTGACATCACCTAGAAGAACACTGACCCTTGTATTATCAGGGGAAAGGCCAGGCTAACTGTTATAAACAGGAATAGATCAAAATGCCAGCTCAAGTACTCACACCTTCAAAGACTACCTCAGCCCTCCTCATCCACCTCTGGCCTCCTATGGCTAGACAGGCCAGCCCATCACCTCCCCAGCTCCTGCCCACTGAGCCAACTAACCTGAATATGGATTATTAGCTAGATTCCCATCTCGGCTGGCAAGGGCTGTGGGTGCTGCAAAGGGAAATCCATAGTAATCCTAGGAAAGACCAAGGAGACTCACTGAGCAATGGTCTCATCCCACCCTCACAGAGAGCAGATCCAGCTGGCAGAACACGTATGCACACTCTGGGTGATGGCATACTCCCAGAACAGGCAGTCATCGAGAGAGCTGCACAGATAACAGTACGCTGCGTGTGTGCAGCTTAGAACCTCTGCTTTAGCTGACAACATGTGGGCAGACTGCCGAACCTTAATTCCTGAACCACACGCAGCCAATCACAACTCTTCACAGCACATACAGAGACTTGGTAAATGCTACAGGCCAAACCAACCTTACTAGTCCTTACTGTGCGAAAGACTAAAGGAACAGTCACGGGAAAGGTAAAAGAGACTGAGCCTAGGAGACTTAGAGGAGCAGAAAGCAGTGCTAGGTACACTTAAGACCACAAGTCTAGGCCCTAAGTAGTCTAGCCTCTGTCAACTCATTTAGATCCAGCAACAGAGTCAAATGGCAGGGGAGAATGGCAGGTCCAAGAGTGCAAACACAGGCCACAGAAGCTGCACTCTGATGAAGAAGCCCTGCCACTGTAGAAGACAAGAACGTATCAGGTGGAAATGGTACTCATATCCCTTAGGCTGCGAGTCTGGGCAAACTCCAGGAAACCATGGAATCCTCAGCTAGAATTCTAAGAGATACAAATGACAAGGAGCTTGCAGGAAGAGTTGGAGACAAAGGAGACTGGTAAAAATGAGGCCCAGAAGGGGGCCCTTCGCAGATGAGGAAATCCAAAGGAAGGCTGAATATGACCCAAGAAAAACTGTGAAGCTTGTTTCCACTGTGGACTCACTGGAGATGTCCTGTAAGATACCAAGTTTAAAACGGAAGAAGGAGGGGCTCAGTGGCTGAGAAAACTGGATGCTCTTCCAGTGACCTATGTGGTGGCTTCCAACTGTAACTTCAGTTGCAGGCATATGATGTCTTCTGTCCTGTGGTCATCAGGCACACATGGGGCATCTACATAAATCCTAGCCAAACTTGTATCCACAGAAGATTCAAGGAAACAGACTCATGGGTGTGGGTGAAGAAACAAGAAAGCCCCCAAGGATGAGTCCAGCTGTGTGTGTCACTTCAGGCTGCCTAGGATTCTACCCAGGGGTTCTTCTACATCCTGTTGGCCTCAGCAGGCCCTCAGCCAGCCTCTCCCTCTGAAAGGACTCCACTCCAGCAGATGCAGTGGAGGTACTTGCTACTGCAGCTGCATACTACGGGCAGTTGGGCAGAAGACAGGCCACACAGCCCAGGACAGTGTAGAGAAGACTGAGCACTGTAGCAAGCGCAGGCGGCCTGTGCCTGGGCAGTCCCTTCCTCTGAGAACATGAAAGAGCACATTCTGTGTCTGCCAATGACAGATTCCCTAGGAAGTATCAGGCTGAGACTGTCTACCCAGAGGACAATGCTGCTCACCGGGAGCAGGCCTGCCTCCTGCTTCCCTGCTGCTCACACTAGCTTGCCCACAAGACCCCATTACTTTATCCCCAGACTGAGGGTCAGAATACAGATAGCCGTGGTTGAGGTGAGATAGCAGCACCAGGGCCAGCATTCTTGTAAATAAAGGCGAAGGCTAGACCCAGATGATACTTTATAAAGTCAGCCAACACATGCCCCTCCTCCTCCTAGGGTAGAGCAGGGATGCTGCCCTCGTGGATGTAGCCATATGCCCAAGCGTGAGATGAAGACAGTAGAACCTTTCCAGGCACAACTGGAAAGTCTTAGATTGTATGACAGGTTTGTTTTCAGCTAGGACCTCAGAATATAGCCTAGGCTGGTCTTGAACTCAAACTTAAGTCTCTCAAATGCTGGGATTACCTCCATGTTCAGCTGTTTAGTTTTTGGTTGTTTTTTGTTGTTGATGTTGTTTTTAATGGGGCAGGAAATAAGAGAATACATTTGGCATGTGGCATGTCTTACAGTGAGTGCTCATGGTTCCAGAATCCCACATTCCCCAGGGATGAGCAATGACCGTTATCTTCCAAGACAATGGCCAACCAAGCATATCACCACTGGACATACATAGCGTCTCAAAAGTGGTATGGGGGAGATCCATGGTTGAGGATTCTGAAGGCCAAGCATAGGCTGTCAAGAAGGAGCCTCTGAGTCTCCACTGCCCAGGCCCTCACTGCGTCATCTGTCACTCACCACTGGCAGCCGTGACTGCAGCATCTGGAGCTCATCGTAACCGTAGATCTGCAGGAGAATCAGTGGACACATTAGGGACCATACACCAAAGACACAGAGGGAGCAAAAGCAGATCCACTCAAGAATGAGACTTGGCTCAGATATTACAGGAAAAGATCCTACCTAAGGAGAATCTAGAAGGAGAAGGATGCGTCAGGTATGAGACGGTCAGAGACAGCAGCCCTGGCGTAACTCACAACCACTCTCACCAGGGGGGCCTGCCCAGTGCCAGCACCTAAGCCAACCAACCAGGTGTCAGTCCTACTCACCGGATAAGCAGGAAGCAGCCCTCCAGGGCCCACGAGGTACTGATTGTGTAGCAGGGGAGGCACCCCTTGAGGCAAGTTTGGGGGTGCTTTGCCTACAGAGAGAAAATAAAACAAACAAACACAATGGATCACTCTTTTCTCAATGAGGCTCCTTGGCTGCTTAAGGGTGGAGGTACAGGTCTGGAAGTTCACTAATGAGGGGGTTGTAAGAGGCTTGGGGTACATACCTGAGGTCACCAAGGCTGTGGCCCTGGTACTGCTGCTAGGTACGCTCACAGTGGTCCCACCCAGGGATAGGCTGCTCACAGTGCTCACGCTCCCAGGCAGGACAACCCCTGAGGATGGGGCACTTGGAGCAGAGGTTGCTGCTGTTGAGAAGGCAGCCGAAGACATGGTGCTCTCCACGCTGGCATGCTGGCAAAACAAAAAGCCAAGACTTGTGGGTTGACTGCAAGGAAGATAAAGCTGGAACAGTCAGAATGACGGTTCTATGGCTCAACAGACAAGCAGTGGCCAATGCCAGTATTTGGTGACTCTAATAAGTTGAGGAAGCTGCTCTGTCTTAAGAATCACTGTATTTAGCAGAAAGGCCAGATCCAGCCATCAGGACAGTGAGACTGTCTCAGACAATCCAACCAAGCAAGCAACCTATAAGGGCACTTAATTGTTCTTCTAGACCGGGATGCACAAGTCAAAGGGTGCTGTGAAGATGGTATAGTGACTAAAACCATAGACTGCTCTTGCTGACCTAGGTTTGGTCCCAAGCATATACTTGGTGTTTCATAATTCTCTACAGCTTTAAATCCAGGGAATCTGAAACACTCTTCCTGACCTCTGTGGGTAACACACACATACATGGTATCCATACAAATGTGGGCAAACACTCATTCACATTAAAATATATATGCATGTGCATTTACATATTTGGAGGAGATGAATTCAGAGCATCCCGTAGTTGATATTTCCCCCTGGAAACTCTCCTGGCCTGGACTTCCTGACTTTGTAAAAACTTCTTCCCTCAAACTGTCTATCTCTAAGCATGGGAAGACAGTCTGAAGGCTGATTAAAGTGGACATCTACTCACTATCACTAGCAAAGTCCCCAGGATAGTAACACAATGAGATGCAACTTAATTATATCTTTTAGGCCAAGAGGCAGGACAATTAAAGATATCTGTGGACAGGAATTAGAAACAACCTATTGGCAACCAAGTGTTAAGTAAAAAAAAGACCAAGAAACAAACTCCCTGCTGACCAGATGTGTCCTATAATGAAAAGAGCACTCTCCAAGTCCTTCACATCAAGCACGCCTGATCTCAAGAAAAAGCACAGGGTTCTAAGGTAGCCAACCATGGATCAATCAATGTCCCCTTAACCATGGGAAGGAAGGTCTGGGTATACTGAGCAGAAGGGATGGGCACTTACGGTATGTGGCGTGCTTGTGGAACGTGTTGTATGTGCAGAGGACAAACTGTTCTGGTGGCCAGAAAGGGAGCTACAGGATAAAACAGAAGACCACATGTCCAAACAAGTGTGTTTATCCACAGAAGCAATACCTACCTGGTTTGACAGGCTATAATCAAAATCAATCCTGTCCCTGAAGATGCCTGGTATCAGACTTTATGCCCATAGAATCCTGTGACAAAGTCCTGATGGTCAGAAATGACCTACAGGGTGATTCACTATGACATACCCGATCCATCCTGGTTTCAATAAATTATAATCTTTTCTGGCTATCAACTAAGAGTTGAGCTTGAATTCCATCGGATTCTGAGCTCTAACCAAACATTTCTGCTCTGAACTAAATGGATCAAGAACTCTACCCAGAAGGTCTGGGTGACTAGCTAACTCCTTTTCTTGTACCCTATTCCAATACTATCCTCTGGGATCAGGACAAACCTAAGTCAGATACTTATCAACCACTGTTATTCCACATTAGAGTGGGTGGGCTAAGAAATGGGAATGGGACAGGACAGGCATTAAGCATGTGCTTGCGAACCTCTGCTTCCACAGGAGACCTGAGATTCTGCCAGCAGAAACATTAGAAGTAGTCAAGGTCTTCATTCCTAGTGACTTTGAAACATGACCACCCTATCAGAGGTGACATGAGCCTTAAGAGGAGCCCACAAGTCTGCATCCATTCCTTTTCTGTGACACACATACCTGCTGATCTGAGAAAGAGGGCTGCTGGACAGGTCACCAGACGGAGTCAAGGAGGGCAAAGTGGCAGTGTGCTGGGACGAAGAGGAAAGAAGTGCAGTGCAGGAGGCGGGGCTGGGTAGAGAGCTCACAGATGGGAGGGCAGAGGGGTCTGTCTTCTTTGGAGCTGGAGTAGATGAAGTAGCTGTAAGACATGTATCTCTTTAGCTCCAGAAGCATTCCACAGGATGGAGACACACACAGTACCTAGCCACATGCAGGTATGATGTACAGTGTTGTTTCCTACAACAGTGTACAAGCATGTCATCAGACAGCTCTATTTCTTGCAAATAGGACTACAGAACCAGATGTGATAGGTCTGGACAAAGAACAGAAGATGACACCTTTAAATTGTCTTGCGCAGACATATTTCTCCTATATCCAGAAGCTTGACATAAATACCCAGAAAAGCTGGGCAAAATTTGATGTATACATAGTGAGACAAATTTCCTTTCAAAAGCATGGCACCAGGGAGTGAAGGGCAGATGTGCAAGACCTCCCCAGGGCACTTCCAACCACTGGGCACCAGTGAAGGCACAGGTGCCAAGCAGGGTACATGGACACCTGAGGGCAAATGTGGAAAGGTCTGTTCATCTCAACTCTGCAGGAAGAATTCACAGCAACATGAACTCACAACCGCACAGTGGGAACTTTCTTGGTGTTTGTTTCAGGGATGACGCGGACACGATCTGTGGGGAAGGCTCAGCAGCACTATTACCGTCCACACATACAAATCAGATATGTGCTTGGAAACATCATCGCCTTCTCCGGGCAGGAGAGAGGATCTGCTCTCTCTCCTGCAGACAGACATCCCTGTGCATCCAGAGCTGAAAGCAGGCAGGGAGTTGAGCCTGCAGCTTGGTCAACTCACTTTTTCTGAGACAAGAGCTTCATGTAGCACAGGCCAACCTTGAACTCTCTAAGTAATGGAGGATGACTTTGAACTCCTGAAGCTGAAGTTGAACTATGGACCACCATCCCTGTTAGTCTTTTGGCCCTTTCTGGAGGAAGGGTGTTGTTTAGTTTTTTTTTTTTTCCTTTTAGACACAGGGTCTCAATTCACTATGTAGTCAGTTAGAACCATGAAATTCTGATTCTCCTACCTTCCAAATGCTACAATTAAAGGCTTCCACCAGTATACCTATTTGTATGTAGTCCTGGAGATAGAACTCAGAGCTGTATGTATGCTGGGTAGGCACTCTACTGATTGAACTAATATTAAATATTTTAATACTGCTTGTTGTTAGCAAGACAGTGTGGTGGCAGAAATTAGGCGTATGTAAAATAAATTGAGTAGGGCTATTACAGCCATGGGAGCTGCTATAATGTGGCATGGGAACTTAGAGAAGAGATCACAAAGTGACAAATTCTGGAAGGTATGAATGGCATAACGGGCATTTTACTGCGTCTTTGTGAGAGGGAAGGACGGGGTGGACACTGACACTAGGATCAGGGCTGTGTGGAAGGACAGCAAGGATTCAATCTGGTGTGGGTAATGGAGGAAGGGGCTAGAATGTTTTTACAATTGGGTTTGGCTGACACCATTTCAGCCTCAATCAATCTGACAGGAATGTGGAGAAGACTACTAGGTTAATGTTGATTAATTCATAAATTTAGAATAGAACTAATAATGGACTGGGTTTTTGTTGTTGTTGTATAAGAAAAATGACTATTTAGCCAGGTGGTGGTGGTGTATTTCTTTAGTCTTTAATCCCAGCACTCAGCAGCAGAGGCAGGCAGATCTGAGTTCAAGGCCAATCTGATCTACAGAGCAAATTCCAGGCAGTCAAGGCCACAGAGAAACCCTGTCTCAGGAAAAAAAAAAAAAAAAACCAAAAAACAAAAACCAAACAAACAAACAAAAAAACAAGAACAACAAAAGGTTTAAGTCTTCAAACATATGACTCTGAGAATGAAACTGGTTCTTTAAAGAAACTGGATGAAGACCCCCATGAAGGACTCCACCCCAAATTCAGAGCCCAAAAGGTACCTCCATGACTCATGGATGACTTTATAAAAGGGTCTACAGAGATATTCTCTTGAGGAAGAACAGGAAGGGAGAGTGAGAGTGGCTAGAGAAAAGCCTGTCAGCTGCACTCTGGGATTCCCAGGTGAGCCTGTGGTGGAGTGGATACAACTACTTATCAGAAAAGGTAGTTTTGGGGTGGGTGTGGTAGCATGCATTCTTGATCCTGGAACTCAGGAGGCAGAGGCAAGCACAGCTTTCACAAGTCCAGGTTGGCATGGTCTACATATAAGCTACAGGCTAGCCATAGCTATGAGTGAGACCTTAGAAAGGAACAAGTGGTTTCCAAGGGAAGCATGGAAGTACTGATCTTGGAGCATTAACCACCAATCAACTTGGGCTTTCCTGTCCGGACTACACCAGCCATAACAAGAATAAATACTTACTGTCTACTGTGTGCTGACTTCGACCACCACCATGTCCATTCTACAAAGAACAAAGAGAAACAGTTAACATGTAGACATGCCCAGACAAACACCAGGGGGACTCTCAATTGGGACTGCAACAACCATATGCACAACAGATTAACAAAGAAGCAATCATCTCATCTTTTTCAAAGATTTTACTTTATCTTATGTATACACCTATGTGAATGTATGTCACTCAGGTACCAGCTAAAGTTGGAAGACGGTCTCCGAGTTAGATGTGGTTGTGAGCTGCCTGAGGCGGGTACAGAATGGGCTCTAAACACAGAGCCACCTACCTCTCCAGCCTGTATCTCTTTCATTCTTTTGTTTTAAAATAAAAAAATATGAAAATGAGAGGCAATACAGCTAGCTTTAATAGATTACAATAAGTAAGCATTTCGAAAACCAGAGAATTTAGGAAAGAAAAGTACAAGAGGTTAAAAGTATGTCTAAAACAATTATTAAGTTGTTAAATCATATAATAAATAAATTTATAAATAAACAGTAAATAAATAAATCCCAATATAATAAAATTGCACGACCTTTTCCATTTTTCATGCAAATTCTATAATGCAAATATATAATTCTAAAATATAGGTGCAAATTCTAAATAACCTAGTGTGTGTGTATGTGTGTGTGTGTGTGTGTGTGTGTGTGTGTATGTATGTATGTATGTATGTATATTATAGAAAGAGTAACTTCCATAGCAGGAACCATCAAACTTTGAGAAAAAAATGTTTCTATGAAAACTAAGATGTGCTCTTCAGACTCGGCTCTCTTGGAGTTGACAGCACAGAGTAAGTTCTGACTATGCTGTCCACACAATGAAGAACCTAATGCAGCTGGTGTGAACATACCTGAGACACCATGGTGGACTAAAACAGGGATCTTTACAAACTGGCGCCCGCCTCCACAGACTGGGGAGGACACGCAGAGGTGCACAACTGGCAGTACACACTCAAGACAGCATCCCCAGGCAGGGGCAGCAGTGGGAAAAGAAGCTGACATTTCTTTTATATTAAGAATGTTGAGGGAGGACAGGAGACATGGTAGAGCAGAAAAGGGTCAGCTGCTCTTCCAGAGGGTCTGAATTTGATTCCCAGCACCCACATGGTGGCTCACTATATACCTACAGTTTTAGGGGATCCACCACACCTAGCCTGACGTGCTGAGTGGGCCTCCATGGCACTTCTCTAAGAGCTCCTGTCTACAGCTGCTGCCAATCTCCCAAAACCCATGCCCCACCCCCTCTCCTTTACAGCAGCCTCCTCCCAACAGCTGACAAGACTTATACTTTGTCCTGTTGCTTTTCTCTCAAACTGCAACAAAATGGTCCTCAAGACTGAATGGACATGGCCAGTGTGTGTGGACCAAGCTATTCTTAGAAGCAATAAGTTAGTGAACAAAAAGGACTGGAAGCTGAATACCTCATCCTATAGTCCTTGACCAAGAAGGTCCCCAAGGTCCCCAAGACAATGCAAACAATCTTCATCACTGCTGATGGATCTCATTAGAGCTAATTCTAAGACCTTACTTACTGCTACAGCTCCACATGACAGACATCAAGTGGACTGGGCTAGAAAACCCTACTACTAGGGTAGTAAGTAGCAGGGAGTAGTGGGGTTATCGCTCTACTGGCTAGCCCTCAAGGTACTGGGAGAGAACTACCATTAGCAGTCTTACTCAGCTGTGAGTCTTGTATGCAACAATTCAGCCTACTGGTTAATCATGACTAGCCAGTTATGAGGGTGACCAATGCTTTCTGACAGGGTTTGATGACTGTCCCATAGGAGACGGTTCATGTCTGTAACTGTGGGCCTCATCAAAAGCCAGTGCCTAAGGAGAATGGTACTGCTATTGTTTTAATAAATGACGTGGTGTGTCAATCAAATTGTTCCCTAAAGCACTACAGGGGGGCCAGCAAGATGGCTCTGTGAGCAAAGGCACCAACTCCCAAGCAAGACTAATGTAATGCCCTGAGACACATGAAATAAAAGGGGAATAACTCCTGTAAGTTGTCCTCTTGCTTCCACAAGTATGCAACACAGACAAAAACATAAACACCCCAACACACACACTTACTAATAAATAAACTACTACAATTTAAAGAATAATTTGCCAAACCGTTCGCTAATTTCAAAGGGAATAGCCTAAGCAAAAAACCCCAAAAACCCACTTACAGCAACAGAGCCTGGAGCTGAGTCTGGTGGGCTTGCAGAGCTTTGGTATGCAATCCTGGTATGCACAGAACTCTGGTCGTAAGAGGAAGAAGTTGTTACTGGGCTAGTGGAGCTCAAGGCCGAGCTGGTCAGAGTGGAGGAGGTAACGACTGAGGTTGTGTAGGTGGAGCTCTGTACAGCACTGGTCATTGGGAAAGAGGCATTCAAGGGCTCACTGTAAAGAGGACAAACAGGATTAGACACATGCTGCTGTCATCTGACAGCTTCAGTGAAAAGACAGAAGCAGTGCAGTATCATATTCTAAACTAAAGAGGCATCAACCACAAAGGTGCACTACAGTCTGTATCAGGTATTGCCTCTTTCTATTTGCAAAATATTCCACTGAAGGAAAATAGTGTTGGGAAGCTGTGGGGAAGTCAGGTATTTCCTTGATTGCCGGGGAGTGTAAGTGGTGCTGCTACTGTGCAAACCTGGAGTCTCCAGGTGGCTGTCACATGAGGAACACTGTAACAGAGCAGGATGCTCCACCACAAGCAAAAAGATAAAAGTGCCTAAGTGTCCACCAACTATGACTGCCACATCTCAGTGAAATGCTTGGCAACAGAAGCCCACACACAGTATGGATGACCTTGGAAACCTCTAAGTAGATGATAAGAGGCACAAAACCCACACTTTACATGACTCTGGTCACGTGAAACACCCAGGTTAGTTCTGACACACTTTGTCAGAGGGCAGCAAGGAGCGAGAGAAACCAGCTTGGGCCATAGCAAACTCGGAAACTACACACAGTTGGAAGCTGCACAAACCACTACCATGCTGTCCTCACTGAGCTCTTGATTCCATCTTGGTTTGCTTCGCAAAGAAAGGACTATGTTCAATCACAACCAAAGAAATGAGTTTGTACCTTAAAGACTTCGGGTACAAGCTGATAGGAATCTGATTACTATTTTCACTGGCTGAAGCTGCTGATCCAAACTCAGAGAGAGATGGCTCTGATCCAAATTCTAGGGCACCAAACTGAACATTCAGCCCTGTGACATCTGCAGCCCCGGGCATTTCCACTGCAGACACGGGAACCTATGAAAGCAGAGTGTATCAGCAACAGAAGGCAGGGGCTTACTTCAGGCCTCACAGGCTTACAAAAGACTCAAACAAGTAACTTCCTTGAGCTACACTGGCAAAAACAAATGAGAAAAAGAAAAGAAAGAGAAAGAGAACCTTTTAAACAATAAGGGAAACAGAGCAAACAACTTAATGGGTCACAGAAGAATGGTCCACATTAATATTACAAACGGCTTTCGAGTTGTTGGGGGAGGTGCAAGGAAAGTTGGTAGATGAAGATACTCTGCTACTTTCAGGGACGCAGAGTGATAAAAGCACTATCAGGTCAGGTAATGACACATCCTCCAACCATGAGATATCATACACAAAAACAAGATCACTCTGAATTACACTCACAGGCCTGCACTTGAACTAAGGAGGCTCTGGCTCCCAGCATGAATTCATTCTAAGAATTAGCCCAAGCACCTGAAAGATGGCCAAATCCTCCCAAAGCAATAGGCTAAGCTTGACAACATTTCAAGCTTTGATTGAACACACTGTGTCACAATGTTTTTATACTTATATTCCCAATTCACAATGGAATGCCTACCTTAGAAGCTGGAGGTATCCGGCGCTTAGGGAGTTTAATGTGTTTGGGCTGTGGTTGGTGGGCAGATACAATATTTTCAACAGCCATGTTAGGAAGCTGCAAAAGTCTGTTGACAGTAGAAGGACCATCTCCAGGTGTTGATTCTCGGAGTTTTGCCTGAGAAGGAAAGGACTCCAAACCAGGAGGAGGAACACTGACAGCCTGGGTCTGGTGTTGCTGTCGCTGGCTCAACTGGCTGAGAACTGGAGACGGTTCAGGCTGAGATTTGAAGTCTATAAATGTAGAAGGAAAACAAGCAGAAATGAGTTTTCCAGAGTTACTGTCTACCTTTTGTTGTTGAGACAAGGTCTCTCACTGAACTTGGAGGAACTCAGCACTCAGGTCACTTGGCTGGCCTGAGCTCTAGGCGTTCCACTGTCTTCCCCCTCAGTGCTAGGACTACAAATGTGTGTCACTATACCCAGCTTGGACATAGATGATCCACCTAATACAATAGGCACTTTACAAACCGAACCATCTCCCCAACCATTTGGTACACCTTTAAAAAGCTATTTTGATAACTATAATGTGTAAATGTTACAAAACTGTAAAAAATATGTGTGACAAGCGTGACCCTTTCCACTGTTCTCCTGCTTGCTGTATTATATAGAGAAGCAATCTGTGCCAAGGTTCTTGATCATCAAAGATACAGACATAAGCATCTGTCCCAGTGTCACACAATTTAATTTCGGAGACCACAGCATGTTCATGCACATTGGTTTCTTCCTTCACTTTTAGGACAATGAACTCAGGATGTTCAGTCTGTTTTTTTAAAACCGGAATTACATGGATGAGCTATGAAAAACCAAGTGGTAGTGAATGAACATACTAGCCATTTCACAATACAACAAGATAAATTGCCAATTACAACTTTTATCTCTTCTGGTCATATTGAATGGAAATCATGTGAAAGAAATGCAAACTATCTGGGTGTTTGGATGCATGCCTGAAATCTTAGAATTTTAGAAGGCTGAGGCAGGAGCATTGCAAGTGAAAAGCCAGTCTGGGAACAAAGCCCTGTTTAAAAAAATAAATAAATAAAAGTAGCACATCCCATTTCAACATGGAATGAGGCATTTGTCAGAAAGGCTTCACACAGAACACAGAAACAACATGCTTCTATCTTTAAACTTCTCTTCTTATTAATTATGTGGGAAAGCTAACAGCAGAGGCTGTTAATGGTGTGTTTAAATGCTGGCTGGATCCAGCATGTTTGTTAGCTGTCAACACTTTTAACTAATAAGACTGGCTTGCTGTGCCTAGAATATCTACAGAAACACGGTTTGTGCTTAACATCTGTTTTCCTTTATCAAATATGTAATTACGCTATCTGTCAGGCAAAGGGTGCCCGTGAATGAATCTAGCTTCCACTAGAACTGAAGGAGCGGTCCTCCCATGCATTACTTTTGAGTATAGCAAGTCATTTTATGAAGCACAGAAATCTGCCTGTCATTTATGCTAAGTGCAAAAGCAAGTATGTCATCAACTCTAGGATTGAAATAACCCCCACCATTCCCTCACACAAGCGTTCACGCGAGAATGCCTGCAAAATGAAAGCTTAATGGTACAGGGGTTTCTGGTAGAAATTTTATTTAGAAAACATCAAGTTCATACATGCTCCCTTTACAAATAAAGAGTAACGCTATGACTTTAATCCCAGCAGGTGAGAGGCAGAGACAGGTGAATCCCTATGAATTCAGAGGCATCCTGGTCTACAGTTATTATTTTTTATGTGTGTAGGTGTTTACCATACAAGCATATCTATATATCATATCTATGGATGTGCCCATCAAGGCCAGGAGAGGGCACAGCATTACCTGAAACAGGAGCTACGAACAGCTGGAGCATCAGCATGTGGATATTGGGAATCTACTCTGGGTCCTCTGGAAGATCGACCAGGACTTGTAACTACTAATTCACCTCTTTAGCCTTAATTGCTTACGGTTTTTTGTTTGCTTCTTATTTTTTAAATTTTTTTGACAGGGTCTCACTAGATATTCCTGAGTAACCTGGAACTCAGTATCTAAACCAGTCTGGGCTCAAACTGACAGAGATCAGTTTGCCTACCAAGAACTGAGATAATAGGAATGTCACAAGCTATCCACATGGCTTATGCTTGATTTTCAAAACAGGTTCTCCTTCTATACCCTAGGTTGCTCTCAAATGTATGGAGATCCTCCCACCTCCACCTTCTGAGTGCTGGGATTACAGATAGAAGCCACCATGAAATAGTTTTGCTCTTGTCCTCTAGCTGTTAATTATATGCAGACACTACATAATAAGTCCACTGACTTAATTTTCCAAAGCTGCATGTTTTCTCAGAGACTCCAGATAAGTCCCTCCATACTGTTCACATATAACACGCTCTGATGTTGACTTAATATAATAAACCAGCTCTTACCCAAATGACTGAGGACTGAGGGCTGGGGCGCTGAGGGCTTGAGGTCCCAAGTAGCAGTGGTGGCTGGGGGGCTTGCAGTGTCATTCTGCTGTGCACTTGAAGTGGCAGGAAATGGGCTCAAACCTGGAGGTTTCAACTTGTCCAAAATCTGGGAGTTGGAGATGTTCACCATTTTTGATTGAGCCAGCTCTCCAAATCCTGAGCCAAGGACGGATGACTTTAAAGAGATATAAAGAGAAGAAGCCCTTAGTTTTTGACTGCAAGTTTGCAAACACAGGTGTCTTCAGAAGGAAGAACACTGTGGCTGGATCATCTGAACAGTCCATGAAGAGACGCCACTGTGCCCTAACAGTCCACTAAACAAAACTGCATCCCGCCCCGATTCTGATGTGAGGTGAAGACAACAGAAACACTGACTACTACAGACGTAGAAAACAAATATTTGTTTTATCTATTAGTACTGATTTGTTCTTAATTCATGGGTGCTCGGAACCAAACTGCAAGAGCCTAAGTGCTCTTATCTACTGGGCCTTCTGTCCAGCTCCAAAATAAACTTTTAAAAAACAAACAGGTAGATGACAAAGCAAAACACAAACCTTCCAGAACTCAGATGACTAGGAACATCAACCATCTCATAACTAAGCAAAAGCAAATGCACCGCTCCGTCCTCCAGAGAGTATGTATCTCGGGAAGTTTGATCAAAGAGAAAACTGTTATTTCTATTATCAGCATTCTTCTTTTCTGAGACAGGGTTTCTGTGTAGCACTGGCTGTCCTGGATCTCACTCTGTAGACCAAGCTGGGCTCTAATCACAGAGATCCACCTGCTTCTGCTTCCCAAGCACTGGTATTAAAGGTGTGCGACACCATACCTGGCTATTATCCATATTCTAAGGTCTGAAATATACCAGTTAGAAAATTTAGAGTCCCCCAGAGCAGACCCTAGGTCATGGTCAGCTGAGGACCGTCAATCATGGCTCCTTCCTGCATTGAGGTCCTGCTCAAGCCCATCTGGCTCAAGTCTACCCAAATGTTACTCTTCACACACTGACACAGCATCTACCATCCATCTACTCTCATCAAATGCACGTTCACTGTGTTCACTGCTTTGCTCTCTGCAACACTTAGTGCAGGGGTTCTTCATTCAAGCTACTTCACTGAACCAATAAGACACAGAAAAGTATATACTAACTAACATACATGTGTATCAAATACATATATACACAGTATTTAAATACTAACCATACACATTCTGACTGTCTTATTTTTACCATTTTTATTTTTCTGTCCTATTTTTACTATTATTATTAAATTGTTATTTATTAATTTCCCTGATGGTTATAGATAAAAGCAATGTTTAGGGCCAGGGATCTTAAAATGCTTAACAATTTCTCAAGGCTTTGATTATAACATAAAACAGATTAATGGTTTAGCTCTACCTCTGACCTCAGCGGCCAGAGACTCTAGAAGTCACAAAAACATCACACCAATAGCAATGGAAAGGACACATCGATAAGGAAATGTACACTGATAAGTCAGTAAAAACCAAGGGTTTTCTTCTGTATTTACTTAGGACTAGAACAGACCCCAGACATCCCTCACAGACTGCACTCCAAGCTTCTAAGCCCTACCTGCCTGTCATCTTCACTAGCAATCTCAGAGTTCTTTCTAATGTACTGAAGACACCAAGAGTCACATGCATCTGTGGTGACACCATCAAGGAAAACACTCCAATGGAAGGTCCTCTAACATATTACTTGGCAATTTAAGAAAAAGCATGTTTTATAGATAGAGTAAAAAAAGTGCAAACTAGGAACACACAGACAAGAAGAACATTAAGTACAGACACAGACTTCGAAACAAAATCTAAGGGGAAAACAATCACTCGGGCTGCCTAGATGATCCAGAGGAGGGTGAGAACTGCTGACAAGCTGTTCTCTAATCGCATCAAGTGGGACATGGTCTGCACACATGCATACATACAAGCACACCCACAAGAAATAGAAACAAGTGAAAAAAGTTTTAAAAACTCACTAATAAAAAGGATGCCATCATCCCAGTTACCATTCTTTGACAAGAATTCATAAAGCAGTTTTTATCTTGGCCAGGAAACTCAGTAGCTAAATTCCACATGGAATCATCAGATATGTGCTTGGAAATCACCGCATCATTGTTTCCTGGGTGAAGATCTACTGACAATATGTGACTAGTTTTGAGGAATTAAAGGCAAGGTATGAGTCACAAATTCTTGACGACTGTTGCTGATAGGTGAATTCCTTAAGACCCAACTTGAAATAAAAGTGAGTTACCAAACTCTGAGGAGAATATGAGCTGGCAGAAGTGGAGTTTGCAGTCCCTGGTGCCATCTGATTGTTGTGCTGAGAATTTGTGAAGACAAGAGCTTGGCCAAAGCCCTGCTGCTGGGGCGTTTCAAAGGAGTTGACTTCCGCGGCTTGGGTGGGAGGAGCAGGCTTGTGGAGCAAGGCCACCAGATCAATGCTAAGCACATGAAAGACAAACGCAATCAGCTGTCATGAGCAAGTTGCACCAGCCAGTCAACTGGGGAGAACATCAGGACAAACAAAACTTAAGCTAGAGATTCATAAGCAAAACCACTGGATAACAGGAGTTTCAGAGAGATTAAGAGAGAAGCTGGCCACCAGAACCAGGTTACAGACTCAGAGTGAACTGCACTGTAGAAGGCGCTTTGGAATTGGAGAAGTCCCAATGGTTCAAAGAGAGGAACTGTAATAGCTTACAGATACCATTGCTGATCTCAAATTTCTTCCATTTCCTTTTGTTCCCCCTTTGAACTTTTGATTTTTGTTTGCTTTGAGACAGTATCACTATGTACACCAGCCGTCTCTGCCTTCTCAGTGCTAGGATTAAAAAGGTGTGTGACCTCCTCAGCTTTAATTTTCTTGAAACAGAGTGAATCAATATTTTTAAAACATTGAGACTTAAAGCATTAAGCTATAGTAGAGGTTTAAGTCTTAAATTTATTTATTTTAAATATCCATACATTCTGTATTCTGCCTTGTCACATATTTACACATGTATAATTTTCTCCCTAAAATACTTAAGAACAAAGGAATTACAAATTAGCAAAGACTCTAACAACAGAGTATCTTATAATGCCCCATGACCTTGCCCAAAAGACCACCTAATATTCTAGTTCGAGAGCATGGCCTAGAAGAATGAGGCCACAATAAATATTCACAAATAAAAAAATAAGTCAGCCATAGAGCGGGCCCTCAAGAGGGTCACCAGAACGATGCTCTCCAGGCCTCTCAAACCTTTGCTCACACAGCTCTCTAACTGAAACTCTCACCATGTCAGTGAGACAGGTTCTGGGCAGTTAATCATTCAACCTTTATTCCCATACTGACTATCTAGCCAGAGTCCTTTTTCTTAAATAAACAACCATTTTCACTCTCCTGAAACCAATTTCAATTTTGAGGCTAACAATCTAAAGCCTAAGTTAATGTTCTAATATATGATATCCCAGTATTCCATTCCATTCCATACATTAAAAGAGAAGCTTTAGTGAGCAGCTTCTTTTAATGTATTCCAGTGATACAAAAAAGTTATGTGTATTACATATGGTAATTATAAAACTTGCAACGTTACCAGAACCAAAGTACGTTCTATTCCAAAAGGTTGGTTTCCAAGACTCAAGTGAGTAACAGTACTGGAGGGTCTCCTGTAAAAGTGCTACAGCTGGGCTTGTTGGCACACTTTTATCCCAGCATTCAGGAGGCAGAGGCAGGCAGATCTCTGGTCTACATAGTGACTTCCAGGATAGTCAGTGCTATATACTGAGAGAGACTCTGTCTCACAAATAAATGAATGAATGAGCAAACTTTAAAAAGCCCAGGGTTTGGAACAGTGAGGTTACAGAATAAAGACACCACCCACCAAAGCTTGTCAACCTGATTCAATCTCAGGGACCCCCACAGTGAAGGAGAAAACCATCACAAACTGTCTTCTGACCTCTACTCACATGCAGCAACGTTCGTACCTTTCAACACAAACACACACACACACACACACACACACACACACACACACACACACACACACGAGCGATAAGAAAAGTCTTAAAAACCATTAGTATGAGGAACCCTTCATTCCAGTTTATTGGTCATTGACAAGTAAAGAAGTTGTTACCTTGGCCCAGGAAACTCAGTAGTTAAATTCCACATGGAATCATCAGATATGTGCTTGGAAATCACCACATCATTGTTTCCAGGATGTAAATTTACTGTCAGCATTTTAGTATTTATGAGAAAATAACTAAGACAAGAGCCATGAACTCTTGATGACTATTGCTAAGAGGTAAATTCCTCAAAACCCCGTACTGAATGGACTAAGACAGGCAGAGATGGCAGAAGTCTTTAAATCTAGTAATTGGGAGGCTGATGCAAGTGAATCTCTGGAGTTTAAGGCCAGAATAGTCTACACAGGTTCAAGGACAGCCAACATTACAAGACAAGACCCTATTTCAAACAAACAAATGAACACAAACACACATCATACATAATAACATAAGAGTGAGTTACCAAACTCTAAGGACAACAGTCATCGGCAGCCCCTGAGCCTGTAGTTCCTGGTGCCTTTTGATTAGTTGTGCTGAGAATTTGTGAAGACAAGGTTGCTCTTGATGTATTGGGTTTTTTATATAGGGTTTCAAGACCTCAAATTTATTTTGTACCTGAGCCTTTCTCTGGACTCCTGAATGCTGAAGTTAAAAGGTAATCAGCATCATGACTAATGCAGTATGTTTTCATATTTATTTACTTAATGTGTGAGTATTTCACTTGCATGCACGCCTCATGCCCATGAAGATCAGAAGGAGACAGCAGATCACCTGGAACTGGAGTTACGGACAGTTGTGAGTTGCCATTTAAGTGCTGGGAATCTTGTGCAAAAACAATTGCTCTTAAACACTGAGCCATCTCTCCAGCCCTCTCAACTACCTTCTTAAAAAAAGTGCCACAAGAAAATTCATTTAGTCAGAAATGTAATGGAGAATTTCCTCTCCAATATTAAAGACCTTAACTGTCTCATTTAGTTTGCTTTTTTTGTTTGTTTGTTTGTTTTTTGTTTGTTTGTTTGTTTTTTGAGACAGGGTTTTTCTGTGTAGCCCTGGCTGTCCTCGAACTCAGAAATCCGCCTGCCTCTGCCTCCCAAGTGCTGGGATTAAAGGCGTGGGCCACCACCGCCCGGCTAGTTTGTTTTTAAGAAGCTTGATTCAGACTTGTCTACTTCAAGACACATACACATATTCCCGGGCTTTAATCCCAAGAGTGTTATTATCCTGAGGGCTGCATACATACAAAGTTCAGTCAGTACAAGGATCTGACTTTGATATCCAAATTCTGTATGAAAAAAATCAGGGCATGGTGGCACTGGAGAGGAGACACTAGTTCTTAGGTATGCTGGCAGGGCATGGTAGCACCATAGAAGAGGCACTAGTTCTTAGGTGTGCTGTTCACTCCAGCCTTACTACTTAATAGTTCCCAGCCACTGAGAAACTTATCTCAAAGGAAGAAAATAAAAGTGGGCCAGGGACCAGCAACATGGTTCACTGGATAAAGGTGGGTCCTGCCAAGCTAGATAACCTGAGTTTGATCTATGAAACCCACATGAAAACTGGATATCACAAGATACCCACTGATGTCTAACTTGTTCCACAAAGCAGTTTGACACACAGGCACGATGCACATGCACAAACATGTATGCACATGCACATGTATGCACGAACAAGCACACAAAAAGAAGCAAATGGACAGACAGATGTAAAGTAGTATTTTTCAGGGCGGAAAGCCTTTCTGAAGAACAACACAGGGCTATCTGTACTGTAATCTCTATACACCTACATCTTCACACAGACACATACACACAGACACACACACACACAGCATGCTAATTTCTAAGGCCCTTCTTTTTCTGAAATTTAAGCATATTATAACTAATTTACCTATTCAAAATGATACTTAAATTAGGATGGAGACCATCTAAACCCTGAATTGCATGAAACCAAAGAATTTAATGCACTAGGTTTACTTTTTTTTTTTTTTTTTTTTTTGGGACATAGTCCCTCTGTGTAGTCTTGACTGTCCTAGAAGTTTCTAGACTAGTCCCTGAACTTCACAGAGATCCACCTGCCTCTGTCTCCTGAGGGTTGGGATTAAAGGCATGTGCCACCACTACCACCTGACTTATTCTTTAAATAATAAGTAATTGCTTTAGCCAAGAATAATAATATCTACCCAGAACTCTGGAGGCAGAGGCAGGAAGAATTCTAAGAACCAGTCCAGTCTGGGCTACATAATGAGAGCCTGTTTGAAGAACAGGTAAAGTTTACTAACGTAAACAGTCAGCTATGAATTATTATTAGGTTAGCATAATCTCTACCAAACTGCTAACAAATCATAAGAAGAGCTGTCATCCAATCACCACTGGACACAACCAATCAGATGTAAACAAAGCTTGCTCTGAGAGCAGTAGGGAGAGGAGATAAAGGGTAATAGAGGAGTGAAGGAGAAACTGAAAGATTTGAGACAAAATGGTAAATAATTTTCCTAAAAAATAAAGTTATAATTATCCTTTGAATGAGAAAAAAAAAAAGGAAGAAAAAAGAAAAAACAAACAAAACAAAAACAAAAACAAAACAGCAAAAGCCTTTACCTCTGCCCAGGTGTGACATGATTCTCTGCTGGAACAGATGAAGCAGTGAAGACTTTTGTTTCAGAAAGCTGTATGGAAAGTTAGGAGAAAAAACTTTACTCTGTTTATACAACACGAAACCAGAGCATGTTTGACTGGAGACCTTCAGGCATCATATCATGGTCACCAGAGTGTTTAAAAGACTGAAACATACAAAACCATCACAGAATCTCCCCAGGCAATGAGGCCTCAGCACAGTACACTGCAGGAGTGACCTCACATGACAGGGACCAGCCTCCACGTCCTAGCCTCAGCCAGACTTTTTTGGCAACATCAAAGAGCAACAGGAGTGCTGAAAAGCAGGGAATTAGGGAAGGTTCAGGCTTTGGTGTCTTCTATTTCATCAATTGATTAGTAATCTTTAATTCATTGTAATGCCAGAGGCTTATTATTTTCAGATTTTTTATGTTATGTTAATATTTGCCTGCCCATGTGTGCCCGAGACATCAATCTCCAAGTACGTCCTTGGAATACACATGAATACTCAGTTCTTTCCCTACCAATAAATATTTTTAAAAAATGTTTAAATTCTGACTTAGATTTATTATCGTCAACATTTTTCAGAGCTCATGGATACTCTGATTTTATAATTATCAATACTGGAAAACCCTTATCTAAATATACAGTTTAAAATGGCAGATGTTTAGGGACACTTTAGAAATTGCTGAAAATTGTGTTGTAACTTCAAGGCAAAATTAACATG
Source organism: Rhabdomys pumilio (assembly GCA_030674055.1). Classification (NCBI taxonomy): domain Eukaryota; kingdom Metazoa; phylum Chordata; class Mammalia; order Rodentia; family Muridae; genus Rhabdomys; species Rhabdomys pumilio. Next base: position 97,231,730 of record JANHMN010000004.1, on the reverse strand, counting down.
AACTACTGAGCAACTAAAACAGGAATACACCAGAGTTACATCCTAAGGAGGTTTCCATGCTGAGAATGACATCGTTATTTTCGTGGCAACCCTATATAGTTCGTGTAACAGACCTGTACTCACAGAACACACTGCAATTCATGACCCATGACAGCCCCTAACCTAAGCCAGCATTTGTCTGTGATCTGTTTCAGAGTCAAGGCTGCACAGAAGCCACATGGTGTACTACTCATTTAGTCTTGGGTCCCTGTCACCTGTGTTACAGCTCCCACATTTAGGCACATAACTGCATCCTGGTTCCCACTAACATACAATTTAAGGAGCTCAGGCCTAGAAATTAATTTTTAAAGGTTCATTCCCAGTACCCACACAGTTGTTAATGCTCATTGTTAACCAACTCCAGCTCCAGAGGATCTGATGTCTTTTCTAGCCTCTATTGATACTGGACATGCTTGTTGTATATAAGACATGCTTTCAGGCAAAACACCTGTAATAGTTTGAATATGCTTGGCCCAGGGAATGGCACTATTAGGAGATGTGGCCTTGTTGGAAGTGTGTCACTGTGGCCGTGAGCTTTAAGACTTTCATCTTAGCTGCCTGGAAGTCTTCTCCTAGCAGTCTTCAGATGAAGATGTAGAACTGTCAGCTCTGCCTGCACCGTGTCTGCCTGGATGCTACTTCCTTGAAGATTATGAACTGAACCTCTGAACCTGTAAGCCAGCCCCAATTAAATGTTGTCCTTCTAAGAGTTGCCTTGGTCATGGTGTCTGTTCACAGCAGTAAAATCCTGACTAGGACATAAGTTGGTACTAGGGACTGGGGTATTGCTGTGATAGGCCTGACCATGCTTTTGTTTGGCGGAATGTGGATTTGGGGACTCTGGAATGCTTAAAGTTGGGCTCAATGGGCTATTTATCCTAGTAGGAATGTAGAAGACGTTGGTGCTGAGTATGATTTGAACTGTGCAGACCTGGCACAAGAGGTTTCAGTGGAGAAGAATTTCAATTATGTGAAATTGACTGCTTTTTGCCCTTAAAGAGTCTATTTGAGCCAGGCAGTGGTGGCGCACGCCTTTAATCCCAGCACTTGGGAGGCAGAGGCAGGCAAATTTCTGAGTTAGAGGTCAGCCTGGTCTACGGAGTTAGTTCCAGGACAGCCAGGACTACACAGAGAAACCCTGTTTCAAAAAACCAAGAGTCTATTTTAGAGTCTAAGATAAAGAGATTTATATTAATTGCATTGACAAAGGAAGTCTGAAAAAAGCCCAGCAGAGACTTTGTTCTCTGGCTAAGTCTCATGAAGAGCATTTTGAACAAGCATAGCAAGTTTAGAAAGGAAAAATATAAAATATATGGTTCCAGTATTAAAGGGGCACCAAGAAGTAAAATGGAGCTGAATCCTATGTTCTAGGAGGTAACAGATTAAGGGATTTTGGGATCAAGATCCAGGATAGCCAGGGCCATATATAGACAGAGTCTCAACAAACAAACAAAAACCAAAAACACCAGTTTCTTTCTGAGATCCATGTGCTAGGGGGTAGGGGGACGGGAGGGGACTGAGAAGCCAGGGACAGAAGAACATAAAGCTAAGATAATAAACTGACTGAGTGGTCTGGGCCTTTGGTGAAGCAGAGATGCTGTGACACAAGAGAAGGGGAAGAAAGATCTGAACAGATGCCAGACTTACATCTTCAGTCCAGTCTTCTGTCGTCCACTCTTCTACAGAATTCTTCCAGGCACCTGTCAGGGAACAAGAAACAGAACAGCACAAAGTCAACCACAACTCTACTTTTACTCCTTATGATTTACATTTTTTTAGAAATTAAATGCTCTAATACGGTGAGTGAGACACACCTTTAATCCCAGCAGTTAGGAGAAAACTGTGAGTTCAAGGCCAACCTGGTATATATAGTTCTGGAATAGTTAGTGTTATGTAGTGAGACCCTGCCTATCTCAAACAAACAATATAAAATAAGCAAACAATTAAATAAGATAAAATACCAGGGCAGGATACATCCCCATGAACATAAAACTATCATAAAAGTAAAATAAAAAGTTTAAAGGAACACTATTATAATGCAAATCTGCCCAAGGCCTGATAGGAAGATTAAATCAGATCTAAATCTGACCATCAGATTTAGAGAGCAAGATTAAAAAGTATTAGCAATACTACATGGCTTCCTGCAGAGTTCACATCTCGTGCCATAAATACCATCCTGTTCTATGTCTAGAATTCACACAAATGAGGCCATGCATAATCAGGTGAGAAACTTGAATTGGTTTCCAAGCGCAAAGACATAATGCATACTAATAGCTGTAGGCAGGAAAGCTGAACACCAGAACTGCTGCATCAGGAAATGCAGGGGAAAGCCAGAAGCACTTGTTGTAGTAGCCTGCCATACACTCGGCAGCATAAACATGCCCCTTGTTGGCTATGGAACAAGGTGAGCTCAAATTCTTAACAAGTCTAGGACACTCACATTTTAGTTAGAATTTCATGCAAACAACTGAATTTCAGAAATGTTGTCCTATACCCTAAAATATATGGAATAACTTTGAGGACATCCTTTGCAGCCTGCAACAGTTATGTGTGGGGTTGAGCAGGCTGAGAATATAGCTGGCTAGTATTTACACAGTAGATGCAATGCTCTGGGTTCAGGCCCAGCACTGCAGAACCTAAAAGCCCAGGAGGCATGACTGAGAGGGAGACCACGGGAAAGATAAGAACTATTGAGATTTTGGTCTGTTGCTATATAGTATAATGCCAAATTCAGTACCCAAAGACCAAAGATCTACTTGCCTATGAGTACAGCCTCACATTTATCAGATTTTGTTATGCAAACATTGCTCCTTAATTTAAAATTATTGGTTAAATAAAAATGGTATAGACAATTATTGGAGGGATCAGAGGTAGGCAGGTTTTGAGTTTTCTGGTGGGGCTGCAGAAGAGTGGAAGGAGGAGGACTTGGGAAGAAGGAGGAAGCTGCCATGAGGGGAGATGGACCATGAGTAGTATCTGGGGCATACCACTGGGCAAGTAGTCAGACCAGCAGTTACAAAAGTAGATTAGGAGTTATTCCCCATAGTAATTGTCAAAGCCAAATAATACAACCATAGTGTGAGTCTCATTCATTCATAAGCTAGATTGGTTGGGGTGTGTGCGTATGTGTGTATGTGTATGTGTGTGTATGTGTGTGTGTGTGTGTGTGTGTGTGTGTGTGTGTACAAAGAACAATGTAAACATATGCTTGTTTTTGACATGAGTCTCCTTCCTCCTCCCTTCACCTGTCCTTTCCCTCTTTCTTTTTTGTTGTTGGTTTTTTTTTTTTGAGACGGGATCTTGGTTATCCCAGAACTCCCTCTGGAGACCAGGCTGGCCTTGCACTTGAAGAGATCCACCTGCCTCTGCCTGCAGTGCGCAAGCAACTTGTAAGGGTCCGTTTGCTCCATCTTATGGGTCCCCAGTATCAAACTCATGAGGATTGGAGACCTGTTCTGTTACCCAGAAGGCTCAAAACTTGGTTTCTTTTCTTTTGAGGCTGGCCTCAAACTCCATTCAACCTGTACCAATGGACCACACCTCCTTATTTAGCACTTGGGTAAAACCTAGACCTTGAGAAGTCTATGTGAACAGCCTATCAATCAATGATATACTCAGTTCTGTACGATACTTAACTTTGCAAAATTTCAAAACAAAACATTCTTCATACCTTTAAGTCCATAAGAACTTTTATTCGGCAGCTCCTGAGATATACTGTGAGGCTTTGCCAGCCCTTCTGTCAATCAAAATAAAGGTAAGTTTTTAGCATATGAAAACAAGAGAAATTGATCAGCCCACTAAATACAGTTAATGTATTATTACAGCAGTCCTTCTTCATGGAGGGAGCAAGCCCCAAAAGCATTAAATGGAAAATTCCAGAAACAAAACATCAACGACACTCATATAATACTTATGATAATTTGTATTTCATTGAATTGGTTCTAACTGTTAAATGTCTTACTGTGCTGGATTGATACATTAAACCATTAGGGCCTGGAAGGTGGCTACGTGAGCACTTGCTGTGGGCCTGATGCCCTGAGTACACTCCTGGAATCCACTGGTGAAAAGGCTTCTTTGTGACCTCCAATGCTTGTGGGTACATACTCCCACTCCCTCACAAAATGAGGAGGAAAATCAAAACGTAGAGAGCACATGGTTAAGACACATGGTACCAAATTCTGGTTTCCACAGGTATGCACTTGGGCACAATAACACAGACCGAAATTCTTGATGACTCATGAGGATTGGGGACTCATTAAAATTTGCTGTCTTCTTTGTGAATGTGTATAGGCCTCGCTTGGGACCATTTTCTCACTTAGGATTGCTAGGCTGCATTCACTGTAATGAAGAACACTGAAATAGCAAATCTTTGTCCCCATCAGCTAAATAGGAGACTCTTGATTCCCAATAGAATATACTGTCAATCTGTCTGTTTACACTTCTACTAGCTGCACACTGCCTAATAACTGTAACTTGAGATTAAGTTGAGTTCTTGTTTGTTTCTTCACAATTGTTCGAACCACTGTAAATACTCTTCCATAAGGTTTTTAGAATGAATGCGAACGCCTGCTGAGACCTGAAGTCTGACCTGTACTTGAGCTGTCTATCTATCACCACCCATCAACGTGTGGGCAAACAGTACTGCTACTGCGCTATGTGAGCTCCAACTCTCAACATGGTCCTCAGTTTTGGGAAATCTACAAAGAAAAACTGTTGCATATTCTCCACAAATATTCATGTATAGTACTGATGTTTTTCCTCTTCAATGCTAGGATTACATCCCAGGGCATCGCACATGGAAAGAACACAATCTACCACAGAGCTACATCCCCAGCTATAAAAGAAGTTAGGGTTTTGAAATTATGATCCATTTTTATTCATTCTGTAATTACTTATTACTACTAGAAAAATACCATCACAATTTTAATTGTGGCTACAATTCTGTATGCATTTATTAAAATTCAACTTGCTCTGCCACTAAAAATTATTAAATTTTACTATAAATTAGATCTCAATAGGTCAGCAAGATAGCTTAGCAGATAAAGGTCCTTGCTTGCTGCCAACCTTTATAAAACTGAATTTGATGACACCAGGATCCACACGGTAAAAAGAACTGACTTGTAAGCTCTCTTTTGCTCTCCATAAGAATATCTACATGTTCACACACATACATGCAAATAAGTGTAAAAAAACAATAACACCTAAAAGTTAGTAATAAATCCAGAGCTAGAAGAGCTCAGGCAGAAAGAAGACTTCCCATGAGCTTCAGACTGGCCTACTCCACAGTATGAATTTCAGACTAGCTTGACTCTAGTTAGTCCTTCAAAATAACAAACTTAAAAAAAAGCATGTCCTCCCCCACATACACCCCCAAAACAAATAAATTACTTATTAGTAAATCTTTTTTTCTGAGTCAGGGTCTCATGACCAGACTGGCGTCTGAGTTTTGTAATTTGACTTGTTAAAGATACTGGAAGTTTATGAGAAGGATTACTACAGATTACTAAATTCAAAGATAGGAGTCAGTTAAAATTCAAATTTGTAATAGGGTTTAAAATGTGTTCTTTGGAGCTAGAAAATTCATGCAGTGGCTAAGAGCACTTACTGCTCTTGCAGAGGACACAGATTCAATTCTTGGCACCCATACTGTGTTCACAACCTGCTGCAACTCAAGTCTCTAGGGATCAATACCCTCACTGGTCCTGTGGGCTCCAGGCATGCATATGGTACACAGACACATAAAGGCAGAAAGAGCATTCATGAATAAACTTTTTTTAAAAAAATGTTCCATGCCATTTCTATTTCACCCAATATTGTTTATACATTTTTCTAGATTGAAGTTTGTTGATCTCATGTTACCATTAAATTTATTCCTTGACATTTGATGTTTTCTGTTTGTTTGATCAGGCGGTATCAGGGATTGAACCCGGGGCTGTGTATGGTGAGCAATCCCTTTACTGCTCCACGGTTATTATCATTTTTGTCTTACTATACTCTACTTTTTAATAGCTTGTTAATATTAATAAAAGCACACAGAACTTCAAAGCTATTGATATCAATTTATCTTTTTTTTATAAGAAATGGTTACCCAGTGAGTTCAAAGACAGCCTGGATAAGATCCTGCCTAAAAGCAAATCAATCAGACAACAAAAGCCAGTGAAATAGTAGGGCTCCGCCTTAGCACCTTTAACCCCTCTAACTGGAATACAGACACCCTTAACCCTCAACAGTGAAGGTAAAGTCAGTAGAAGGAAGCACCCAAGCTGGAAAGTGATGTCTGAGAGGCAGATAAAGTGACAGTCAGAGAAAGATTTGACAGAATAGTATATGCCCAACTCTCAGGAGGAGAGAGAGAAAAGAGGCAACATGAGAGAGCACTGTAGAGGGAGAGAGGTTCAGGTTACAGAAACAGATTCAAGAAAGAACAAGCTAGACACATGTGAAGACAGAAGCAGCCAGCAAATAAGAAGGAGCCAGATTAGAACAGACTGCTAAAGTTAGTTTGAGGCCAAGCAGAGCAATGTAGTCAGAAGCCGAGAGAGAAGACATATTTCAATCAGCGTGGAGAGGAATTTGAGCCAAAACAGCTAAGTTAAACCAGCCAACAAAACTTCAGAAAAGGCTAGAAAGGGTGAGCTTATTCAGCAGCAAGTCTAGACTAAAAACATTCTTGGCCTAGGTTAGCAGACGGAGGCAGTGAGCTTCAGAGACAATCAGAACTGGAGAATAAAAGTTACTATTACATACAGAAGGAAGGTGAGCTGTTATAAACTTGAAGTGATTTCCTTACAAATTCTGCACATGTATAAAACAGCACATATAAAATGCTGAATCACCAATGTGAATTTATATATGCTGCCTCTTATTCACAGTGAGGGATGAGGTAGATCAACTTCATCAATGAGATTATTACTTTTCCAGATAGGATTATTATTTTCCATTCCAGATTACTATTTTCCTTGTCCATGTTGGCTTGGTACTGTACTGTAACTCCACGGCCTCTTAACTCACAGTGATCCCTCCTCTCTCAACCTCCCAGGTGTTGGAATTATAGATAGAAGGCACTACATCTGCTTGTCAATGAGATTTTCCATTGAGAGGCTTTGAAGTAACACTTAAGTAAAAGGAATTGGAGTGTTCTTCATCCAGCATGCTTACATAAGAACATAAAACATTTCTTTAGACAAGGTCTCACTCCACAGTCCAGAATGGCTATGAACTCACTGCAATCCTGCTATTACAGACCCCCTCCCAATTCGGGGAATTACAGCCATGACCCACCATACTCAGATAAGAACAATTTTAAAACCAGCTCTAGGGGCTCAAGAGATGGCTCAGCAGTTTTGGATGCTTGCTTCTCTTCCAGAGGCCCTGCACTCAGTTCCCAGCATCCATGTTAGTCAGATAGGTCATGATACCTGAAGCTATTGCTCTAGGAACTTGGCACCCTCTTCTCATCTCTACAAGCACCCAAACTCCCATGCACTCCTCCACCAAGAGACAGACAGACAGACATGAGCACACCCTGTCTGCATACCCACCCCCCAACCAATCCTAAAAGAGTCTCTCAAGATGGGTGTGATGAGTCTTGAAATCCCAGACTGCTAGAATTTGAGACAAGAGGACAACTGAAAATTAAAGACCAGCTTAAGCTACAATGAGACTATTTCTCAAAAACAAGACATAGAACAAAGACTTCTAACAAAAACAAAACAAAAAAACACTTACCAGGTCCCTCATCTGTACCATTCTGAGTAGCTTCCCAAACTACCAACTTTGTCCCGCAGCCATCTGTAGACATGGACTCTGAATAGTCTGCAGGATTGAACGTCCTGGGGAGGGGTTGAAGTAAAGAAACAAGCAACTAAAGCAAGCATCAAAATTACAAAATAAACTGTAAAAAATATATCAAACTTTGCCAGCATTGGGGAGGCAGATCTCTGAGAGTCCAGGCCAGTCTGGTCCATATAGCAAGCATCAAGACAGCCAAAACTACATACACAGACTCTATTTCTAAATAATAATAATAATAATAATAATAATAATAAAAAAATTCAAAACAAAATAAGCTCAAGTCCCTTCAAAGAGCTGCTATGAAAGACTTCTCCCTCCTAATATTGGATAATGGCTAACTCCTTAAGCCACTGTGATGTAGGTATTTTTTAAACACTTTTTGTACCTATAACGAAGATCTTTGTTTGTTTGGGTTATACTGTTTTATTTTGTTTTTAGATACAGTCGTTCAATGTAGCCCTGGCTGTATTCAAACTGAATATATAAGCCAGGAGTGGCCTTAAACTTACAGAGATCTGCCTACCCCCTCTCCCCAAATGCTGAGCTTAAAGGCTTGTGACACCCCGACCAGCCTCATAAAAAAATTGTTTTATTTAGTGTGGCTACTCCACATGTGCCACAGCACACTTGCCTTCTACACCTAAGGTCCCAGGTTCAGAACTGAAGTCTTAGTAAGAAGGACCTCTGCAAGTCTCAAACTCACATAAATATGCCTGACTCTACCTCTCACATACTAAGACTAAAGACATGAGCCTTATCATTCTTGAAGACAGGCTATGTTTCATGTATCGAAGGCTGCCTGTAAACTATGTGACTAACGATGACCTTGAACTTCTGATAGTGTAACTGGACCCCAGACCTTAACACAAGGGAAACCATGACAGAAGGACCATTCCGGTTTTGAACCCAGCACACAGTCAGCACCACCTAGCCCATTTTGCTTTGGGAAAAGTCCCTAAATATACTGACCTTGCTTTGGCTTCTGTAGTTCTACTTCTGGCTAACTGAAGTGTGTCAACCCAGGAATGCAGATTTTGTGATTAAAAGCCCATTCTGAGAAATGCTTAGGGCACCAACTCTGTCTTATTAGAGTAGTTACTAATAAAAGTTTCTATTGGCTTGAACTGTGTCTGAGTGGTCTTCTCTAGTGGATATCTCCTAACAATACTCCTATACCATTATGCCCATTTTTATGGTGTGCTGGGGATTGAACTTTTTTTTTCCTGTGCTAGGGAGGCACTCTATCAACTACATCTCCAGCCAAGCTTACACATCTTCCACAAAAGTTACTTCAGGATCATCTACCCACTCTTGTATAAATGGCCTTCAAGTTTCTACAATATGGTCTTTGGCATCCTAAAAAGTTATGAAGACCTGGAAGCCCTTCCAGTCTAGAAAGAATACCATTGAAAAATTCCAATGAAGCAACTAGAGAGAAGGTTCAAAGTGGTTAAGAGCATTTGCTGCTCTTGGAGGCAGGTTCCATACCGAGCACCCACTTGAAAGCTCAAAACTGCCTGAACTCCAGTACCTAGGGAACCTCTCACAGACACCTTCATGCCCATGGTTCACAAACATATACTCAAATCTACACATAAAATTACATATTTTAAAAAAGTCCCAACAAGAACTAACATATCAAGAGTGAACATGTCTCCTTCCCTTTCTGTCAGAATTGAAGCATGGATTGTCCTGAAACTTGCTATGTAGACTGAGCTAGCCTTGAGCTCACAAATGTGCTGGTCTCTTGCCTTAGTCTTGGGATTAAGGAAGGGTCTGTCATTACACCAAAAGATTCTTTTTATTTTCTGTTTCACATGATATACACACACACACACACACACACACACACACACACACACATATATATACATATATATATGTATATATATATATACACATATATATGTATATATACATATATATATATATATACCATGTGAACGCTCCCTGCCCACAGAGTCCAGAAGAGTATATCTGATTCTCTGGAACTAGGGTTACAAATGGTTGTAAGACATGATGTAAGGCCTGGGTGCTGGAACCAAACCCAAATCCTCTCCAAGAGCAGCAAGTGCTATTAGCCAATGAACCATTTCTCCAGCACCCTCACCTGTGGATTTGAATAGAATTCTATTCCTCATCTATGGATATAGCTAAAGAAATGTTTTGTTCACACTTCACTGTATTATCACTAAAAGGGCTGGTGAGATGGTTCAGAGGTAAAGGAACTGGACTGACAGGCTAAATCCATGTTACAGTGTACACAGAAGAACACGAGGTAAACAGAGATGCTACCAGTTTAAAGGCTAGGGTTCCATATTCAGCTTGTCTTGCCATGCACAAAAGAAACAATGAAAGAAAACCTAGAAATAATAGTAGCTAATTATAACACCTACCTGGAATGCTCAGCCTTTACTCCTACCACTCAGGACAAAAGCCATCATTTTTACATAAACATTTCATGTAGAATAGCTAGGTTGAGCAGCACCTGTGCAGTGGCTTTCAACTAGGCAGCTAAGGACATAGCATTATGCACATAGGCCCACTCCCTAGGGAACATGCAGTGTCTGCAGACATTTTAGTAGCTGTTAGCGAAGGATGATGTCACACCAGTGTGCAGCCCATCTACCACACCAATAGTATGCAAGCAAACTGCCAGCAGTGCAGAGGCCTCAATCCCGATTTAGCATCTACTGCAACAAAACACTACTTTTATTACTGTTAGGAAACCCTCCAGAAGTACAATAACCTCTAATTGGGATAAATTATAGACAGGTCAGAGGCAGATAAACTAGAACAACTAGGAATAGGATGGCTGTGACTTACCCCATGCTTTGAGCGGAGAACCTTCCTGTCCCTCTGCCCCTGCCACGTCCAAACCCTAAAAACAAAAACAAGCAAACAAACAAACAAAAAACAATTATAATATATAGTTGTATTTTTATGTCTATATTATTGAATGATTAAATGAAGCACCCATCTGGGCTACAGGGTGACTTCTCAACCATCACAGACTACAATATGATCCTTCCCCCCACCCTCACCCCCCAAAAATACAAACGCTGGAGAGATGGCAAAGTGGTTGTTAAGAGCACTGGTTTCTCTACCACAGGACCTGAGTTCCATTCCCAGCACACACGTGGCAGCTCACCCCTTTCTCAGGGGCATCTGATGCCCTCTTCTGACCACCACAGGCATTGCATACACATGGCACACAGATACATGCAGGCAAAACATTCATACACATAAAACATTTTAAAATATAAATAAATTATGCCTTGGCAATGGTGGTGCATGCCTTTAATACCAGCAATCGGGAAGCAGATCTCTGAACTGGATGCCAGTCTGGTCTACAGAGCAAGTTCCAAGACAAAGGAGAAACCCTGTACTGAAAACAAAACAAACAAAACAAAAAGCCCAAACCTCCAAATAAATAATAAGCTATCCTTGCACTGTTGGTAGTGTAACTAACTATGTACATCAGAACTGTTCATACCTCTGCCTCTGCTTCCCAAGTGCTGGGGTTACATCTGTACACCACTATAATTAATTATAAAACTGGTTTTCACAATTCATCTGAAAATAACCAAAAGGATTGTTCAAAGTGACATAATCCAGGATCTGAGGTGTGGCTCAGTGGTGGAGTACATTCTTACCAATGACAGGCATCCTTCATTACCAAAAATAACAAAACCAAAGCAAAATGTAAAAACAAAAGAACCCAGCATAATCTGAATGGTTCCTTTACAGCCATTTTAGAGAACATTCATTCATAATGCATTTCCACTCATCCTTAAAAGCCAGGGCAGCAGCCACTGGACTGGTCCTTCTCCTCCCTCACCTCTGCCTCGGGCTCGCTTGCCTCGATCCGCAGGCTTGTCTCCCTGGCTGCAATCAATCCCGTTCTCTTCACCTTTGACTAAAGAGGAAAAAGCAGACATGTCAACTTTTCATTTTCAAACCTCTTACCAAGAACAAAATGTACAGAAAGAGTCAAAAACTCAACACTCTCTTCTAATCCCACAAATTCAAGGCCAGCCTGATCTAAATTCTAATGAGGACTACATATGGAGGGAGACCTGTCTCAAAAGCCAAAAAAAAAGTCAAAGAGATTAAAATGTAAACAACATTTAAAAATCAAGAAAAATATAAGTACCACAAAACTGGAAGCATGTGACTGAAGACTTATCCAACTTTAGAATGGCAAACCCAAGACAAACCCCTGAGTTCAAGGCCAGATGGACAACAGAAATCAGACCTAGTGTTTAGAACAAAGAAAAAAAAAGGACAAAGAGAAAAGAGAGAGGCAGAGAGGTGTGGAACAAAATATGGAATGGTACCAAAAGAAATCACAGAATAAAAAAATGAAATCAAAATAATATGGTGATAAAGCCGGGCGGTGGTGGCGCACGTCTTTAATCCCAGCACTTGGGAGGCAGAGGCAGGCGGATTTCTGAGTTCAAGGCCAGCCTGGTCTACAGAGTGAGTTCCAAGACAGCCAGGGCTACACAGAGAAACCCTGTCTTGAAAAACCAAAAAACATGGTGATAGCCAGGGAGTGGTGGTGCGTGCCTTTGACCCCAGCACTTTTAAATTTATCCTAGTCCTTCCTATAATCCTCACCTGTTTCTGAACTTTATTTCTCACAGGTATAAATTCTAGGTAACAATAAACTATAAGACAGGTGTGGTAGCCCATCCCTTTAATCCCAGCACATAAGTGTCAAGGGCTGACAAAGCTCTAGGACTAAGGCTAGCTAGGACCACATAGTAAGATCCTGTCTCAAAACAATAAAAACCAAGTATTATATAAGGGCTATAATGTGGTCACGTAAAAGTTCAAGCAAAGGCCCTTGATTCAATCCCCAGCACCAAATTATACATTTCTATTGCATAAAATACTTTATTTCTCATTCTTAATAATACTGTCCAATCAAACTTCATTTAAAAATCAGAGCTGGTGACGTAGCTTAGTGGGTAAGGGCTCCTGATGACCTGACCCAAATGATGAAGAGAGAAATCAACCCCAAAGCGGTTCTCAGATCCTCACATGTACTCCAACACACGTGCACCCACACAAACAGTAAGGAAAATATGTATTTTTTTAAATTTAGAGTGAAGGATAGTAGTGGGTATCTGTAATTTCACTGCTGGATGAAGGAGAATCTTAGTTAAAGCCAGCTCAAGATATATATTGAAAGTGTAATTAGTTTCATAAGGGCTAGGGGAAAAATGTGGGGGAGTTCTTTGAGACAAGATTTTACAGTGTAGCTTAGGTTGGCTTGGAACTCACAATTTTTCTGCTAAAGGCTCTCAAATTCTAGGATTATGCAAATTCTAGGATACAGACATCACCTGGCTATGAGCTACTTGAAAAATCTGTTTTTTCACTACTGTAAGTTGCCAAAAGTACTCCCTACAGAGCAAGAAGTTGTCTCCTGGGCTGCTCCAAGTAAAATGGTGTCAAAATATGGATCCAAAGGAAAAATTCTGCCTTCTGAACCTGTCTCCTTTACTTTTTTGTTTTTGGGGGGGGGGTGGTTATGGGTGACAGGGTCTCGCCATGTAACCCTGGCTGGTCTGGATCTCCCTATGTAAATTTACATGGCCTCAAAACTCACAAGAATCCACGTGCCTCTACCTAGGATTGAAGACACACCTAGACATCTCTAATTAATTTAATCCATGTCTAAACCATGAATATCTGTAGGGAAGAAAAACAGCTCATACAAATGAACCTATGCCCACTCTACTCCCAGCTTGCCCTGTAACCAGAAAGGACAAGAATGAACAACCTGCAGCCCAGGTTGGCACAAGACCTTACAGACTGCCCTGTGTGACGCAGTGTCAAGTGGGAGTGATCGAGACACTGACGCCAGTGGGTTTCAGTCGCTCTCTGGGCTGTTCCCTCAGCCTTCAGGCGTGGGAGAACAGCTATGAGAAAGCTACACTCACACTCTCGGCCTCGGTTGCCACCTCTTCCTTTGCGGTTGTTGTTTCCCCGTCCACGACTTGCTTCTCTCTCCGTCCTCTTCTCTCTGTTTTCTTTGTTTTCTGAGCTTTCTCTTCCAAAATTCTTCTTCTTCCCTCCTACAGTCTCCCATGAAGTCTATCAAAAAGTAGAGTCTACAATCACTCAGTGGTCGCACATCTTTCAAAACTTGCATTTTATTTCTTTCCCATTTGTGGGACGTAAAGACATGACAGACATTTGATAAGGCAGTGTCCTGGAGACTCGGTGGGCACACACCTGAGGTGTAGGCGACTCGCAGCTCCCTGCTACTATTGACTTGGAACATGTGTCATGTTTCTCTCACAAAGAAATGTCTGAGGGTCACATAGGCTCAAGACAGAGTTCCCCATGCTACTGAGGTAGGCCAGGACAGCTTAGCCAATGAGCTTCCCTTCCTAGACACTCCCCCATGCACCTTGAGAAGTGGGGTATAGCTTCATGCATCCATTTTCCGCCTTGACAATAAACTCTTTAGAACCATGGACTGTCTGTTTTCATGGGGAGCCATTGAGAAGGCCTTCACCTACAGAGCCGCAGCCTAATCCCTTGTAGAAAAGGCCTCTCTACTCTCCCAGCCACGACAACCACTGCCAAGCCAAGGACAATCAATCATCCCCTGTGAGACAAGCCGGAGCTCCCCAGACCCCTGACTCCATTCTCTGCTCTTCTCTGTCTAGACATTCAAGAGAGACCCTCATGGTCTTGGTCAAGTCACGGGCCAGGGGATCCCTAAACCAGCTCCAGCTTTCCCATGTCTCAGACTGCGCTTTCTCACTCCTAAATGCAGTCAAAGCTCCACCCCCCAAGGGGATATGCCCAGTAGCAGAGCGGCTACAGGCCTACACCCCTTTAGTTCTATTTCCTGGAAACAACAACGAACAAAACAAAACAAAACAAACCCTGGAGGAATGGCTCAATATCATCCCATCTCAGTCAGTAAAATACATACATACAAGCCTTACGCATGTCTTGGCTTGTGAACTACCCATAGAGGTACAAGAGTCCATTTGTGAGGAAGTTAGGAGGCCGTTTGTCCAGTACTATCATAAATACAAAAGAGACAACTATGTACCTCAAGTGCATGTACACAGGTTTTTAAAGTGAACCACGTAATTATAAAATATAGATATCCAAAGTAACTTGTGACAACCTGCATCGATATTTATTCTCCTACTTTGTAAGATGTATCTGAAGAAATTCTAAGACCTAACAATAAGAACTCCCCTAATATATCTGAGTAATCAGAAGAGCAAGTTGTTCAAAATTTATCTCAAAACCATCAGCACAGCCATTAACTACCAACATACTCCACCAAAATGAGTATATACATTAATCCAAGGAGGAGATACACTGAACTATTTTTCTGCAAAAGAAGACATAATGGAAGAAAAAGTTCAATATTTACCATTGCTCAGAATCTACATGCATTTACATGAGAAAAATATCTTTAAAAATATGGATATTCAAATGAACACCTTTTCAAAGTACCAATTTTGTTTCAGAGACCCTGTCACAGAAATATGTTTGCCTGCACACACAGCTCATAAAACACTCTGGCTGTTGGCCACCCTACAGTATTTGCACTGTTGCCTCCACCACAGTTAGTATGGGGAGACTGTCATTGCTGTTGGTTAATTAGTCATTAGCCACAAAGCTGCAGATGCCATCAGGTAAGACGCATGGCAAAGAGCATAGAGGAAACTATGACCCACACAATGTCCTATAACCAGTCAGAATTCCAAAACAATCTTCCTCTGCTCCATTTCCTTCACAACCACGACCCTGTTACAAGAGTACTTTTAACTATGTTCAGCCCCTAACTTACTAGCTAGCATCTGCTCTTTGACAAAAACAAAGATTCAGCTCAGGTCCGTTAGGAAATTTCTATGTTCCATACAAAGCTGGTGATGGAGCTGGAGAACTGGCTCAGCAGTTAAGAGCGTTTGTTGCTCTTGAAGAAAACCAAGGTTCAGTTCTCGGCACCCACATGGTGATCTCAACCATCTGTAACTTTTAACACTAACTTCAGAAGATCCAACACCCTATTCTGACATGCTCTGCCACCCAGCACATATATATATATTCAAGCAAAACACTCACAGAAAAAATGAATTAAAATTAATAAAATTTAAAAAACAAATTTTAATTAATTAAATATTAAAGGCATGGTGGCTCACACTGTCATCCCAGCACTTAAGAATGCCTTGAGTCTCAGGTCAATCTATCCTATATAGTAAATTCCAGACCAGCCTAGGCTAGGAAGTAAAAACTTGTCACACTGTCACACACACACACACACACACACCCACCCACCCACCACCACCACCACCACCACCAACAACAACAACAACAACCAGGCATAGTGATGCATGCTTATAAGATACACATGGGATGCTGAGACAAAAGTATCACGAGTTCAAAGTCAACCTTGCTTACATAGTAAGTTCAAGGCCACCAGGGCTACATGAAACACTGACTCAAAATAAAGGCTGACCCAACACATTGCCAAATTTATATTTAAAGAATCTAAAGAAATGGCAATACATAAAGGTATTTGGGTATATAGGACAAGTCCCTAGTAAACAATTTGAGAAAGTTCTTTTCCGTTGATTTCTTATTAAAAAAAAGACAGTACTGTTGAGTTTTTACAATACGCAAAAAAATGCACCCTAAAATGCCCATGAAAAATCGTGTATAACTCCAGTCCCAGTGACCTGACACTCTCTCCCAGCCTTAACATGTACAAAGAGTCTCTCCCTTCCTCTCCCCCCATCTCTCTCTGTCTCTCTCTCTCTGTCTCTCTCTCTCTCTGTCTCTCTCTCTCTGTCTCTCTGTGTGTGTGTGTGTGTGCGTGTGTGTAAGCTCATCTCTGGAGCTAGAGTAATATACCATTGTGAATTACCATAGAAGAGCTCTGGAAACTGAACTCAGGTCCTCCAGAGAGTAGTTCATGCTCATAGCTAACAAGCCATCTCTCCAGCCCCAAGAAAGCCATGTTGGGTACATTCATCGCTGTATTTTCTTTTAGGTGATGTATTATTTGTTTTAATTTTCTCTGAAATATTTTCTTCAGTTTAGAAATATAAATCAAATACAATCCAATTTCCAAAAAGAGATCAATAGAATGGGCAACATCCTCATTCAATTTTTAAACACTACAACTTATTTTCTATGTCTGTGCATTGCAAGGGTCTGTACTACTAAATCTCAAAAGAACATGCTTATGAAATATCCATTAAAATTCATTAATAAGAAAGAGTTAGCAAATCCTGGTTTCCAGTTAGTGTGAAGATGAAGAATTAGGGCAGAAAGGGCTGGAAAGACAGCTCAACAGTTAAGAGCGCTTGTCATCCAACACAGGAAGGCAGAAGCTGCTTTACAGAGGGGGTCCAGGATGGCCAAGGATACCCAGAGAAACCCTGTCTTGAAAACAACAACAAAGAATGCTTGCTGGGTTTACGGAGGACATGGATTCAGTTCCTGGCACCTACATAGTGATTTACAGCTACCCAGAACTCTAGTTCTAGGGATATTAATGCCTTCTTCTGACTTCCTAGGAAAATAGGCACTTAGCTGATATATGTATGTACATACTACATACATAAAACAAAATAAATACAACTTTAGAAAAAAAAAAAGTAGGTTTGGGGATGTAAGTGAGGAGAGTGCTCCTCCTACCGCTCACAATCCCCAGCCATGCATAAACCAAGTATGATGGTGCATCACGTCATCTTAGTACAAAGGAGACAGGCAGACCAGAAGTTTAATGTCATCCTAGAGCAAGTTTGAGACTAGCCTGGCCTAAAGCAGAGAGTGAGATCACTAAGGGGTGGTCAGAGGTGGTGTTAATGTCCACAAGCTTGGACACTTTTAGAAACTGTTGGGCTGGAAGAAATAGCCAGCCAAGTTATTGCTCTTGTGGAACTTTCCTCTGGTGTTTGTCTACAATGTGAATGACCCCAGGGTTGTTTCCCAGAACACTCCCTCCAAAACGCAGCCTGCCCCAAGCCCTCTAACAAAGCTCCCAACCACAGTCAAACTAAAATTGCAACCTGATACTGGGGCCAGAGCAGTGAGTGATACTCACGGTATCGGAACTCCCTTCCAGCAGGAGATTGATAGCTCTGTTCACATCGCCGTTACAGTCATGTAGGGCCACGATGCATTCATCCTGACTCCTTCCCGTCACTTCCATAAGCTGTTCAAAGAATCAGAAAACAAAACGGCATTCAGTATTAACTTTATTGTTCTTCTATTCAAATATAGCAACTTGAATAGAAGACCTTTTCTAGACTCAAAGAGCAGGTTGAGATTCCTGTGCCCCTTGTGTCCCCAAATAATACTAGCAGACTCACCCATCAATCAAAGTCATAACTGATCAGCCTACCTCTGCCTCCCAATCTAGGATTAAAGGTGTCACCACAACCCTCAGCTTATGAATCAGTGTAACACATGCACAGACGAATATTCTCAGAACTCCTAGATCATGCTCTCAAACTTAGGTCAACAGCATACAACTTGTAAAGTTTTTGATTCTCAAAATGTTAACTGGGACTTCATTTGAACATAGCCACCATTCACTAACTGAATTAAGACTCCCTATATACAAACTTAGTTACACTCACAAGTCTCACAAGCAGAATTCAACAGCTGTCACAAGCTACTCTCCTAAACAGTATTGTCTCTAGAAACTTAAGCACATCTTATAGCTGCAGTCAAAGTAGATCTCAGTCCATTCTCTTGAATCAGCCTAACAAACTTCTTAGTATCTTCCTCATTAGAACAATCCTGCCGGGCGGTGGTGGCGCACGCCTTTAATCCCAGCACTTGGGAGGCAGAGGCAGGCGGATTTCTGAGTTCGAGGCCAGCCTGGTCTAAAGAGTGAGTTCCAGGACAGCCAGGGCTACACAGAGAAACCCTGTCTCGAAAAACCAAACAAGTCACAGTATCCTTTGGTAGAAACATACCTGTTTAACTTTAGCTTCAAAATCTGAATCATTCTTATCAAAGATCACTTGAGCAAGCCGCATCTGTTCAGCCGTTGCCTGGGAAGCAAAAAAAGTGGTAGAAATTAGCAACTAAACTACTACAACAGATGCTAGAATGTCAGTCAAACACAACTCTCAACCAATAAGCACAACTCTGAGAAACACTGATGAACCAGGTGTGGGAGCACATGTTCATTATCTCAGCACCTGAGAGGCAGGGACGGGAGGATCAAGGACACACTTGACTATGTGAGAATATGATGATACCCTGGGCTATGTTGAGTTATCATCTCAGAGAAAGAAGAAAGTAGTTAATTTGGGACTCAGGACTACATATAACCTACTCCCATAAGAAAACTACCATCCAATTAAACAGCATAAAGGACTCATTCCCTGCAACGATCTGGTGGTCAGGCTGCTTACATGGACTTCCTTCCCACTGAGAAGGCAGGGAAGAAAGCAAAGCAAGATGACAGTTGTGGTGGTGCCATGTGCCTGTGCTCCCAGAACTCAGGAGCATCCTTCTGCCCAATCTACGTGCCAAGTCACAGACTGCTAGCCAGTGCTGCACACAAGACACTACAAACCACACCCAACTGGCTCTGATTGGTTCTGGAGAGAAAGAACTGCATTTAGCAGAATTAGAGAGTATTTCTGAAGTTAATTCTCTCTTACAATCTTACAAATTTATAAATCAGAGAAAGATTTCAGTCAGCTCCACAGAAAATAGAATTCTTATTCTAAATCTTTTTAGAAAACAGACTCCTGAATGTTTAGGGTTTCTGTCTGTGCAACGGAGCAGTTAAATATGAGTAGCATTGTACAGTGACAAACTACAAAAGCTCACTTGAGGTTTGTGGTGGTGGTGGTATGACGTTTTGCTCTTTTTTATAGTTTTTATAGTAACAGAAATTGAATGTAGAGCCTCCCACATGCTAGACAAGCACTTACCAGTGATAAATATATATTTCTTTTTCTTCCCAATCTGTTTTACATTTTTGTTGTTTTGTGCTATTGCTGTAAGACAAAGTCTCTCTAAATTGCTTAGGCTGAAACAAGACCTGGTAGCACATGCTTTTTTTTTCTTTCCTATAAGTACTCCAGAGGCAGAAGAATCAGGAGGATCTCGGTGACTACATGTCAGGTCTACATATGGAATTCCGGGACAGAGCTATTTGATAGACTTCGTATCTCAAAAATAGATAAGACTGTCTAGGTTGGCTTTGCACTCACTCTATAATCCAGAAAGGCCTTAAAGTCCTATATATAGCCCCTAAGTACCTGGAATTACAGGACTGTGCCACCAAGCCTGACTGGATTTTCTTTTATTTTCTTTCTTGAGATAAAAGTCTTACTACATAGCTCAGGCTAGTCTTGAACTCTTCTTTCTCCAATCTCAAAGTCCTGAGATTAGAGGCATATGCACCATTATTTTTTGGCTCCTATACAGTATCTTAATTTTGAAAAAAATACCAGGATTAGGCCAAAAAGTAAGTAGATAAAGATGTAACCCCCCTCCCCCCATCTCTGTACACGTTTCTAGTAAAACTAACATCAGAAGTTTCTTCTTTCAGTTACTGTTCTGTCTTTAAAAGCCATGGTGTTTACTCACTTTGACAGTCTAGTTTACTGCGGGTATGTGTGGACAGTATGAACAGGGCCAGAAGGAGTTGATCTTTCCTCAGCCTTGAAGTTCAAGTTTCCTTGGCTAGATGGAAGCCAGAAAAACCAATAAAGCCTCTGCCTCAGACCCCCTCAGAGCTGGGCTCATCAGCAAGAGTGGACTCCCAGCGTGCCGCATGGGTGCTGGAATCCAGACTCCAGTCCTCAGATTGCACAGAAAGCACTCCAGGCCCAGGTTACTATTCCAGGGAGAATTTTTGTTGCTATTATTTGTTGCTGTTGATTTTAGAACAAAGTCTTATTATGTAGCCCTGCCTAGACAGGAAGTCACTCTATAACCTAGATTGACCTCAAATTCATGGCAATTCTCACGCCTGAACCTTTAGAATGACAGAACTGTAGATGTAGAGTACCATGCCCAATTATATTCTTTTATAAATATACATTTATTTATTGTTTTTTATTTAACAGAAGGGCATCCTATAGCACGCCATCCGGAGATCAATGAGCAAGTTCAGAAATTGTTTCTCTCCTACCATGTAAGTCTTGGGAACTGAACTCACATCAGGCTTGATCACAGACAGGCACCTTTACATGCTGAGTCACTCCCTAAATTCCCATTCTTTGTTTTGTGGGATGGCCTGGAACCTACCACAGAACTGTGCTGGCCTTGGAACTCACACAGAACTGTATGCCTCTGCTTCTCCAGCACTGGGATTAAAGGTGTGCACCTCCATGCTTGACTAAATCAGGATGCTTAACTAAAAGTTGGCATTAACTCCTGAACACATATTTAAAACTCTAAATACTTGATCAAGTATGGCATGTACCTGAAAAACCACAAATGAGGAGAAAAGAAAGATGATCAGAAACTCAGGAACCATCCTGAGTGACAAAATAAGACAGTTTCATCAATATAGCAAAGCTTTTCTTCAAAGCTTTCCTCAGGTTTGTTTTGGTAAGAAAGAATGTTATGTAGGCTAAGCTAGGCTATAACTCACAATAGATACAGCAGAAGATGATACTAAACTTCCCACCTTTCCGCTTCTGCCTTCCAAGTGCTTAGACTACAAGCTTGTGCACCACTGCCAGTTTATATGAAACTAGGGATTGAACCAGGGTCTTGAGCACTGTACCAACTGAACTACAGCCCAGCTCCATCCAACTTTTATTATAAAATTTTATTCATTTCAAGGAACCTGAAGATGCAAGGGGTACTGGTAGTTTCTGAATCATAAAACATCTTTTTACAAGGCCTTTCTATTTCATGTAGGTGGGTGATTAAACAAACTCCAGCAGGTGTGGCTTATTATGCCCAATCTAAACACCAAAACCTGCCATCCCAATCTTTTCATGCTGTTACCTCAGCTTAACTGCCAAACACTACTGCATTAAACACAGAAAGATGTCTGTATAGAAATTCAGCACCCACACTTCCTGACCGTGTCAATTCAATCTTTCCTAGTATACTCAAAAACCTTAAATACACCATCATTATTCCTACTGCACATCAGATAACCATTCCCAGGACCCACCATCACCTAAGACCCAGTGTTGTAGACAAAAAGCCCTACAGCATGATCAATGAACAAGGAGACATGAACAACCACAGAAAACTACAACTTGACAGGGAGTAATCACATTACATTAGTGACAGCAAACCACAGATGCTCCTGGAGCTAAGAGCACCCAGAACCAGTTTGTCCCACGTTTATCCAGTGCCTTCTACTGCCTTTCATAGCACATCTAACCATTGTATATTACTTTCAGTCTAAAATGTCTGGGGAGGGGAGGGGGGCTGAAGAGATGACCCAGAGATTAATAATGGCAGCTCTTGCAGAAAAAAATACATATTGACAATGAACCATGACAGCAGTGAGCAGTGAGAATCAAGGAGGGAGGAGCCACAAGCCAACCAAGCCACAAAGACTCTGTCTCAAACTAAACAAAACCAGAAAGAAAAAAATTTCTTTATACCTTAAGAAACTAAAGAAAGAACTGCAAACTAATAAACCAACACAGATAGAAAAGAAGGAACAGAAGGTAGAGAAACTAAAATAAATGAAGATTAGAAAGGAGACATCAACAAATTAGAACATGACTCCAGGTGGGTGTGGCCATTCACATTCTCAATCCCAGCTGAGAAGGATCTGGTCAATTTCAAAACCATCCCAGGTTATGTATTGAGTTCTGAATCACCTGTGTTAAAAGATTAAAATGCTGTATTAAAAGGGAGGTGGGGGTCAGCCTAGAGGTAGTGGTGGGAAGCAGAGGCAAGTGGATTTCTCTGATTCTGGGCTTGCTTTGTTCCAGGACAGCCATAGCTATACAAAGAAACCCCTCAAAAAAAACAAAACAAAACAAAACAAAACAAAACAAAAAAAGAAAGAAAGAAAGAAACAAACAAACAAACCAAGAAACCAAAAGTGGAAAAAAGAAGAAAAAGAAAAGGGAAAACGTGAGTCTATAAGTCTTGGGGGGGGGGGGGGGGGGGATCACTTGCTTTGTTTTCTGGTGGTCCTAGAAACAGAACCCAGGGCTCTAGCAAGGTAGGTGGTCACTCTTTTATTGAGCTAGCTTCATTGCTACCTGTTCAAAAGTTGACTCATAGTTAAAGATATATCAATAAAATAGATAAATACCCAGCTACAAAGACACAAGATTCAAGAGTAGTAATATCAGGAGTAAAAGAGAGAAAGAACACTGTTACTAGAGAGATTGCAAAGCACAACACACCTATTATTTTAACACACCCGTTATTAAAGGTGAGTGAGGCAGGAAATTAGTGAGTTCAGGGACAGCCTGGCACAAGGTAAGACCTTGCCTTAAACAAACAACAAAAATGAAACTTCAGAGCTTATGAAAGGAAACCTAGAACAAATATGTGTCACCAAATTCAATAGCCTAGATAAAATATAATCCTGAAAAAGACACAAACTAGGGCCAGGGAGATGGCTCAGCTAGTAAAAACTCTAACCATACAATCCTAACACTTGACAACAGCTCTGGGATGTATGGAAATTGTCAGGATGCAGTAGCATGTATCTATAATCCCAGCATGCCAACCAAAAGCTGTGACAAGAGAACTGTTCCAGAAGATCAAGGACCAGCTAGCCTGCAATATGCTGCCGCAGGAACAAAAGAAACCCCACCTCAACAAGGGAAGAGACACCCAAAGGTTATCCTTTGACCTACAAAGCACACTCTAACCTTAAAAAAAGCACACAAAGATAAATGGAAGAGGAAGGAAGGGAGTCATCAACTACTAAAGAGAGGTTAAGTAACTAGTCATTAAAACTTCCCAGAAAAGTGGAGCATGGTGGCTCAGATCTGTAATCCCTAGCATTCATGTGTTTGAATGAGGCTGAAGCAGGAGGATTTCATATGCTTGAGGACTACCTGGGCCACAGTGAGTCGAAGGCCAGTCTGATTTTCACCTGATTATACTTACAGTCTGATTTAAGACCTTTTCTTGATTGATGATAGATAGATAGATAGATAGATAGATAGATAGATAGATAGAAGATAGATAGATAGATAGATAGATAGATAGATAGATAGATAGACAGACAGAGAAGGAAGGACAGAAAGAAAAAAGTTATTTCATCAACAATTCTTCACAAACTCTCAAAACCAACATGGGACACACTTTTCAACTCTATGCAAACCAGATTGTAGTAATACCAAAAACAAAGACATAAAAAAGGATACAATATCAATAAATAAAAAATTATCAACAGTATTAGCAAATTAACAATTTATAACAATGATCATATACTAAGATCATGTCAGGCTTATCTCTGGAATAAAAGTTGATTTACAAAGGAACATCTAACATCAAAGGTAAGGCAATGGAGAAATATACAATAACAGACATAAACTACATATTCTAGGGCTGAGGTGTGGCTTAGTGGCAGAACACAAGAGGCCCCAGGTATAGTCCCCAACCCCCTTCCCCAAAAGAGAATAAGAACAGCAATAAAAATCTCTAATCATCCTCAGAGTCACAGAATGTACTTGACAAATTCAACCTTTTTTTGGAGGAAAAAGGTCTCTCTAGATAGTCTTGGCTGTCCTGGAACTTACTCTGTAGACCAGGCTGTCCTTGAACTCGAGATCCGCCTGCCTCTGCCTCTGCCTCCTAAGTACTGGGATTAAAGGTGTAGACTACCACAGCCTGGCCTACAAAATCCAACCTTTTTTATTATAAAGACTATTCAACAAACTCAGCAGGGAGGAGAAAACCCTCATCCTGATAAAAGGAACTGCAAAAATTAACAACTCTCATACACAATGATGAAAGACACTAAAACATTTTCCTTAAGATCAAAATAAGCAAGGTGTGGGTGATGATGCAAGTCTTTAATCTCAACAGGTGCGAGTGAATCTCTTGAGTTCGAGGCTATCCAGGAGTGAGTTCTTGGACAGCCAGAGCAAGAGAGATCCTGTCAAAGGAGGAGAGGAGAGGAAAGGAGAGGAAAGGAGGGGAGGGGAGCAGAGGGGAAGGAAGGGGAAGGGAGGGAACCAAACGGGACCAAGGATACATGTCCTTAGAACTTTGTTAAATGCTAACAAAAGATCAAGTCAACAAAGAAATTAGGCAAGAAAACTAAATAACACAACATGATGTTTAAAATTTATAACTTGTGTTTGTGTAAGCAGAAAATACCTTCAAATATGTGTGGTATCTTGAGAATAACATTAGAACAGTTAAACAGGGTAGGTTAACAATAATTTGGAAAACAATTATCAGTCTTTGTAGAAAATAAAAAAGTTCCTATCCTTAAAAATTACTACTGTGCCCAACTCAACTGACACAACCCTGCACTATTTGTTTTCTATGTACAGTAGAAAATACATTAATCATGCTTCCTCACAGGAATTTTAACATGTAATGATGTAGCAACAGAAACCTGGATTAGTATACAGCCTTGATAAGGAAGCAAAGGCAAGGCAGTTGTGTTTTTCTTTCACTTACTTGTTGATTGTGTGTGAACAAGTGTATCTGTCTGGTATCAGAATCCCACAGCCACAAGTGCAAATCAGGACAGCTTGTGAGATTCGTTTCTCTTCTTCCACTACTCAGGTCAGAATAACAAAATTCAAGTCCTTAGGCTTAACATCAAGTGTCTCTACCTCCTAATCTGTCTAAATGACCTGAACTACTTCTGGTATTGAATACTCAAATATTACATTTTTGAAGTGAATCTCTGAGTGCAGACTCAGATCTAAGAAAACACAATCTAAATCAGTGACATGCAAATCAACAAGACTATGGAGTGAAAAGGAAAATGCAGACACAGAAATGAGAGCTGACAAAGTACAGGGCTGGGGAGATGCCTCAATCAGTAAAGTGCAGTGCTGCACAAGTATAAAGGCGGCCTGAGTTCAAATCCCGGTGCTTGCACATATTTATTAAACAAACAAAAACAGCGAGAAGTTTCATATATGCAAACATCCCTAAAAGAGGCCAAAAGAAAAGGGACAAACAGGTAATAATAGTTGCTAGAAGAGATGAGCTCTGCACTGTTTCAAGAGAAAAATGAAACAATTTAAGTATGTACAATTAATAATGATATTATTACATGAACATACCTGGACAGAGTTAAGAGGACAGCCTAGGTTATATATTGACATACCATCACAAATAAACATGGACTGAGAATGTAGCTTACAAGATCACTTCATCTAACTCACATGGGGCCCTGGGTTTGATCCCCAGCCCCACACAAAACCAGAAATGAGCATGGTGGTACATGCTGGGATTAAGCAAAGAGGAGATAGATGAAGTGCGACCAGGAACTCACAGCCAGCCTCTGTTACACAGTACAAGACTAGGCTACAGCACCTAAGACACTGCATAAAAATAAATACAGACAGACAAACAGACAAATAAATAATTTTGTGGGGACTGGAGAGAAGACTCAGTAGTTAAAACTAGCAACAGGCAGTGGTGGCACACGCCTTTAGTTCCAGCACTTGGGAGGCAGAGGCAGACGGAGTTAAAGGCCAGCCTGGTCTACAGAGTGAGTTCCAGGACAGCCAGACATACACAGAGAAACCCTGTCTCAAAACAAAAAACAAAAAGAGCACTGGCTGCTCTTCCTGAGTTCAAATTCCTAGAAACCACATGGTGGCTCACCACCATCTATAGTGAGATCCGATGCCCTCTTCTGGTGTGTACTCATATACTCATATACATTAAATAAATAAATAAATCTTTTTAAACAACAACAACAACAAAAAAGAATACCTGTTGCTCTTGCAAAAAAGAACCCAGGTTCAGATCCCAGGCATCTACATGATTCCTTCACAACTGTCTGAAACTGCAGTCTCAGAGGACTAGACACCAACTTCTAGCCCCCATAGCTATGAATTATACACGGTACACTTGCATACATGCAAGTGAAGCTCATAAATAAATCTTAGAAAGAAGGAAAAGGAGTCAAAGTGAGAGTGAGAGTGGGGATGGGGAGGGAAACAAAGTAGGCACAGCAAGGCAAAACAGGCATGGTAGAACTCACCCTTAATCCCAGCACTTCAGAGGCAGAGACAGTGAAGTCAAGGGTGACCTGGCCTATCCTGCCAGTTCCAAGCCAGCCAAAGCTACATGGTGAAAATCTGTCTCATAAATACATTTTTAAAGGCATATATTGGGGAGAGGGGGAGGGCACATTGATTTGAGGGTTTTCAAAGAGAAAATACTTCATGGGGTAATGTCAAAATGCCATAATACAAAGGGGCTGGAGACATGTCAACAGTTAAAGAGCACTTGCTGTTCTTTCAGAGGACCAGGGTTCAGTTCTCAGCAGCCACATCAGACCTTTGATAACCACCTGTAACTTGAGCTGTCATCAGAGGATTGGACATCCACCTCTGGCCACCCTCTGAGATTGCCTGCTCACACTCAACATGCACATATCCATATACACCCACCCAGACAGACAGATTAGACAGAGACAGACACACGGACACACACAACCTTATTTGAAAATAATTTTTTAATCTCAGAAAGTCTAAGAATACAAAGAATTAACAAAGCCAGGAACTGTGTGTTTTATCTTTCTGAAAAGGGGTATGAGCAAAAAAAAAGAGCAACAAATGTTGTTGGCTCTGTAAAGAATGTTATTTTGTTTTGCAACGCTAGGGATTGAACCAAAGGCTAGTCATATACCCAATCACTGAGATATGCCTCTAAGCCCAAGGCAGCAACATTTAAGCTTAAAAATCCCTTGATAAATGTCCACTGCCTATATTTACACACAACATGAGGACATTTTATTCCCTGACTCTATAAAAATACCATATAAAATATTAATCTTAAAAAAGCATCTGCATAAACAAACATGGCCAAAGGTTTTCAGCAGATTAATTACCAGTGGCCTCATGCAGCTAAGCACCATCTCAGTCCCTAGGTGTCTGTTTTCATTTTAATAGTGTCATTCATACATTTCCAGCTATAAAGCACTATTCCTTGTCTTATTCATGGAAATATCCACTACTGAGCTACTAAAAGACTTAGCCTTTTAAGTTTCAGATTATGACTTTGACAAACACTCTTTACATTATTTTAATTCTGAACAGAGTACAGACTAGTCAACTTCTGGAAGCTGTTAATAAGCACAGTATTGCAACAGTGATGTTATACATAAGTCTCAGTGAAATGTTGACTTGTTACCTTTATAAAACACTCTACCAACCTTACAAAGATTACGTTATTCAATAAACAATTCAATTATTCAATAAACAAAGCAGCAAACATAATAGTATAATAGGGAAGTTACCAGGCTGAGCTCAAGAAGTGTCAAGAGGTCTGTACAGCTTAGGGAAAAAAGAGGAAAAAGCAGGGTCAACTAATAATTTCAACTTAAACAATGTTAGTACACCCTCCCCAACTGTTTGTAATTCCAGTTCCAGGGACTTCAATGCCCTCTTCTGGCTGCCAAGGGCACCAGGCACATAAGTGGTGCATAAATATATATACAGGTAAAACAACCACATAGAAATTACATACATAATTTTTAATTTCTAAGAAAACTATGCTGGAAGATTCCCTAGTGGGCCTCCTCCCCTTCTTTTTATTAGACTTGTTTTTTCAGAAATATCTGGATAAGTCATTGGAGTAGGGCTATCTTTTTGGTTTAGGCTTTTGCTTTGTCTGGGGGCACAGGTTAAGACAAGGTCTTTGTAACCCAGGTAGCCAGAAACTCACTATCAGACTCAATAGCAGACTACCTTGGAACTTACAGCAATCCTCCTATATCAGCTATCACATCTAACTGGCCTACTTTATTATTTTAAATTTCTAAAAATTAGTTATCTATTCTTTGTGTCTGTGTGTGTGCACATTGACACATGGGCGCGCACACACACTTATCCATACACAAGTTAGAAGACAGACTGCTAGAGTCAGCTCTCTCTACCTATCAGGTGGGCCCTAGAAACCCAACTAAGATCATTAGGCTGGGCACCAAGTGCCTTTATCCACTGAGCACCTATTTTATTTTTTAAAGCATCCTTATTGACAGGCATAGTGATTCATGCCAGTAATAGAGCACTCAGGGGGCAAAGGCAGAAAGATGTTAGTAAGTTTAAGAGCAGTCTTTTCTAAACAGTTGATACTGTCTCAAAATAAAACAGTAATAGAAACAAAAAAAATTTATTTCAATTTTTGTTTGTTTGTTTTTTTGAGATAGGGTTTCTGTCTATGTAGCCTTTTAAGTCCTGTAACTAGGTTGACGAGGCTGACCTTGAACTTGTAAAAATCCACCTGCCTCTGTCTGCTATGTGCTGAAATTAAAGGCATGCACCACCACACCCTGGCATCTTGTGTTTTTAATTCATTTATTTATTGCACTGTGTGAGCATGCACATTCCCCTACAGCACTTGTGTGGAGGACAGAGAATAATCTGCAGGAGTGGGCGCCCTCCTCCATCACGTTATGTGAGACCCAGAATCAACCTCAGGTTGTCAAGCTTGGTAGCAAGGGCCTTTATGGCAGAGCCTTTTCACCAACCTTGGCTTCTGATTTGTAACCCTCTGCCTTACCTGGCCTAGTGCTGGAACTGCAGGCACAGAACCCTATATCCACCTCAAATTTTAAAAAATAATTTTATGGTTTATGCGGAATATACAATAAAAATTACCACTTCTTGATAGCAATCTTAAATAATTTCTAACTCCTTAAATAATTCTACAAAGAATTATACTCCACTTTATATTTTAAAACTAACTTAGGCCGGGCAGTGGTGGGTGGCACACACCTTTAATCCCAGTACTTGGAAGACAGAGGCAGGCGGATTTCTGAGTTCGAGGCCAGCCTGGTCTACAGAGTGAGTTCCAGGACAGCCAGGACTACACAGAGAAACCCTGTCTCGAAAAAAAAAAAAAAACAAAAAAAAAACAAAAAAAAACAAAAAAACAAAACAAAACAACAACAAAAAAAAAACCTACCATCTAGTTGAGGCTATAGTTCAGTAGCAGACCATTATTTGCCCAACGTATGCAGGATTCTGTGTGTGATGCCTAGCACTGAAAAGGGGGAAAATAGACCATATCTACTTATATAAAGAATATGTAATTAATTCTAATCATAAAGCATACCAACACAGATTAGAAGGCAATGTAGAATGTAATTACCCTATATTCTTCAAATATGTCAACGACAAGAAACCAAAGCACAAGCATGCCCTACCAACAAAGATGTGAAATTCCAGCTACTCAAGAGGCAAAGACAACCAAGGAAAAAAAGCAACAGGAGAGGCTGTGGAGGCTGAAGTACAGCCTGCGCTTAGCATAGTGGGTTTGGTGTGAGGGACAGGAAGAGGAAGAGAGACACGGAGGAGATCTGATACCTAATGACTTGGCTGAAAGGACAGACATATTACAGCCAGGGGCAGAAATACTCCAGAAACTGCAATAGACCCAGACCCAGACCCAAACTCAGGTTTACACAAATTCAAAACAGCTCTTTTAGTAGTCTACCAAATAAAGGCCTCTTTGTTCTCACCTTATGGTACCTTCAGGAAATACTTTTTTACTTATAATTTAACAATCATTTTCTTGTCTCTCTCTGGGGTCTCATGTAGCCCAGGCTGGCTTCAAACACACTACAGCCAAAGATAATACTGAATTTTCTGCCACCACTTCCTGAAGTGCTAGGATTACAGTTTTGTTCCATCCACCATGCCCAGTTTTAATGGTACTGAAGACTGAACCCAGGGCTTCATGCAGGCTGGGCAAGTACTTTACCATAATTAGGTTATATCCCCAAGTTTGTGAGCACATGCACACTTGTATGCATGTATTCTGGTAGGGCTTGAGACTGAGACTTCATGTACATGAGTCAAATGTTTTACTGCTGAGCAAGCAATACCCTCAGTCCAACATAAAATTTTCCCTAATAGTATTTTTGAAGATTCTCAAAATAATTTTATAAAAAGTTATATCAGAAGTTAGGAATTAATTATCAGCCAGGGCATAGTGAATCACAGATGAATTTCTGTGAGTTTAAGGCCAGCCTAGTCTATAAGCAAGCTCCAGGACAGGCAGGGCTACCTAATAAGAGAATCTACCTCAAAAACAAACAAAAAAGAACCTTGATTACCTCAGCTACATGTAAAGCTATGACAGGATGGAAGCTGAAGTCCAAATGCTTGACAGCAAGATAGTCATTTTTTTGTAAGTTATTAAAAGCTTTTTTCCTCCATTTTTACTATTATGCTTGTATGAATGCAGGCTTATGAATGGTGTGGCATGCATGTGGAAGTAAAACGGCTTTTAGGAACTAGTTCTCTAACTTTCCAACATGTGAGTGTCTAGACTCAAACTCAGGGCTCAAGGTTTGTGTGGTGAGAGCTTTTATCAACCAAGCAACCCCCGCAGGCAACAACACCTCATTTTTTCTTTGTTATAAATTATATGTGTGCATAACGCACATGGGGGAAGCAGAAGTGCACAGTGCACATGTGGGATTCAGAGGAAACATTCTATCCTTTACATGAGCTCCAAATATCAAATTCAGGTTGTAAGGCTTGTAGGGCAAGGACTTTACCCACCAGGCTATATCTTGTAGGCCCAAACTCCAATTTTAAAAATCACAGGAAAGGGAGCAGTAGAGATGGCTTGGTGGTTAAGAGCACTGAGTGCTCCTCCTGAGCACCTACGTTTGATTCTCAAAACATACATGGTAGTTCAGAACTGTCGTAACTGTGCATGTGTTACACAGGGCAAGACAAGCATACACATAAAATAAGATGTAAGAAAGAAAACAGGAAAAGCAAGTCATGAGATGGTACACATCTATAAAGCGAGCACTGAAGAGTTAAAGGAAAGCAGACTTCAATTAGACAGCCTGGATGACACAGCAAGATGAACCTGCCTCAACTATGAAACCTGCCGCAAAAAACAAAAAGCGAGATGGAGACGGCTCAGCAGCTAAGAGCACTGGATGCTCTTCCAGAAAACCTGGGTTCAATTTCTGGCATCCACATGGTGGCTCACAACCATCTGTAACTCCAATTCCAGGAGATCTGACAGATGCCCTCCTCTGGCCTTCGAAGGCATACATATACATATGGTGGGCATACACACACTCAGGCAAAATGAAAAGCAAAGCAAATAAACAAAAACACCAAAAAAGCTGGGCGGTGGTGGCGCACACCTTTAATCCCAGCACTTGGGAGGCAGAGGCAGGTGGATTTCTGAGTTCGAGGCCAGCCTGGTCTACAGAGTGAGTTCCAGGACAGCCAGGGCTACACAGAGAAACCCCGTCTCGAAAAAAACAAAACAAAACAAAACAAACAAAAAAAAAAAAAACACCAAAAAAAGAAACCTGAGACCAAGAAATCCTCTCCACTGTTCAGTCAGCAGCTTTTTCCTTTGGAAAACCTAAGCCATCCCCTAGAGGGTTCACAATAAAGCTATCAGTGAGAAGCTTTTAGTGTACTCCCAATCCAAGGGAGGCTGGGGCAAGAAAAAGTTTGAGCCCAATACTGGTTACACAGAAAGTTCTAGGACAGTCTGGGCTACCCTGTCTCAAACCCTAAAATGAAACAATAAAAATAAAACCCTTTTGAAAGGAAAAGAATTAATTCCCTCCTCCAATCTGCAAACTGATTGACAATCAGCCCACCAAATTTGTCTGCAAAGAATACAGGGTACCATCTGCAACACTAACATTCACTTGGCCCACCTTCAAAAGCTCATATTCTTTGTTTTTACTGATTTAATTTCTTTCTAAAAACTAACTTTATTTTAACATAATCATCAGTTAACAATAACCTGTAGTTATTACTAACTTATGCTTCTTCCTTGCTACAAGACAATTTCTTTTTTTTTCTGCCTCCCAAGTGCTGGGACTAAAAGCGTGCGCCACCACCACCCGGCTTCTCTGGGTTTCTATGACAAATCTACTAATGACTTTCAATCCCAGGTCCTTGTTAGGGTATTTCTTAAAGAAACTTAAAAACAGCCTAGGGCAGGAGAGATGGCTCAGTGGTTAAGAGTACTGGTTGCTCTTCCAGAGGTTCTGAGTTCAATTTCCAGCAACCACATGGTGGCTCATATGCATCTGTAATGGGATCTGATGCCTTCTTCTGGTGTGTCTGAAGGCAGCAACAGTGTACTCATATACATAAAATAAATAAATCTTTAAAACAAAACAAAACAGCCTAGCCCTAACAAAAGGGTCTCTCTGCTGGATTCAACAGGTATGGCTCCCATAGACTTATGTGTTTGAATGGTTGGCACGTAGGGAGTGGCACTATTAGGAGGTATAGCCTTTTTGGAGTAGGTATGGTCTTGTTAGAGGATGTGTGTCACTGTGGGGGTGGGCTTTGAAGCCTCCTATGTTCAAGCTACACCCAGTGTGGTACACAGTCCCCTTCTGCTGCCTGCTGATCAAGATATAGAACTCTCAGCTCCTGCTCCAGCACCACGTCTGCCTGGATGCTGCCATGCTTCCTACCATCATTCCCACTAAACCTCTGAAACTATAAACCAGTTCCAATTAAATGTTTTCTTTATAAGGGTTGCCTTGGAAATGGTGTCTCTTCACAGCAGTAAAAAAACCTAAGTCTCCTAAGTTGTTCTGTTCTGGCTGTCCGGAACTCACTATGTATATGTAGACCAGGCTGGCCTCAAACTCAGAAATCTGCCTGTCTCTGTTTATGCCACAACACTCGGCATGGCAGTCCTTGATCTTATAAGAGTAAAAAGACTTAGGGTAAGCACTCAAACAGCAGCTATTTATCTACTAACAACAGCAAACTACAAAGCTAATTTTAGATCCAATTTAACACAGGAAATTATATAAAAAAATCTACTCTGTACCCCAAAAAAAAACCAGAATACTTCAGTATAAATTACACAAAGCTCCTGAAAAAGATTAAGGGATATAGCTCATTGGTAAAATCAACCGAATACCAATAATAAAATAAATTATTATCAAAGTCAGCCAGAGTAGTCCACTTCTGGAACCCCAGCACCCAAGAAACTGAAACAGAAGAATGAGGAATTCAAGGCCTGGTTGGCAGACCTAGTAAAACCCAGTCTCAAATCACAAAATGAACAATAAGAATGTATCAAGCCAGGGATCTGAAATTGAAATGATTCATTGCTCACTAAGATACTGCTTCTGAGGGCCAGCAATATGGTTCCATAAGTCAGGGCTCTCACTGCCAACTCCAACCAAAGCTCCATCCCTGAACTCACATGGTAGAAGCTGACTGCTGACTAACTCTCTCAAACTGAGCTAACCTCAAAAACCACAATGATTTATCTATGTACATGTGTGTACACACATAAACAGTTATTAATGTAAGGATAAAAAATAAAACATATAAAGGGGAAAAAATACTGTTTATGTTAAGAAACTTGTCACCTGAGCAATGTAGTACCAGACACTGTGCTCAATGCTATACTCAACTGTCTTGTTTCATTTACAAGAGTAACAGACAGGCGAGGGGTATTTTAGGTCAGTAGTAGAATGCTTGTCTAGAACATGAGGGCTCTGGGTTCAATTTCTAATATTACATACTGGACAGTGAGAGAGAGAAGGAAGCAGGGGAGGGAAGGAAAGGAGAAGGAAGGAAGGAAGGAAGGAAGGAAGGAAGGAAGGAAGGAAGGAAACTGCTGTAGCAGACGGTAACAACTGGAATCCAGGACTATACAGTGACTCTCCTACAACAACGTTCAGTTTTACCATGATCACCTTTTCCTACACTTACTACTCACTCTATAAAGACAAGGTTGAGTCCTGAGTTTCCTAGGAAGGGGATATTAAAGCATTCCTTCTGAGTGTAGTTCCTTCTACAAGAAACAGAGGCTTCACAAAGCTCACCTGTACCGCTTGTTTCTGTGACTGCGCTGCGTGTGTTGTTGGCATCTGTGGTTTTTCCCGAGCACCTCGGCAACGATCATTGCTCACAGAAGTCATCATATACAGAATATACAAAATGTACAAAATACAAAATCTGCAAGAAAGAAGACATTATAACCAAAACTTCCAAATCATGGTTAAAGGGAAAAAAATCAAACATCTAATTTGGGAAGCGGGGGGAACACACAAAATAAAACATAAGAATGCTTCAGAATGTTTTTTCAAAAAGAACTAGTTGCTAGGCAGTGGTGGCGCACGCCTTTAATCCCAGCACTTGGGAGGAGAAGCAGTTGGATTTCTGAGTTCGAGGCCAGCCTGGTCTACAGAGTGAGTTCAAAAAAAAAAAAAAAAAAGAGAGAGAGAGAGCTGAGTAAGGCAGCACATGCCTCTAATTCCAACACTCGGGAGGCAGAGGCAGGCAGAAGTGAATTGGTCGACACAAGTTCTGCAGCCAGGGCTACATAGAGAGATTCTGTCTCAGTGAAAAAAAATAAAAATAAAAATAAATAAATCTCTCCCCCTTCCCCCCCCCCCAAAAAAAAACCCCAGCCCAGTAGTATTCTAAGTTATAGTTGCATCATTTTGGGGGTGGGAGAGGACTGAGCACAGGGTCTAACAAATACTAAATGTATGCTACACAACAAAGCTAGCTACATCATCAGCTACTTGTGAATCTTAAGTTAATTCTGCTCTCGCAATCAGAAATGTCATGGGTGGAGCTGACAAGATGGCTCAGTTGGTAAAAAGGCCCCTCAGTTGCCACCAGGCCTGACAACCTGAGCTCAACTCCTAACTCTCATAAGCTGTCTTCTGACCTCCCTATTCATGCACTGTGACAATCAATGCCCACAAATACACCCTTGGGGGTTGGGGGTAGAATGTAGCCAGTCAGTGGTGGCACACGCCTTTACTCCCAGTACTCGGGAGGTAAGAGGCAGGTAGATCTCTGAGCTCAAGCCAGCATGGGTCTACAGAGCTAGTTCCAAGACAGTCAGGGCTACACAGAGAAACCCTGTCTCAAAAACAAACAAAAATGTAAATGTTTGTTAATGAGAACACAATGGCACATGCTTGCAACGCCAGAACTTGGGACTTACGAGTTCCAGCGGCACAGAGATGGCTTAACAGTTAAAAAAACACTTGTTGTGCAACTGGGAGAACTAGACTTTATACCTGGCATAGCTTTAACCCAAGCTCTGACTAAAGAAGCCTTAAATCCAGCACATCTTAAAACCACCCCTAGGTACTCTCTAGATTCTGCTTGACTTACAGCAACATGGCTAAACACACCAAGATGGTTTGCACTGTGAGGAAACATTGGACCTGCTATGGTGCCTCCCTCCAGAAAATGATGAAAAAATCTGAAATTAATCAGCATGCAAGTACGCTTGCTCCTTCTGTGGCAAGACCAAGGCAAAGAAACAAGCCATTGGCATCTGGCACTGTGGTTCCTGCATGAAAACAAAGGCAAGCCTGGACCTGCAACACCACTTCTGCTGTCTCGCCTGCCATGAGAAGACTGAAAGACCAGTAGAAGTGCTACAGTCTTAGCCGGCAATAAATGGGTAAATTAATATTAAAGAAGGAAAAGAAAAAAATAAAAAGCACCCTTAGTACTATGTAAAAACATGGTAGTTAGCCCATGCCTATAATTCTGGCAAAGTTCAAGGTTACCCACAGCTACATAAAATTTGAGGGAAGCCTGGGCTACATGAGACTCTACCTCAAATAAATTAAATGCAAATTTCTGGATAATTTTAATCTTTAGCGTAACCACCCCTAAGCATAAAGAGGAATAATTCAAATAAGTCACATCACAATGACAAGTTTATCCAAAACAGGATGCCAGTATCCAGGATTATTTCCTAGCAGTTTTCCCTCTCTCTCCCTTGCCTCCCGTGTTCCTCTGTTCTCTTGTCTTTGCTATGAGATTCTATTATGCTCTCCAGGCTGATCACAAAACCAACTGATGTGTGCTTTAGCCCCAGGCACCACAGGCCTTCCCTTTATGGATTGTTTGCTTCCCTCTGGACTCTTCAGGATCTATCTTCTTATATTTTACTTTTCCTATTCTGTTTCCTGACTTCTCTTCCTAATCTAAGTGTTTATAAGACCAGATGGCTGGTGATGTAGCTCAGTTGATAAGAATGTCTGTCTAGCGTGGACCTTGGGTTCAATCCTCATCTCCCTGTAAAACTGAATATGGTGGCATACCCCTGAAATTTTAAGAGGATCAGAAGTTCAAGGTCATCCTCAGCTAGATAGATTGGGGGTACCAGGCCAGCCTAGAATAAATGAAACCCTACCTCAGAAAAATAAATGAGAGGCTGGAGAGGCAGCTCAGTGGTTAAGAGCACTTGTTGTTCTTCCAGAGGACCATACCCAGAGTGCTGCTCACCAGGACAAAGGCTTAAAGGAAAGCTAACCGCTCTCATTTTAGTTTACAAGTTTCAGGCTAGAGACACAGCACTGCACCTAAAATGTCAAGGTGTCCTTTAAATCTGACTGTCATAAATTACAAGACACAAATGTGAAATTTTGAATGAGAATGGTTTCCTTAGGCTTATTAGTTTGAACACTTGGGCCCCAGTTAATGGAATTCTTTGGAAATTATTAAAAAGTGCAACTTTGCTGGGTGGTGGTGGTGCATACCTTTAGTCCTAACACTCCTGAGGCAGAAGCAGGAGGATCTTTGAGTTTGAGTTCAGCCCAGTCTCTGAGTGAATTTCAGGACAACCAAGGCTACACAGAGACACCCTGTATTGAAACACTCCTCTCAAAAAAGAAGTAGCCTTGATGGAGGAGGTGTGTCACTGTGGATGGGCTTTAAAAGCCCAGTCTCTCTCTTCCTGAAACTTGTGGATCAAATGTGAGCTCTCAGCTACTTCTCCAGCACCCTGTCTGTTGTCTTGCTCCCCACCATGATAAAAATGGACTAACTTAAAACTATAAGCAAGCGTCAATTAAATGCATTCTTTTATAAGAGTTGCCTTGGTCATAGTGTCTTTTCACTGACTGACACACTAAGAATAACTCATTATACTACTACAGACACTACAAATACAATCTCTTTCAAATGTGTTAGAAAAGATTTTCTTACAGAGACGTCCTAATATTTACCTTCACAACAGGTCCTGTATTAACCTAAAGGCCCCAGAGAATATAATGGCACTGCTTCTTACGTTATAACAGCAAATAATTGACTAGAACATTTCACAAGCCCCAAAGGCTAGTTTAAACATTTTATCTTATTTCAAAATGCCTCTCAGTTGTATGGATCATACCCTGCATCCTATTTTGAGGTTAACAACTTTCAGATTGTTAATTTTTTTTCATTATACAGAATAAATTTTGGTTTTACCATAATTATACTACTTTTAGAACATCCTTGAGTTTTTTTAATTTTTATTTTAGTTATGATTTTTGTGTGTTCATACCCAACACATGTGTCACAGTCAGTATGTGGAGGTCAGAGGAAAACTTCTGAGAGTCAGCTCTTTTCCTTGTATCGTGCGATCTGGGAACTGAGCGCAGCCTACAGGCAAGTGCTTTTTCCACTGAGCAACCTCGCCAGCCTGTTCTCTGAATTTAAAGGTATTAGTAGGAATAAGACAAACAACTGTTTCTGAAACCAAAGCACTGTAAAAGTATAAAAAACATTTCTCTAGCTTAAATGAAGCCAATTCATTTTGGCAGTACAGGGGATTGAACCCAAGGCCTCATACATACAAGATAAGAACTCTATTTCTGACCTATAGCTCTAGCCCATTACTTATTTTTATAATCCACTTCAACACCAACACTTGTATTTTCTGTTATAGCTAGGTTGCTTTTTGAGACAAAGTCACATCATGTAGCCTAGGCTACATGAATTTTATGATTTTTATATTTCAGTCTTCTAAGTGCTATGTAGCACACCATGCTTAATTTTCTTTAAATCTATCTCCTTTAAAATTAAGCATCAAGGACTGGTGAGGTGGCTCAGCAAGTAGTAACTCTTGTCACCAACTCTGAAGTTTTGAATTCAGTCCCCAGGATCCATGTAGTGTAAAAGAATAAAACCAACTTTAAATTTCTGATCTTCACCCAAATGTCACGGCACATGCACTCAAGCACAGTGCCCCCCCCC
>JANHMN010000004.1:97161672-97183027 GCA_030674055.1 Rhabdomys pumilio | reverse complement strand
ATTTGAGTTCGAGGCCAGCCTGGTCTACAGAGTAAGTTCCAGGACAGCCAGGGCTACACAGAGAAACCCTGTCTCGGGAAAAAAAAAAAAAAAAAAAAAAAGTTTAAAAAAAAAACCACTTTGTATAAAATAGGCATAGTGGAGCATGCCTTTTCTTAGCACTTCAGAAGAACCTCTGTTGATATACAAGAATTCCAGGCCAGCCAGGAGTGCAGTGAGATTGTCTTTTCAATGGGTGGTGGGGTGGCGGGGGTGGGGGAGACTCACACTGGAGAGATGGCTCAGCAATTAAAAAGTGTGTGTTACAGTTTCCAGCACCCACATTGGGTAGCTCACAAATGCCTGTAACTCCAGCTGCCCGCAGACATAAACAAGAGAGCTAACCCACACATGATGCTGCTACACAGAAACAGCATTTACTTACATAAATAAAAAAATTAAAACTTTTTTTAAATGTGCAAACAGAAATACAAGATATTACTGAATTGTGCATATACAACCGAACTTTAATCTAGAAACATTCTAAAGACAAGTTAATAAATAACGCAAGCAGGAAACTAAGCTTCAGCAAAAGGTCTAGAGCAGTGGTTCTTAACTCTCCTAATGCTGTAGACCTTTTAATCCGCTCATGTTGCAGTGACTCCTAACCATAAAACTATTTTTGTTGATATTTCATAACTAATTTTGCTCTTATGGAGAGTAATATAAACCACTGTTTTCCAATGGTCTAAGGTAACCCCCTGTGAAAGAGTCTTTCAACAAACCACCAAAGAGGTCACAATGCACAGGTTGAGAACAACTGCTTTAAATTCTGATGAAATCCACTATTCACAGGATTTGGAGCATTCCTCTGCTCCTGCACTTGTGAGACAGGCAGGAGGAATGCCACAAGTAACACACCTGAACCTCCATACATAGCTCAGAGCCATCCATCCTTGACAGCTATCTGGAATGGGGGTGGGGGGGAGGGAGCAGACACAGTGGCCCAAGAATTTAACCCAAGTATTTTTGAAGCAAAGGTAGAAGGACTACAGAAACTGAGGCCAGCCTAGTCTACATAGCAGGCTTCAATTCAAGCCAGCCAGAGTTATATACTAAAATCCAGCCTCAAAAATAAATAAATAAATAAAAACTAGGAATGATTACAAGCCTTTGATCCCAGCACTCAGGAGGTAGAAGCAAAAGATGTCTCTGAGTTCAAGGCCAGCCTGGCCTACATATGCTCTAGGATAGCATGGACTACATAGAGAAACTGTCTCAACACCACCAACAAAACAAGAACAAAAACCAAACAAATAAACCAAGGGCTACAGATCACTCTGGCCAGAGACAGTTCAACAGTTAGGAGAGGATATTCTTCTTGCAGACAACCAAAGTTCAGTTCCCAGGACCTCTATCAGGCAGCTCATCCCAGCCTACAACTCCAGCTCTTAGGCCTTCTTCTCATAGGTGCACACACGTTCACATACCCACATACATACACACACAAATAAATAAGCACACTTACAAAATAAATGGGAAAAAAGTTTGATGGTTCAGAATTGCTGGATAGTTTTTCCTCTATTAGTTCCACTTTCTTCCCCATTTCCTTTGCAACCCCAACACCCTTTTCTTCCTTTACCTCCTGGACAAAGACACTCCAAATAGTCACTGAACTTAACCTGAGAATACTGACAACCCAGCCTCACTGTAAAATATGGTTAAGATTGTAATTGTCAGGGCTGGAGAATGGCTAAGTGGCTAAGAACACTGGCTGCTCTTCCAAAGGTCCTGAGTTCAATTCCCAGCAACCACATGGGGGCTCACAACTATCTGTAATGGGATATGATTCTTTCTTCTATTGAGCATAAGACAGAGTATTCATATATACATTAAATAAATTTTTAAAAAGACTGTAACTATCCTAACAAGCTTCTTGAGACAGCATACTAAAACCTAACATATCTTTCAGTCTCATAGACATGAGAACTACTAAGCTTAGATACCTAGATTATCTGTGTCTACCATATGCACTCTAAAAGGTAAGATTTTTCATTGAAAAAGTATTGGGACAAGAGAATAAGTTTCTGTTTTGGTTTGCTTTTTTGACACTATACAGCCAAAGCTGGCACTCAAAATGCAGACAAAGCATCAGCAAATTTATGAAGAACCTCCTGCTAGGATTACAGGCTGGAGTTACAGGTGTATACAGATATGTTTCACATCCAGATAGGAGGCCTTAAAAAATGCACATTTAAGTCAGGTGCAGTGGCACTTGCCTTTAAACTCAGCTAGCATAAGGGAGCCTAAGACCACCCTCAACTCAGCTACTGAGTAGGTTCCATGTAAGCTAGGGCTATCCAACAAAAACACAGTCAAAAAAAAGAAAGGAAGGAAGGAAGGAAGGAAGGAAGGAAGGAAGGAAGGAAGAAAGAAAGAAAGAAAGAAAGAAAGAAAGAAAGAAAATCAGAAAGCTTCTCCTCTACAAATAATTTCTTAAAATACTCTTGAGGCTAGCAAGACTGCTCAGTATTCAGAGCACTGATGCTTTTGCAGAGGGCCCGTGTTTGATTCCCAGCACTAATATGGTGGCTCACAAACATCTGTAACTCCAGCACTACTGGATCAGATGACCCTCAAGACTTCCGTGGGCACCAGGCACCCGCACAGTATACAGATGGGCAAAACATTCATATACATAAAAACAAAAATTTTTAAAGAGGGCTGGAGAGATGGCTCAGTGGTTAAGAGCACTGACTGCTCTTCCTGAGTTCAATTCCCAGCAACCACTCAGTGGCTCACAACTATCTGTAATGGGATCTGATGCCCTCCTCTGGTGTGTCTGAAGGCAGCTACAGTGTACTCATATACAATAAATAAATAAATATTTTTTTAAAAATTAAAAAAAAATTAAAGAAAATTGTTTTTATTAGACTTTCGAATTTCACTTTATGTGTATTTTGCCTGTGTGTACCTATGTGTACCATGTGTGTGCTTGGTGCCTTAGGTAGTCAGAAGAGAGAATTGGATCTTCTGAACTGGAGTTCTGGTTGTGAACCACTATGTGAGTACTGGGAATTGAACCTAGGACCTTTGCAAGACCAACAACTGCTCTTACCCCACTCAGCCATTTCTCCAGCCCCCTAAAAATATGAATTTTTAAGCTTCAGAAACAAGTTTTAGATGTCTAAATAAAGACATCTTTTTTTCTTGTAGCTGAAGATGAAGCCTCGTTCTTGGGCAGGAAGCTCACACACACCTCCATATTCCTAACAACTTTTTTATTTTTTAACATTTATTTTATGTATATGAGTACTCCATCCGTATATGTATCTGCATACCAGAAGAGGGCACCAGATCCCATTACAGATGGTTGTGAGCCACCATGTGGTTGCTGGGACTTGAACTCCGGACCTCTGAAAAAGCAGTCAGTGCTCTTAACCACTGAGCTATCTCTCCATCTCTGACCCTCCCCCCAACTTTTTAAAAACATTATTTTTCATGTATGTAAACACATGTCACAGTGTGTAAGTGAAGGTTAGAAGACAACTAGCAGCAGTCTACAGTCTCTCTACCATGTGGAGTCCAGGGATCAAAGCATGTACCTTTACCTAGTGAGCCATCTCACTGGCCTACAAGGATTTGTTTTGTTTTAAATGTGTGTTGGTGTTTCACATGCATGTGTCTCCATTCATCCCAACAGAGGCCTGGTGTCCAAGGTCAAAAAAGGGCATCAGATCTAGAACTGGAGTGTTACAGACAGCTGTAAGCCACCATGTGAGTCTTGGGAGTTCAGTTGGGTCCTCTTGAAAAGCAGCAAGTGCTCTGAAACTGAGCTACCTCTCCATAACCCCAAAAGAGGGTTTCTCTGTATAGCTCTGGCCGTCTGTCCTGGAATGCTCTGTAAACTAGGCTGGCCTCAAACTCACAGACATTCTCCTGCCTTTGCCTCTCAAGTCCCTGGAATTAAAGTAATGCACCACCATACCCAGCTCTACCAACTTTTAAAGGGAGGTTACTGTCTATTAACCAAAACATTCACTGCTTATCACAAGTCCTGTTCCCTGCTCAATTCCAAATACTTAACTGGGTACCAACTCAAACTCACTTCCGTCCAGAACCAACTACGATCCTTAGCCAAAAAGTCACAAAACCTGGTCTTCAATGCCTCATCAAAGACTTTCAGACAGGTGCATGTGGACCTGGAATAGGTAAAAGTGGAAGTAGGAAAGTCAGTTTAAGCTCATCCGTGGGCCTAATCAAGTTCAAGGCAGACAAGACCCTGAATTTAAAAAAAAAAAAAAAAAAAGTATATTCAACATGTTGTTTCCTTTCACTAAAAGGTACAGGAAGTTTAGGATATAGCTATATTGCAGGGCACATCCTCAATTCAATAACCAGTACCGCCCACCCTCCACAATCAATAAAGGAAAAGCAAAGGTAACTCTGGAAGAAGCACTGCCTAAAAGATAATTTAAAAACAAAAAAGGGTGAGGGCTGGAGAGATGGCTCAGCAGTTAAGAGTACTGACTGCCCCAGCACTTGGGAGGCAGAGGCAGGTGGATCAAGGCTAGCCTGGTCTACAGAGTGAGTTCCAGGATAGCCAGGGCTAGACAGAGAAACCCTGTCTCAAAAAACCCAAGAACACTAACTGCTCTTCCAGAAGTCCTGAGTTCAATTCTCAGCAACCACATGGTGGCTCACAACCAATTCTAATGGGACCTGATGTCCTCTTCTGGTGTGTCTGAAGACAGCTACAGTGTACTCATATATATAAAACAACTCTTTTTTTTTTTTTTAAGGCGAAAACAACACAAACATAAGCCTAATATATTCTGACTGAGAACTGGGAACTAATTAATTTGGTTGGCTTTGAAAAAAGATGGATTTCTTGGTGAAAACTTGTAAAACTCTACCACAGGATTTTTGGTGACATGTTCCTTTGACTTCATCTCCACTCCTCATTTTACAAACAAAACAGCTGCAACACTCAGAAGATGAGCATGGCACCACAGACGTGTAATGCAGCACTCGGGCATCTAAACAGGAGGGCAACAAGTTTGTGGCTACACAATCAGTTTGAAACCAACCTGGCTACAAAGTAGCATATCAAAGCTGCACTCCCAGGCAGACCCTGTTTCAAACAAAAACAATGCCAAGGCTAACAATGGAAAGTAAAGTCACTTTAGATCAGTCTACACTGCAAGTTAGGCTTATACTTTCTAGATGGATTTTATATCCTTTAAATCCTTATATTTTATATCCTTAAAGGGTAAACACCAAAACCTAAAACAAGTCCAGAATAGTATGCCACATGCCTATATCCCAGCCCTCAAGACTGGGGCAGAGATTTTGAGGTAAACTTGCTTTGTATCTTGGCTAAAACTTCATCTCAAATGTGCATTTAAATCAACTCATTCTTTTTTGTTTGTTTGTTTGTTTCTTGAGACAGGGTTTCTCTGTGTAAGCCTGGCTATCCTGGATTTCACTCTGTAGACCAGGCTGGCCTTGAACTCAAAAATCCACCTGCCTGTGCCACCACCGACTGGCAATAAACTCATTCTTGTAGCCATGGTCTTCCATCATTTCCCCCAAAACAATAAAACTTACTCAAACTAATACTAAGAGAGGCTCCTGATGAGCACTTCACAGTTACCAGA
The DNA here is from genome assembly GCA_030674055.1 of Rhabdomys pumilio. NCBI lineage: Eukaryota > Metazoa > Chordata > Mammalia > Rodentia > Muridae > Rhabdomys > Rhabdomys pumilio. The sequence goes on along the minus strand of JANHMN010000004.1, from coordinate 97,177,388 downwards.
AGAAGTAAATAAAGTAGTTCTAAAGGAAGTTCCATGCCATGGCTAGCCCAATCCATATATAAAGAGACCAGAGGAAACCAGAGCAGCCGGAAACAGGCCAGAGAAGCAATTACCACAATCCTTTCTCATGGCCTCATTCTCTGCTATGTTACTACTTCCACCCATATTTCAAACAAAACAATCTCCCTTTTTCTGAAATGTTTATAGTTTTTGAAGGTCAGAGGCAGCAAAGAAACAAATGGGGGAGGAATCAGAAGTGTGAGAAACATACAGGTCACCCATTGGGGGTAAGAGGAGGCATTGCTTACAGAACCTAAATGAACCCTAAGTAGGAAAAAATCAGGCAAGAACATAACACAGCAAGCAAGTGTAGGATGGGAAACTAAACACCTTTGCCCAGTAAGACAACTCTTATAGCAACTGGAAAACGGCCCTAGCCAAGAGGTCCTGAAGGCAGACAAGATATATTGGAACAGCTCCAAAGAGTAGAATTTATTTTTTTCCTAAAATAGGTAAAGACCATACCACAGAACCAGCCCAATGTTGAAGCTACACTACAGGAGAACTTAGGCATGATAGTCACCTCTCTTCTACCTTTATTCAAAAAACCAACACCATCAAGAACAAGCACCAGACGGTGGTAGCTCATGTCTTTTAGCCTGGCTCTTAGAAGGCAGAGACAAGGATCTGTAGACAAGGCCAGCCTGATCTACAGAGTAAGTACTAGGACAATCAAGACCACAACAGAGAAACCCTTTCTTGAAAAACTAGAGGTTTAAAACAAAAAGACGACGACAACGACAAAAACCAAGCAATTCAGAGGGGATATTGGCATGCCCATTGGTAGGAGTTCAAAAAAAAAAGACAGAAAAAGAAAAAGGCTTTACAATGGAAGAGTTATATATAAATGCTATTCAGTGAAAGAAAGAAAGAAAGAAAGAAAGAAAGAAAGAAAGTAAGTTCACTGTAACTAGGCACAGTACTGTTTGCCTGTAATCCATGCAACTTGAATCTCAGCATAGAAAGACTGAGCCAAGAGGCGTACTGCACGCCTTTAATCCCAGTACTTGGGAGGCTGAGGCAGGTGGATCTCTGTGAGTGCAAGGCCAGCATGGTCTACAAAGCGAGTGCAGGGGACAGCCAGGTTTGTGACATGAAGAAATCCTGTCTCCAAAAACTAGCGAGCAGGGGGTGGGGGGGAGGAGACACACAGTGAGTAAGAGACAGAGCCAAGAGGATCTTGAGTTGAAAAACCAGCTTTGGTTAGGTAATGTAACCCTCTCTCAAAAATGCAGGAAAAAAAAAAAAAAAAGGCATGCTCTCCAAATAAAAGATGATCTCTGGGTACCTCATGGAATCATCTAAAGCTCCAATTGTTACAGTACACAACTGCTGGAGAAAAGTAAAAAGTAGGCAGAATGTGGACCTTGGAAACAAAGTAGAAAGGTGTAGACGTGGTAGTAAACTATGAGATTATGTTAAAGCAAGAAACAGCAGGAAGACTTCCAAGACCAACCCCAAGAGAAAAAGTCCTGAATGGTGACAGTTGATATGTCTGGGCAACTAAAACTGAAAATGCAGGGGGAAAGGTTGAGAAAGCTGAAAAGTAAAGTGATAAAGAAACTGGTAAGAAAAACTGAGTTGGAACGCACCAGGCTACAGAATTAGTATTTGAATTTCTAACAGCACGCTTTACAGTTCACAAGCACTCTTAACTCACATTAAAGAATAAATAAACTATGACACAACAAAACTTCAAGAACAGAGCATGAGGAAGAAAACTTGAGTTTCAACTAACACCAAAGACCTTAGGAATGAAAAGTAGTAAAATTGAACTATGCCTTCAGGTTAAGTAGAGAGAGACTAGAGCGCACAAGTTGGGCTCTAAGACCAGTCCCAGGACCGGCGCTAGACTAGAAAGCGGAAAGGTGGTCAGGATGGGGCGACAGCGTGGCGGAGGAGCTCCAGCCAACACGCAGGGAGCGAGGTGGGAGAGAAAACCACACCCTCCAGGATAAAAACCCAAAGGGGGGGAGGGGAAGGCGCCCCCTGGGGCTGGGTGGGGCCGACCAACTAGAATTGGGGGGGGAGCAGGAAGCACAGGGCAACCTGAGCGGGAGAGGAAGGAGAGTTCCTGGGCCTGGACACGCTACGGAAACATGAAGCCAGCGAGGGAAGCTCGGCCCGGTCCACCCGGGTAGACGCTGGGGCATCCCAAAGGGGGTTGGGAGTTCAGAAGATCTTAGCCCAGGTCCAGAAAGCATACACTGAAGGGTTCAGGGCTCTGGAAAAGAGACTGAAGGGAACAGGGTGGCAATTACCGCTGAAGCTCTCGTTGAACTCGGGACCTGCCGCCGCCGCCGCCGCTCGTTACCTGCCAATGTGCCTCTTACAAAGCGGCGGCGGCGGCAGAGGCGGCCCTGCCCGTCACGTGATCCTACGTCACGGGAGAGGGCGGAGCCAGTACTTGAAGCTTAAACGGGGTTACCCTGCTGGCTAATACAGCTCTGGGAGCTGAGCAAGAGAGACTATGTGGAGGCGGCAGGGATGCTGGCATTGCTTGTGGCCGGAGTTTCGGGGTCGTATTATCCGCCGCCTATAGAGAACATACTATTAAAACGTGCAGTCGCGCTATGATGACCTCAGAAACACTGCAAGAGACTCGATGCGTGCGTCTCTGTCGTCACGTGGCATGGTACGGCCACTCAAAGCAAGCCTGGCTGCTAGACGTTGCGGGAGCGAACTACAACTTCCAGAGTGCTGCGCGGCAAAAGTCCTGTCTTTTCTCAGCGAGCCCCTAGGTCCAACTCCTGACTCTGGCTCCTTCGGGCACTATATGGCTAGCTTCCGAGCTAGTACCAATGGGTTCCACCTTCCAAGCGAACCAGCGTGGTTCCTACTGGGAGGTGTAGTTCTGGCAGAGAGTGGGTCTAGCTACCACGTTGCAGGACTGGCGCTCCGCCCTGCCCTCTGCGCGGGAAAACACCAACGGCCAGCCGCCGAACCCAGACACCCAGAACGTCCTCCCGCTGAAGGCCCCGAGTCTTCAATGTAGCCAAATGCGGATTACTTTCTGCATTACCAACTCTCTTCTGCAGGAAACGACTACCATTTCTTGAACAACCACACGATGTTAGAGGTTTATACAGTCGTGTTCTAAGAGGCTACTAGGATCGGCCGGGTTTTGTAAATAGGAAAGGAAGAGTTCCCTTCTGGCGTAAGACACCTAAATCAGGTTTTCCTTATTGAGAAGTTACCTGATCCACCTCTAGTAAAGATGTTAACCTCAGGAAATTAAGCAAAAATAATGGAATTTTTGTTGTTTTTTGTTTTCTGAGACAGGGCTTCCCTGTTTTGGAACTCGCTCTGTAGACTGTACTGGCCTCAAACTCAGATCCACCTGCCTCTGCCTCCCAAGTGCTGGGAGTAAAGGCATGTGACACCACCGGCCAACTCAAATAATGTTTAATCACTAGCATATCTTTTAAAAAATAATATATATATTGAAAACACTTTAACTCCAGCTCAGATTAACCTAGTCTCATTTGTGCAGTACATGGAGACCTCTAACTCTCAGCAGTCATTCTGCCTTGCTTTCCCAAATGGGGTGTGTGTATGTATGTGTATATACATACATCCATACACTATATCACTATATATATATATATATATATATATATATATAGAGAGAGAGAGAGAGAGAGAGAGAGAGAGAGAGAGAATGGATGTATATACATCATATACATGATGCCTGGTCAGAAAATGGGATTGGATCACTTGAAACTGGAGTTAGACATAGTTATAATCAATATTCTAGGTGCTGGAAATCACCCTCTGGAAAGACAAGTGCCCTAAACAGCTGAGCTATTTCTTGTTAAAAATTATACATTTTACAGAGTGAGTTCCAGAACAGCCAGGGCTACATAGAGAAACCCTGTCTCAAAAACAAAAACAAACAAAAAAAATTATACATTTAAACATAATACAATGTGACTATGTCTATGTGTAGTTTATTAGGTTAGCTACAGCCACAACGTTGGAATTCAGTAAACATTACCTCGATTTGAGTTTTCCTGGATTGTGAAAATTAAGAGGTTAAGTATCCTGGAGTGGTGGTGGTGTAAGCTTTTGTTCCCAGGAAGCAGAGGCAGGCTGATCAAGGTCAGCCTGCCTAGTTTAGAGTTCCTGGACAGCCAGGGCTACACAGAAAAACCTGTCCCAGGGAAGAGAAAGAGATTGTATAAAGTATCTACTTGGCACACAATAAGCCATCAACAAACAGAATTATGTTCAAACTGTTTGTACCCATAAAGTGCAGCTGTTTTAAGCAAGATGGAAAGGAAATTTTCTTACACTGATGGGGGTTCAGTGTTAATTACTAACTTGCTAGTTACTAATAGATTTGATCTACTTAACCTACCTGGCTAGACAATTGAAATTTTAAACAGTCCTGCCCAGTTCAAGGGAAGCCTTTGTTTTTCTGCCTGAATTAAAGAATGCTCAGGCTGGCCGGGCAGTGGTGGTGCACGCCTTTAATCCCAGCACTTGGGAGGCAGAGGCAAGCGGATTTCTGAGTTCGAGGCCAGCCTGGTCTACCGAGTGAGTTCCAGGACAGCCAGGGCTACACAGAGAAACCCTGTCTCGGGAAAAAAAAAAAAAAAAAAGAATGCTCAGGCTGTACCTGTAACAAGAACATATTATCCTAATTATTCATGTGTAGTTGTGTCTTTCTTGGTCAGTGATCTACTAACATGTCTGGTCAGTTCAGTCTCTATGTTTTCTTGTTTTATAGAAATGTGAGTGAGAGTCAAAGATTTAAAAAAAAATTTTTTTTAATCCTCTATTGAAAGTCAAAAACTAGCCAGGCAGTGGTGGTGAATGCCTTTAATCCCAACAGAAGCAGGCAGATTTCTGAGTTCAAGGCCAGCCTGATCTACAGAGTGAGTTCCAGGATAGCCAGGGCTATACAGAGGAACCCTGTCTCGAAAAACAAAACAAAAACAAAAAGTCAAAGAATTAGTCAGGCATTGATGACACACACCTATAATCCCAGCACCCAGGAGAAAGAAACAGGCAGGTCTCTGAGTTCAAGACAGGATTACACAAGACAGGATTCTGTCTCAGGAGAAGAAAGGAAAGAAACAAACAAAAAGGGAGATGTATACCTTAGATTCTTGCCCTTGTAGGCAGGAGGCTAGCCTAATAATGTACAAATTTAATCCCTCATAGGCAGAGGAAGGAGGATCTCTGAATTAGAGGCTAGCCTGATCTACAGAGAGAGTTCCAGGACAGCTAAGGAGGGCGACACAGAGAAACCTAGAGATCTAGCTGTGGGGGCTGTACATATATGGTAACGTTACTGCGATCTCACAGTAATGAGGACGTAGACACAGATGGTTCAGAAGGAGTTCACCCTCGACCACACAGCAAATTAAAGGCAGCCTGGACTGCAGGACAACTGTCTCAAAAGGAAAACCAATAGATAGAAAGAATAAAAACATACGGAAACTCTGGGCCTTTTTGATAATATAGCCATAAACCATCTGACCTCAACAACAAAAACAAACTGTTTATTTTAATATTTTTTACTTTTTTTTTAAGATTTATTATATATGTATATAAGTATATAGTAGCTGTCTTCAGACACACCAGAAGAGGGCATCAGATCCCATTACAGATGTTTGTGGCCACCATATGGTTGCTGGGAATTGAACTCAGGGCCTGTGGAAGAGCAACCAGTGCTCTGAGCTATCTCTCCAGCCCCCTTTTAAAAAAAAAGTATTTTAGATATATGAGTACACTGTAGCTGTCTTCAGATGGTATGTCTTCAGAAGAGGTCATCAGATCCCAATGCAGATGGTTGTGAGCCACCATGTGGTTGCTGGGAATTCTCAGGACCTCTGGAAGAGCAGTCAGTGCACTTAACCACTGAGCCATCTCTCCAACCCCTTTTACTTTATTTTAACTTAATTTAATCTAATTTAACTTTTTTGAGACTGGGCTTCTCTGTGTAGCCCTGGCCCTCCTAATACAAACTCTGTAGACCAAGCTGGCTTTGCATTCAGAGATCTTCCTGCCTCTGCTTCCCAAGTACTGGGTTTAAAGGTATACAGCAGCAGCAGCACCACCCAGCTATTTTGTGTGTGTGTGTGATAGGGTCTCATTATGTAGACCAGGCTAGTCATAAACTCATAGAGATCCTCCTGCTTCAACCACCCAAGTGCTAAGATTAAAGATGTGTGGCATCACAACTAGCGCCTTTACTATTTTTGTGTTTATTATGTGTATGGGTGCTTTGCCTGTATACATATATGTGCACCATGTGCTTGAAGTGCCTGAATAAGCAAGAAACATAATCCTGGTTCTCTGGAAGAGCAGCCGGTGCTTTTAAATGCTGAGTCATTCTCCAGCCAAAATTATTTTATTTCTAATTATGTATGTGTATAAGAATGTGCACAAGGGCCTGTACCCCTGGGGACCAGAGGCATCAGATCCTCTGGAGTTAGAGTTGCAGATGCTTGTGATACACCCAACATGAGTACTGGAATTGAACTAGTCTCCCCTGCAAGAGTGGCAAGTAGAGTCAGAAAACTGACCTCCTGAGATTCTGGTTGTGAATGTGCTGCGTACACACACACACACACACACACACACACACACACAGTACTCCTACACATAATTTTTTTTTTAATTACAAAAAGAAAAGACAGGCCGGGCGGTGGTGGCGCATGCATTTAATCCCAGCACTTGGGAGGCAGAGGCAGGTGGATTTCTGAGTTCGAGGCCAGCCTGGTCTACACAGAGAAACCCTGTCTTGAAAAAAAAAAAAAAAGGAAGAAAGAAAGAAAGAAAGAAAAAGAGAGAGAGAAAGAAGGAGAAAGAGGGAGTGAAAGAAAGAAAGAAAGGATGGGTAGAAGGAAGGAAGGAAGGAAGGAAGGAAGGAAGGAAGGAAGGAAGGAAGGGGAAGAGAAGAGCCCCCATAGACTCAGTTTTGAAGACTTAGGGAATAGCAATAGGAGTGTAGACTTGCTAGAGTAGGTGTGACTTTGTTAGTCTGTCATTAGAGATAGACTTCCGGTTTTTAAATACTCAATCCAGAACCAGTGTGTCGATTTTGCTTCCTGCTGCCTGTGGGTGTAGAACTCTAAGTTACCTCTCCAGCCCCATGTCCGCCTGCCTTTCTTTCTCTGTGTAGTCCTGGCTGTCCTGGAACTCACTCTGTAGACCAGGCTGGCCTCGAACTCAGAAATCCACCTGCCTCTGCCTCCCAAGTGCTGGGATTAAAGGCGTGCGCCACCACCGCCCGGCCTGCCTTTCTTTTATCATGCTTCCTGCCATGAGGACAATGAAGTAAAGCTCTGAACTGCCAGTCCCAATTAAATGTTTCTCTTTATAAGATTTGCCATGATCATGGTGTCTCTTCACAGCAATGGAAACCCTAACTAAGCCACCACCCAACAACCCCATTTCTTTAAAAAAGCCAAGTGTGGTTGTAAATGCCACATTTAGCACTGGTGGGAGGCAGAGGCAGACAGATCTCTGTGAATTAGAGGTCAGCCCAGTCTACAGTCTACATTGTAATTTCCAGGCAGTCAGGACTACATAGTGTAACAGTCTCAAAAGATAAAAGTGAAACTAAGTAAATAAAAAAAAATTCAGAAAAGCAATCAAAAAAGACATCTGGAAATCAACCTCCAGGCTACAAACATGGACAAACACATTCATACCACCAAATACACACACTTCATTGCTTACAGTTATTTCCTGGATACAATAGCCCCTTTAATGGTTTGTATATGGTTGGCCTAGGGAGTGACACTATTAAGAAGTGTGGCCTTGTTGGAATAGGTGTAGCCTTGTTGAAGAAAGTGTGTCACTATGAGGGTGGGCTTGAAGACCCTCTCCTAGCTGCCTGGAAGATAGACCTCTCCTGTTTGCCTTCTGAGCAAGATGGAGAAATCTCAGTCCCTCCAATGCCATTCCTGCCTGGAGGCTGCCATGCTACCTTGATGATAATGGCTGAACCCATCATTCTGTAAGTCAGTCCCCATTAAATGTTGTCTTTTGTAAAAGTTGTCTTGATCATGGTGTCTCTTCACAGTAATGGAAACCCTAAGACAGCCCCCTCCCCAAACAATCTAATGGCCCTATAGTATCTTAATTCTCTAAAAAGCCAGAAGATTCCCTCCTAATTAATCCTTGGTCTGGATGGATGTGACTTACTGGGAAGTCCTAAGTTCAACTCCCACCACTAAAAAGAAAATCCCCAAATATTTCCAGGCCTGCTTCTTCATCTTTGTAAAGAAGACATATTCTGCTTACTTTGTAGGACATTTCCTGACTCATGCAAATGATGCATGTAAGAGACTTCAGAAAACAAATAGACTCTAAAAATTCTTTGATGGAGCTGGGAGCAGGGCTAGCTAGGTAAGAGAGCTTACCTCTTATGTACAAGGCCTGTACGATTGATGCTCAGCACCACGTGCACATGAAAAGTTATAAGAAACTACTATTACAAATAAAAATGTATTCTGAGTGCTAGGAAGATAATTCCATCAATCAAGTTCTTTCCTGACAAGCACCAAAATAAATAAATAAATAAATAAATAAATAAATAAATAAATAGGGCCTGTGAGATGGCTCTGCAGGTAAAGGGTCGTACCACCAAGTGGGGCACCTGAATCCAATCACTGGAACCCACACGGTGAACGCACAAAACAGAATCCTATAAGTTATCCTTTGACCTCTGCTTCTATATGAAGTATGTGCACATATACATTCACAGTTAATAAATGTTAAAACATCTTAAGAGCCTTGAAGCAATACTTTACAGTACAATTACTGTGTGCTAAATAAAAAGAAGCAAGCCTGGGAGGCGATGGGTTAGCAAATATTCCAGGCAGACATTCTTGGCAGGGAAATTGTGTGAGCCCCAGGCAGAAAAGAACAGTTTGTCTGAAGGGACAGCGCTTTGGGGGTTAGTGTACTGTAAGACAAACATAGGGTCGGTAGTATCTGTGCAGTGTTTTGCATGTCAGGCTAAAGAACTTATTCCCTCTAGTTACTAATCCGTGATTTTCTTTTTATAAGAATGTCAGTAGGGAGTCTCTAGAAGCAGAGAAGTCTCCTTGAGACACTGGGGGATTAAACTCAGAGTGACAGGTGGTAGCGGTGGTGTTTGAGATGAGACAGTCACGCCCTTCGATCCTCTGCTGCTGATATGGCACTGGTTCCTGCCAGCTGTGGTCGCTAAAGAAAAAAAATATTTTCCTTGACTACTGACTTGTCAACAGTGTTTAAACTGGTCCAAAACTTTTCTGTTGGGTTTCTAAGATTCTCCAAATGTTACTGCCAGAAGAAACTTGCCCTGATCACAATGAATAACTCCGAGTACAACTGTATGCAGGGGGGAATAGAGGAACAACCTGGATAGTCTGACCATGACTTTCCTCCAGAAAAATGCTAATCTCCCAGCAGTTTGGGACCAATTCCGAGTCAAAGAACAAAGTGGGTACACCTGTTTTTGGCCTAAGGCAAAACCAAATGCCTGTTAGTTAAGAGATAAATCACAATGCTCTCATCCTGTCTGACAATGGGCGCTACTCTTGGGAAAACTGTGAAGGGGTCATTCTTGTGGGAAATGAGCTCTGAGCTCATCTCCAGCTCCCTGGTGGGAAGGAAACAATATTCTTTTTTATGTGTGTGTGTTTCTTGATTTTTGTTGCTTTATTTTTGAGACTAGATCTCAGTATGCAGTCCTAGCTATCTTGATCTCACTATTTAAATCCTGCTGGCATTAAATTCACAGAGATCCACCTACCTCTGATGCCTAGTGCTAGGATTAAAGGCATGGGCTACCATGTCCAGCTTTGTACTGTTTTGAGACAGGGTCTTACTTGGTAGGCCAAGTGGACCTGGAACTGTCAGCAATCCTCTAGCCTTGGCCTTGCAAATGCTAAGATTACATGTGTGAACCACTTACTAGACTTTTTGAAATAAGATCTCGTGAATCCCATCCGGACCTGAAACTTCAATGTGTAACCAAGGATGACCTTGAACCTCTGATCTCTCTGCCCCCACATCTCAAATGCTGGGATTATAGGTATGTATTACTACACCTGGTGTTGTGTGGTTCTGGGATCAAACCAACCGAACTACATCCTCAAGCCCTAGCTCACTCGCCTTTCTTTTAGAGAAAGATGTGCAGACCAGAAAGGGCAGCTGTTATTCCTGTCCCCATGCCTTCCCCTTGGAAAAGCAACTGTTTGCTAAATAAATGCCAGAGACACAGAGACAATGAATCAATCTATGTCTTTAAGCTATTCATATTCAGCAAGAAGATAGATATGTATTTACACATGCATGTTTGTGTGTATTATCTACTCTTTTTATTATTATTATTTTTCGAGACAGGGTTTCTCTGTGTAGTCCTGGCTGTCCTGGAACTCACTCTGTAGACCAGGCTGACCTTGAACTCAGAAATCTGCCTGCCTCTGCCTCCCAAGTGCTGGGATTAAAGGCGTGTGCCACCACCGCCCGGCCGTGTATTATCTACTTATTTTTATGATTTGGGGTATGATGGTCTGACCCATAATTCCAGTGTAATGAGAAATCTGGGGGTTTTGGTTTCTTTAAAAAACACAGAAATGGCCGGGCGGTGGTGGCGCACGCCTTTAATCCCAGCACTTGGGAGGCAGAGGCAGGCGGATTTCTGAGTTCGAGGCTAGCCTGGTCTACAGAGTGAGTTCCAGGAAAGCCAGAGCTATACAGAGAAACCCTGTCTCGAAAAACAAACAAACAAACAAAAAAAAAAAAACCACAGAAATGTTGTAAGAATGGTGCTTTTATTCTAATCCCAGGTGTGGGATGTGGGGCTGCTTCAGACTGTCTGTAGCAGCTGACTATGATTTGCCCCTTGCTCTAGAAGAGGCGTGGTGTTGCCAGCTGCAGATACTTTCTATGATTGTGTGATGTTTGGAATTTTGGGGACTTTTTAGAGGGTATATAAATACTAGAGCCCCCGCTAGGTAGGGCTTGCTTGCAGTTTATTAATGCCCATGTTCAAAGAAGAAACAAGAGGAAAAAAATTAGACCAGGGTGTTCTCTCCCTCTCCCTCTTCCTCTCCCTTTCTCTCCCCTTCTCTCTTCCCTCTACCCCCCCCTTTTTTTTAACTATATAGTGATAATGGGTGAAACAGGTTGTGGGGGATAAAGGATGAGGGAAATAAGAACCCACAAGGTAGCAAAGACCGGCTACATTCTGGTACTTTGGAGTCCAAGGAGGAGGATTACTGTAGCAAGGCAAGCCTAGGCTACCTAATGAGTTCCAGGGCAGCCTAGACTACAGAATAAGACCCCCATCGAAAGGGTTAGAGGGATGGTCCAACAGTTGAGAGCACTGGCTGTTCTTCCAGAGGGCTAGGTTCAATCCCCAGTACCCATGTGGTGGTTCACAACTGTCTATAACTTCAGTTTTAGGCGATTCAATACCCTCTTCTGGCCTCTATGGGCACCAAGCAACTCACAGACACACATGTAAGCAAAACACCCACACACATAAAAGCAATAATAAAAATGTTTAAAATAAAACTTTTTAGCTAGGTGTGTGTGATAGCACACACTTTTAATCCCAGCACCCAGGACACAGGGGCAGGGTAATCTTCTGATGAAGTGAGGCTAGACTGATCTACAGACTGAGTTCCAGGACAGCTAGGGAGAGAGACCTTATCTCAAAAAAACATACATACATACATACATACATACATACATACATACATACATAAAACTTTAAAAATTGACTCCATCTCAAAATCAGAACCATGTATATGTAATGTATATATACATAGACATGTGTGTGCGCAAATGGACACACACACTCAGGCACACATACCCATAAAATTAAAGAAAAAAAAAGCCAGGCATGGTGGCACATGCCTTTAATCCCAGCACTATGGAAGCACAAACAAGTGGATCTCTATGAGTTCAAGGCCAACCTGGTCTACAAAGGGAGTTCCAGGACAGCCAGGGCTATTACACAGGGAAACCCTGTCTCAAAAAACCTAAATAAACAAACAAAAATAAATAAAAATTTAAAAAGATTTTTGCTATGTCAAGTTGTCTCTTCTCAAGTTCAAATTCCTGAAACATTTTAAAGACTTCAGCTGAACTTGTTAACCCAAGAAAGCTATAGATCACTGGTTACTATGGGACACGGAGCTGTGGAACCTCAGAGACTGGGGGTAGCACCCTGTGCAGGATGCCATATTTACAGACCATTGTTGGCAATGACGGGTATTCAGGGAAGCTTCTCTCGGTTCATTTTATTTTATTTTATTTTACTTTATATTATTGAGTCAGGGTTTCTCTATGTAGTCCTAACCTAGACTTGCTAAGCAGAACATGATGGCTTAGAGATCTCTATTCTTCTGCCTCAGCTTCTCCTGCCTGTCAGTATTATCACTAAGTATGACTTCGTAGCTATCAGAAGTGAGTTCCTAAATCCTGATCACCTATGGCCCCAGGCTTTGATTGACTGACCTCCAATTAGTATCAGGCCCTTACATGAGCTACCATGTGGGTGCTGAGAACTGAATCTGTGTTCTCTGGAAATGACTGTTCTTCCCCCGCCCCCCTTCCCCCAGACAGGGTTTCTCTGTGTAGTCCTGGCTGTCCTGGAACTCTGTAGACCAGGCTGGCCTCAAACTCAGAAATCTGCCTGCCTCTGCCTCCCAAGTGCTGGGATTAAAGGCGTGTGCCACCAACGCCTGGCTCATGCCTAGTACTTGTAAAGATCAGAATTTTTTTTTTTTTTTTTTGAGATAGGGTCTCACTGTGTAGGCCTGGATAACTTAGAACTCTGGTCTGTACCTCACAGACCACATTATCATACTCCACAAATAGCCTGCTTTCTTTTGTTTATTTGAAACAGAGTTTCTTTATGTAACCTGGCTGTCCCTGAAACTTTCCATGTAGACCACACTGGCCTTAGACCCAAGAGATCTGCCTGCCTCTGCCTTCCAATTGCTAGTATTAACGGCATACACTACCACACTTGGCCTGAAAGACAGTCTTTTTATTTATTTTATTTATATATTAGGTTTTGGTTTTTCGAGATAGGATTTCTCTATGTAGACTTAGCTGTCCTGCAACTCACTTTGTAAACCAGGCTGGCCTTGAACTCAGAGATCCACCTGCCTCTGCTTCCTGAGTGCTGGCTTAAAGGTGTATACCACCATTGCCTAGCTGAAAGACACTCTTAAAACAAAGTGGGGTGTTGAAGACAGTAGATTGTCCAAAAACTGAGATCCTCAGAGATGGCTTGGAGGTTAAGAACACTTGCTATTCTTACAGAGGACTTGGATACAGTTTTCAGCATCTGTTCACGATCATGAGTAACTCCAATTCCAAAGCATCCAATGCCACCTTCTCACCTCCATAGACAACAAGGAGGCACTTACTGCACACACACATACACACAAAATCAATACGTTTTTTATAATAAAACAAAACCACCTGGAACAGAACTTTTTCTTTTCTTTCTTATACAGCTAGATTTATTCTCACAATGCATTACATCTAAATGTGTATAAGTACCCAGCAGCAGAAGGTAAAAAAGCCAAAAGGTCAGAAGGGAAAATGTCAACTGCTGTGGCTGAAGGAATATGGTTCTCACTAATGGTAAAAACCAAGAGCCAGGCCAACAGTGGTGGCGCACGCCTTTAATCCCAGCACTTGGGAGGCAGAGGCAGGTGGATTTCTGAGTTCGAGGCCAGCCTGGTCTACAGAGTGAGTTCCAGGACAGCCAGAGCTATACAGAGAAACCCTGTCTCAAACAACCAACCCCCCCCCCAAAAAAAAAAAAAAAGCTGGAAGTTCAAACTGTGTGTGTGTGTGTAAGAGAGAGAGAGAGACAGAGAGAGACAGAGACAGAGAGAGAGAGAGAGAGAGAGAGAGAGAGAGAGAGAGAGAGAGAGAGAAGAGAGAGAGAGAGAAAGGTCTTTTAACTATTATTAGGTTGGCTACTAATTTGCCATGTGACCTAGACCCTTCTCTCTTCCTCAGTTTTTTGTTTTGTGAAACAAAGTGGTTTTATTGTAAACAATCTTAAGGTCATCAGTAGCTCCAGTTAAAGAAATTGTAGCCTACCTCTAGTTTATAAGTACCTAAGTACCTTTCCAGAAATCACAGGTATACGGCACTTGGGTGGCTCAGGGGACAGCCAGGTGGCTTCTGTCCAAAGTTAATTCAGTTCAAAGAGCAAAGCTAAAACTATTCGTCAGTCTTGGCCTCACTCAGTCTGGGAAAACTTCTTTGGAACCAAAAGTTTCCAGATAGGATTCTTGTGTGTTGAGTGACGGCACCAGGTGAGGGTCAGCTCCAGCTGTGGCTGCTGTAGTTCAGAAGCAGGCCAGATGGCAGTGTTCAGGAACTTCTCTCTTGGGCTAAGTGGGGCACCAAAGGAGATGGATGCCTTTTCCTTTGCTTTCCTTTGTTTAGTTTTAATGGAGAGAAGTGGAAAAAGAAAACAAAGTTACAGAAAGAGGTAGAAGCTTGATTCATAGAAATCAGTAGAAAAACAAAACAACAACAACACAAACCCAAGATTCATGACATTTTGTAACAAGAAAAGATAAATGCTAACCGAGCTGGATAGAAAATCAAAGCTGGTTTCCAGCCTGGAGGATGGCTCTGCAAGTAAAGGTGCTCACTGCCAAAGCAGAAGACCTGAGTCTGGTCCACGGACCTAAGCAGTAGGAGAAAGATTCCTTCAAGTTGTCTCTGACTCGTACCATTGCACATCCCAACCCCCCAAATATAATAATAAATTATAGTAAGTTTAGTAAAATATTTTAAAACATATTTTCTATAGCTAGAGAATTTCTTGGAAACAACTACATTCAAAATAAATTCATATTGTAGCACATAGGAAGGTATTTCTTGACTTTTCTCTACCAACTCTGCTTTTTCTGACATACTGACTCACGTAGTAAGCCTGGCCTGGGATTTCTGATCCCCCTGACCCTACCTCCCAAATGCTAGTATTACAGGCATTCTTGACTGTATGGTTTTCTAATTAACTCAGGACTTCATGTATGCCAGGTAAAACTCTATCAACTGAGGTATATTCCCAAGCCCACTAAAATTCTTTTTTTTTTTTTTTTTTTTTTTTGAGACAGGGTGTTTCTACATAGCCCTGGCTAATTCTGGAACTCATTAGACCAGGCTGTTCTGGACTTACAGAGATATATCTGCCTCTGCTTCCCAAGTGCTAGGATCAAAGGTGTGTACCATTATGCTAGGTTTTCCAGACCTCTAACTTTTAAAAACAAATAATTATTTATTTATTTTATGTATATAAATACACCGTCGCTGTCTTCAGACACACCAGAAGAGGGCATTGAATCCCATTACAGATGGTTGTGAACTACTGCATGGTTGCTGGGAATTGAACTCAGGACCTCTGGAAGACTTGTCAGTACTCTTAACTGCTGAGCCATCTCTCCAGCCCCAGATCACTAAGTCTTAATGCTGAGATATTTTGAACACACACATTTCTTTCCACAAACCCTTCTGGTTCTATCAAGGTATATACATTCTTTTCCACTCAAGATCATGTTCTTGTCAAATGGTCTGCCTGCCTGCCTGCCTGTCTGCCTGTCTGCCTGTCTGCCTGCCTGCC
Organism: Rhabdomys pumilio; assembly: GCA_030674055.1. Taxonomy (NCBI): domain Eukaryota; kingdom Metazoa; phylum Chordata; class Mammalia; order Rodentia; family Muridae; genus Rhabdomys; species Rhabdomys pumilio. The sequence continues at coordinate 97,161,709 of JANHMN010000004.1, read as the reverse complement.
TGCCTGCCTGCCTGCCTGCCTGCCTGCCTGCCTGCCT
>JANHMN010000004.1:97115230-97161662 GCA_030674055.1 Rhabdomys pumilio | reverse complement strand
CTATCTATCTATCTATCTATCTATCTATCTATCTATCTATCTATCTATCTATCTGGTCCCATGTAACCCAGGCTGCTTTTGAACCTATGTAACCAACAATGATCAAGAATGACTCCTGATCCTCGTGTCTCTGTTTTCCAAGTGCTAGGTTTACAGATGTGTGCCACTATGCATGGCTTGTTTTGATAGTATTTTACTGTGAAGCTCTGGCTAGCCTTGAACTCACTATGTAGGCCATTAGGCAGGCCTCCAATTTGCTGCTATTTTCTTGCTTCTACACAGAATGCTGGGGTTACAGGCATGCACAGGATGGTCAAATCTTCATGGCTGAATTCTCTAATAGTTAAATCTTCACCTTGTGGCCAGGTGGTGGTGGCAGCACTCAAAAGACAAAAACAACAACAAAAATGAACAAATAAACAAAATCACTTTGTTACCAACTTAGAACCAAATATTACCTTACAGTTCCGTCTTCTCCTGGGGATATTTACATATGAGGGAACTGGAGTACAGAGAAGTTTGGTAGCTTGCCCAAAGTCTAGCTCACAGATCTCTAGGACATCCTATCAATACCTAAAATCTGATGGATAACTGATGTGAGCTTGATTTAAAAAAGAAAAAGAAGAAGAAGAAAAGAAAAGAAAAAGAAAAAAGAAATAAAAAGGTTACAAGACTTGTCCCAGTACCTTGGGGCCATTTTTCAAAGAAGAAAGATTAGATCACTACTGGGTCAGAGGGGACAGCAGAGAGGGAGCGGAAAGGGGACAGGTGTGCAGGGACTCACAGGAAGGTGAGATACTGAAAGGAGATAAATAACCACAGTCTTCCCAGCCCTCTCCTTACTCCTTTTCACCTGGGGCTGCCTCCACCTCCCACGGCTGCTATTCCAGGCTTGTCCCCCACCTCCATTTGCTGAATTTGAACCTTTGCTGTGTGTAACCTTCATTTGGCCTTAGAGTGTGTAACACAGTCAACTTCTGGGAAAGTAAGATACAATAAAACTTTAAAAACTTGAAGGGTAGGGAGCCAAGTCTTCCTGGATGATCAGAGACTGCTACAACCTGTCATTGCAGCATTGGAGAGGCTGAGGCAAAAGTATTGCTGTGAGTTACAGACTAGTAGGAGCTGCACAGGGAGCCTCTATCAGCTAGCTAGCTAGATGATAGCTAGAAATTGGTAGATGATAGAGATAGATGATAGATACAAATAGATAATAAATAGATATCGATAGATGATACAGGTTGATAGATGATATATAGAGATTGATAGATATTTAGACAACAGCTTAGACTCGGCCTTCATGAAATCTAAATCTAGCCAGGTGATGGTAGTATATACCTTTCTTCCAACAGTAGGGGAGCAGAGACAGGCAGATTTCTGAGTTCCAGGCCAGCCTGGTCTACAGAGTGAGTTCCAGGACAGCCAGGGCTACACAGAGAAACCCTGTCTCAAAAAAACAAAACAAAACAAAACAATGAAAGAGAGAGAAAGAGAAAGAGAGAAAGAAAGAGAGAGAGAGAGACCCAATCTACAGTAGGTAAGGCTGATTCTCTGTGGCTGCTCAAGTCTCTCCTGAATATTGGCGGTCATGGATGGAGGAAACTGAGGAAAGGGAATTAAAACAGCACTGGGGAGGCAGGGCTGGAGAGATGGAGAGATGGCTCAGCAGTTAAGAATATACATATTGCTGTTCTGGAGAACATCAGTTCAAGTCCCAGGACCCATGAACTCCAGCTACAAGGGATCCAACATCTCTGGCCTCTGTAGAACCCATATTCACATGCACAGTACAAAGACACATGTATACATGGTTAAAAATAATAAAAACAAGACTATGAAATGGAGCTGGGTAGAGGACCAGGCGTGAGGCCCTGGGTTTGAGTCTCCAATAAAAAAAAAAAAATTAATAGTAGCCTGCTGTGGTGTTAAGCAGAAAGCTGTTTGAGCCCAGGAGTTCAAAACAGGAGGGAGAGAGATTAAGACTCAAAATGGTGCTAAGCAGTGGTGGTGCATCCTTCAATTCCAACACTAGGGATGCAGAGGCAGGAGCATCTCTGTCAGTTCCAGGTCAGCTTAGTCTACAGAGCTGTTACACAGAGAAACTCTCTCTAAAAAAAAACCAACAAAACAAAAACAAACAAACACAAGGCTGTGGCAACTAGAGACAGATTCAAGGTCTAAGGCCTGACTTGGAAAATCACTTCTCCAGTGACTTCCAAGTTAAGCACAGATAGTTAAGAACAGATAGATCTCTTGGGCTATATCCGGTCTTGACCCAGAACCACTTCCTTTCCCTGAGGCCTAAGTAATCTAGGTGGTGTGCTGACTCAGGGAAGCAGGTTAAACCAGTTCCTACAGGCCTGGACCTGCCCTATTAGAGATCTCCTATCAACTTTAGCCTTGGCCAACTACAGAGTACGGGAGACCTGGACATGGGAAAGATACAGAGAGGAACATACATATTAGTACGGATCTCAAAAACAAATGGAGCTCAGTTGGATCTTTTAGTGCTGTAATCCCCAGGGGCAAAACTCTGATTGCCTTTTTTGCCTAGTTCTGCACAGTGGTAGCTGGTACCTCTTGTGGGTCTCAGACCGGCTTCCTAGTGCCTCGTTCCTATTGGACAGATTCTCAGGGAGTCCAGTTTTCCATTTCTCCCTCCAGGTTCCCTGAGTCCTATGGAGAAGCCATTTACTTTCCTTTAGTGGTAGCCTCTTGCTCGACCGTGGTTTTGCAGGGTAGACTACCACCGGAAGGAATTATGAGCCTCCAGGTCAGAGTTTGGATAAGGGCCTAGTGGCCTCCAGGGCTTGAAGCTCTGTGTTAAAGTTGTCTCTAACCAGCGCCTCTATTCCTTGGTGCTCATTGTTATTCTGGCTGAGTTAAAATAAAGGAGATCTACCATCATCCCAGGACTGTAAATCCACTATAAAATCTCAGTAAATGACTCTGTTTGTTCACAGCCCGAAGAATGCCTTACAGAAGCAACTCCATTCCTTGATCAAAGAAGGTCAAATCTGTCCAGAGAGATTTCATGAAGTGCTTTATTACTGTTGAACAGCTGCCTAGAGCCAGGCATAGTAGACTTGGGAGATTAAGGCAGGAGATTTACAACTTCAAGGCCCACTTGTCGTACAAATTTATTTCAAAAAAGCTGAATCAAAGCCAGGCATAGTGGCACATACCTTTAATCCCAGCATGTAGGGAAGCAGAGGCAGGAGGATCTTTGAGAATTAGAGGCCAGGCTGGTCTACTACACAGTGAGATCCCCAAAGAGAGGGGGAGGGTCTCAGAGGGTGTCTGTCTACTTCAAGCCTAACCACCTGAGTTTGCTCCCTGGGACCCACACAATGGAAGGAAAAAACTGACTCTCACAGCTTGTCCTCTGACCTCAACTCGTGCAGAGACACCCTTCCCCCCACCCAGTAATTAAGTATAGTTCATTAAGTAAATCGAAAATGTATCATCCTTTACAAACAAACAAAACTACCAAGAACCCAAATCAAGCAAACATAATACAGGAACATCACCCCAAAATCCCAACTACTAGGAGAGTCATCTGCAGACACAGATGCCGCTACTGTAACTCCTGTAAAACTCCGCTCATGGAAGTAGGTAACAGCCCATTTCTTACATAGAAAGATACATATGGCTTTATTTTCACTGTGTTTGTTTGTTTTTTGTTTGTTTGTTTTGTTTTTCGAGACAGGGTTTCTCTGTGTAGCCCTGGCTGTCCTGGAACTCACTGTGTAGACCAGGCTGGCCTCGAACTCAGAAATCCGCCTGCCTCTGCCTCCCAAGTGCTGGGATTAAAGGCGTGCGCCACCACCGCCCGGCTACAGCTTTATTTTCTTATTGTCATTATTGTTATTTTACAGTACTCTAGCCCTAAGCTACATTCCTAGTATCCAACTGGCATGTTGTGGTGTGTGTGTGTGTGTGTGTGTGTGTGTGTGTGTGTGTGTGTGTGTGGTGTGTGTATGTGATATGTGTAGGATCATGTGTAACATGGTACACATGTGGAGAGCACAAGACAACTTTGTGGTTATCTCCTTTTTTTACAATGGCCTGTTTTGTTTTGTTGTTTTGAGACAGCATAGATTGGTTTCAAAGTCTTGGTGATCCTTCTGTGATGGTTTATATATGCTTAGCCCAGGGAGTAACACTATTAGAGGGTGTAGCCTTGTTGGAGTAGGTGTGTCACTGTGGGCATGGGCTTTAAGACCCTCACTCTAGCTGACTGGAAGTCAGTCTTCCACTAGCAGCCTTCAGATGAAGATGTAGAACTCTCAGCTCTGCCTACACCATGCCTGCCTGGGTGCTGCCATGCTCTCCTGCCTTGATGATAATGGACTGAGCCTCTGAACCTGTAAGCTAGTCCTAATTAAATGTTGTCCTTAGGGCTGGAGAGATGGCTCAGTGGTTAAGAGCACTAACTCCTTTTCCAGAGGTGCTGAGTTCAACTCCCAGCAACCACATGGTGGCTCACAACCATCTGTAACTGGGATCTGATGCACTCTTCTGGTGTATGTCTGAAGACAGCTGCAGTGTACTCATATAAATAAAAATCTTTTAAAAAATGTTGTCCTGCCGGGCAGTGGTGGCACACGCCTTTAATCCCAGCATTTGGAAGGCAGAGGCAGGCGGATTTCTGAGTTTGAGGCCAGCCTGGTCTACAGAGTGAGTTCCAGGACAGCCAGGACTACACAGAGAAACCCTGTCTCGAAAAACAAAAACAAACAAACAAACAAAAAAATGTTGTCCTTATTAGAGTTGCCTTGGTCATGGTGTCTGTTCACACTAGTAAAACCCTAACTAAGACAGCTTCCATTTCAGGCTCTTATGTATTGGGATTATAAGCATATGTTATCATGTCAGGCTTCCCATACAGCTTTAAATACATATTTTTGTGAGTTTGTGTGTATATACATGGTTTTGTACATCAATCTATACAGAAATCATGGGAAGATTAGTTTAGGGGTTACAGTTCTGAGAACTTCAATAACTGGTTCTACAGTTTTGCTTGCCTTGTCTCCCCTTGGCCCCCCACCCCCAGACCTAGCTGTGGTTGGGGAGGTAGTTCAGGTGCACCTTGAAACAAAGAGTCTTATAATGGATCTTTGGGGGCAGGATTTCTTCAGCACCCTTACTGGGTGTTGATTCAGGCGAGATGCCTCTTGAATTTGGCTAAGTTTTGGCTCCCCCTACTGGGAATGTGATGGGTTCACAGGGCGCACATGGTTAAACAGACTAGCTCCTCAAGGAGACCCTTGAAGTAGAGTTAAACTCTCCTTTCTTTTTCCTTTCCTTCTCCTTCCTCCACCTTCTGTGACACAGAATTAGGGTCTTGCTATGTAGCTCCGATTAGTTTGAACCTGGCTATTTAGTCTAGGTTGACCTAGTGCATGGCAATTTTCCTGTCTCTTCCAGATAACACTTGGATTAATGGCATGTGCCAGTGCACTCAACTGAAGGCTGGTAAAGTGTTTGTGCTCACCAGGCAGTGGTGGCCCACGCCTTTAGTCCCAGCACTTGGGAGGCAGAGGCAGGTGGATTTCGGAGTTCGAGGCCAGGCTGATCTACAGAATGAGTTCCAGGACAGCCAGGGCTACACAGAGAAACCCTGTCTCAAAAAACCAAAAAATGGTAGAAAAAAAGTGGAAAAAGTGTCTGTGCTGCCCAGATACCAACTATAGGCAAATCTAGTGATGATATTTTAGGTTTCTGCTATGTCCATAAATATGTATGACTATATTTTTGTTGTTGGTTTGTTTTTTCAAGACAGGGTTTCTCTGGGTAGCCTTGGGTTCTTTTTGTAGAATTCAAAGGCCTGGAATTCAAAGAGATCTGCCTGCCTCTGCCTCCCAAGTTCTGATGATTAATGGCATGGGTGATCATGCCTGGCTGATATGTATGATTCTACAGAGTGCAGAGAGAGAGAAGAAGGAAGGAGAGAGAGAGAGAGATGAAGCCAAGGATGACCTTCAACTCCCCCCCCCCCCAAGACAGGGTATCTCTGTGTAGCCCTGGCTGGTCCTGAAACTCACTCTGTAGACCAGGATGGCCTCAAACTTACAAGATTCCTCAGCCTCTGTCTCCAGAGTTGACCTTGAACCTCTGATCCCCCTGCCTATGTGCTCGAGAGTACAAGCTGGTGTCAGCCACTAAACCTGGTATGAGGATTAAACTCAACTCACAATCCTCCTGCCTCAGTCTCCCTAGTGCAAGAATTTCAAAAGCGTGCCATAGTCCTGGCTTATTTTGGGGAGGGGTTGTTTTCTGTTGTTTTGTTTGTGTTGGGGATTAAATCTAGGACCTCGTGCATGCTAGACAAAGTGTTTTACATTTGGGCTACATCACTAGCCCTAATTTTTTTGCTTGTATGATTCTGAAACACAGTATTGCTCTGTGGCTTAGCACTCACCATGTAGATCAAGCTAGTCTCGAACTTTGGTGATCCTCTTGACTGTTTCCTCAGTGCTGAGATTACAGGTATATGCTACCATACATAGCTACTTTGTTTTTTGAGGCTACTTCCTGTTGCCCAATCTGTCTTTGAACTATGTAGCTACACATAGGTAAATACTCTTCCTGTTGGGAGTTACAGGTGTGCACCACCATGCCTGGCTGCTGGCCTCTTTTGTGATGACATTGACCCACAAGTACTGTGGTCATTTCCTTATTTACAGACATGATCTGTGTAGTGGTGCTGTTTGGCTAACACCAGACACCTGTCCTTCTCTCCATCTGCACCAGCATGCCTGTTAGAGTACCTGCTAATTCCGAGAAATCAAAGGAAAATTCTCTACATTTTGCTTTTTCTATTCACTCACGCACACACACACTCACATACTAACTCACACACCCAGTCATACACACTCACTCACACACTCACACCACAGCACACCCACACACAACCCATCAATGCAGGGCCTCATTCTGAGTACACAGCCCTAAGCAGCTGTACAGCTTAGAACCAGCCCCTTCTCTCTCATTCATACCCTGTTGGCAGATGGCACCTAGGGGCAGGGATCTGTGTTAGTACCTTAAAATACACTCTAGCTGGGTGCTGGTGGTGGTGCAACACCCTTAATCACAGCACTTGGGAGGCAGAGGCAGGTGGATGCCAGCTTGGTCTACAGAGCAAGTTCCAGGACAGCCAGGGCTACACAGAGAAACCCTGTCTTGGGAAAAAACACAAAAGAAAGAAAGAAAGAAAGGAAGAAAGAAAGAAAGAAAGAAAGAAAGAAAGAAAGAAAGAAAGAACACAAAATTACACTCTACATCATAAAAGGAAAAGGTCCAAGCCAGGCACACACACACAGAGCACTTGGATTTTGGAGGCAGGGGGAGTTAGTTTAAGGCTAGCCTTGGTTACATGAAACCTTATCTCAAAAAGAAAAATAATAATAATAAAAAACATCTGGTGTTGGAGCTCTAAATATGATCACTTTTAGTGCAGCAAACTAGGGGACAGGGAACACACCGAGGACCCAAACCTGCCCCATACTTCACACCAAGACAATCAGCTCTGCTATTGGCAAATACCCGAACCACAAAAATACCAGAGATTAAACCATTCATGAGGTGTGATCCTTTTTGTTTTGTTGTATTAGATGGAGTCTTGATATGTAGCCCTGGCTAGCCGCCAATTCAATCTACTTTTGACTCCTGAATGCTGGAATTATAGGAGTGTGCTGTGTCCAGCCTTCTTGGTAACTCTGTGTGTGTGTGTGGGGGGGGGGGGGGTGTAGACAAGCTCTTATGTAGCTAGGCTGGCTTTGAACTATGTAGCTGAGACTTTCATTGAACTCCTGATCCTTCTGTTCCCATCTCTCAATCAAGCACTATTGGTTACACCATGGCTTATTTATTCATTTATCAATTAATTTTATTTTTTCCTTTGAGGTTTTCAGACCTTTGTGTGTATGAAGTTTGTCTGTAGGTAGCCGGTTCCATTGTTTTAGGTGGCAAAGCTCAACATCATAGCTGGAACTGTGTGGAAAACCAGCTGGAGAAGGCTTTAGAGATGGTTCAGTGATAAAGAGCACTGTCTGCTCTTCCAGAGGTCCTAAGTTCAATTCTCAGCAATCACTCGGTGGCTCACAACCAACTGTTGAAATCTGATGCCCTCTTCTGGTGTGTCTGAAGACAGCAGCAGTGTACTCATACATAAAATAAATAAATCTTAAAAAAAAAAAAAATCTGGAGAGAATAGATTTGAGAGTACAAGAAAGAAAAAGGAGAGGTTCCTCTATTTTCAAGTACATAGCTCAGTGCTCTAACGTTTCTCCATTTCCTGTCACCTCCAAGGAGACAACCAGGTACCATCAGCAGGGGACCAAGCCTTTACCAAATGAACCTGGGGGGGCCACTTAGGATCTAAATCTTAGCACTAAAGACAAAGACTTTGACTATTTTCACTCCTCTGACTGCGTTTCGAGGGAGGTCACAGAAGGCAGTGGTTGAGTTTTCTTCCTGGCACAGAATGTTAATTACATATCTCAATATGGCTAATAAGCAGCACAGAAAACACGTGCTGAGCACAGATAATGAGCATTATCCTCTAAAATCCTTAACTTTGGTCAGATGTGGTAGTTCACGCCTGTAAACCAGCTCTGAGGAGGCTACGGTAGATTAGTTCAATGCCAGCCTGTGCCCTTACCAGGCCAGATATGACTTAATTCTGCCTCCCCCCCCCCCCCCCACCCCCCCCAAAAAAAAAAAACCCCCGAAGGGAACAGGAACATTAATGAACACTGAAGAGCGAGGAATTATCTTCAGCAAAAGAACCAAGGGATGACAGGAGGAGTCAGCAGCTCATTTGGAATGAAGCAGGCAGCACGTGACTTGGAAATGAACAAGGAGATTCTTTCATGGCCTGGCAGGAGGGGCTGCTGGCAGGAAGAGGGCACCATAAAACCCACAAAGCTCCTCTGTAGTATGGAGTTTGCTGCAAAGTCTGACTGGAAAAGGGGAATAGGGCCAAGATCCCATGGAGACCAGAGGTCCACAGCAAGTCCACAGCACATCTGTCTAGTCACCTTTCTGAACATGTTCCAGAGAGTCCTACAGTGTGACAGGAAAATCTCAGGAGTAAGAAGTGACAGCCAGGTGTTGTAGTGTTCGCTGGTAATCCCAGCACTTAGGGCGCCATGGCAGGAAATTCAGGACTTCAAAGTCATCTGTGGCTAGACAGTGAGCTCAATGCCAAGTTCATCACAAAACAGTCATTTTTAAACATTTGTTTTTAGCATTTAATCATTTTTATGTATATGGGTGTTTTGCCTACATGTATATTTCTACATCACATGTATGCTACATGCAGCAAAGTCCAGAAGAGGCCATCAGACTTCCCTGGGACTGGAGACACAGTTGTGCCATGTGGGTTCTTGGACTTAAACCCTAGTTCTTTTGAAGAGCAGCCAGGTGCTCCTAACTGCTGACGCTCTCTCTCTAGCCCAGTACTGGTCATTTGAAAAAGCTGATTTAATGAGTGTTTACCTGCATATATGTGTATGTAACATATGAATGCCTACTGCCCTCGGAGTTCTGAAAAGGATATTGGATCCCCTGGAGTTATAGATGGTTGTGAACCACCATATAAGTGCTGGGAACCGCTGGGCAGTGGTGGTGCACACCTTTAATCAGGACGTGGGAGGCAGAGGCAGGCGGATTTCTGAGTTTGAGGCCAGCCTGGTCTACAGAGTGAGTTCCAGGACAGCCAGAGATACACAGAGAAACCCTGTCTTGAAAAGGGGTGGGGGGGGGGAAGTGCTGGGAACCAAATTCAGGTCCGCTGAAAAGAGCAACAAATGCTCTTAACTGCAGAGCTGTCCATCTCTCCAACTCCTGATGTTTATTTCCTCCACACAATGGAATTTTATGTTCAGATCTTGGACTCAAACTTGTTTTAAGGAAAGGCTAGTTCCAGGCCCTGTCCAAATGTCACTCTTTGTAGGACATATTCTCAAACTGCTTCAACTAATTTACCCACCCACTTCTGTCTTACAATCTTTGATCATCAAGGTCCCAATGCAAGTCTGGTCTGAATCAGTCTATAACGCAAATGCAGAAGTCAGCTACAGCTGGCGTGCCCTGGAAAGCCACTGAGCACTGGTGGCTCAGTGCTGAGCACTGCTGGGTCTTCCAGAGTTAGTTGCATGAAGATCCTAAGACTTAGCAGTCTTTTCTCCCAGCTTTGTTTGGGAAGACCATCCTTCAGGGTGGCCACTGTGCCCTATTTTATGAACAGCAGCCATGATATATGGTTCTAATTGCACAACAGGCCACTGATGCAGCCACTTCTAGTCATTCTCCCTCCCACAGTGAATCAGACGGGGGCCCATCACTGGCTCTGACTTATGTTGAAGATAGTCCGTTTTGCCATTATGTCTGTAACTCTTGTTCCTTTCAGGCACTACACGACTTCCCCTGGGCACAGGGGCCCTCATCTGCACCGCGGAGACTAGAGCCAGGAAGTAGGAGCAAGACGGTCTAGGTACTCATCCTTGGCAAATCTTAGCATGCGCTCCTAAATCCTTTGGGGTCTGTTCCCTGCAGCTTCTTTGCCATATATAGTCACTCAAAACAGCTCTGCTCTAGGACAGTATTTATTTTTCCTTGGCAAAAGTCAAATGCTACATTTTAAAAAACAGAAAATCTCAAGACAATCAAAAGCATCACAGGAGACGGTCTGGCAATGGCACAAAACATCCTACAAGAGTTTTGTTTTTTTAAACACACAAGTCAGTTTAAAAAGACAGAAGTTCTGTGAGAACTAAGACATCTACAGCCTGTAGTTTAAGAATAGAAAAAAAAAATAAGACAAAAGATTCACAGCATCCAGCATTTTGCTTAATTTCCTGTTCATAGCACCTATTTCTCTAGATTATAGGGTGATCATTCTAAAACCTGTGGCATATGCTGTGTCCTACGGTGGGCCTGTCGCTTCCCTCCCCAGCAGTCCCTGCCATTATAAGAATACTCTTTTGACACAAAGAGAAAATGGAAGAACTGGGGAGCAACCAAGAAAGTGGGTGCAGGCCTGTGACTGCACTTCTCGGGGCAACACTGCAGGTCTCTGAGTACCAGGGTGGGGGGAGAGAGCTTCCTTTCCACATGATGTGTGAAAGACAACAACTGGCTTGACAGTCAGTTGCCTTCAAGTTAAAAAACAAAACCTCACACTAAATAGTTTGAGATGAACAAGCAAATCACCAATCCTATCTAAGATGTCACATGCAGTGATGCTGGCACAGCCACCTGTCACTACCCTAGGAATGAGCCAACAGCAGGAGGGTGACTTCCACCACTATGCCCTGCTGCACTGAGAGAACAGATCTCACACACAAAGCACTCACTACAAACCACACCTTCCTGGACAGAACAAATAAGAAAATACCAGCAAAACCCCAAGAATGGAAAAGCTCCTCCTAGAAGTCATGAATGGCAACCATGTTGGGCTTGAGACGGCCTGCTCTTGGCCAGATTAGACCCTGTCAGAGCAGGAGACTGGGGAGAGGATTGTCTTTACCTGCACTGTAAAGTGACCTGCAGTCCCCAGATACACATATTTTAGTGAAGCTGTCTGGGCTGAGCAGACAGGAGGCTAGGAAGTGGAAGTAACATACACATGGGCATTCTTGCTTGGGTATACACAGGTGGGAAGGACAGGTAGGCCTGGATCAGTCTGGTGTCCTGGGATACAGCCTCCTCTCCCACCCTGATAATCTAACTCAAGGGTTTTCCTGGTGTGTTTGTTTCTCTTTCTACAATGTCAGACCTTAAAAAAGATACAGGCTAGTCCCAAAGCTGGACTCTGAGTAAAGTTGTTTCTTTTATAAATACTTTAATTACAGATCATCCTCACTCCAAGTGGTATCAGTGACACAGCACTACCAGGCGCGCAAGTTCACACACACACACACACACACACACACACACACACACACACACGGCTCCCACACTTTCACAGAAAGTTGGACAGCCACCACACAATTATAAAGGGGCCCTACCTCAGTGAAGTAAGGGTGAGAATGACTTTGTCATTTCAGTGTAAAGAAGCCAGAGGAAGGAGAGTGTTGTCACTTGAGAAAAAAGAAAAAAAAAAAAAGAAAAAAAAGAGGGATTTGTAACAGTGTTTGCTTGAAAAAACAAAAGGGGGAAAAAGTAAAATTCTAATTACTGAAAAGTGAAAACAAACAAAACCCAGAACAACAAGCCACCAACCAACTAAGACCGTCCCAGCTTTTGGATTTCTGCATAGAGCCTCTTCCTAGTAACTGCCTGAACCATGGGCACACTGTGTTTGCATAAACAGGAGAGCCTTCCACAGCTGGGGAAATCAAAAGACCAAACAAGGAAACTGAGGGTGGAAGTTAGTGTAAATCTGCATTTTGGGAGAAAGTTAGTTGTCATTAACTCCACAGTCCAGCATAGTTTCCATGGAGCCCAGAAGGGAGGGGGCCCCCTGCCACAAAGAGTTTCGTTCCGGACGAGTCGTAGCAGTGGGTGTAAACAGCATTGGGGAAGAAATCAATGTCCGAAAAGTAATTCCTCCAGGTTTCATCATGATTCTGTGGGAAGAGGAGGAGACTGTTAGCACCTATAGGAAAGAGCAAGAAGGGACAACCTGGCCTTCTGGTCTCTGCCTAAGGCATGTGTTCTATCACCCACCATCACACAATTGGTTCTCAAGGAAATTGGCCTCGTTTTTTTTTTTTTTTTTTTTTTTTTTTACCAGATAAAGAACTGTTACAGGAAAGCAAGCCTTCACAAGACAGCTTTTCAGAATCAGCTTTGTTAATGGTAACTCACTGGCAGCAATGGCTGAAGGGACTTCCTGCTCTGTGGTCACTTGGAGAAAATCTGAGGCACCAGCATATTGGGCCTTTCACTTTTTTGCAATCCTGCTCCTTCAGTTTACAGAGAGCTGGGATCACAAGCATCCATTCGCACTGCCATCTTACAAGGCCTCCTTCCCCCAGAGCCAGTGTATACACACAAAGGCAAAGCCAGGGAAGGAGCCTTTTTCTGCTCTATGGAACGCAAATAGCAAAAAAGTGAGGCGGGAAAGTGTCAACACCAGCGAAGAGGGTGACTGCAGGGCAGATAATCCTCACTGAAGTGCAACCGTCCTCTCAGGTCTGGGCTTACTCACCAGCCAGCCCTTGCCAGTAGTTAGCTTCAGATTCTCCCCTGCGAGTCTGGGCTTGGACCCATAACAAGCTGAGAGCCTCTCTTCCAAAAATCTCTGAGCTCGGATGTCATAGAACAGCAGGGAGCCCTGCCCTGTGCCCACAGTGATAATGTGTTCATAGAAGCTCACTGATCGAATTCCTGAGAGAGAAAATGCAGAGCAATCAGAGGGCATACACCCCAGACATCAGATGGTACTATGCCAATGGTTAAACAGAACTCTACTAAGAAACCAGGTTACTGGGAAAATCCACACTGGTTTTTGCCAAAGAACGTAAGTGTGTTTGGGTTGTGCTCCACACCCCTGAACAGCACTGGCGCCACCTCTCATCATAACGGTTAGCTCTTCTTCATCACAGTATGTGTGTGCTGTAGCTCACTATTCTTCTCTTCACATTGCCAGCACCACAGCATGTATTGGTAGGTGTTAGTTAAGGTTAACTACTTTGGATGAAAAGAAAAATACAACTGCTGTACCTGTGGACGAAGTCCAATGGATGTAGGTGTCTCCTGACGTGTGTGGAGCTAAGGACCTTTGTGAACTCGTATATCTTTACACAAGCTACCTCCATTAACAGTAACCAAAACCTTTTAAAAACCAGGCATGATGATGTATGCCTTTAATCCCAGTACTGGGGAAGCAGATCTGTGAATTCAGGACCAGCCTGGTCCACATACCAAACTCTAGGTTAGCCAAGGATGCCTAGTGAGACCTTGTCTCAAAAAACAAAACAATTATGACAATGATAATAAAAATAAAACCTCGTAAAACTTTTCACTGTACACCACTGCAGCTAATTCTTATTTATTCCCCAGCTTTCAATATATCTACTAACCACTTAAAATAAATCCTACAGCAGATGAGATGCTCTAGCAAGGGCTCTTGCTGCCAAGCCTAAGCACCTGAGTCTAAGTCCTGTGACTCCCATGAAAGGAGAGACCCAACTCCCTCCAATCAGCAGCAGAGGATCCATCTTCCCTAGCAATGAATGGAAAAAAACCAAACCAAAGAAACACACCACCACCACCAAACCCAAAAATTGCTTTTGTGTTATCTACACAGAAGTAACACTTTTTGGAAAAAAGGCTAAACTGTACCCCCTACTGCTCCTTTCAAGACTCTCAGGATAACTACATCTTTATATGAGAAAGGGGACAGAGGGTGACAGAAAGAAGAAACCTTTAACTTGGATGGTCTGAAAACTTCACTGCTCCCCATCTGTAACTTACTTAACCACTGTGGGCTCAGTGTCATTGTACAGCCCTGTCTAGCCTGGAACTTACTATATAGACTAGGCTAGCCTCTTCCTATCTGCCTCCTAATGCTGGGATTAAAGACATGTGTCACCATGCTGGGTTTATAGGTTGTTTTGTTTGTTTGCTGTTGGTGGTGGTAGGGTTTTTTACTGTTTTTGAGACAGGATGTCTCTATGTAGCCCTGGCTGTCCTGGAACTCATTCTTTAGATCAGGCTGGGCTGAAGATAAGTTCTGCTTGCTTCTGTTTTCTAAGTACTGAGGCATGCATCCTTAAGCCTACTACTTCTAAGTTTTTAAAATCACGTGTGTACTGTGTCTGTCTGTAGGTGTGCAGCTGGTCACGGATGCCAACAGAGTGACAGATCCCCTGGAGCTGGAGTACAGGAAGTTGTGAGCCGTTTAATATGAATACTAGAGCCTAAACTCAGGTCCTTTGGAGTAAGCAGTCTTTTTTTTTTTTTTTTTGGTTTTTCAAGACAAGGTTTCTCAGGCTGGCCTCGAACTCAGAAATCCGCCTGCCTCTGCCTCCCAAGTGCTGGGATTAAAGGCGTGCGCCACCACCACCCGGCTGGAGTAAGCAGTCTTAACCACTCACTTTTCTGATCTGCTTCCCACAGGATTCTTGGTGGGAGGATATGAGTCATCAGAAAAAAAGTATTCTGAATCCTTAAAGACAACACCTGCGTCTTTAGTCCTAGCACCTGGGAGGCAGAGGCAGGTGGATTTCTGAGTTCCAGGCCAGCCTGGTCTACAGAGTGAGTTCCAGGACAGCCAGGGCTACACAGAGAAACCCTGTCTCAAAAAACAAACAAATAAACAAAAAGACAACACCAATGTAAGTCTCTTCCACTGAGTAAAGTAAGTAAAGCCTCTGGGCAGAGGCTGGGGGTATGGGTGCAGTTCAGCGGCAGAGCATTTTCGAGCAAGCACAGATCCCCACTCACTCATCAGAATGAAAACAAGTATTTTCTTGTTCTACCTCGAGTCACACCGCACACATATTTACACATATGTACATATTTATCATCACATCCAAAAGTGATCTCGCGCTCTTCTGACTCTCCCTCCGCAGCAATCAACGTCCTCTAGTTCTGAAGAACGTTAGCTCAGGTAGGGCCCCAATTAGTTCCAGAGGACTAATGCTAAGTGCTTATCGTCACAGGGGTTTGTACCAAAGTGTTCTATAGCCTGAACACTGTTGCCACATGCAGGTAATTCAGTTCCTATATTTGTTACCAAATACTTATAAATGCGACACATGCACTACTACTCTTGTTTTGAAGTCAAAGAAGAAACAAAAGGTGAAAACCATTTCAATCTAGCTAGCTATAAGCCTGAAGGGACACACAGGGACTTACCACTGCCTCGCTCCCTGGAGCAGACAGACTTGACGTTGTACGATGGCTGCCGTGGATCCAAGAAGGAGACATGCGCTTGAGAGCCCACCGCATACACTGACCATTCACTACCATAGGCCAGACACACGTTTTCTCTACAATATGGCAATTTGGTGGAAAGGAGCTGAATAGAGAAGATACACACATTCATAACAGCATAAAACAGGCATTGTTCTTGTGTTCCTTAATCTGTGGGCTTCCTTTACACACAAACTACCTAAGTCAGGGACAAGACTAAGCCTTCTAGGTTAGGGAAAGGGAAAACTGGAATTAAATATTCAGAATGCCAGGAAAAGCCAAGAACTATAGATTATTTCTATGAACCCAGGATTTCTGCAAGATTAGCGGCTACTCTCCTTGCTGCTCTTCAGATAAAGGGGCTCGTTTCTGGATATCCTCAGCCAGTTTCCCAAAGGAATAAGAATTGTATGCCAGAGAGAGCACACCCACAGGACAGACTCCATCCCAGGTAACCTGAGTCACCTTTGACCCTCGCGGGCTAGAAAATCCAGTCTCTACCTGCCGTAACTATGCTAACTATGAAAGTCTGTTGGAGCGCAAAGTTGCCATGACACAAGGAACTGTCCATTCCCCGAGCCCTGTTTCCTCTTTACAAAAAGCTTATTACAGATATTATAAGCAGCACAGGCAAGACAGGAAGAAATGACCCACATATACACTTCACTGTACAAAAAAGTTGCTACCAAGTGTTATAAATAAATTTGTTTTCTTGTTAATTGTGCTGTTGCAATCTCGGGTCTCATTAGTCTTTATAGAAGGCTTTCTTGTGGACCTGGTGCTGTGAGGCCAAGGGAGGGTCCCAAGCTTGAGAGAAGCCAGGGCTCCCAGTGAGCCTGTTTTTTCTTTTCTTTTCTTTTTTTTTTTTTTTTTTGGGGGGGTGGTGGAGGGGTTTGGTTTTCTGAGACAGGGTTCCTCTGTGTAGCCCTGGCTGTCCTGGAACTCACTATGTAGACCAGGCTGGCCTGCCTCTGCCTCCCAAGTGCTGGGATTAAAGGCGTGTGCCACCATGCCCGGCGAGCCAATCTTTTAATAAATATAACTAAATAAAAAACATTGGGATGGGGGACTGGAGAGATAGCTCAGTGGTTAAGAGCACTGACTGCTTTTCCAGAAGTTCTGAGTTCAATTCCCAGCAACCACATGGTGGCTCACAACATCTGTAATGGGATCTGATGCCCTCTTCTGGTGTGTCTGAAGACAGCTACAGTGTACTCACATATATGTAAAATAAACAGATCTTTAAAAAAACAAAACAAAACAAAACACCCAAAACCATCAGGATGGCAGTTCACATTTGTAATCCCAGCATTTGAGAGGCTGAAGCACAAAGATTACTGGTTTGAGGTCAATCTGAATTACAGAGTTCCAGTCTAGCCTTTTTTTTTTTTTTTGGTTTTTCGAGACAGGGTTTCTCTGTGTAGCCTTGGCTGTCCTGGAACTCACTCGGTAGACCAGGCTGGCCTCGAACTCAGAAATCCGCCTGCCTCTGCCTCCCAAGTGCTGGGATTAAAGGCGTGCGCCACCACTGCTGGCCAGTCTAGCTTTGATAACATAGTAAGACCTCGTCAATATAAAAACCCAAACTGGGTATAGTAGTACATGCCTTTGATCTCAGCATTTAGAGGGCAGAGGCAGATGGATCTTCAAATTCCAGACTAGCCTGATCTACAGAGCCAGTTTCTGAGCTATACGGAGAAACCCTGTCTCAAAAAAACCAAAACAAACCAAAAACCCACTCCATTTTCTCATCATCTAACAAGATTATTAAGAGACTATTTGAGCTTGATTAATTTTCAGTTGCCAGGAGCTCCTAACATTCAGGTTTTTCCACCTTGGCAACCTTATCAGACAGTCACTCTATAAACCAGTACTTAAATATACTATGGACTAGAGCACTAATAAAAAGGGGAATGATCCTAAGTGCCCTGCAATCTGAGACCTCTCTGAAGACATACTGGTGCTACAGTGGGGAGGTGGAGTCGGAGGATCAGGCGTTCTACGTTAGTACGTTCAGAGCCAGTCAGTACTGAGAGCCAGTCAGAAAGGAAGGAAGAAAGAAAGGCCTTTGCTTGCTTAGGCATGGCAGTGGCTGTTGGTATTTTCCAGTCTTTGAGAGGTTCTTTAGAGGCAGGAAGATAACAAGTTTAAGGCCAGACTGGAATAAATTAAAAGGAAAGATCCCCAAACACACTTTGCTCAAGAGAGGCAATTCCCAACTCAAAACTTCTTTCGAAACTCTACTCCCAGATCTTGGGAGAAAGGTGTTTTGGGCAAGTCTTCTCTGACTCCGGGAGGACAGTATTCTAACCCTATGGTAAATCATATAAAACTACCAACTCATGTTCTCACCTTAGACAATGTATTTTCTGCCTTCCAGAGATGAAAGTAGCCATCTAGCGATACTGCTCCCAACTCCTACAAGAGCAGTGAAAAAGAAGTTACTATATGACCTGCAGCAACTGACGTCTCAGAATACAAAGGGGAAGAGGCTGAGAGCTGGGGCTCCTCTTGTATCAAGGATGCCAGTAATGATAAGGTCACACCGCCATGGGTCACAGCCACATAGTATATTCAACTCCACAAGCACACTAACACACATCTGTGCATGGAAATGTCCTTCCCGTGCTACTCATTTCCCTGACATAAAGACGGTTAGAGCACAGCTCAGGTGAAAGGCTGCTTTTCTGTAGGTGCAGAGAGAAACCTACTTCTAGTGAACCACTTTTCGAACTGGGCCCTTTGCACGTGGTAAGCCTACACCCATGCACACGTGCATGCAACACACTCATACACATAAATATTTTTTTAAATGAATCAAACTGTGTCCCTTTTTAAATTTCGAAGAAGCCTGTCTGCTCTCTGGGCTGAGTTCAGCCTTGGATTCTGCCTACACACCCTCACTGTCGGGAGGTCTGACCCAGTGACCAGTGGGAAGTGTAAGATAAAGGTGGCAGTCAAAATTGGGAGCTTAAAAACAAGGTCAGTATGTAAATCAAATCCAAAATAGAGCACCTGAAAAGGCACATGCAAATGAGGTAGGGTCAGCTTAGATTAGTCCCCGGGAAACTATGACCACAAACATGGTCTACCCAGACAAATATAGCACAGACACAGGCTGGGCTTCACAGCCTCAGTTGTAAGCACTCACCAGCATCCCTGAGCCTCTAAAGACATGCTGTGTTACATGCCAAGTTACACAGCAAGCACTGTCTTGGAGGGGAAGGATAAAGTCAGAAGGGACAGGCTTCTGGAATTCCCTTGGTGAGTTCATACCTTGTTCTTGTTGTTGAAGGCTAAAGCCCGCACCTTGCAGTTGTCTGGGTTTGTATCCTCCTTGGGGATATCCTTTAAGGCCTTGTGAGTGATGTGAGCATACACAGGGACTGGTGACACGTTATGTCTTGCGTCACTTTTGGTCAATACATCATCTGTCACCTCCCAGAGTCCCATAGACCCATCCCGTGAGCCTGCAGTATAGGACATTCACAGATGTCAGATATAAGTGACCCTCTACAGTAAACCATACAGAAGACCACATGGGCTTTTCATTTCAACTAGCCTAGCACTGAAGCTTGGCTACACAGCCCACCTCAAACACTGTAGTGTTCTTTAAGACAGATTTCCCCCTGTAACCTAGGCTGGCCTCAAACCTGCAGCAGTATGCCTGCCTAGCTTCCTGAGTGCTGGGATTACAAGCGTAAGCCATCATATTTAGTTCAGATTTCTTCCTATAGACTTCTTCCTCCAGAAACATCTCTTTACATTCATTTCTAGGGAGGTCCATGAGCCAATTTAAAGAGATGTGCCTGGCTCTGCCTTCTGAGTATGGGATTAAAGGCATGCACCACTGTACCTGGCCAAGAATTAATCATTAGTGTTGGGGCTATAAACTCGATAGAGCACTTGTCTAGCATTCATGGAAGTCCTAGGTGCAATCCCAGCATCATGTAAAACCTGGTATGATGGTATATAATTGTGATCCAAGCCCTTGGGAGGTGTTCAATATTAATCCTTAGTTACAGACTCAGCCTGAGCTAAGCATGGGCTATATGAGAAGATCTCATATAAAAAAAGTGTCTGGTTTTTGTGCTGGGACTATAATTCAGAGGTAGATTAGTTGTCCGAGCACAAGGACTTGAGCTGCTTGTTTATGACATCGCTATGATCCCCTAGCTATCCTGGACCTCTCTGTGTAGAACAGGGTAGCTTCAAACACAGAGCCATGCCTGTCTCTGCCCCAGGAGTGCTAGATTGAAGGTGTGCCCCACGGTCTTTGGCTCCTGAGTTCAATTTTAAATAACAACAAAACTCATAAATTATTTTCCTTAGCAAATAAGCAGTAGGGAATAAGTTTTCTTTTCTAGAGCCTCTGCCCAGCGCTGAGTCCATTCCCAGGGCCTCATACTTTTTTTTTTTGTTTTTGTTTTTTCAAGACAGGGTTTCTCTGTGTAGCCCTGGCTGTCCTGGAACTCACTCTGTAGATGAGGCTGGCCTGCCTCTGCCTCCCAAGTGCTGGGATTAAAGGCGTGTGCCACCACCACCCGGCCAAGGGCCTCATACATTTAAAGTAAATTTTTCCTTGAACTTTTCTCTGAATGTACTACAAGACAAAGTGCTGTCCCTCTGCAGCAGCACTGAGCACATGCTCCTGTCAGACAACTTACAACATAAGGCTCACACACAAGCACACACTCCCGCTCTTCTCTTCCACTCTTCCAGTTTTTGAGACCAAGCTGGCCCAAGAACGCCTAATCTTCCTCCTTTTGCCTCCCAAGGGTTGGAAAGAAAGACAGAACAGACACTAAGAGTAGTCCTCTGATCTCCATATATGGTGTGAGTATATCACACAAAATAACCAATCGATCATTAGAAATACAAGGTAAGGCGGGCAGTGGTACACACCTTTAGGCCAGCACTTGGGAGGCAGAGGTAGGCGGATTTCTGAGTTCGAGGCCAGCCTGGTCTACAGAGTGAGTTCCAGGACAGCCAAAACCCTGTCTCAACAAAAAAAAAAAAAAAAAAAAAAAAAAAAAAAAAAAAAAAAAAAGAAAAGAAAGAAATACAAGGTGGAATGACACACAAAATCTCCTAAGCTGGGTGTAGTGGGTACACTTATGGTATCAGCACTTCAAATTCTTAGGCAGAGCTGGGCAATGGTGGCTCAAACCTTTGATCTTAGCACTCAGGAGGCAGAGGCAGGTGGATCTCTGACTTCGAGGGCAGCCTGGTCTACAGAGTGAGTTCCAGGACAGCCAGGGATACACAGAGAAACCCTGTCTCAAAAAACAAAAAACAAAGAAAACAGCTGAGGCAGAGGGACTGCTGCAAGTTCAAGACCAGTATAGACCACTTATGACTACGGCTACAATGTAATACCCTGTCCCGTTCCCAAAAAACAGTAGTGATGAGGAGCATGAGGTAGTGGAGTCTGGGAAATGAAACTGGGTGGTAAGGGGTCCCCATCAGCATATGCATGCCCCAATTTCAACCTAGTACCACCTAACTAATGAGTAAATAAAAGTAACCGAACCCGGCACTCTGCTTCGGTGGTTACTTTCTACCACACTATCATTTTTAACATTGCCTTTGCCACACCAAAACTTTCTAAAGGAGGGCAACTTTACCAGACACTGCCATAGTATCGTTGATCCATGCAATAGAAAAGATCCAATCCTTGTGTCCATCCTTAGAGGGGTGACATGTACAGAGAGAAAAAACAAAAACAAGGATTAGTAAAACAAGAGCTATAGTGAATTCTTCTGAAAAGCATGAAGGTCTGACTGAAAAAATCTTGTAAAATTTTAAGTATGAAAGGGCGTGGTTGCATATGCCCGTAATTCAGGAAGCTGAGGCAGAGGAAGGAGATCCTGCCACAGAACAACAGGGCCAGCAAGACAGCTCAGCAAGTCAAGGTGCTTGATGCCAACTCTCACGACCAGAGTCTGGTCCCCAAAACCCACAAGAAAGAAGAACATTGATGTTCTCAATGTCCTCTGACCTCCAATGTGCATCTACACACATGTAAATAAATGTAAAGCAACAGGCAGAGAAAAATGTGGGGCTCTGATGATAGTAACTTGTGGAATAAGATCTCCTAACATCTAGGGAGAAATAAAGGCAGAATAAACCTGGCAGTCCTGCAGACAGTAAGAATGCCCAGAGGGGCAGACAATGTTAATCCCAGCACAGGGGAGGCTGGAGGAGCTGAGTGAGTTTGAGGCCAATCTGATCTATACAGGGAGCTCCAGGATAGCCAGGGCTACATAACCTGTCTAAAAAAAACAAAACCCCAAAACAAACAAACAAACAAACAAACAAACCTCAATACCAACAACAAAAACAGACTATGCAGAGAGCAGGGCTTCCAGCTTTCTACCCCAGAGTCGTGTCTCTTGCCTGGAACACTCCCATGGCTGGTGCTCAGTTCCTTTAAGCAGCCCTGCTCACGTCTCTCAATGAGGCTTTCTTTGACTGCTCTCTGAAACAGCAGCCCCTGCAGCTTGGTTTCCACCCCTTGAACTGCTGGTACTCCTCCTCTACGGCATGTTGCACTGGCATGTCACGGAGACCGACTTGTATGATTCACAAACTGATTTACACACCACTCAACACTATACTGAAGGCAAGGGCTTTATTAACTTCATCTATCTTATACTTCTGGAGCCAAAACGACACCCGACTATAGATCAAGTTTATTTTCTGACATGGCAATGAGAGATATGTGGACCCTCTGAATTGAAAAACACACCGCTATTGGCCAAAAGGATCTGCCATTTTGTCTCTTTTATTAAATGCACGTGCTGGTTCTTATTTATGGGATCCCAATCTCTACCCTCTCTGCTCTCTTCCACCCCTCACCCCCATTTCAGGAGAAACCTGAAAGCCACCCTTTTCTAGGTAAGGAGAGGATCTATGTTTTAAAACAAGGCTACTTCTAACTACAACCAATGGAAAAACTTACATCACCCACACACACAGGATCTAACGTAGGCAGGCGATAGATGGCAAGACTGTTTGGGTTGTCTCCTCCAGTGGCTAGGAGTGTTCTAGAAGGATTCAGTTCAATTGCATGGATACCACAGCCCTGCTGAGTGACACCTCCAGGTTCCCGGTCTTTCAGAATGGGAATCTTGGTGATCTGGCCTGTCTGGACATCCACAACAAAGAGCTGCAAGAGAGAAGAGGCACATAAAACAATAGTGTCTATTTAATTTAGTCAACTGTTAAATTATCCGTGGAGACTTTGATTAGAGTCTATTATAGCAGACCCTGGGAACTTTCATTGTTTTCTGTTTTGAAACAAGCTCTCACTGTGTAGCCTTAGCAAGCCAAGAACTTACTATGAAGAACAGTTAGCTTCCAACTAACAGAGATCTACTTTCCTCTGCCTCCCAAGTACATATATACCACCATGCATAGCATTTATTTACTTTGGAGACAGGGTCTCACTGTAGCCCCGACTGGCCTGGAATTCATTATGTAGACCAATCTGGCCTTGAAGTTCAGACCCACCTGCCTCTGCTGAGATTAAGGGCATGTGCTTAATCCAGCAGGAATCTCAACTATCAATGGCATGGCTGAGGCCACTAGTCATATGAAATATGAAAAATAAAAATAAAAGTTTAATATTCGATATTAACAGATTAGAAAGTATTAAATGCTGTCAATGAGGGTGTTATATCACCTTCAATGTGCCAAATTCACCTGACCTCATAAACTAAGCAGGGTTGGGACTGGTTAGTACTTGGATGGGAGACCACCTGGGAATACCAGGTGCTGTAGACTTAAAAGACAGTACTAAACTTTGCCCAGGCTTAACATGGGGTTAGTCCTTTTCTTCCACTGTGGGATCCAAGGACTGAACACGTCTTCAGACTCAAAGGCAAACGCCTTTGCCTATTTGGCTCCCTCGATGGTCTCTTCATATTTATCAGTACTACAAAGAATTGGCACAAAATGTAATGGCATTCACCTAGAGGGCCCAGTGGTTAAGAACATGTACTGCAAGACCTTGTTTGAGTCTAAGCACCCATGTAAGGTAGCTCATAAGTATCTGTAACTATAGTTCTAGGGGGATCTACTTCCTTTGGCCTACGTAGCCAGCTTCATTAACCTACACACAGTTATACCCATACACTTGATTAAGTAAAAAGAATCTTAAAATAGTAGTATACAGTTACTTTATTGATTAGTTCTGCAGGGTATTTAAAAGCTGATGTGATTTGAAATGTAGAGTGCACATGCAATCAAAATCATGTCCACATCTTCTCCTTTCTGCTTGCCGAGTGCCTGAGTGCCTCATGTGGGACAGCACATACTGCCTCTTCACAGGAAGCACAGGGATGAGGCTCCTATGCAAATTCCTGCTACACACTCAGAACAGGGCCACTCCACATTAACCTACTGGGATCCGAGCCAGAAACTGGCAGCACAGCAAGGGAAGCCTCAGGCTCTGGCTCCATGAATCTCCCCTTTGAGGACAGGAGGAAGGACACGCAAAGGCTGTTGCTGAGGAAAATGTAAGATTATAAGCAATGTATGTAGGCAGGAGTGTGAAGACATATAAATGCACCCACAGGACAAAGGTTTTCAAATGGAAAGAGAACCTTACAAAGTTACTAAAACCGCAATATTCTTTCTAAAATGGAATCTACCGCAGAAAGAACAACAACAAGACAAGAAGATAAATAACTCTGGGCCAGCAGCATAGCTCAGTGGGTAAACCATATATTTTCAAGATCCCTAAGAACCACATGGTAGAAGGAGAGAATCAATTCCCTCAAGTATTTTCCTCTGATCTCTACACCCACACATGTTGATTGACATCTTGATACTGACATTAAAAAAGGTGGGTGGTAGTGGTACAAGCCTTTAGTCCTAGCACTTGGAAGGCATTGGCATGCAGATCTGAGTTCGAGGCCAGCCTGGCTCTACAGAGTTCCAGGGCAACAAAGGCTACACAGAAAAGCAAGTGTCAGATAGATAGAAGAAGCCAAACCAAAACCAATAGGGAGTAAAGGAGAGAGCCAGGACTAAGAAAGAAACCACAGTCCTGCAGTGTACCAAGAAGGAAAACAGGCTGTTAGTCACCCATCTCACTGCTGTAAGAAACTAGCCCACAGAAGCAGCTTACAGGGTTATTTTGGCTCACCATTCCCAGGTATTGTCCTTTTTATTTTTTGGTTTTTCGAGACAGGGTTTCTCTGTGTAGTCCTGGCTGTCCTGGAACTCACTCTGTAAACCAGGCTGGCCTCGAACTCAGAAATCTGCATGCCTTTGCCTCCCAAGTGCTGGGATTAAAGTGCACCACCATTGCCCGGCTATTTTTTTTTTTTTTTTTAACTTTTTAAAATTTTGTTTGTGTAGGCTAGAAGTATATGAATAGAGTAATACTCTCTATTCAGTAATTTCCCTCAGCCAATTTCAATGTCCCAAAGTTTAATTAACAGAACAGGGAAGCTGCCCTGAACTGAACTCAACACTTTGGAGCCCAGGTACTGTCTTATCAAGGAGGAAGACCATGGCAGCAAGAGCTTGAGGCAGCCATGGTAAGGAAGCAGAGATGAATGCTAGCTTCTTTTTATTCTGTCCATTAGCTCACAATTAGAGTAGGCCTTTCCACCTTAACTGACTTACCTCCTGGTCATAGATTGCATACTTATTTGTGTGCACATTTGTGTATCTTACTTTGTCCCAAGCTAGTCTGGATTTTGCTTTAAAGACAGTCTCATTATGTAGCCCTGACTGGCTGAGCTGGAATCAGTATGTAGCTTAGGTTGGCCTTGAACTCAGAGATCTGCCTGCTTCTTAGCACCCAGGTACTGGTCTTCACTACTTGTCTCTGTTGAAACAAAGTCTCATGTAGCCTCAGCCTCAGAGCAGATAACCTTGAACTCCTGATCCTACTTCCCAGGTGCTAGAGATACAGGGGCATGCCACTATGCCTAGCTTCCTTCAGTTTTCCATGGCCACAGAGTACTTTATTGTATACACACTAGCATTTAATGAATACATTTCTTGGTCTTCAAAATTTATGCTGTGTCCCTATTTTTAATATAGACATATGATCAAAAGTTGGGCATGGTGGCATACATTTGGTGCTTTGATTTCTACAAGAAACCAGTACCCCATCTTCTGGGAGAGTCATTTAATCAGTACGTGATAGAAGACTTTCACACTCCAACAGTATTTTGGTGTGTGAGGATTGAACCCTGAGCCTCAAGTACTTTTCTGTTTCCCAGAAACAAGGCACTTTTATAGCAATACAATGGTTATATACATACATGTATATATGTGTGTGTGTATATATATATATATATGTATGTGTGTGTGTATATATATATATATATATATATATATATATATATTTTTTTTTTTTTTTTTTTGAGACAGGGTTTCTGTGTGGCCGGGATTGTCCTGGAACTCACTCTGTAGACCAGGCTGGCCTCGAACTCAGAAATCCGCCTGCCTCTGCCTCCCAAGTGCTGGGACTAAAGGTGTGCGCCACCACCGCCCGGCTATTTTTTGTTTTTCAAGACAAGATTTCACTGTGTAGTCCTGGCTGTCCTGTCCTTGCTCTATATTGACCAGGCTGGCCACAAAGTCAGGTACCACCACTACCCAGCTCAAATAATCATTTATAGAATATGTATTTACAAAACAGTGCTCAACCACTGCCTGGCTCACAATATTATTATCTTAGAACTTTAGGAAGTCTCACACTGGCCCAGGACAGTCAGATATTGACTCATCAGTCTAGGGTTGTTCCAGTGAAAAGGTCTGAGAACTATGGTTTAATATAAAGCATTCTGACAATCGAGATAAGAGAATCAGGCCCCAAATTCTGGGTCAGTTTCTCTTATCTTTTATAACAGGAAAATATAGCCCTGTGTGTAAGGTTCAGGCAGGGACAGTCCTAGATGTTACCAGGACAAACTTTTACTTGTCTCATGTCACAGGAAACTTTTTATTTTTTCTTTTCTTTTTCTGAGACAGGGTTTCTTTGTGTAGCCTTGGTTGTCCTGGAACTCCCTCTGTAGACCAGGTTGGCCTCAAACTCACAGAGATCCACCTGCCCCTGCCTCCCAAATATGCTACCACTGCCTGGCTTTTCATTTTTGGAATTGGTGTCACACATGATAAGTACGTTCTTGGCCACTAAACTATACCTACCACCCTAACACCCAACTTCTCATTGACCATACTCGGGTGCTGATACTTTAACAAGGATGTCCAGCTGGCATGGTAGCACACAACAGTAATCCTGGTACTGACTATAATACCATCAAAGATCCAGCCAGGACAGAAGGCCATGAGTACCAATAAGGTCACACATATCCAGCAGCCCAAACCTCAAATAAACTACTCCTGAAATAAAGGAGCACACATTACATCACGCACATGTTCTCAAGAAGTACAAGTAAGTGCTCAAAAGTGCACAGTAGTGTGCCTATGAGTTCATTACGGTCACTGAAGATGCTAAGAGGGAAAGTGACATGTCTGCCCCCACAGCAGAAGTCAGGGCTGACATCTCCTACAGGGTGGCATAGTCCTGAACAATAAACATTTTGTCAATATCCTGAAGGAGAAAAACTGCACTAAGTAATTATGATTTTGGTAATCGGAGCAGATCATCTCAGAAATCGTTAATATTACAGCTGCTTTCTCAACACTAATGCTTAACCATTCTACCTCCAAAACTAGGCGGCCCCAAAGGTCTCCTTCCTATCTGACAGCCAATTGCAGCAATTAGTTGTCTACCTCATGACTATGAAGTCCATCAGTGAACGCAGCACATCCAGGCACATGACTTAGGGATAAAGAAAAAGCAACCCAAACAAACACCAGAGTCAGCCTGGTACATTGGCTGGGCTTTGGTGTTCTGATAAAAAAATTAATTCTACAGAACATCAGTCAGTATCTGAGCGGGTCATTCTCCAATCATCTCTGAATGGAGATCAAACATGACTACTGTCAAAGCCACAGCAGACTAACCTGGTGAATAATGGTAGCTGCTTCATCATTACCAGTTCCAGCTTTACTGCCAACAGTATCCCTTTGATTCCCTTCTACTCCTGGTGGTAGAGTTGCCTCTTGGTTCTAGCTCTTGAATACTGGGATTATGGGCATGAGCCCCCTCATGTGGAGCTAGCTATTTTTTTCTTCTTTTTAATTTTTAGATTGTTGTTTTCCAATATAGCCCTTGCTGCCCTGGAACTAACTGTGTAGATGAGGTTGACTTCTAACCTCCATGGTTCCCCTGCCTCTGCTTCCTGAGCAAGAGACCACACCTGGCAAAGATACTTAAATTAGGGGTGAATTCATTTCTCATCATGATGCCCTCTACCAAGAAACTATAAGGGAGCCACATAGTAGAACAAGTGAGACAAAATCATTCACTCTAGCTAGGGATAACCTATACCTATATTGTAGGAGGGAGGGGACATCCTTGTAAGAGCAAACAAACAAACAAACAAACAAAAAAAGACCAACCACAAACCCTTCTGAGTAAACCACCTACCTCTGACTGTACATATCAGACATTCTTCTTTAGGCCACCGATCCCTGCCCTTCCCTTCTCTCGACTGTTTTCTTTACTTTGTTTCCTCTGGTCTCCGTTTGTTCTGTAGTAGTTCCTGCCTTGTAAATATAGGTATACTCCCAAGGTTATGTAAAGCTCCTTAACCATTTTGGCTCAATAGTACTCACCTTTGAAAAAAAATCACAGGAAAACTAGGAACTGCCCCACATCCTGCCCAGAAAATAAACAAAATAAAAACTTGAAATTTAAAGAAAGGCTTATGTGACAGAAGCCAAAAGTGTTTTTTATTTCATAGTAACACAGCAACTTCAATGCTTTTGTAAATTAGTAACTCCCATACTACAGATTTTACCTTCTCCTAAATATCAACCAATTGACAAACACATCATTACCTCAGGCCCTACCTGAGTTGACTTACATCTTTCTCTTTGTCCTCTCCTTCTGTCATTTGGATTTAGTCCATAATTTCATGTAAAAGCCCTGGGAATTCCTCCTGCATTTTCTTCTCCCTAGAGCAGTACTCTAACCTTATTGTCCCCATGTCTTTCCATTCCTCTATAAAATAATCTTAGACAATCAGGTTTCCACAATCTAAACTATTCTAACTCTCCTCTAGATACTTGAACTGTTTGTACAGAAATCTCAATCTCCCTCACAGCCCTCCCTATCTACCTCCCTCCCTCCCTCCCTCCCTACGTGAGATATAGCTTCAGTATACAGCCATGGCTGGCCTTGAACTCAAGAGATCACCTGCCTCAGCCTCCCAGCTAGTTTCCAACCTTCAACCGGAACACCAGATAGTGAACCAGGAGATCCACCTGCCTCAGCCTCAAGCGCTACAGTCTCACCCAGCTGACACAGAGGACTGGCATACCAGATAACGCTCTTACTGTTTCACAGAAACAGAACCAACGGCAGTTGGAAGGTGGAGAGGAAACAAGCTTGAGTCCAAGGCAGCCTTTGGCTACATGAGATCAGACTGCAACCCATCAACAGAACCAAAGACCAATGGTAAAAATAAGAAGTATTTGCCAAATGTCACAAAGCCAAAGGGGTAAAAACACTATTCTTGGTTTCCTGCTTTGGTTCTAAAAGCTGAGCAAAGAGAAAACAACACTATAAAAACAAAACAAAACAAAACAAAGCAAAGCAAAAAAAAAAAACAGTGCTTGGCATGGTGGCACACACCTTGAATCCCAGCACCTGGGAGGCAAAGGCAGGCAGATCTCTGAGTTTGAGGCCAGCCTGGTCTACAGAACAAGTTCCAGAACAGCAAGTGCTTCACTGAGAGACCCTGTCTCAGTAAAAACAAACAAACAAAAATAACAAAACCCAGCTTGGTTATGTGGGGGTGTGTCTCTGACTCTCTTGCCCATTCTTGGGACGCCTTTCCTACTGACTTGAGTGTTTGTGCCTGGTCTGTAACTTGTTATGCCTTGTTCAGGTGATATCCCTGGGAGGCCTGCTCAATGGAGGAGCAGTGGATTTGGGAGGGGATGTGTGTGTGTGGGGGGATCTGGGAGGAGTGAAGGGAGAGGAAACTGAGGTTGGTATGTAATGCTGGAGCACTGGCTGCTCCTCCAGCAGACCTAGGTTTGATCCCAGCACCCACATGGTGTCTGACAACTGCTGTGACTACAATTCTAAGACAGCCAATCCCATTTCTGACCTTCTGAGGCACTCTGCACATGTGGTGCATATACATACATACACACAAAGTACCTGTACACATAAAAAGAAAAAAGCAAACAGCCAAGTGTGGTAGGACCTGTTTATAATCTCAGCAATTGTGAGACGGGGGTAGAGGATCAAGATTTTCAAGGTCGCTTGCGTATACAGTAAGGCCAATCTGAACTACATAATAAGACCCTGCCTCAAAAGAATCTCCACTATTTCCAAGTATTTTAAGTTATAAAGACACAGGAAGACAGAAATAGGTATAAAGTGTAAATTCGGGGACAGGAGCATTTGCATGCAACTTTAATTTAATCCCAGGGTTGGGGAGGTAGAAGCAGGCAAGATCTCTGTGAATTCAAGGCCAGCTTGGTCTACACAAGGAGCTCCAAGTCAGCCAAGGCAAACAGAAAGGCACGAGAGGGCAAGCAAAGGATGGTGAAGCAAGGAGGGCACTTGGCTTGCCAGTAAGGTTGAGGACATGAGTTCCATCCCTAAAGCCACGAGGTGGAAGGAGAACCAACTCCTGTCCTGACCGCCACATGCTCCCAGTGGCAAATGTAGCACCCACTGACACAGGTGAAATTTAAGAAATAATTAAAATAGGTTTTGAACTTAGGAAGAGAGAAGTAGTTATCAATAGTAAATTTTTACAAATTTTTACTTATGTTCTGTGTCTGGGTGTTTTGTCTGCATGTATGTCTATGCAGCACACATGTGCCTGGGGCTCTCAGAGGCCAAAGGACAGTGCCAGATCTCCTAGGACTGGACTACGAATGGTTATGAGCCACCACGTAGGTCTGGGAATCAAACTCAGATCCTCTCAAAAAGCAGTGAACACTCATTACTGCTGAGCCATCTTTTTTAAGAGTACACTCAATGACTAGTAATACGCTCATCCTCAAAACATGTCAATAGATTATTAAAAGAAACAGGAGACTGTTTTCTACTCCAAGCATCAACAATGACAGTTTCCTAAACCACAGGGCAAGACTGAAATCAGAAAAAGGAATTCTTGTGCAGGCTTGCTCGTAGCACCTAGTTTTGAAAGTGTTATGTATAAGATAACGTTTAACAGAAGTGAAAATTTGGCCCCAGGCACCATAGTATTACTTCCTTCCTCAAAACTCATTAAAATTTTGCCTATGACCTTTATAAAGACACTACTAGTACTTATGGCATCTGGTAGTTTCTGTCGTTTTTATTTTTAACGCTTTTATTTGTATTTGGCAGTGGGTACACAGGCCCCAGCAAGCATGTGTAGCTCAGCTTGAGGTGGTCTATTCTCTCCAGCACATGGATTTTGAGGGTCAAAGTCAGGTTGGCAGGCCTGGCAAGTTTTACCCACTGAGCACCCAAGGGTTTCTTCTTTTTTTTAAATCTTACATTATTATTATTATTTATTATTATTAGTGTGTGTTGTAAGTGTGGTGTATGTTTCGGGCAGTGTACCATGGCAGGCATGTGGAGGTCAGCTCTCGTCTTCCACCTTTCTGTGGGTTCTGGGGATCAGGCCTGGGCAGCAAGCATTCAACAGTCTCAGAGGCCCGTGGTTCTTGATGTAGAGTAATCTTTTTTAAATAACCCCACATATGTTTTAGTCCAGGGTCAATTTACTCACTATTCTAACATTACCTGTCTATTCACACTAGGTGAGTTGAAAACGGAGGGAGGGTTAGACAGAATAATTTACTCAACTCTAATGTCTTCCCATCTGTACCCCTCTATTCCAATCATATCCACTTTTTAAAAAAGATGCTAAAGCAAGTACCACACCCACTCTTTTGACTGTCTTCTTGCTCGTAACCATACTGGTCACACAGTTTCCTGATAACATTTCCCCTCCAATTACTTATAACCCTTACTCTCTTTAAAACTGCTCCCCTACTCTCATGTCATAATTTTCCTCTCTTTGCAAATGCCCATACCCTAAAATATAACAGCAGGCGCACATTTCTTGTCTTCATTATAGAAACTAATGACATCTTTGCATTTTGTTTGTTCTGAGATAGGGTCTCAACTTGGAACTTTAGCAATTCTATTGCCTCAACTCCAAAATGCTACATTTGGATTTTTTTTTAAACATTATTTTATTTATTTTATGCATATGAGTACATCACCACTGCTCTCTTGAGACGCACCAGAAGAGGACATCAGATCTCACTACAGATGGTTGTGAGCCACCATGTGGTTGCCAGGAATTGAACTCAGGACCTCTGGAAGAGCAGTCAGTGCTCTTAACCTCTGAGCCATCTCTCCAGCTCCCCTTTGGGATTCTAACATATGAAAAAGTATTTGTCTAATTTCTACCTTCAGCCAGGTGCTAAATACTTCTAAGTCAAAGGCTGGTACACAGCAATTAAGCTGTCACTATCATGCACCCTAAATGATGCTATGACATCAATTCCTGTCCTTTCTTTGAGGCCTCTTATCTAAAACACTAGAAGCATCAGCACACAGAGTCAGGGGGCCTAAAACACATGTTCATTTGAAGGGATCGGGAGACTCAGAAGTGAGAAAAGGAGCAGAAAAGGAGGCCAAGGTCATTAATAAAAAAAGAACAGAAAGAAAGAACATCTTTCCCTGAAGAGCCCAGACCCACACTAGAGTTTATTCTTTCCTTGTGCACCTCTTTATCCTAACACTTCTAATTAAAAATCTCTTAATTCCAACTCTGCTTACAAAAAAAAAGTAAACAAAGGGGAAGACAAACAGCGAAAGGTAAATAAAGCCATACATCTCAGACCTAAGAAAAAAGAGGCACAGTGGTGCGAATCTTTGATCCTAGCTCTGGGGAGGCAGAGGCACACAGATCTCTGAGTTCCAGGCCAGCCTAATCTACAGAGTGTTCCAGGACAGTCAGGGCTACACAGAGAAACCTCCTCTCAAAACAAAGCAAACAGCAACAACAGACAAAGAGCCCTCCTGTTACTTACCGTGTTACATTTCGTGCCACACACCACTTGCCTATGATTCAACCACTGAGACGCAAACACTTTATTAAGGGTCCCGAGGTGAAATTCTCTCTCCTTTAGGAGACTGGGAAGTTGTTGTGCTGCATAACCATGTAACACCCGAGAGTAGTTGGTTTCATTCTGTAGCCTGACTTCACGGTTCTTCAGGTAGTACACTAGGGATCTCTTCACTGGGGGGAGTCTTTTCCTTTTGTGCAGCGAGTGATCCCAGCCAAACTGTGAAAGTCAACATCAGAAATCAGAGGTTTGGCCACTTTCCCTTAAGACAAGAAGTCTGACCGTCTAGCACTGAAATAAGGTTCTCATGATAAAGTCTACTTAGGAAATGGATAAACCGGACAAAAAGTTAACTAACTAAACCTTTGAGGAAAGTAGAGGGCTCAGAAATAATGTACACCCAGGTGTCCGTGATAGTTAGGAAACGATGTCCATATTACCGAACCCACCTGAGCTGCATTTCTACCCAGCCCCCTTCTCCCTCTCCGCCTGTGCACCCGGTAGAGCATAAAGGGTATATAGCTCAAAGAGCCAGACTGGGGTCTCGGATCTTCCAGAGATGTACAGTCAATGGCCGCTGATCAGACTCCGCGCGACTTGCGCTGCGGGCAGTTTTAGAATTCGAAAAATCAAATACCAACGGGGTAACCTGCGTCGGAATCCCAAGTCCAAGAGGCCTTCCTCTCCAAAGGGGGCAGTATAGAGATGACACCTGATGTTTCTTGTAGGTGTCTAAAGAGCCAAAGGGACTAGCACCCAGGTTAGGAGACGGTTTCCTTGATAAGAGACCATGGGTTCATATTCCTAGTACTTCGGTCTCCTTCCCATTAACTTCGGAAGGCCGGTCTTACTTCCGATTCCTCTTGTCTTCATTTTCTCCTTCCTCTAGGAACGAGGAGGTCCTGAAGCTCTCCCTGGCTGCAGACGTCCAGCGGAAGGCGTCATTTTGGAGTTTCCTTTTGGCTCCTCACCCTTCCGGCCCGCCTGCACGCCAGTACACTGCAGAAGGACCGGCCACTGCTCTACAGTCCCGGCTCTGGTCCTTGTCCCGCCCTGGCCCCTGGTTCCTGTCCCCAGCTGGAACGCCCTAAGTCCCTGCTGGGTAATGACCCAGGCCTGTAAGCCCTCACCTGCGGGCCCTGAGCGTCGCTCCCGGCTCCTGGCGAGGCAGGCGCTTTCCGCTTCCTGCTAACTGCTTTCCGGGCCATAGTGGGCAGCGCCGCCGTGGCCCCGCAGCCACATGGGGCGGAGGAAGCGAGGGGCGGCAGGGCGGCGGGTCATGTACCGGGCCCTGGGGCCGCGCGCTTTCGTGCGCCCGGCCCGGAAAATGGCCCGGATCCGGGGCAGCAGCCGATCAAAATGAGGCGCGTAAATGGAAGGAGGGAAAATCCGGGTTGGGAAAAGGGAAGGGAAAAGGAAGGGAAAGGGAAGGAAAAGCAGGAACAAGCAGCTTTCCTACCGCCAGGTCTGGAAAGGACGGCGAGCGGCGAGAACCAAAACACCCCCTCCCACTCGCCCGCGCCCCGTCACTCCTGCGCAGCCGCACATCGCAGCACGTCGCCACGGAGACACCGCCTAGACCAGAGGGGCGGGACTTAAGGGCAGCAAGGAGAATTGATGTCCTCGGAGAACTTCCGCTTGCCTCTTGCCAATGGCGGTTTAGCTGTGGCCAAACTGTGGCCAAAGGAATCCAGCCTTCTGGCGGGGCATTTCCGACCTTAGCCAGCTCATCCTCTGGCATGCGGAAGTACGCATGATCTGCCTCGCTGCGAAACCAATCTTGAACCTGTAACCGTCATGGTAGGATTAAAGATATTCTAGATACCCTGATTGCCCCGATCGCAATCAGACTATTAAAACACTGGACTAAAAGTTTTCCCTTACACTTTGTCTTTTTAGTTGGCCGTTGAGAATGAGTTAAGGCTGCTAGGGCCCAGGTTCTGACCTTTATGCCTCAGAAAATATGTCTTAACTCCTGCAACTTATTGCCTCCCATTTAGCGCTTTTTCCCAACTTTCTCACAAACTATCGATGTGCACAAAAGATTAGATACTGTAAGGGAGGCAGAGAACCCCACTTCAAACTCCTTCAAGATGGATTGAGAGCAGGAAGTCAGCAATAAGGTCAGACTTTCCCACATCAAAGTACCTTACCAGAGCTAACACAGGCTGCCTCAACATACCTGTGACACAGGTCTCCCTACACTTAGGGAGTCCCAAGATTCCATTCTCCACTTCTCCTTTACTCTTCAGCTCCCTATCCATTTTGACTCTTGTCTAAACCTCAAGTCATTCCCCGCCCGCCCGCCCCCACTTTTTTGAGACAGGGTTTCAGTGTTTAGTCTTGGCTGGTCTCGAACTCACCTGTTATATAAATCAGTCTGGCTTCAAAAGTTATAGAGATCCACATCCACCTACCTCTGCCTACCCAGTGCTGGGTTAAACATATGCTCAAACAAGTCTAATAAGCCACTTTCTTTCCATAAAATGTCACCCTTTTTAGGTCCCCAAGGTCTGCTGTCAAAGTCACACTGTCCTTGTGCCTCACGAAATAGACCCAATGCTATAATTCATGTCATTGCCTGCCTTTCTCTTGGAGCCCCAGGCTGGATCTCCATTAAGGAGTGAAATCTTTTTTTGTTGTTGGTTTTTTTGTTTTTTTTTTTCTTCGAGACAGAGTTTCTCTGTGTAGTCCTGGCTGTCCTGGAACTCACTCTGTAGACCAGGCTGGCCTCGAACTCAGAAATCCGCCTGCCTCTGCCTCCCAGGTGCTGGGATTAAAAGCATGTGCCACCACTGCCCGGCCAAGGAGTGAAATCTTGACCCACAGAAAAGAGAGTGGTCATTTTTGGCATGTGCAGTTTGGACTGGCACTGATCACCAAACAAAGGGGGTAGGGCTTCAGGATCACCCTTGCCTCCATTTTCTGAAGATCCTGAAGGAATGTGAGTGCCAGCTTCCACTTTCCTCAGGCAAAGAAACCCTTGGAGGAAGCAGGATGCTCTTGCTTGAGACTGACTGGCCTCAGGCTGTGGTGCCCAGTTACCTGCTGGTCCCTCAGCTTCAGGCCTCATACCTCCAGGGAACTGTGTTGGCCCATCTGCAGTTCTGCCTACAAGAAGATTTGATTTGTTTTCCAGATTGAAATGATATGCAAGCATCCCAAATCAGCACTGTGACAAACCCCTAATACTACCTTGGGAGAGGCAGACCCATCTTTCTTGATTAGGCCTGTGTCTTCAGAGATACACACATTGTGAGTGGGTAGGACTGTGGCAGCCTCCTTTTCTGAGTCTGTTCTGATTCTGTCTTGCCTCACAATGCTCTAGATGACCCAGGAGTTCGCTTCACAAGAGTCTGGAACCCTTTGAGGATCTCCAGGCCCAGGCTGAGTGGAACTAGACTCCTGGCATCTTCAGTCCGTGTCAGAACACACAGGACACTGGTGCAGATTTGTTCTGTAAATTGTCCTGCACGCTGACACCTCAGGATTATCCTCAGATCCCCACACCAGATCATCATCTCTGTGGAAATGGGGTAAAGGTTCACCTGGAAGATTAAAAGTTCACAATTGCTTATTTTTTGTGCCTTTCTTATGCTAAGACTTTCTTATGCTAAAACTCAAGGCCTTTCTTATGCTAAGCAAATTCTTTACCACTCTGCTATGCCTTCAGCCTTACAATAACTTTCAATGCTACTGACCGAACCTAAGCCTCTTGCATGGAAAACGCTAGTACTGAGCTGTAACCCTGACTCCCATTTTTTTTTTAACCTTTCATTTTTCTTCCCCATTCTCCTTTTCTCCTTTCTTTTTTTACTTTTTCTCCCCCAGCCCCAATGATGATGTTGAACTTTGGATCCTCTCTTATTATTTGTGACTCTATTGCTGCAGTGTGTGCCAGGCAAGGTCTCCCCCAATTGAGCTGCACTTCCCTTTGTTTGCTTGGCCTTGTTGTTAGGCTTGTACCGGAGGCCAGGTTGGCCTTGGACTTTTGATACTGCTCTGGCTTCAGTTTCCTGTGAGCTGGGATTACAGACATGAACCATCAAACTTGGCTTTTCCTTCCTTAAGAAGTACTGTTTTTGTTTCCCAAGCTAGCTTTAAACTTCCCATCCTTCTGTTTAAGCACACCAAGTAACTATGATTACAAAGCCTGGCTCCTACAATATATGTGTATATAAGTATGTATACATTACATGTATATTGTATTTTTTTCATGTGTCGGTAGGTGGGCGAATAGACACACATGGCGTTGTGCATGCACATTGTAGTGGTTTGAATAAGAGTGACCCCCATAGACTTTGAATGCTTGGTCCCTAGTGTATAGAACTATTTTGGGAAGGATTAGGAGATGTGGCTTTGTTGGGGGAAGTTGTGTTGTGGCTCTGAGGTTTCAAAAGCAAAATGTTGCGGGAAATATTTAAAAAAAAAAAAAAAGAGCCCACACTATTGCCTGTCTGGTGCTGGAGGGCTGGCCAGCCAGGCACTGGTGGACAGTGGCAGGCCTGTTCTTATTTCGTGGAGATTCTCTACCTCAGAACTCCAAAATCTCTTCACCCAGCTTGCTAAGTTCCCTCTGATGCGTTGCCACCACACTGGCCTCATGCTTCAAAACTCCCACGTCCTTTTGTGGTGCACTTCCGGCAAACCCACACTTTCCCGCCGTACCTTTCTCTCTGGAACCCAGTCAAGCTGCTGCGTAAAGGAAAACACCACACAAACTTAGTTCAGAATCAGTGGTAACTCAATCACTGGGTGCATCAACTAGAATCCTAATCTTGTAAGCCATATTAAATCTAAACCCTTTCGTGGTGAATCCAATAAGATTCACCATCTAATCACTAGTGGGTACATCTTGTCCTGCCACTATCCTAGTCCAAAAGGTCCCTAACTCACTCCTGCTTCCTCTCTTCCCAGTCCAACCCAAGGATGGTTCACAAGAAGTCACCTGAGTAGTGACTCACTCCTCATCCACAGCCCCTCCCAGGAGAGCAGAATTAACATCAAAATACAAACACTATCAGGGCTACCCACAACAGCCCAAGCTAGACCCAGTTTCACTCTTAGCTCCAGCTCAGTGCCATACCTACCTGCCTTCCTGCCACAATGGCCATCAACTTACCTTCTGAAACTGTAAGCAAGTCCCCAATTAAATGCTTTTTAAAAATAAGTTTCCTTGGTCATGGTGTCTCTTCACAGAATTGAAACGTAAATAAGACATTTGTGAATGTGCCTGCATAAAAAGGACCAAGGTTGATGTTGGAAATGATCCCTCACTCTTCCACCTTGTTCAGTGAGACAGGGACTCAGTCGAGCCCAGGGATTGCCCTCTATGGCTAGTCTTACTAGCTAGCTTGGTCTGTATGAAAATAACATTTTCTTCTAAAACATTTTTGGTGTGGTAGTTTGAATGAAAATGGTCCCCATATGCCCATAGGAAGTGGCACTATTCAGAGGTGTGGTCTTGTAGTAGGTATGGCTTTGTTAGAGGAAGTGTGCCACTGGGAGTGGGCTTTGAGGTCTCAGCTGCTCAAGCCAGGCCCAGAGTCTCAATCTCTTCCTATGGCCTGACAGTCCGGATGCAGAACTCTCAGCTACTTCTCAGCACCATGTCTGCCTGTGTGCTGCCATGTTTCCCAAGATCACAGTAACGGACTGTAAGCTAGCCCTGATTAAATGTTTTCCTTATAAGAGTTGCTGTGATCATGGTGTCTCTTCACAGCAATAGAAAAATAGAAACACTAATATTATTTATCATATATATATATATATATATATATATATGATATATAACATATAATATACATATCCCAGTTCTGCGTATTGTACTGAGAAAGAAGATCCTTCTGTTTTTTCTTATTCAACTGAATGTGGATGAGTTGAAGGTAAGTGGCAGCAGAATGAAGAAAGGTGTCATGAGGGGTGGAGAGATGGCTGAGTGGTTATGAGCACTGCTGCTCTTCCAGAGGACCACATGGCAGCTCACAACCATCTTTAGCTCCAGTTCCCGGAGACCTGACACTCTTGGGTACTGCATACATGCTGCACCAATATAATGTAGTTGAAACACTTATACATATAAGATTAAAGATTAAAAAGGTGACGTGTCCAATGATCAGGAAGGGAGGATGCAGAGCAAACAAAACAAACAACAATGAAATGTTCTTTGAACCCATAGTCTCAACAGAGGTCCCAAGTCCTGGGTTAGGAGTCTGAGATATGTGTCCATGTACACCAAGACATCTGGAATATCACAGTCTGTCTTCAATGTACAAAGTCTAAATCATTAGTTACTGCAAAGGCAGTTCTGTTGATAAAATGAAATAAAAATAAATAAATAAATAAATATAAATGTCATTGTCCTGTTCCTTTTCTCCAAAAAGAGGAAAAGAAAAAACCTGACCCCTAAGGTCTGTCTCAGAAAATTTCATGTAGACATGCATGTAGAAACAACACTATCAAAGGAGGTTTGTTCCTGTGAGCTAGGCACAGTGGCACAGCCTTTAATTCCTGCACTCTCTAGGTGTTTTTCAGTTTAGAAAGTGCTTCTGGGTTCTATTCTAACTCAGACAACAGCTGGGTCTTTCCCCACTGGCTTTGGTCAGACCTCAGAATCTTACTCCATTAGCCAGTAAGAAAAGGACTGACAGGCA
Organism: Rhabdomys pumilio; assembly: GCA_030674055.1. Lineage (NCBI taxonomy): Eukaryota > Metazoa > Chordata > Mammalia > Rodentia > Muridae > Rhabdomys > Rhabdomys pumilio. The sequence goes on along the minus strand of JANHMN010000004.1, from coordinate 97,121,946 downwards.
GGAAGTGAAGGAAGAAAGGGAAGGGGCTACTGTTCCAGGCTATCAATAGGTAGTGGGCCTTTGTGGAAACAAAGATCTACTAGTTGAGGAATGTTAAAACATTTGTATAAAAGTCTTCACAAGGTGAGGAAGGTAAAAAGATTTTAATTCTTTGTCCTAAGCACAGTACTTGGCAGAAAGACTCCTGTTACTTCTTACATGATGCAGAGACTTTACAGGTCTTTAAGGCACCTTTTGCCCACCTTGAGAATGCTTCTGAGACCCAAGGGCACAGCATATTTAAGGTGAATGTAGTTGGGTATCGTGGCACATTCCTGTAATCTCCGCACTTGGAAGCCAGTCTGGCTAGCTAAGGAGATTCTGTCTTAAAGTAATCTAAACAGACAAACTATGGCAAAAGTCTGTCTCCCAGAACTCTGGAAGGCAGGAAGATTAGAAATTCAAGATCATGCTTGGCTACATGGTAAATTGGAAGCCAGTCTGGGCTAAGTAATACCCTGGACCAGGACATGCCAGAGACCTGGGAAGGGGAGAGGCCCCAGAGTGTATAAGGGGGCATCTAGCTGAGATTCCTAACAGTGGGGGATATGGATCTTGAAGTGGTCACTTCCTGTGGCCAGGCAGGACTCCAAGTGGAAAGATAAGGACAGCAAGTCACCCACAAATCCTTAATCCAAAATGTGTCCTGTCTACAAGATATGCAAGGACAAAGAACAGAGACTGAGGGAATGGCCAACTAATAACTGCTTCAAATTGAGACCCAACCTATGGCCAAGAACCAATTCCTGACACTATTAATGATATTCTGTTATGCTTGCAGACAAGAACCTAGCATAACTGTCCTTTGAGAGGCTCCAACCCAGCAGCCAATGGAAAGAGATGCAGAAACTCACACCCAAACATTAGATGGAGCTCAGGGAGTTGAGGAGTTAGGAGAAAGACTGAGGTTACCCGGAGAGGACAGGAACTTCATAGGAAGGCCATAGAGTCAACTAACCTGGACCCTTTGAGCTCCCAGAGATTGAACCACCAACCAAAGAGTGAGCACAGGCTGGACCTAGGCTCCCTGCACATATGTAGAAGATGAGCAGCTTGGTCTTCATGCAGGTACCTCAAACAACTGGAGCAGGGGCTGTCCCTGAGCCTGTTGCCTGTCTGTGGATCCTGCATCCCTAAATAAACAGCCTTGTCTGACCTTGGTGGGAGAGAATGTACCTACTCCCACAGCAACTTGATGTGCGGAGGGGGGTGAGAGGTTGGGGGGGGGGGGATTAGGGGGGGGGGGGGGTGACATTTGTGAAGGGAGGCTTCTCCTTCTCAAAAGAGAAGGGGACAAGGGAATGGGGGGAGGACCTGAATGAGGAGGTACTGGGGGGAGAGGAAGGGCTGATAATGGGTCGTAAAGGAAATAAATTGAATAAAAAGAGAAAATATTTAGTGTTAATTAATTAATAAAATGGAAAGGGCTGGAGGTGTGACTTAGTGGTGGAACGTTTGCTTAGCACCCCAAACCCTGAGTTCTGTCCATAGCACTGCGGAAGCAAAGCAAAACAAAACCCAAAACAACAAAGAGAATTGGCAAGGAAAGGTGCTTGCTGCCAAGCCTGACAGACAAGCTCAGTCTTGCAGCCATATATCAAATGAACCAGAACCTGACCACTGGACCTCTGGTCTGCAGAAGTGTAAGGTCTACCACACTGAACGTCTAGGTGGTACTGACATTGGAAAAAAACACCTATTTTTTTCTTTTAGTATTTTCTAGTATTCTTAATGTTTTTTTTTCTTTATTCAGAACCTGAAATATTTTATCCCCAACACCAACTCTTTTGAAAGTACAGATTGTATTTATGTATAATAAATGGAACAACACACATTGGTAGGATTTGTAAGTACAGACACTTAGAGCTGGTGATTACTATTTTCTTTCAGCGTGAAGGACCCAGCGCAGGGCGTTCATGCACACTAAGCGAATGCTCTGCTACTGAGCTACTGAGTTGTTGAGGTTCCTTGTTTGCTCACTCTCCTGCCTGTCGATCTCTCTGTTACATGAGAAAATGAAAAGATGAAACTTTCATACTATTTGTTTGCTCATTTGTTGTGTTTGTTTGAGAGAGGCTCCATGTAGCCCAGGATGCCCTGGAAGTTGGAGCCAAGGACAACCTCAAACTCCTGATCTTTCTGTTCTACCTCAGTGCTAAAAAACACAGCCGTGCACCACCGCGGGTTTCCTGTGTACTGCTGGCCTACAGAAACAGCTCCAGACTATCAGAGGCTATTCGAGACCCAGACTCTTATAAAACAAAATGAGGCCCAATGAGATGCGTTAGCAGGTAAAGGCACTTGTCACAGGAGCCTGGTGACCTATATGGTAGGGTAGAACTGCCTTTCAATGTCACCTCCACACAAACACTGTGACATGTGCTTTTGTACATGTGCGTGCGCGCGCACATGCACACACCTATTCTGTAAGACAGTCTTTTTCTTTTGATCACATATTCCTCTAGCTATGATATCTTTACTGTTATAATGTGAAAGCTGCCATGTTGACTCTGTGGATCTACAACAGCAGTGGTCCTCAAAATACTTTTCTACCAGAGAAAAATATTTCCTAAAAACGGTCGTGTAAAGGCTTGGGCAAGATATTGCAGTGAGTAAAAGTATTTACCACCATGCCTGATGACCTCGTTTCATCCCTGGGACCCGTATGGCAGAAGGGTCTACTGACTCCTTCCAGTTGTCCTCAGGTTTCCATATACACACTACGGCACTCACAAATAAATAAAAATAATAATTTAATTTAAAAATGGGCATGTAAAGCTGAGGGTGGCAGTTCACTCCTGTAATCCCAGCATCAGTGGAAACAGGAGCAACAAGAGACTGAGGCCAGTCTAGGCTACATGAGACTTTGTCCCCCAAAAGACAAAAGCAAAAACAAAACCAAAACCAGTATATATCCAGGAAAGCTGGCAGACACCAGTACTGAAATCCCAGAACTGGAGAGGTACCGGGTTCAGGTACTGAAATGCCAGCCTCTTACATAGGGAGTTAGAGATCAGGCTGGGCTATGTGAGATCCTGTTTCTAAAATAAATAGATAGATGGATACATAAATAAATACATACATACATAAATGGTGAGTGTACGGATGAGTTTTGAGTTTGAGTCTACTCTCCTTTGTGTCTTTAAACCAATGGTAGTACTTGTTCATAACATTTTCCTGAATTAGCTGGAGCTTGTCCAACTACAACACAGAATTCTGCATCAGAAGTGGAGGACAGTGTGACCCCATTTTTTCTGTCTTCTGTTGCTATAGCCTCTTCCACTGGTGAGGGCCAGGGGACCCACACCCTGCTTTGCTTTTCCTGCCTACCACACATTGCTCTGAGGAGCCCCGACCCACAATGGGGACAAGTCATCCAGTGGTTTGTAGACGACCTGTGCTTGCCTGTGAGGGTCAGGGATGCAGCCCACCACAGGCCTAGTCTCCTGGAGTCTGTGTTTATCTGGGGAAATAACACAACAAACAGACAAACAAAAATCCCTATTGTCGGCTTTGAATCTCTCTTCCAGCACACCAGCTCACCTCCAGCTCTAGGAATGCCCCTTTTTCACCCTTAATTAACTACTATTTCTATCATTAAAACATTTTTTTTTCTGGGGCTGGAGGAATGGCTCAGCAGTTAAGAGCAGTGACTGCTCTCCCATGGTTCCAGGGTTCAATTCCCACAGTCCACAGGTGGCTCACAACTATCTGTAACTAGGGTTCCAGGGGATCCCACACACTCCTCTGACTTCTGTGGACATAATGCACACAAATTATGCACAAACATACATACAAGCAAAACACCCACATGCATAAAATAAATAACAATAATAAAAACAATTTCCCCTATAGTTTATAATTTCCTCACCCATGTGACTTCTAAAACACGACCTTTTTTTTTTTTTTCCCTCTCAATACTGGAAATGGAATCCTGTTCCTCTAACAGCAGTCAGTGCTCTCAACCACCGAGTTCTCAGTCAGTTCTATTGCTGAAGCGCTAGCTTCAGGGGCGGGGGAGGGAAAAGATACGTATCTTTATTATCTAGATGTATTTGTATTGTTTTAAATTATGCACATGTATCTGTATCTGTGTGGCAGTGTGTGCCCATGAGTGTATGTGCCCTTAATGGCCAGAGGAGTTAGGTTCTCCTGGAGCTGGACTTACAATGGTTGTGCACTGCCTGACATGGGTGCTGGGAACTGTGAAGGTGCAGTGGAGCCTCCCACCAGGACCATTCCATGGGTAGGAAGAAAAGTTTACTGGGAGAACAAACTGCTAGTCTGCCCCCACAGATAGAGGACAGCAGCTGGGCAGGAAAGACAGCGGATTTTACATGATAGTTAGCAAGATGGGATTAATGGTGGCACATGCCTTTAATCCAAGCACTGAGGAGGTAGAGGCAGCCTGGCCTACAGGGCTAGTTCTAGGACGTCCAGGGTTACACAAAGAAAACTTGTCACAAAAACCAAGCAACCAACCAAACAAAAAAGATGTGGGTCTTTCAACTACTGCAGGCTGTTAGGATCAATTGGGGATGCCTTTGCCTGAGGTAGCCGGTCTTTGAGGGTGAAGAAAGGAGGTAGTGGCTTTCCTGGTAAACAGAAACTCACCTGTCGACATTTTCCAAGGAATGCTGAGTTCAGGCTTCTGTTTACCTGGTCAGAGTCCCGTTTAGGACTATGTCACCAGCACTGCCATATTGGGGTCTGCTTTGGACCTAACAGGAATCAAACTCGGTTCTTTTAATCAATCACTGTACCATTTCTCTAGCCCTCCTTTAGATCTATTCTCTATCTAATCTATATCTGCATCATCTGTAAAGGGATCTCTGTATTCTAGACATGGTCATGTTAATTGCCACTGTGTAGGAGAAGCACAATTTCTTCTTGGTCATCAGGATCTGTCACCCTAGCTAACACAGGACTCCCTTATTTTCCTCTTGAGTCTGTGGCAGTCTTAACTTCCAGTTCAATGGAATCATTGTGTGTATCCTGTAAAAACCCTGTTTCTGGACAAGCTGAGCAGTAGGTCATGGGAACAGAAAGAAATAAATTTCTGGTGGGTGACTAATGGGTCACTGTCATTTCTATCCCTTGATTTCCTAGACTGGTGGCTATTTAAGAAATCACATCATCTAATAGAGGCCGATTTAAAGCATGTAAGGCTGCATGTAGAAGACTGCACAAAGTTCTAGTGTAACAAGACACATATCCAGAAGTGAGAACACTGTATTGGAATGAAATGCCACCATTGTTATAAGCACTTTATTTGGGCTTGCAGATGTCCAGTGGGACAAAGCTGGTACAGCTACCTTTATTTTGTCTGTCCTTTTTGCCAGCTTTAAACTTTGGGTCAGATTCTTTCTTGTCTGTCTCTTTGCTTAGATATACTATTTAACAAGTGTTCGTGGGCTCAAGGATCTGTGCAGAAGAGGTGGTGGAAGACTCCAAGAAAACAGTGTTCTCCAGACACAACAGGGCTGATACACATAGGAACTCACAGAGACAGTGACAGCATGCAAGAGACCAGCACAATCTCAGCACAGTCAAAGTGGACAGACATGACCATGACGCTATTTGCAATTAATTACTGCTGGATGCAGGAAAATCAATTTATTTATGAAGTACTCTGGGTATATCAACCACACTCCAAGGCTAAGGAGTAGTTGGCCAACCTGCAACAGATTCCATGTTGTTTTGTTTCTATTTTTTTTTTTAATTTTGTAATTTATGTACAGAAAACTTAGTGTACATTTATTTAACCCAGTTTAGTGGCCAGTTCTCTAGCCTTTGCCTTTTCCAGCTTGGCAATTCGAGCCACAAATTTCGGACCCAGGACGTTGTTTTCCCAATGGCGGCACACCTCGTCATATCTGTCATTATAATTGGTCCTAATAGCTTCCACCAGCTTAGCCAGAGCACCCTTGTCTTCCGAGTTAACCTGTGTGAAGCCAACAGTGGTGCGCCCCAGCCTGGCCTTTCCCTTGATGATGCAGTAAGGCACCCCCATCTTTCGACACAGGGCAGGCAGGAAAACCACCAGCTCAATGGGGTCTACATCATGGGCAGTCACCACCAGCTGAGCCTTCTTGTTCTCCACCAAGGTGGTGACTGTATTGACTCCTGCTCAGAGGACAGGTAGTCTCTTAGTCGGGACGTCCCCTTTGCCAGCAGCTTTCTTCTCAGCACCGGCCAGTAGCCTTTGCTTCTTCTCTTGCTTTGTCTCTGGCCTATACCTGTGGGCAAGCTTAAGCAGCTGAGTAGCCATTTGCCTGTCCAGGGCCTGGGTGAACTGGTTAATGGCAGGAGGTACTTTGAGCCACTTATAGAGGATGGCTCTTTGACGCTGCTGCCTGATGTAACAGGGCCATTTGACGAAGTGTGTGAGATCTCTTGGGTTGGATGACCTGTTCAATGCCAAAGTTTTTGGGCCTTTTTTCAAGCAAAGAATTGACCACCTTTTTGGCCTCCTGCTAAGAGACCACTAAGAGACCACTGGTCCTGGGAGTCAATACAGTCACCACCTTGGTGCAGAACAAGAAGGCTCAGGGTCTGGGGCCACCTTCCCCTTGGCCTTCTTTCCTTTGGGCATCTTGCTCAGTTGGAGGAGAGAGCTTGTTTTATTTATGTGTGTGTGTGTGTGTGTGTGTGTGTGTGTGTGTGTGTGTGTGTGT
>JANHMN010000004.1:97104364-97115220 GCA_030674055.1 Rhabdomys pumilio | reverse complement strand
GTGTGTGTGTGTGTGTGTGTGTGTGTGTGTGTGTGTGTGTGTGTGTGCTTTTGTTTGTTTCTAATTTGTTGTTTTTTATTTTATGTGATTGGTGTTTTGCCCATCTGTATGTCTATGTGAGGGCACTGGAACCTTGGAACTGGAGTTACAGACAGGTTTGAGCTGCCATGTGAGAACTGAACCCAGGTCCTCTGGAAAAGCAGCCAAGCGCTCTTAAAGCAGCCAAGCACTCTTAACCGATGAGTCATCGCTCCTGTTTTGTTTTCTGTTTTTTTGTTTGTTTGTTTGTTTGTTTGTTTCTTTTTTGTTTTTTAGAGAAAGAACTTAAAGTTGATTGACCAGGAAAAGGGGGCAGGTGAGGATTTGGTAATAGAGATTAGGGTGAGAATATGGCCGTTTGTTTCTTTGTTTATTTTCAAGACAGGGTTTCTCTGTGTAGCCCTGTCGGTCCTGGGACTAGCTAACTCTGTTGACCAGTTTGGCCTCAGAATCACAGAGATCCACCTACCTCTGCCTCTCTACTGGGATTAAAGGTGTGTGCCACCACTGCCCAGCTGATCAAAATACATTGCATAAACAGTTTTTTAAACTAAAAAATAGTAGATGGGGGATAAAAAATGGTGGAACAGAGTTTCCCACCAGGCCGCCTCGCCTGCCACCACCCCAGAGCTACAGAATACAGAGACCTTGTATTCAATCAGCAAACACACACATAAATAAATAGTAGCTAAGCACAGTGGCAGGTCCCTTTAACAAAGCCTAGGGAGGCAGTGGCAGGTAGATCTCTGTGTGTTTGAAACCAGCCTTGTCTATGTATTGAGTTCCATACCAGCCAGGGCTAGCTACACAGTAAGACCCTGTCTTTAAAACAGCAAGAAGAAAACAGTAGTAAAAGCAGTGTTTGTGCGGGCAGGAGAGGTGACTCTGTAGCAGTGCTTGCTCTACAATCACGAGGACCTATATAATCAATCACTAGCATCCAGGTAAAAAACAAGGTGTGAAGCGGGGCATGGTGGCCCACACCTTTAATCCCAGCACTCAGGAGGTAGAGACAGGTGAATTTCTATGAGTTTGAAGATACAGAGCAAGCTCCAGGACAGCCAGGGCTGTTACACACACACACACACACACACACACAAAAACCCTGTCTGTAAAAGTTAAATTAAAAAGGCAAGGCATGTTAGCCAGTCTGTACTGTCAGAGCTGAGCAGGAAAAGACAGAAGAACTTGGAAGGCTTGAATCAGTGAGGTCCAGGTTCAGGGAAAGACTCTACCTATAAACAAGCAAACAAACAAACAAAGGACAAATAAAATAAACAGGACAGAGAGAGACTGAGAAATACACAGAACACTCACCTCTGACTTCCAGATGCACATGCACATATAGGTACATGAACACTGACACACATACTTCACACATTCCCTCCCTTTCCCCCCCCCTCTCCCTCTTTTCTCTCTCCCTCCCTCCTTCTCTAAGAAGTATTCATCTAGAATGTCTAATCCTTCCCCCAGGACATCAAGAGTAACTGAGAGGCTAGGGATACGGCTCAGCTGGTGGGCTGCTTACTTAGCATTACAAAGTGCTACCCTTCCATTGCCAGTGTTCCATAAAACAGTGTGTAGTGCAGTCTGTAGACCTAGCACCACTCCGAGGTAGAGGCTGGAGAATTGGGAGTTTAGGAAGTTTAAGGTCATCCTTGATCACATAATGAGTCTGAGGTCAGTCTGGGATACACGGTATGGAGAGATACATGGTATGGGGGTTGGATACATGGTCTCTTAATTAGGGTTTTACTGCTGTGAACAAGACACCATGACCAAGGCAACTCTTATTAGGACAACATTTAATTGGGGCTGGCTTACAGGTTCAGAGGTTCAATCCATTATCACCAAGGTGGAAGCATGGCAGCATCCAGGCAGGCATGATGCAGGAGGAGCTGAGAGTTCTACATCTTCATCTGAAGGCTGCTAGGAAAATACTGACTTCCAGGTAGCTAGAGTGAGGGTCTTAAAGCTCACACCCACAGTGACACACCTATTCTAACAAGGCCACACCTTCTAACAGTGCCACTCCCTAGGCAGAGCATATACAAACCATCACACATGGTATGGGGGGATACAATCCTATGGGGGATCCATAGTATAGAGGTATACATAGTATGGGATAACTGTGGTATTTTCAAAGTCTGAAGCCTGATGGTTTGCATTGACTGTGTGTGGCAGGCTCTAGAATCTCCTTAGAGAAGAGCCCCTGGGCAGACCTGTGGGTGACTCTCTTGATTATGTTAACTGATGACCATTCTCTGGGCAGAAGATTCTGGACTGTATATAATGAAGAAAACCTGACTGTTCACTAGTTTGCATCCATCCCTCCTTGTCCTGATACTGGGTGTGATGGGACCAGCTGCTTCAAACCTAATTGGCCACCATGGTGGACTGTACTATGCTGAAGTATTAGCTAAAATAAACCCTTTATCTCAGAAGCTGATTTTGTTAGAGTATTTTACCACAATAGGAAATGAAACTAAGACCCAGGGCACCTTAATCAATGACATACCAACTACCAGCTTTTTATAGTGTCTTTGATTAATGTGTTTTTTTTTTTTTTTGGCTTTTCGAGACAGGGTTTCTCTGTATAGCCCTGGCTGTCCTGGAACTCACTCTGTAGACCAGGCTGGCCTCGAACTCAGAAATCTGCCTGCCTCTGCCTCCCAAGTGCTGGGATTAAAGGCGTGCGCCACCATTTATTTTATGTATATGAATACACTGTAGCTATCTTCAGACACACCAGAAGAGGGCAGGCACCAGATCTCATTATAGAATTACAGATGGTTGTGAACTACCATGTGGTTGCTGGGGATTGAACTCCGGACCTCTAGAAGAGCAGTCAGTACTCTTAAACCCTGGGCCATCTTTCTAGCCCCTTGCCCACTGCTTGTATCTCTTCCTTATACAATCCCAGGACTTTTGGAAGCACTTTAGAAAGACAAACTTCCAGTCACTAGTTCCCTCAGTGCTATGGACACAGTTGTCCCAGCCACCATGCCTTCTGTGACATGTGACCTCTGAAACTATAAGCAGAAATAAACTTCTCTTCCCTAAGTTGCTTCTGCTAGGGATTGTTGTCATGGAGATAAGAAAAACAATGACTTTGAGCTAAGCATGCCCCAAAAGTGCATCTGTCATTTCTCCCTGTTAAACGTCACCTACTAAGCATGTTCAATAACGTGCCCATCTGTAGTACTTCCCTACATGAATAGGCACGGAATCCCCAGTAAAATATTCACCTTTCCTTTGAGGACAGAATTGCTTTGGAAATGATCTCCATGCATTTTTCCCTAGTCCCTTATTTCTTAGCCATGCTATTTGTCTTTGCACTCAAGGTGATGCAAACACACTGTGCTCAGTTATAGCTGAGTTGTGCTTCTAGTCTAGGACCACAGTCCCAGTATGAAGCCAATGGTTATAAATGTTTTAAGATTGATTATGCCAACCGTTTTCCAGAAAGGGTGTATCAGTGTTGACCCTGACTGTAACCCCAGCTACTGGGAGGCTCAGGGAAGCGCCAACATGGTTTCCTCCCGAATCTGTGAATTTTCATGTTTCCAACTCAAATGAATCCACATGCCAAAGTAGTTTAGTGAAGGTAGACTCTTATAATCAGATCATAAGTAACAGGACCGGATTGTCATTAATGTGATGTGGAAAAAAGGAATTCTTTGGAGGGTGTAGAAGTGTTGGAGGTTGTGATGGAACAGCTGGGCCGCCCGGCCTTAGAAACGAACAAAAAGCTGTTCTGAGGGTGAATGCCTCAAATCCCAGCACTCAGAAGGTAGAGGCAAGAGGAGGAGTTCAAGGTCACACAAGGTGAGTCTGGAGCCAGTCTAGGCTCCAGGAGACCTATGACAAAAGAGTGAGGGAGAAAAAAAGAGGTCAGGATTTTACCAAACCAGCATCCTCCCCAAGCCTGCTCAAAGAGAACAGGAACCAGACGGACGGCTCAGCAGTACACCTTGCCAGGTGCCCTACCTTGTTTCTGTTGTGGAAATAAATACCAGGATCAAAAGCAACTCAGGGAAGAGAGGGTTTATTGCGGTTACAAGTCTGAATCACAACACATCATCTAGGAAGCTAGGGCAGGCACTCACCGGAAGAACTCAGAGACGACTGAAACAGGCACTATAGAGGAACACAGCTCGATGGCTGGCACTCCATGGCCTGCCCACCTTAATTTCTTATGCCATCCAGGACTACCTATCCAGAGATGACACTGCTGGCAGTGGGCCAAACACCCACCTCTGTTTAAATTCTGTTACTTAGCCCTGCAGTGGTGGCGCACGCCTTTAATCCCAACACTTAGGAGGCAGATCTCTGACTTTGAGGCCATCCTGGTCTACAGAGTGAGTTCCAGGATCAACAGAGTTACAGAGCAACCCTGTCTTTGAAAACAAAACCAAAACAATTTTTAAAAAATTAGTACTTATTTGTGTTTGTGTGGTGGGGCGGCTGATGGATATCAGATTCTCAGGAGCTGGAGTTAAAGGCAGTTGTGAGCTGCCTGATGTGGGTGCTGGGAATTGAGCTCAGGATCTTTGCAGGAATAGTATACGCTCTTCACCATGGAGCCAGCTCTCCAGCCTCAAACCACCTCACATCAATCATTGATCAAGAAAGTGTCCTATAGGCTTGTCTACAGGCCAGTCTGGAGCATTGTTTTCTCAACTCAGGTTCCTTCTTCCCAGATGACTCTAGCTGTGTCGTGTTGACCAAACAATAACAAAAACTAACCAGTGGAGTCTGACTCCCTGGAACCTACAAGGGAAATGACTGAGTCCTGACAGTTGTTCTCTGACCGCCACACCAGTGCAGCGACTTTTTTTTTTTTGTTCCTCCTTGGCACAGGTTGATTGCTAACTAGATGATTGATTTAGCTGGCCAGAGGTCTTTATAAAGTTGGCAACAAAAAAGGAAACCTCCTGTCCTAAGGTTTCTATTGCTGTGAAGTGACACTATGATATGGCAACTCTTACAAGCAATCATTTAACTGGGGCTGGCTTACGGTTCAGAGGTTTAGTCCATTATCAAGCATGGCAGCAAGCGGGCAGACGTGGTGCTGGAGAGGAGGCTGAGAATTTTAGGTCCAGATTGGCAGGCAGCAGGAAGAGTGAAGCATTGGGCCTGGCTTGAGCATCTGAGACCTCAAAGCTTACTGCCAGTGACACACTTCCTCCAACAAGGCCACGTCTCCTAATAGTGCCATTTCCTATGGTCATATGGGGACCATTTTCATTCAAACCACCTTACCTTTCTTGTGTCTATTTGCTTTGTGAATGCAGGCATGGCCTCAGTGAACTGGTGAGCATGGTCCTTAAGTTTTTAAATGGTCCTTAACAGATTTAAATTTTAAATCTGTTCATCATCTTTTTGGCGCCTTCTGAAGTCAGTTCATGTCCCTGTTCAGTTTCTTTTTGTTGGAGTAAGAATCTAGGATAAGGGATTGATTACCAGTTCTCTTATAAAATGTGAAAAGGTGATTGGAGAGAAGATGGGTAAATCATGTTCAGCTCTCTTATTTTATTTATAGATGCGGTTTTTATGTAGTCCTGGCTGTTCTGGAGCTTGCTATGTAGATCAGGCTGATCTCCAACTCACAAAATTTTACCTGCCTCTGTCTCTCAAGTGCTGGGGAATAAAGCTTGATTTATTCCCACTACCTGTGTTGTAGAAAAAAAAAAAAAAAGAAGTCATCCTTGCTACCTGCCCCCAATGTTCTGGGTTCTCAAATCTCTCCCTCTTTCTCTCTGTCTCTTTCTCTCTATGTCTGTCTCTGTCTCTGTCTCTCTGTCTCTCTGTCTCTGTCTCTGTCTCTGTCTCTCTCTCTCTCTCTCACACACACACACACACACACACACACACACACACAAGCATATCTGTCTTGAGCCTTTCAAAAAAATCCCCAGAAAGAAAGATTATCATTGCCATTCAGCGAAGGGGAATCCTGAGTCTCAGAGGTCAGGCAACACAAAAGCCAGTGAATAAATGACAGAGGCAGGACAGAGGCAGGACAAAAAACAAATAGTTGCTCAACCTTTTTTTTTTTCTCCCCAAACCCTGGTTCAGGGACACAGTTCACTGTCTGTCATAGTGGGATCAATACTAGAAATGGCCCACCACAAAGCAAGACGTTGTCCTAGGCATAGGCCATTATGTTAAGGCCTTCTGTGCCTCTGGATCTTCATAATGCCTTGTAGAAATTTTTAATCCCAATCGGGGGTTCTAACCTGCCTTTGACTGTTTAATTCCTGGATTAAAAAAAACCATGTACAACCTTTATATTTACAATAAGTCTTAATCAGCACTAGAACTAGGCAGATATCTACCCACTATGTTATTAAAATCTATTTCCTATCCATAACCCTGAGTTATACTATGTTTCATCTGGGCTGTTCTTAACTCCAATTGGCCATTCCTCAGGGCCATGTTTTCTTGACTTCTAACCCACGCTGACCTTTTCTTCCTCCTCACCTTCGTCCTTCCCTTGAGGTTCTCTTCCAACCCGCCCATGCCCGGGAATCCTAAAACCCACCTACGTCTCTGTCTTTCTCTTTTGCTCAGCTATTAGCTGTAGATATCTTTATTCACCAATCAGAAATAACTTGGGAGCAAGGTCACAAAGGTCACTTGGGTTGGCTTGTACTCTCCTCTCTAGGGCAGCCAGCTCTCCAGGAACCAGAATTAGCATTAGAACACAAGCAGCATGAGCCAACCCACTACTCAGCCTCTTTGTTCACAACCAGTGCCAAGGGGTTGGTCTGACACTAGATACCTTACAACAGCTAAGGTTATGAGGCACACGGCTCCTCTAGCACTTTGGTGGAATAACAAGAGGTCTAGGCTAGCCTAGACACATACCAAGAAAAAATCCATACACACACAAAAATGTTTCATCTATATTTATCAATATGAGTGTCTTCTTAAAGCTATAATTAGAGACATGTGGGGGGTGATTGGTTTTTTAAGACAGGGTTTCTCTGTGTAGAGCTGGCTGTCTTGGAATTCACTCTGTATTCCAGGCCTTGAACTGGCTGGCCTTGAACTCAAAATATTGGCCTTCCTCTGCCTCCTGAGTGCTGGGATTACATGTGCGAGTCACTACTGCTGGCCATTCTATTACTCTTAACTACTTTGATTAAATAAAAATCCAACAGTAATCATCATCTCAGGTTTCTAGATCAAGTCTCATTGCTACTGGGTATGCTGCCTAATATTATGTTGTATTATGTGGGTATGTTGTCCAACTTTTTGAACTTACTATGTAATCCAGGTGGACCTAAAGCTCACAAACTTTCTGTCTTAGCCTCCAAAGTGATGGTTCATCAACCATGTGTTTTTGCAGTTGCCAATTAATCTCTTCTCTAAACAACCTGGCAGCGGCTACGCACACTCGTTCCTTGCTACCTGCTCCAATGTTCTGGTTCACAAATGAAAGACACACACACACACACACACACACACACACACACACACAGCTTTATATTTTAATGTGCCTTAAACAGCCCAAGGCTGGGCTACTCCCACACCTTCACATGGCTAACATCTCCCCTCTGAAATTCCTGAGTTACCACTTACTAAAATCTATATTCCATTGATGTGACTCTAGACCCAGTGGGGGCTGGGGCTGGGGTTGCTCTTCCCCGGCTCTTACATGTTGGCTGTCTCTCTGTCTTGCCTTCTCCGGCATGGCAGCTACTCCTTTCCTGGAATGGTAGCAATCTCCTTCCTGCTCCTTCTAGTCCCTTGTCAGGAATCCTAAAGTCCTGCCTCTGTCTCTCTGTCCAACCATTGGCCACTGGCAACTTTATTTACCAATCAAAACCAACTGGGGGCAGGGTCCCTCAGCATCTTATGTGCAGATGTGCGGATTCCCATGTAATTTTGGGGACCAGATTAGCATAATATAAGTAGCATTAGACCAAATCCTCAACATTTTTAAAAAAAAAAAAAAAAAAAAAATCCTTTTTTTTTTTTTTTTTTTTTTGGAAACAGGATTTCTCTACATAGTCATGTATGTCCTGGACTATTCTTCAGTCCAGGCTGGCCTTGAACAGAGATCTGCCTGCTTCTGCCTCCTGAGTGCTGGGACTAAGGTGTTTACCGACCATGCCCAGTTTAAACAAACAATTTTTTTTTCAAGACAAGGTTTCTTCGTGTAGCTTTCAACTCAGAGATCTGCTGTCTTGACCTCCTAAATGCTGAGATTAAGGGCATATGCCACCACACCTGGGTAATTTTCTAACTACTAATGAGAATTCAGTTGAAGCAGAAAGAACCTATAAGAGAAAATTTCTATTTTATCATGGCTGTGAACACCTATAATCTTAGCACTTGGGAGGCTGAGGCAGGAGGATTACAAAATTCCAGGCCAGCCAAGGCTACACAGCAAGGCTCTGTTTCAAGTGTACTAAGGTCATACATGGGGGGTGGGGTAGGAGTGGGGGAGTGGGGAAGAGGGGGGAAGATGAGAGGAAGGGAGAGGCAGATGGACAGGGACAGGGGGAGGGAGAGGGAGAGGAAGGGAGAGGAAAGGAGAGGGAAGGAGAGGGAGAAACAGAGACCGAGAGACAGAGAGAGAGAGAGAGACAGAGAAAGAATGCATCCTTCAATCAATTATCCTTAATATATAGGCCAGTTTAGCAAGAGTGGGGAAGAGACAAAACAAATGAAACTAACTTAGAAAATCGTGGAAGAAGGCAATGGTTCTACAGTATCTGTGGGAAAGATTGTCAAGTTGCAGCACTTTGCCCAAGCGATCAGACCTAGTGATTCAGACCGTGTACTCTCTCTCTCCCTCACTCCTTCTTCCCTCCACTCACAGTATGGCTGTATGAGGATTACATTACATTAATTTCTCTAATTACTTGGAAGGCCATCTGTACCCTGCTTTGACGCACAGGGTCCTGCTCTGTCCAGGGAACCACACGCTGTCTGACCAGCCTTCTTTCTTCCTCCTTCAGGAATAGACATCCCATCCCATCTGGCTATGGGTTCCCTGCTGTCAGAGAAAGTGGGATGGGGAGACGGAACTCTAGACAGAAATCCTCTCCATCTGCTGTATCCCTGAAACCCTAGGGACTGGAAATCATCAGAGGACTATTTGACATCAGTCATCCTTGGCTGGCAACCAACATACAAGAGTTGTATCTGTGTGGAAAGCTACCATGACTGATGGGTGAGGCGTTTTTCCCTCCCAAGGAGACTTCTGAGGTTTTATCTCTTCTCCTTAGACCTGACTGAGGCTCAAGGCTGAGTCATTAGGGTAGGCTTGGGGATATTTTTGTTATGTTTAAGTACAAGTTATGAAAGAACTCTGATAGACTTATAGTGTGTTGATCTGAATAAAATTCATTCTGGGAAGTGAAATATGATGAGGAAAACTGAGTTCTGAGCTTTATTAGCTAGAATGTGGTGAACTAGAGGCTGTTGGGAAGAATAAGAACGCTGACTTAAATGAGCACATATTTTGTTTTATTTTATTTTTTTTGTCCTTGAGCAGGAATTTCCTCTCACTTTCTTCTACCCTTGCCCACCCTCTCTAGAGTATAAGGAAGGAAGAAACAGCTAGGAAGGAAGGCCAAGAATGGGAAGAGGGCTATTTGAAAGGCTCTTTCTCATCAACTTTTCTCCCCGTGTTTTACTCTTCCCTCTAGCCAACCATTTCAATCTGGATCTGCAGTCCTCCCTCCCCTCCAGGCACACAGAGTGAACTATGTCCTGGAATAAGACACACATCTTAGTTCAGAGTTCACAGTAGACTGGGTGCAAAGTTCAGTAGGTGAGGCTTCAACTTAGGTCCTCATGCATGCTAGGCAGGCTCTCTACCACTGAGCTCCGTTCCCAGGCCAAATCAGAGGCAGAGGGACCGCCAGAGACAAGCAAATCTAACACTCGAATTTATAGGCAAGAGACAGTGATCCATCTTCCTTTCAAAATGACTGCCCTTTCGCCCCAGGGATGGGGTAGGACAGTTCCCGATGAATATAGTGGGGTGTCATTGATGGGGTTTTAGAGTTAGGGTTCCACTTGGGTTGGAAAGTCAATGCTGTTGTCCAGGTGTAGTAAGTAGACTATGCCTGTGAATTATTAAGACAACTGCTAGGGCCGGTAAAACGGCTCAGTGGACAAAGGGCGAGCACAGCCAGCCCTGACCCGAATTCAATCCCTGAAACCTATTCGGTGAAAGGGGAGAAGTGATTTCCACAAGTTTTCCTCTGGTCATGTCTACACACATATAAAAATAAATAATGTGTAACTAACATCTATTTATATAAGCATATACTCATATACTTACATGGTGTTTGTTGTGTTATATATATCTTATAAAAATAAATATATTTATAAAAATTAGAGACCTAGCTAGCTAGCTATTACACCTCTGGTCCCCTAAACCCAAGAGTTCCAGAAAAACATAGCAAAATTACTTCAGAAAACTATTTTTTTTCTTGAACACAGTAAGTGTTGGTTTTGAAATAATATGTAGCCCTACCTGGCCATGGAATTCTGATCATTCCTCTTCTGCTTCTTGGGTGTTGGAATTGCAGACATGACCTACCAACTCTCAGTTTTGATTTGGTTTTAGTATAATAGTCAGGCTGTCTTCATGTTGCCCAGGCTGGACTCAAACTCCTGGGCTAAACAATCTTCCCACCTCAGCCTCTCAAATGGCTGGTGCAACAGGTGTGGTATCTCTTTTTTGTTTGTTTGTTTGTTTTTGTTTTTGTTTTTGTTTTTGTTTTTTTTGAGACAGGGTTAGGTTAGGGTTAGGGTTAGGGTTAGGGTTAGGGTTAGGGTTAGGGTTA
>JANHMN010000004.1:97079796-97104354 GCA_030674055.1 Rhabdomys pumilio | reverse complement strand
TAGGGTTAGGGTTAGGGTTAGGGTTAGGGTTAGGGTTAGGGTTAGGGACTACATTCTCTGTGTAGTCCTGGCTGGAACTCACTCTGTAGACCAGGCTGGCCTTGAACTCAGAAATCCACCTGCCTCTGCCTCCCAAGTGCTGGAATTAAAGGAGTGTGCCACCACCACCTGGCCTGGTGTGATATCTTATTAGGCAAAATAAAATTATTGATATGATGTTTTATTTAACACACCATCTTTTCTTCTCTTCCCCATCAAAGACAAAAAAACAAACAACAAACAAACAAACAAACAAACAAAACAAAATGACATAAGAAGTCATTCACTCCTAGTGGAGCCTTAGGACCTCAGTCATCCTGCAAACCTAAGTTCTTTCTATAAATTTGGGAACTGAGGAATAGTTTAATCTTCTATCCTCTGTAATTAACATGTTGAATGAGAAAAATACATATAGATATACATATACTTCTCTATTTAGGATGAGGTTACACCAGATACATCTTAAGTAATACATCATAATAATACATAAATTAAAAATACAGGATTAAAAGTACATTTAAACTGAGCAGTTGTGGTACATGTCTTTAATCCCAGCACTTGGGAGGCAGAGGCAGGCGGAATTCTGAGTTCGAGGCCAGCCTGGTCTACAGAGTGAGTTCCAGGACAGTCCGGGCCACACAGAGAAACCCTGTCTCGAAAAAACCTAAAAAACAAACAAACAAACAAACAAAAAAGAGTTACAAGTTATCCTTTGGTATATATCTAATGTGAGACCAGCCTGTGCTACATGAGACTGTATCAAAAACAAAGAAAAGCAGGCTGCTAAGAGATGACTCAGAAGGAAAGGGCACTTTCCTCCAAGAATCATGAACTGAATCTGAGCATCTTAGCGCAGCTCCTGCAGTGTTTCAGTTGTTTGTGCCTTGACCATGGGAACTGTAGCTCTTTGCCACTGTGTCAGAACTACAACAGAAGATTGTACCCAGAACCAGAAGCTCAGCAAAAGATCCAAGATCCAAGTATTATTCCTATCTCTACCTCCTTCCCTTCTTTTTTCAGTTAAAAGAGTCTAGGTGTAGGTTAGATGTATTAATGCATACCCTGTGAGTTATAGAACATGTGAGTCACCATGTAGGTATTGGGAATTGAACCCAAGTCCTCTGCAAGAGCAACGAGTATTCTTAACCACTGAGTCATCTCTTCAGGCCCTCTTTGGTATTTTTTTTTTGGGGGGGAGGGAAGGGAGGGTCCAGATTTTGCTATACATCTCAGGTTGTCCTTGAACTCAATATATTCCTGCCCAAGTCTCCCAAGTCCTGGCATTACAATGTGCCACCACACCAGGCTCTAAGAGGGTTTCTGGTGAACAGCTGTTATTTTTATGCCACCATAGAGCCAAAAAGGAAAAATGAAAAATGACAGCCATACCAGTAAAAGTTAGGAACCACTGGTATTGGTCTCCATTCTTGACACAGAATCAATCTCTCTCTGTCTCTCTGTGTCTCTGTGTCTCTCTCTCTTTCTGAGACAAGCTCTTATTTTGTAGTCATGGATGACCTGGAATAGTGTAGACCAGACTGTGAGCTCAGAAGTGATCTCCCTGACTGTCTCTCCCAAGCGATCAGATTCCAAGCATGTGCTATTTATTATATACTACAGAAGTTTTTCCTTTTTATATTTTATTTTTATTTATGCATATGTGTGTTTTTTTGTGTGTGGGAGCCCACAGAGGTCAGAATAAGGAGTGGACTCCTCTGCAACTGGACTTACAGGCCATCAACTGAGTGTACTGGGAACCAGTCTGAATCTCTGGAAGTGCTCTCAACTGCTGAGCCATTTCGTCAGCCAGGAGCTCCGGGATAGTTGGGAGGAAGGAGTACTTCTCGCTTTAATGAGGTGACTTGTAGAGAATGGGTGCTAGACCCCAGAAAGACAAAGCCATGATGACATGTGTGGAATGGTCAGCTCTGCCTCCCATCTTCTAGACAGGACTAAAGGACTGGAGAGACACTTAGCTGTCAATCACAGCAGTGAAGCCTTCCTCTACTCCCAGGGGTGTGTAGAAAAAACAGCTGATTTCAGCTAGTAGGCACAAGGTCATAGGTTCAGTCTCTTGTAATGTAACAACATAGAATCATGTTTGATTTTATAACAGATACATAATGTTACATGATATAGTATGGGCTTTGAAAGCTGAGGGTCTTGGACTTTTTTGATGGCCCTTGGAACCCTTTTCCTCCTACTAGGTTGCCTGCCCAGCCTTTTTTTTTTTTTTTTTCCTGGTTTTTCAAGACAGGGTTTCTCTGTGTAGCCCTGGCTGTCCTGGAACTCACTCTGTAGACCAAGCTGGCCTCGAACTCAGAAATCCTCCTGCCTCTGCCTCCCAAGTGCTGGGATTAAAGGCGTGCGCCACCACCGCCCGGCCTCTTATTTTTTTTAGATTTATTATTATTAGTTTTTAATTATGTGTATGTCTGTGAGTAATAGTAACTTTTTTCACCTGATGTAATTGTTGTTTCAGAGGCTTACTGTCTCTGTCTGCTAACCTAAGCTTCGAGCCTCTGTATAATCTAATCTAGACCTAGAATGTTTTCAGCTTCTGCGACTCACTGCTGAATAAGCTCACCTTTTCTAGTTCTTTTCAAACCCTGGCTGGCTGACTCAACTCAACTGTTCTGGCTCAACTCCTCTCCAAGCTGACTGATTCAGTCTGGCTTCTCAATAGATTTCTCTGCTTGGTCTCATACTAACTTTGGCAGTATGTTCTAATCTTCTGGCTCCTTCTCATTCTCTGGCTCATTCTGACTTCACATGTGTCTAGCTTGTTCTCTCTTCAACCTCTCTCTGCAAAACTCTCCAGGTAAAGCTGCCTCCTTTCTCTCTTCACTGCACCTTATGTAGCTTTCCTTTCTTCTCTCTTTTTGTGAGAGTTGGGCATATCCTATTCTGTTAAATCAGTCTCTGATTTGTCCCTTTGTCTTCTATAAACTAACTTTACCTCCACTGTTTGGGATTAAAGGTCTGTACTAAGGGTGTGTCTGTATTCCAGCCAGAGGGATTAAAGGGCTGAGTCATGTCACAAGCAGAACCAGTTTTTTTCCCCCAGTAAATAACACAAGCTCTAGGTTCACAGTATGATCAATATCCTGCAACATCTCCATGTGTACACTTAGTGGAGGTGCCTGTAGAGGCCGGAGGTATCAGATCCCCCGGGTGCTGGATTATAGGTAGTTGGGAGTCTCCCATCCTGGGTATTGGGACGTGAACCTGAGTTCTCTGCAAGAGAACTTTCTTAACCAGGGAGCCATTTCTCCAGCCCTTGTTTAAGTCTTTGTAAAGGCAGGGTCTTACTAACCCAGGCAGGCTGCCTGGGATTCACAATCATCTAGCCTTAGCTTTGCTTTTTTTCTTTCTTTTGTGACCCTGGTTGGCCTTGAGCTCACTATGTAGATCAGGCTGGCCTCCACCTCACAGAGCTTTGCCTGCCTCCTCCTTCTCCCATCTCCTGAGTGCTGAGATTAAAGACAGTGTGGTTCTCTTGCATCCTTCAACTTTCTGAGTGCTTTTGCATCCATGTATTACCTGTATCCCAGTACTAAGAGTATTTGCTTTACAAAAAGTATTGTATTTGTTGAGTGAGTTAAAATCTATTTGTTTAAGAGCACCAATATATTACATGTGTGCATCTTATTGTTTCTGATTCCCAAGTTAATACTCTCCACATCTGTTTAGAAGTTATTGTCTAATTAATTAATTAATTAATTTGCCAGCATTTTAAGGTCAATTTGGCTAAACTTATGTCTTTTGGGCAAACATGGGCTCTATCATTGAGTTGTACTATCAGCCCTATTTTATTTATGCCAGGGGTAGGATTTCATGTAGCTCAGGCTGGCCTTGCTATCTCAGTACACTGAGGGTGTACTGGATATTCTTGCCTTAGCCTCTCTCAAATGCTGGGATTATAGATATTTGCTATTCTCTTGTGTTCCAGGCAGTTGCTGTTTCTGTTAATAAGAGATCTGTAAGAGCCTAGTTTAAACCAAGTATGGTTGTACAACTCTTGATCCCAGCACTCTGGAGGCAGAGATGGGCCAATCTCTGTGAGTTCCAGGACAGCTAGTACTAAATACTGCAAGTTTGAGGCCAGTCTAGATTACACAAGACTCTGCTTCAAGCAAGAGAGACAAAGACACACACACACACAGAGCTGGAAACCCTGACCATTCCTTTCTATACTGCAGTGCTGTAGTAAAGCCTCTCCTGAAGTTGCCAAAGTCCACCCCTACTCCCCAATGTTCACTGCTTTCACTTTAGTGCAGTGTCTTACTCAATGCAGAGGTCCCATGTGTGAGCCATCCACTTACTATGGCCACTTTCATTCTCAAAAGTTCTGCTCTGTTCACTGGCCTTTCCATAACTCTATCAGCTAAATATAGATTACTGAAAATCCCCGCTTCCGAATGTTGCACCCAGAGTTAGAGCCACCTCATTTTTCAAAGCTCAAATACCATCTTGTCTGCTACTTAAATTCTGGAGACAAAACAAGGCTGGAAAAGTAGACATCGCAGTGTACTGTGCTTTCTGTATATAGAGGTATAACTGTTTTCTCCAAAGCACTTGATGTCAACTAAGGATGCTTGCTGCACAGGAGGCCCTGGATTTGATCTCTAAGCACTTTCCAACCATTAATACTCTTGACTTTTACTAGAGTTAACTCCTTATGAACTTATTTCTTCCATTGATCATGAAATTTTAGAGAAAATTATCAATTTAATCAAATTATAAATTCTCCATAAGCCTATTTTCAGCAGATAACCAATACACTGAAAGCAGAGAAGGCTTGGATTACATTTCCGCTTTGAATGCGCTGGATGTTAAAATTGAAGAGACATTTGTTACTGTTTAATCAATTTATTTATAAACTTGGGTCTATGATATATGAGACCCGGTCTGAAAAACAACAAAACCCCAAAATAAATGGAGAAAGTAAGACCAAAGAGTGTGAGACTGGTCCACGAGTCAAATTTCCAAAGAGGATTCACTGCTAAGGCTTTGGGTGTGTCCTCGCTTTGGCTGCGTCTCTAATCCTGAGTCTTACCCTCTCAGTGACCCTTCCTTTCTTCTTTCCCTTAGGGTCCTCAGGGTTGTCATTACAGTATGGAAGCTCCAGGTTGCAGAAACTCTTCCGCTCTAAAAGAGCGATTTAGTTACGTCACTGTCGGCTCCTCCCATTGGTCGGGGCGGGTTGGGCGCGGCGCCATGACGTCAGACGCCTAAAGGGGCGGAGCGTCGAAGGGAAGGAGGAGGGAAGTAGGCCTTCAACATGGCGGCTGTGGTATTGGCGGTGGCTACGGTGACGGTCTGGGTCGGGGCGGGTAGAGTTGGAAGAGGTGCTGTTCGCTCTCCCTAGGGGCATCGGGAGCCCAGCGGAGACTGAGCCCGGGAGGCCGGGCGGCGCCAGTACCTTTCAGCTTTCGGGACGGCAGCGGCATTCAGGTGAGGGGGCCTGTCTCTGGGGGAGGGGGAGAGAGGGGCGGAGTTGGGGGAAGGGGCCGGTACGGGGCGATGGGGAGGAGGGAAGCTGGGGACCCGGCGCCTAGGGACCCGGAGGGATGAAAGGATCTGGAGTAATGGACCAGGAGGAAGAAAGAGCCGGACGACGACCCACGACTCAGGGCGGATTCTGGGCGAAGGGTCAGAGTGACGGGACCGGAGTTGAAGGGGCGGAGGGCAGACGGGATGCGGGCAAATGAGTTCGGATTAAGGGGACTAATTCGCTCAGAAGACAGGCTCAGTAGAAATCTCTCGCTTAAGTGAAAGCTCAGTGGGAGCTAGAGCAGGTCCAGGAGAGGAACCCAGATTTGGTAAAGAAGGTAGAGTGCTGGGGAGTTGAGGGCGAGCTTGGAATGTGAAGATTTAATTTTTTGGGCGGAGAGATGAGGGAGAGAAATCAGACCGGGGTGACTGCTTTTGGGGGATATCTTTGGCGTTGTCTGGTCTTCTCTAACTATATCATCTCTGTGGTCTTCTCTAGATTTTTCTTTCTTTTTAAAATTTCTGGGTCTATACACCTGGACTATACACCTGGGTCTCAAACAACCCCAAGTCTTTCTTTTGAGGCCAAGCATTTGCTCTTGACCAGCGATCCCTGACCTTTGTGTTTTTCCTTCGTGTAATTGTTTTCTGAATTGAGACTTAGAAATATAATTATTTAAAACAATTTTGTGTTGAACTGGAGTAAGATTTTGATACTTTTTAGACATCATAGAGTGTTGTAAACCCAAATTCTGTTCTGATTTTCACAGATAAAATGCTTTCTGTTTTCTCAGTTGTAAGTGTTAGTATTTGGGAATTTGAATAAATATGGTTCGTGTTTCCTGTTTTTTTTTTTTTTTTTTTTAATTTGATGGTATAACAAGGCATTTTGTTTCCACTGATAAATAGGTCTTCCTAGGGGCAGGAGAGATGGTTAAGCAGTTCAGAGCACTTATTCTTGCAGAGGATCCAAGTTCAATTCTCAGTACCCACATGGTATCTCACAGTCATCCATAACTCCAGTGCCTTCTTCTGATGACCCTCTGCTACAAGGCAGGGGTGTGGTGCATATGTGTACATCACACAGGCAAAACACTCACAGATATGAAATAAATCTAAAAGCTTTTTTTTCTTGTCACTTAATTCAGTTCACCCCCTCCCCCCCTTTAAATTTGGAGATAGGTTTCTCTGTGTAGCCCTGGCTATCCTACCCCACCGGCTTATAAAAATTGCTCTTTCTAGTTAATATCCAAGCTTAGTTAAACTGGAAGTTTCTGCATTAATGCAAAGAACACAAAAGTAAGAAAAAAATTGCCTAACATATTTTAAGTGAAATTATATTTTTGTCTCTAGTCTATTCTAGTATTGAAAGTTTACTGTGCCTTTCATTTACTGAGCCGTAATTATGGAAGCAGGGTAATTAGTATTTCTCTAGTAAATGTCCTTGTCACTGCCTAGTAGATAACTAACCTGTTCATTGTGAAAAAGTATTAATTTATAAAAGTTAAAATACCTGAATATAAAAACTTCCTGAAGTTTTACTTTAAACTTTTCTGCTTAGTATTTAAAACTCTACTTCATTGTGACATTTTATGTGTGTTTTTGTTTCTTTTTTTTCCTTTAATTTTATTTTTTTAGTTAATTTAGTTATATGTGTATGAGTGTCTTGCCTGCATGTCTGTGCATAGAAGAGGGTGTCCCGGAACCTGTTGTAAGCTGTTGTGTGGATGCTAGGACTTGAACTTGGGTCCTTGGAAGAGGAGATAGTGCTCTTAACCTTTGAGCTATCTCTTCAACACCCTTTTACTCCCTCCCTCCTTCCTTCCTTCCTTCCTTCCTTCCTTCCTTCCTTCCTTTCTTCCTCTTTTCTCTCTTTCTTCCTTTCTTTCTTTCTTTCTTTCTTTCTTTCTTTCTTTCTTTCTTTCTTTTTTTTTGAGACAGCATCTTAATATGTAACCCTGGCAGAACTAGAACCCTGTAAACCAGACTGGCTTCAAAACTCAGATCCTCTTTTCTCTGCCTTGAGACTTTTGAGGACTGAAGGCATTTACTTCCACACCTGGCTGGTTTTATTTTTCATTTTGATTCTGAAAAAACAGTAGCAGCATCCTAGTAAGATTAGAGAGGTATCATCAGTGGTTATCAGTGCACACTCTTGACAGAAGTAACTTTGGATATCTTTCACTTGTTTGTAATTTTTAAAATTAAATGACTTGTGTGTGTAGGTCAAAACAACCTGTTGGAGTTCCTTCTTTTCTCCACCATGTGGGTCCCGGGGATCAGACTCAGATTGCCAGGCTTGTTTTCCTCTTTTCTCCTTTGACTGTGGTATTTAACATCTGTCAGGAGTGGTGACACCTTTCTGTCATCTCAGTCCTGCTGAGGCTGAAGCAGGAGAACTCTAAGGACAAGACCCTCTTGGACAACATAGTAAGACTTGACCTCCCCTACTGCCCCGAAAAGATGAGGGCTCCTGAAGTTTAATTGGTGATGAAAGTTCTTTTGAATATTTATAGCATTAATAAATATATCATTTTTCGTGAGCATAGACACGGATGGTTTTTTCCCTACTATATTGTTCAGTGTATTAAGTTTCTCTGTATAGTATTGGCTATCCTGGTAACTCTGTAGATGAGGCTAGACTCAAACTCCAAGATGCCTCTGCCTCCTGAGTGCTGAGGTTAAAGGGAAGCCTGTGACACTACTGTCTGGCATGTTTGGTTTAAGTAGAGCCTGAGGAGAAGGCTAACACTGAAATGCTTGCCTCTCAGGCATGAGGACTTGAGTTTGGGTCTCCATGTTAAAAAGCTGTATATTGCAGTGGTGTATGTACCCTTATAGTTTCAGCACTGGGGAGGTGAAGACAGGAGGTTATCTGGGGCTCACTGGTCCAGCCAAATCTTTGAGCCCCTGGTTCAGTGAGAGACCCTTTACCTGCTGAGCCATTAGTAACACTGATAGGCTTTTTTTTTTCTTTTTGGTTTTAATTCTGTGTAGGGGTGTGTGTGTGTGTGTGTGTGTGTGTGTGTGTGTGTGTGTGTGTGGTAGTGGTAGTGGTATATATGTACACATGAATTAAGTGCCTATAGAAGCTAGAGGTAATCTCTTGGAGCTGGAGTCTGATAGTCTTCCTTTTTAAAGATGTATTTTGATTTATATTTAAGGGTGTTTTACTTGTAGATTGGTCTGTGTATCATGTTCATGCCTGGTACTTATAGAAGCCAGAAGAGGGCATCAGATCTTCTGGAACAGACAGTTGTCAGCCTCCCAAATAGGTGCTAGGAATTGAGCCTGGGTCCCCTGGAAAGGCAGCCAGTGTTTGTTTGTTTTTAAAGAGTTATTTGCTGGGCAGTGGTGGTGCACGCCTTTAATTCCAGCACTTGGGAGGCAGAGGCAGGCGGATTTCTGAGTTCAAGGCCAATCTGGTCTACAGAGTGAGTTCCAGCACCACCAGGGCTATACAGAGAAACCCTGTTTCAAAAAACAGAAAAACAAAACAAAACAAAACAAAACAAAAATTTATTTATTTTTATTTTATTTTATGTACATTGATGGATTGCCTGTATGTATGTTTGTGAAGGTGCCATACCTCCTGGCATTGGCACTACAGACATACAGCTAGGTATGTGCTGCCATGTGGGTGCTGGGAGTTGAACCCAGGTTCTCTGGAAAAGCAGTCAGTCCCTTAAATTGTCAAGCCATATGTCCAGTCTCAGAACAGCTAGTGTTTCAACCGACATTAGTCTAGGGTCATGATAGTTTTAAGAAACATGTTTCTCTATTTCTCTACTAAATGCTTTTTTTAAAGCAGGGGTTTCTCTGTGTAGGCCTGGCTTTCCCTGTGTAGCCCTGGCTTTCCCTTTGTAGCCCTGGCTTTCCCTGGAACTTGCTCTGTAGATCTTGAACTTCCAGATTTGCCTACCACTGTCTGGCTCCAAATACTTATTTAGACCATATAAAAGCTTTTGTTTGTTTGTGAGACAAGATCTGACTATGTATTCAAGGCTGTCCTTGAACCTTTTTTTTTTTTTAGAAAAAAAAAAAAAAAACAGGGTTTCTCAGTATAGTCCTGGCCTATGCCTTGGAACTCACTGTGTAGACTAGGCTAGTCTGGGATTCAGAGATCAGTCTGCCTCTGCTTCCCAAGTGCTGGGATTAGTGGCATGTGATATCACACTGGGTTCAGATTACAGTTTTTTTTTTAAGTTTTATTTTTATGTACATGGTGCTGTCCTGCATTCTGCATGTCTGTGGTGTGACAGTAAGATCCACTGGAACTTGAGTTACAAACAGTTGTGAGCTGCCATGTGCATTCTGGGAATTGAATCTGGGTCCTGTAGAAGAGCAGCCAATGTTCTTAACCACTGAACCATGTCTCCAGCCTCCTAGATTACAGTTGTAAATGGAGAATCTGAACTTGAGTTCAGATCTGTTCAGTTGACTGCTCATTCTGTGTGTGAACCCATCCACCCCATAGGTAGTCATAAGCATAGCTCACTTTTTGTAAAGTTTAAGCACTAGTTACGAAGTCATGCATGTAAAAACTGTCTGTTCACATTGAAATAGAGTAGTGAATGAAAGTAGTTGTTTAGAATTTTAGTCACTTATGATATCATCAGTATGCTAGGAGGAAATTAATGCCTGAATATTTTGTACCACACCTCAAACCAAATCAGTATACACTGGATAAGGACAGAAACTTTTCTTGCTTGTATTGTTTTGTTAAATTGTACCTAAGGGGGTTGGAGAGATGGCTCAGTGGTTCAGAGCACTGACTGTCCTTCCAGAGGTCTTAAGTTCAATTCCCAGCAACCACATGGTGGCTCACAATCATCTGTAATGAGATCTGATGCCCTCTTCTGGTGTGTCTGAAGATAGTGACAGTGGACTCACATATAATAAAATAAATGTCTTTAAAAAAAATTGTACCTAAGGACCTGAATTATTATTTGGGAATAATTTACGTGTATCCTTGGAACTACATTGGTTATAATCAGTTTCTGTGTAACCCCGGCTGGCTTGGAGCTGCCTATGTAGACCAGGCTGTATTGTGACTTTCAGCTGCCCTCTGCCTCTGCTCTGGGATTACAGGTTTGGCCACCATGCTTTGCTCATTATCAGTTGCTTCATGCTTACTAAACACTTCCAGTGTTTGAGTCACTGCACTGGCTCATGGTAAAATCTTGTGATGCTGAGTCAAGAGCTACCCATGTGTGCTTTGGTGGTTTCGTTTTCCTCTTCAGAGCTTGATATTGTGAGACTTTTAATTTTTTTTTTTTTTTTTTTTTAAATCTGGGGAGTTAAAAATGCTATCTGTTGTATAATTTTTAAATTGACATTCCTAGAGTTGAGCTGTTTTCATGTATTTGTTGGCAGTTGTGTTTCTGGTAAGTTTGTATTTTTATTTGCTGTCATTATTTTGGATTGTTTCTCTTCCTGGTTAAGTAAGATTTCTTTATTTTGGTTATCTTTTGATACAGGGTCTTGAGGTAGCCCAGGCTGGCCTTTAGCTCCTGATCCTTTTGCCTCCACATCCCAGGTGTTGGGATTACAGGTGTAAATCACCACATTCAGCTTAAATTATTTTTTAATTTATGGTTTATGAATATTTTTTTGGATTTTATGACTTTATTTTTTTATCTGTATATGGGTTTTGGTGGGAGAAGCCCATGATCTTTTTTGGATTGTTGATTTCTTAAAAAATCATATGACAGCACACAATTTGGAGGTCAGAGGACAACTCATGGGAGTCAGTTTTCTTCCACCATGTGGGTCCTGGGATTTGAACACTGGTCATCAGACTTGGTAGCAACTGCTGAGCCATCTTGCTGGCCTTGTTGGTTTTGAGACAGGGTCTGGTTACATAGCTTTGGCTGAACTTTAGTCAGTGTACTTTTCATTTAGTCACTTTTAGTACTTTTAGTCAGTGTCCCCAAAGCTAGAACTACAAGTGTATACCATCATACCCTGCAAAGATCCATTTTAACAAACAGAGCTTTTCAGTCTTTTATAGCCTTTTTAAAAATTTAGGAAATTTTGTGCTTCCAGGCATGCTGTTTTAAACTATTTCTTTTAATGTTGGTAATGGGGCTTAACTTAAGACTTGTAAATGCTAGGCAAGCACCCAACCACTAACCTGCATTCTATCCTCAACATGCCATTTCAGTAAATACAATATCAATCAGTGTAGTATGCATGTTGACATTTGAGGTTAACCTGGGCTATATGAATCCTTATTTCAAAAGGAAAAAGAAGGGCAAACTTCTCAGGAATTTTGGCATCAAAAGAACAGAGAGTTGTTTTGTTTTGTTTTTTTTTTGTTTGTTTGTTTTTTTTTTTCTTCACTGATTTTATTTCTGTGTCTGTGTCTGTGCCTTGTATATGTATGCTTTGTGTGTGCTGGTGCCTGTAGAAGCAAGAAGGGGATATCAGACCCTGTTATGGTTTAAATGAGAATAGCCTTTTTAGGCTCACATATTTGACTTCATGGTGGTCTCTAGGGGTGTGACCTTAATGGAGTAGGTGTGTCACTGGAGGTAGGCTTTAAGGCTTCAAAAGTTCATGTCATTTTCAGTTACTTTTTTTTTTATTTTTTTTTTTTTTTTTTTCTGGTTTTCGAGACAAGGTTTCGCTGTGTAGCCCTGGGCTGTCCTGGAACTCACTCTGTAGACCAGGCTGGCCTCGAGTTCAGTTACCTTTTTTAAGCTCATGCTTTTTGATCAAAATATAAGCTTTCAGCCACTCTTTCACTGCCACGTGCCTGCCTGCCTGCCTACCTGCTGCTATGCTCTGTGCCAACAATGGCCATGGACTCTAATGTTCTGAAATTGTAAACCCCAAATCAACTCTTTAAATATAAATTGCCTTGGTAACTTATATTTACTAAGTAACTAAGGTGGATATTCTGAAGCAGGAATCATAGGCTGTTGTGAGCCACTGACATAGGGCTGAAAACTGAATTCTGATCCTCTGGAAGAACAACAAGTGCTCTAACTTCTCTCCATTCATTTCCTCTTTGCTTTTGTTTTTTATTTTCTGTTTTATTTTAAGTGTATGTATGAATGCCTGTGTGTAATAGTATGTGCACCATGTGCGTGCCTGTTGCCTGTGGAGGCCAGAAGTTGAGTCGTGTTCCTGGGAACTGGAGTCACAGATAGTCGTGATCTACCATTTGGGTAATGGGAACTGAATGTGCATCATTTAATCTAGTCCTATTTTTTTTTAAGATTAAAAAATGATTATTTTATGTGTATGGTATTTTGCTTGCATGTATGTCTGTCAGAATCCTTGGTACTGGAGTTACACAGACAGTTGAGAACTGACATGGGTATTTTGGAAAAGCAGCCAGTGCTCTTAACCAAGGAACCATCTCTCTAGTTTCTGCTTGTTTTTAATACAGGATCACATATATCCCAGGGTAGTTAGGTACTTTCTCTGTATAGCAGAGAATAACCTTGAATTTCTGATTCTCTTGCTTTCACCTCCTGAAATTTCACACACCTGCTGGGATTACAGGTGTGTCCTACCATGCCTGTTATGAGAGGATGGGGTTGGAGTTGAGGTCTTCCATATTTGCTATGTAAGCACTCTGCAAATTGAGCTACACTCCTAGTCAAAACCAGACAGTTTTAAAAACAGCCTAATTATGCCTTATACACATTTTACAAGACTGAGACACCAATAAATTTATGAATGACATGTACATTTAAATGTTACTGTGAGTTGACAGTGAGGTTTTTTTTCTTTTTTTTTTTTGTGGGTAGTATCACTGAAAGTGAATTATTCAGTGTAAATTGTTATCTCTTTTACTAAAAGAAGGCAACTTTGGGTTCCCTGCAAATGGAATTACAGAATGTTGTGTGTGAGCCATCATGTAGGTGCTGGGAACTGAACCCAGGTACTCTACAAGAGTGACAAGGGCTCTTCTTGGCTGAGCCATCTCTCCATCAGAGAGATTGCTCATTTGGCAAGTACTTGCTGTGTATACATTACCCAGGGAAAAGGCTGGGCATGGTGATTTGCACTCTGGATGTGGTCGTACACACATGTAATCATAGGAAGTACGAAAGTCTTAGAAAGGTGAAGACGGGCAGATACTTAGGATGTGTTGGTTGTTCAATCTGATTGCTGGACCCAGAGTCCCAATTAGAGAATTTGGCTCCAAACACAAGAGGATGTCTCCTAAGGAATGGTTCTGGAGTTGATTTCTGGTCTTCAGCAGGCACAGGCACCCTCCCACACATATTGCCCCATCTCTGTCCTCTGAGTTTGTTTTCTATAATCCTAGCATTTAGGAGACTGAGTCTGGCTAGGCTATAGTATATGCTCCTGTCTCAGAAACCAACCAAACAAAAACCCTTTAAGCTCCCAAAACCAGCAAATCAAATCTTTTTTTCCAAAAGACCAGGGACTGTGCACTAGTCTCCTCTGACATAAGCTAAGCCAGAAGGATTTACTTTGGGTTTCTCTCATGGTATAGAACCCACAGGCGAACAGCTTACACCTTACTGGGAAGACAGCCATGGCTCAAGCTCAGTTAGGCTTTCTCCTTTTTCTTTATTCAGCGCAGACCCCTGTGGATGGGATGGTGTCATTCAAATTAGGGTAGGTCTTTCCTTCTCTCCTTAATCCTCTGCTTTTACTGACACACCCCTGGGTGCTCCTCCGTAGGGTGTTGTGAGGAGTAATCATCCTAGTTACTTTGAAATTAGGAATTGTTCTTCTACTGAGTTGAATGCTTGGTTTTTGTTAAGATCATTGTTTTGTTATTGTTTTGGGGGAAAGGCATGAACTAGAAATGATTACACCCAAGTGTAGGACTCACACCTAACTTAGTGAATCGATGGTTTTTTTTTTTTTTTTTTTTGATACAGGGTTCTCTGTGTAGCCTAACTGCCCTGGAACTTGCTCTGTAGACCAGACTAGCCTGGGACTCAGAGAACCACCTGCTTCTGCCTTCTGAGTGCTGGTATTAAAGGTGTGCATCACCATCATTGGACCTAAGTGTTTTTTTACTTACAGGAGTAGCTTGGATGCCTGAAAGCTGTAGCCCATCCCAGTTTGGGTGACAACTCAGAGAGCTGCATTCTTGGTCCTTTCTTCACAACTTGGAGGGACCTAGAGTCTTTTCTACCTAGTAGATGTAATTGTTTATACAAGCTTGGGGAGAGGCCTTGGGCCTTGGGAATCTTGTAACTTTGAAAATCTCTTTTGATCATTCATGAGCTTCTGAGTCTGGTAGTGAGAGGGATTGAACTCAGGACCTTGCAGCTGGCTTCATGCACTCTAGGTGAGCACTCTCATTCCAGTCTGAGATGTAGCTTGGTTGGTAGAGTGTTTTTCTTTAGTACACAGAGCCCAGGGTTTGGTCCTTGGCATGGAATAAACTAGGCATGGTGGTACATACCTGTAATTCCAGCACTTGGGAAGTGGAGGCAGGAGGATGAGAAGGTGACCTGTGGTTACACGGCTCATTTAAGGCCAGACTCCATTTGTTTCCAAAGAAACAAGTCCCAGCTCATTCCTGGGGAATGAGGAAGAAAGTGGGGAAACAAAACCAAGAACTAAAAGTGGAGCCTAGTAGTGGATGCCTGGGACATTGGAGGTGTTGCCTTGGTAGGAATGAAATACTTCCATGGATGCCAGTTAGATACTGAAAGAGTTTGTGGTCATAAGAGCTAGAGAGATGACTTGTGGGTAGAGAGAACCCTTCTGTAGAGTCTCTTCTAGCTTGGTTCCCAGCACTCCTATGAGGAGTCTCACAAGTGTGTGTAGGTGCAGCTGCAGGGATCTAGTCTCTGTACGCATTCTCGCATGCAGTCATTTACATATAATTAAAAAAAAAAACCCCACACATTTGGCCTCTCTTCATTCTGCTGCTTTCCTGTCTTACCAAGTGAGGCCCCTCTATCACGTGCTGCCATCACAATGAAGTCCTCACAAAAGCTAGCCTGCTACTGGGACTTTTCAGCATTCATTTGAGCTGAATTTCACCTTCCTTCCTTTTTTAAAAAAGTGCTGGTCTTGATCCCATGGGCTCACATACTTCTTCCTTTTCAGCATTCCTGGTAGCTGGACTGCAACTAAAAAAAATGACTAAGGCTGGTGTTCCAGTTACTTTTCTGTTGCTGTGATAAAACTGACTAAAAGTAACTTGGGGAGGGAAGAGTTTATTTCATCTTATAACTCCCAAGTCATAGTGTATCGCTGATGGAAGCCAGGGCAGGAACTGAAGCAGAGACTACAGAGGAATGCTGTTTACTGGCTTGTTCCTAATGCCTAGTTCAGCCTTTTTATATAACCCAGGACCCCTGCCCAGGGCTGGTACTGTTCTGTAGGCTCTGCCACATCAATAGTTAAGGCAAGAAAATGCTCCACAGGCATGCCGATAGGCCATTTATCTTATGAGGGGTCCTTTCCCAAGTGACTCTAGTATATAGTAAGGTGACAAAAACTAACCAGCACATTGGATGAGATGACAAGCCTGCAGCACATGGAGGTAGAGAGTCAGGAGCATTACTTCAGATTTACATAGCAAGCTCCAGCCAGTCAGGGTTGTGCAGTGAGACTATCTCGAAAGAAAGAAAAAGCAGGGGCTGGAGAGAAGGCTTAGCGAGCGTTCCTCCAGAGGATCCAAGTTTAGTTTTCAGTACCACATAACTGCCTATACCTTTAGCTCCAGGGAGTCCAACATACACACATAAACTTGTATACACGTGATTAAAACTAATAAAAGCAAATTCTGAAGAAAGAAAGTAGAAGGGGTGGGTAAACAGCAGAGAGCAACAAAACAGTGGTAATCTGAATGTTGATCTGAGTTCTCAGCTACTTTTAACTCCTTGTTTGTTACTCCTTCTGTGACCACTTTTACTCCTATTGGGACATATTAATCTTCTAGATAGCTTTGCCTGTCTTGTGGGGCAACAGCACCTTTTTGTTTGTTTGTTTGTTTTTCGAGACAGGGTTTCTCTGTGTGGCCCTGGCTGTCCTGGAACTCACTCTGTAGACCAGGCTGGCCTCGAACTCAGAAATCCGCCTGCCTCTGCCTCCCAAGTGTATCACCACTGCCCGGCAGGGGCAACAGCATCTTAATTACCCTAACTCTAATTTTTCTTTTGAGACCTGGTCTTGTTTATGTATATCCTGGCTGGCTTGTTACTTGGTATGTTTATAGTCCAGGCTGGCTTTGAATAGCTCTCCTGCCTCTGTCTTCTAAGTGCTGTGATTATAGGCGTCTACCATCACACCCTCTTGTGTTTGTCTAAATGAATGTGTGTGTGTCTGTCTGATGATGGTTGGTTTTTTTTTTTTTGAGACAGGGTTTCTCTGTGTAGCTCTGGCTGGCCTAGTCTGGCCTTGAAGTCACAGAGATCTGCCAGCCTCTACCTCTCTAGTGCTGGGATTAACGGCATGCACCACCACTGCCCGGCTATGTATGGTATATATGTATGTGTGTGTGCATATGAAGGCGCATGTGCCAGGTGTATGTGTGGAGGAAGTTAGACATCAACTTCTGAGAGTTGATTTGCTTCTTTGACCAAGAGTTAGTCTGGAGTTCTAGGAATGTCACACAGTTCTTTTAGAAGAGTGTGTGTGAGTGTGTGTGTGTGTGTGTATAATTAATTAATGGCCATTCCTGGTTGTCAGCTTGTCTATATCTGAAATGAACTACAATCCAGAATTTGAGGGCTCACCTGTGATCCAGATTTTGAGGCTAGAAGACACAGGTTTGACCTGTATCTTGACCCTGAAAAGCTTAGGCCCAGGCAAAGTAGTACAGGAGACAGAGGCAAGGAGATCTCTTAGTTTAAAGTCAGCCTGGGACAAAGCAAGTCCCAGATCCAGTCTTGGTGGTGCACACCTTTAATTTGGGCCACACCTTCTGCTGAAGGCCTACATAAGGACATTGGAAGAAGGAAGACTCACTTTTACTGCATGCACTTACTCACCAGCACATTTGTTGGAATCTTCTTCTCTAGAAGACCAGCTGAAATAACTAGCCTCGTGGGACTGAAGCTAGTTAGATGCTTGGACTTCCATTCACAGCTGCCCATTGTTGGGTTGGATTACAGACTGTAAGTCATCACAAATTCCCTCAATATAAAGGGAATTTTTTTCTTAGCACAGCTTACTCCTGGGATTTGGTAAAAACCAAATGTGTGTTCTTTGAGTAGAGCTTTTGGCTGGGCTCTGAGGTTGGGCGTGTCACTTGCCTGGGCTTCAAGTTCAGGAGATGCCATTGGTTGGATTTTGTGATCCAGGAGGACCGTTAACAGGGCTCTGTAATCTTCTTTGGGTAAAGTGGGCTACAGGCTGTATTTCATAGCTGAGCTGGCTGCAGACTGGGCTCTGCAATCATATGAACCGGACTGTTGTGTTCTGTGGTTGGGTGGGGTCATTTGGCTACAGTCTCTCTGGGTAGGGCTGTTGGCAGTGTTCCAAAGTTTGGTGGGGTTGTCGGCTGTCTTGGTCCGGTGTGCCTGAGCTTTAGCTTTGTGACTGGATAGGATTACTGGAAGCACTCTATTTGGTGCTCAAAATGTTTGAGGTTTGGGATTCTTGGATTAGGGGTAATCAGGTGATATAGTCTATGCAGATATCCTCAAATTCAAAAAAGTTAGAAGTCTGAAATACTTCTGGCCCAAACATACATTTCCGATAAGGAACTCTCTGCCTGTACCGTGCTGTTTGTCAATACCAATCCAACTTAGCACATCGGCTCTCATTTGACTGTTTGACTTTATTTGGATTTTAGTTTTTTATATGTTCTTTTTATGTTTCAGGTCCAGTCAAATTGATTGTGTTGTCATGTTGCCTTATTTATGGCTTCTTACTCTTTTTTAATTAAAAAAAATTTTTTTTTTAAAGTTTTTGTGTATTTTCTTGGTGGAGGGGGCACATATATCCTTGCAAATGTGTGGATTTTGTTTGATTCAAGGATTGAACTCAGGTTGTCCAGCTTAGAGGCAGGCATCTTTTACCAATTGAGCCATTTTGTCCCCTCAACTCTTACTTTTCTTCCTCTTCCTCCTCTTCTCTTCCCCCTCTTCCTCTTCTTTGTATTGCCTGCTTGTTTATTTGAGATAGTGAAGGCCCAGGTTAACATTCTCAACTGTGTAGCTCTGGCTGACTCAACCTTCAGTGATCCTTCTGCTTCAGCTCTGCAGATTTTGAGATTATAGGCATGTTACCACCACTTTCTGCTTCTTTTAGCCTTTTCCTGTTTTTCCCTATGAGAATATTTGGGGGAGTATGAGGCAGTGGTGGGGCACATCTTTAATCCCAGCACCTGGGAGGCAGAGTGGAGTTTTAGGACACCTAGAGCTACAAAGAAAAAGAAAAGTTGGGAAAACTGTCAGGTATTTTGGAGTATGAAAATACCTAAGCTGGCCAGTGGTGGCACACACCTTTAATCCCAGCACTTGGGAGGCAGAGGCAGACCGATTTCTGAGTTTGGGGCCAGCCTGGTCTACAGAGTGAGTCCCAGGACAGCCAGGGCTACACAGAGAAACCCTGTCTTGAAACCTCCCCCCCCCCCAAAAAAAAATTAAAAAGAAAAAGAAAAAGAAAATATCTAAAGGGGAGGTGGGTGTCCTGTGCTGCTTGTTAGCCTGACTTCTGATCAGTTTGATTGGGACGGTGTGGCAAAGTGTCATTGGATGAGTCAGAACTAGCCATGGGCTGGCACTGCTGCTGGATGGCAGTGCTTGCCCAATGTGAAAGGCAGTTTGATTCCTGTGCTATAAAGGCCAAACTAAATCAAACCAAATTCCCAGAAAGGCAAAATAAAACAAAAACTTTCCCTCAAGGTCTGTGCTTTTATTGATCTTGTTTTTCCTATTTCAGAGTAGCTTTTTGACTTTAAAATGAGTCATTAGTTTGAAGAAATGTCTGTAAGAGGAAAGTGACGTGACAGTTTTCCAACTAGTCACATATGGGGTTCTTGTATTTAAGTTCTATTAAAAATTAATCAAGGGCTGGAGAGATGGCTCAGTGGTTAAGAGCACTGGCTGCTCTTACAGAGGTCCTGAGTTCAATTCCCAGCAACCACATGGTGGCTCACAACCATCTGTAAGGGGATCCATTGCCCTCTTCTAGTGTGTCTGAAGAGAGCAACAGTGTATTTATATATATAAAATAAATAAATTAATTAAAAATAGATCAAGGAGACTCAGCATTATATAGTAGTATTCAGATTTTTATTTTTTAATTTTATTTACTTGTTTGTTTCTGCCTGGGCTTACTGTGTGGTTCTAGCTTGCCTTTAACTCACAGACCTCCTTGTTTGCTGGAATTAAAGGTGAATGCCTTCATGCTCAGCTGTAATTAACTGAGTTTGAAAACTGCTAGAACAGTAAAGTTATGTTTGGCATTAGGGTCCTTTTGGTTAGATTAATAACTTCTAGTGTGTTAGCAGTCTCCTCAGCCCTGAGACTTACTGTTGAATGTTACCTTAAAAAAAAAAAATTTCACATACTTTGTTAAAAAGAAAATAGAAACCTACCTTCTTTTCTATTTTGTTTGAGCTCAGCTTTGAGACTTTCTAGATTATTTATTTTATTTATTTTACCCAGATTTCTAAATGTACCTAAAGTGTTGTTTTTCATTGCTTATTAAAGGGTTGGGGGGGGGCAATGTCTTTAGAGTTCTTTTCTTTTGTTTATTAATTGGTTTGGTCTGCATCTTATTTTTCTTTTTTAGATAGTCTTAAGCCAGGCATAGTGGTGCATGTCTTGATGTATATGTATCTGAAAAAGTCTGTGTTTAAGAACAGCTCAGTCAGCTTGTTGGCTGGCTGGTTCTGTTTCTGCCTTTGTTCTGTGTTTGAGACAGAATGAATGGTCCTGTGTCCATCAGACTGGACTTGAATTCTCCTGCTTCAGTTTCAGGGGTGTGGGGTTGCAGGTGCACTGAAAGAGCCCTGCAGTTCTTCTCACTGAGTCTGTTTTGTTTGTGTTTTTGTTGTTTGAGATAAGATATTTCTGTGTAGCCCTGGCTGTCTTGGAACTCAAAAATCTGTAGACCAGGTTGGCCTCAAAATCAGAGGTCCCTGCTTGTCTTGGCTCTGCCTCCTGAGTGCTGGGATTAAAGCATGCACAACCATGTTCTGCTCAGCACCCTCTGTTTTCTTCTTAAAAAATACTTGTAGCCTGGCTAGTTCACTGAATCTTAAGAAATGCTCCAAATGTGTGTATGTGTGTGTGTGTGTGTCTGTGTGTGTGTCTGTGTGTGTGTGTGTGTGTCTGTGTCTGTGTCTGTGTCTGTGTCTGTGTCTGTGTCTGTGTCTGTGTCTGTGTCTGTGTCTGTGTCTGTGTCTGTGTGTCTGGTGGTGGTGATGGCAGTGGATGTGGTGGCCGAACAGGCCTTTAATCACAGCACTCAGAAAGCAGAGGCAGGTGAATCTTTGTTAGAGGCCAGTCTGGTCTGCAGAGCTAGATCCAGGATAGACATGGGGCATAGAGAAACCTTGTCTTAAAAACAAAACAAAACAAAACAAAACAAAACAAAACAAAAAAAACAAAACAGAACACCAACAAAAAAATGAGTGTGTGTGTGTGTGTGTGTGTGTGTGTGTGTGTGTGAGAGCTTTGAGGTCCTCATGATTTCATAGCACTTACTCACAGTGCCATCTCCATAACTCTGACCCTGGGGTTTCAGAGACTGCTTACCATTTTAGGTGTAGGTCTAGGGTAGAGTGCTTGTCTAGCTTGTGTAAGAAAGCCCTGGGTTAGATTCTAGCACCTCATCCTCCTGAAAAAAGGAAAGGAAACATTTATGTAGAAGCACTTTTATTTCTGATGTATTGACTCTGCTACGTTTTTAGTCTTGTTGACAAGAAAGTCCCTGAACTCAGTTCTGTTGCTTTTACCTCCTGAGAAACTCAGATCCGAGTCTTATATATAGATGCTGAGTCCTGAGAGTCTCCTGTTCAGGGAAGTTTGCTCAGTTGTGTTCATTCAGGCTTTCTACAGTGGTGTCTGGTGGCTGGAGAGATGATTCATTTAGAACATTTGTTGCTCTTCAGAGGACCCAAGTTCAGTTCCCAGGATCCACATCAAATGGGTCTCAGATCCCCCAGTAATTGAAGCTTATGGGATCTGATGCACTCTTCTGATCTCTGTGTGCTCATAGAGTTTAAAATACAAACAAAAAACAGTACTCTGGCAGGGTATGGTGGTATTCACCTCTAATTTCTGTAGATTCAGAGGCAGGAAGATGAGCGTTTGGTGCTATCCTGGAGCTCATAAGACTAGACTAGCTCAGAGAGACCTTACCTCAAAAACAAACAAAACCACCCCAACAAGAAAGGCTGGAGATGGATTTCAATTTTCTAGTGCTTGCTTAGTGTGCTGCCAGCACAGGAAGAGGTATGTTCTTACGGAATATCTTCATAGTTCCTGTCTGTGGAGGTTTGAGTGGTCATGTTCTGTACTGGGGTAGTTCATACCTAAGCTCTTCATGGGTTGTACCATTTAGTTAATAAATAATGGTTACACCTCTAAGTTGTCTCTGTCTTGTCCCTGAGTGCTGTGTATTCTTTTTGTACCAGAAGTCACTGGTTCTTTTTCGTTCATTTTTCTTGTTCTGAGGTGATAATTTTTGATTACTTACACATCACTGTGTTTTCCTTTTAGTTTTTCTACCAGAGTTAAATGATTGATACATGTGGTAATACACACTCAATGTGGAAAATCTAGAAAAACA
Source organism: Rhabdomys pumilio (assembly GCA_030674055.1). Taxonomy (NCBI): domain Eukaryota; kingdom Metazoa; phylum Chordata; class Mammalia; order Rodentia; family Muridae; genus Rhabdomys; species Rhabdomys pumilio. Next base: position 97,082,115 of record JANHMN010000004.1, on the reverse strand, counting down.
ATATATATATAAAAAGCCTGAAGCCTGGCTATAATAATCCTTAAACCCAGCACTGTAAGAGTGTCCTGTCTTTGTTTCCAAAGCACATTGGTCTCTTAGAAAATGTCAGAACTCATCAGATCTTCTTCTGCAAATTAATGATTTAAAATTTCTATTTTAGTTCTTCATAGAACATGGTAGGAAGATGTGAACAAGCAGTGTTGTGGTTGAACTGGAAGAAGAAAGTAACACACATACAGAGCTCGCTGGCACTGACTGCACAGCAGGAGTCAGCATGCCGGGTGCTTTGTGCATCTTTCTGATTGGCTTTCTATCTTCAGCTAGATGTGCTGAGTGTGCACAGCCTTTAACAGTGAGGTCTAGTTTTTAAACACAGCTTGTGAACAGTGACAGACTATGAAAATAGTGTCTGGCTAATTAGTAGACTCAAAAAGATTAATAATATTCAGGCCTGATAAACTTAGTCGTCATAGACACAGTTTTAACTAATAAAATCTTCTGATTTAAGATTCTAATCGAGATTCTAATACTGTCACATTCAACTAACATTTATACTTTGTGTGTAGAGGTATACCAGGTTAGTGGTTAGGTAGAGTGCTCAAAGATGATTTTTTTTTTGCAAGTTAACTGTAATTCATCCTTTAGTGAGTTCTGCCTTCATGGTAAGCAGTTTGTAAAACTGTTCTTTAAGAGCTGGGAAGCCGGGCGGTGGTGGCGCACGCCTTTAATCCCAGCACTTGGGAGGCAGAGGCAGGCGGATTTCTGAGTTCGAGGCCAGCCTGGTCTACTGAGTGAGTTCCAGGACAGCCAGGGCTACACAGAGAAACCCTGTCTCGAAAAACCAAAAACAAAAAAGCAACAACAACAACAACAACAAAAAAAAAAAAAAAAAAAAAAAGAGCTGGGAATGACCTTAGTTGGAAGAGTGCTTGTCAGGCATGGCTCACCTTGCAAACTTGGCATGGTCACAGGTCTGTCATCCTAGCACTGAATTGGGATCAGGATTCAGGATCTTCCTTAGATATATAGTTAGTTTTTGCCAGCTTGGTCTACACAAGACTGTATTTCAAAAAAAAACATTTTTTTCTTCCAAATTATAATAATCTTTGGGCTGGTCATGGTGATGCATGCCTTTAATCCTAACTCTTGTGGAGGGGCCCAGAGGCAGGTGGATCTCTGAGTTTGAGGCCAGCCTGATGTACATAGTGAAGTCAAGCCAGAAAGAGCTACTGCTTCAGAATTAAGTAAGTTAGTAAGTAAATAAAGAACCTCATTTGAGATGCTTCTTGTTTATCTGCTAGAGGGAAGTAGTTTCTTGCCTTCTGGGTTTCAGGACTAGTGATATCATGAAAAATAAGCGAACATAATTAGATTAATAAAGGTTTTGTCCTTTTCCTTCTCTGTTTTTCTTTTCTTTCCTTCTCTCTGTCCCCCCCCCCCCCATCTGATCTTACCATGTAATTCAGACTGGCTTTTAAGTACTGGGAATCCCAAGTACTGGGATTGCCGGCATTCCCCACTCAGCACATTTGGCCTAGATGATGACATCACTATGTGTAACCTGATAGTAGCAGACAGTGTCACTTACTGTGAGCATGCACTTTAGTTAGGAAACACAAATGTTCTCCTTTACTCTAGACACATACTGTTAAAGGTAGCAAGGTTGCAGCCCCTGTTCCAGAGATTCTTCAGTCTTGGCAGCTATGAGTCAGTCAGAGAGCTATACTGGCTTAACTAAATAGAGTAAAACAAGTTTCTTACTCAGTGTTAACACATTTGCCATTTACACCAGGAAGATCAGCTTAGTAATAGTTTTCTTTGATGACAAGCATAGTCATTGATTGGTGACTCCTCCAACATTTCCTCAAAACCTGCAGGTTTAAGAAATATTTAAATTTCCTTTTAGAAGGGAATTTTTGGTTTCAAGGTAGAGACTCTTCTGTTTAGGCTAGCCTGAAACTCATTGTGTAGCCTAGGCTGGCCTCATTCTCTGTGGTCCTCCTGCCTCTGTCTCCCATTTACTAGTAATATATGTATGAGCCACCCTACCTAGCTTGATGTTTCCTCTAGAAACCTTATTTCTTTGAGCTGGCAAAATGGCTTGTCAGGTAACAGTGCTTGATGCCAAGCTGGACAGCCTTGGTTTGATTGCTGGGACTCACACGATGGAAGAGAACATTGACTCCAAGCTGTTCTCTGACCCCCAGACAAGCCATCATGTAGGCAGCACATGGGCGTGTAACACAGTGATACCATCATGTAGGCAGCACATGGGCGTGTAACACAGTGATACCGTCGTGTAGGCAGCACACGGGCGTG
>JANHMN010000004.1:97003084-97072438 GCA_030674055.1 Rhabdomys pumilio | reverse complement strand
GACATACAAGACATGTCTCTCATCTTGAGTGCCTCTCTAGACATACACAGCATGGGTCTCCTGAGTGCCTCTCTAGACATACACGGCATCTCTCCCCTCCTGAGTGCCTCTCTTTCACCTAACTCATATCTTTAATAGAGTGTTCAGCTCTGCTTTAAGAAAGGAAGGAAGAAAGAAGAAAAGTTGCTGGTACTTGGAATGGCAATTTCAACCTTTGGAACAAGAATTTTATGTATTAGATTTTTTGTTCCTGGACCCAAGTGAGTGCAAGAGAGGAGAGTGCTTTGGAAAAGGACAGTTTACACTTGCTCTTCAGTCACTTGTCGTACACTGACAGACCCAAAGGAAGAGTCAGTACTTTTAACAAAACCAGCCTCTTTAAGTCCCTGTTTTATTTTTCTTAGACTAGTGGGCCATTACTATGGGCCAAGTAGTATTTCTCTTGTGTGGATATGCCACATTTTGTGTATTCATCAAATGATTGACATTTTGGTAGGTTTTACTTTTAACTGTTCTGACCAGTGTTGCTATGAAGATTTATTTATACGCAGGCTTTCCCCATGGTTTTCATTCTCCAGTGTGTGTATAAAGGTAGAGTTGCTGAGCTTATACCCACAGAGGAACCATCTCATATTCCAAAGCACTGCAGGTGCATCTGTCTCTGTGCATCTTGTCAGCCTATGATGTTAACTGTCTGTCTCACTGTGTATGTCTCTGTGGGTGAGAAGTTGTATCTGTGGCTTTGATTTGCATTTTCCTAACAATGTTAAGCATCAAGTAGTTTTGAAGTATCCTGGGTTGATACTCTTTTCAGTCCAGATTTCCTTGGGCCAGATGATAGATTTTACTTTCCATGCTCCATCCTGATAATTTTTATTGGTGATAATGAATAAATACCATTAAACACCTTTCTGTGTAATCAGTCTTGGTAATAATATGATTTTAAAACCATCTAGAGCTGGGGATGTAGCTCAGTGATAGCAAGTGTGCTCTGCATGCATGAAGCCTTGGGCTTGTCTCTGTTCCTGAGCAGGTGTGCACACATGCGCACCCACACGCTCACACATGCGCACCCACTCACTCACGCACACATTCTCAGAAAAATAACACCAAAAAGTGTAATTTTTGTTAGGAGCAATCATATGTGTTGTGGTCCCATAGGCTTGGGAAGCTGAGGCAGGAGGATCACTTTCATGTAGGAGTCTCAGCCTACTCTAGCAACACAGAGAAATCCTGGTATCATTTACCTCTCAGTTGCTGGTAGAAGTTCTGATAGAAATAACTTAAGGGGGGAAGTTATTTGGGTCATGATTTGGAGAAGATAATCCATCATGGCTTGAAGGCATGGTGATGGGACTGGCTTCTATCTGCTGCAACATGAGTGTGAGGTAACTAGTTAAATTGAGAAGTCAGATATGAGACAGTGCTCCAACAAAACGCCTCAGCTCCCTGGCCTCATTCTTTGAGTCAAGCCCCACTTCCTAGAAGTCTCACAAATTAGGGACACTAGATGGGGACTAACTGTTCAGTCACAAGTACACTTCATATTCAGACCCTCATTTTTCTACTCCTGGGGCCCATAGCCTTGTGGCCTGGAATCTGGGCTGAACTGTAGAGCCTCCCCAGTGACCTCCTTCTTCCAGACCCGTCAACTAACAGCTTGAAGCTGTTAGTTCTACAGCTGTTCTACAGCTTCTTGAAGCAGCCGCTGCTGTGGACCAGGTGTTAGTTACATGCAGACTGTAGCCTGGAAAGCCTTAAGGGAAGGCTGAAGTACCTGCCTGCACCTCGTTTTCCATGCTCGGTGACCTCACTGATGTTGTTAGAAAACTTGTTCTGAGTGTCACGTTTTTGTCACTTTCCATTTTGTTGGGTAACTCTCTTGGTGAGTGAGAAGCACTGAGGCACACAGGACTATGCTCAGAGTACTCACCAACCACACAGAGGAGGGCTGGGTTCTGTGCCTGCAAAGCCACTTGCAGGATCCTTTGTTCTCTCCCCTCCCCGCCCCCATTATGTTTTTTTCCCCCCAAATTTCCACTCTGTAGTCTTGATGGGCCTGGAATTCATTTTGTAGAAGAGGCTGGCCTTGAACCTAAAGAGATCTTCCTATCCCTCTCTCTGCTACTTGAGATTTTTGAGACAGTGTCTCACACATGTCATCCTGTTCAAACTCAACTGTGTAGTTGAGGATGATCAGGAGACCTTCCTGCTGCTGCTTCACAAATACTGAGGTTACAGTCGTGAGCCCTTATGTCCTGCTTTAAATGTTTGCTTTTGAATTATAAAAACTAACCAGTGGGTCTTTAATCCCAGCACTCAGAGGCAGAGACGGATGTACCTCTGAGTTCAACTTAGCCTGGTCTACATAGTGAGTTCCAGGACAGCCAGGGCTACAGAGAGAGATGGGAGGCCATCAGCATGAGTCAAAAAACTGACATATCAGCTAGAGAAAATGCTAGATTTTATCATACTATTCAGAATGGCATATAATCTTAAGGATTTTTTCTTTTAGATTTAGTTTTTATTGTATAAATATGAGTGATTTGCCTGCATGCATGTGTACCTGTATGTGCACCACATGTCTACAGAGGTCAGAACAGTGTGTCAGCTCTCCTGAAGTAGAGTTAAGGATATTTGCTGGGTAGTGGTGGCTGCCTTGCCTTTAATCCCAGCCTGGTGCAGGGAACAGAGCTTGGGTTCTCTGCAAGAGTAACAAATACTCGTAACTACTGAGCCACCTGTTAGCCCAAAAGTTAAGATTTGTTTATTTCTAGAAATGCAACTATTCTTGCATTGTAGTTGATTATAAACAAACAAAACTATGGAGAATGAAGCTGTGGCTAAGGGGAAACCTCTAGTGAGTTGATAATGCTTTTCTCTGCTCTATAATATACTTTGGTTGGTGTTCTCTCTCTCTCTCTCTCTCTCTCTCTCTCTCTCTCTCTCTGTCTGTCTCTGTCTCTGTCTCTGTCTCTGTCTCTCTGTCCTCTCTGTGCTGGGATCACAGGCGTGGACCACCGTGAGTGGATTATGTAGTGTAGTGCTGAGGGTCAAATCGAGTGCCATGCGCCCGCGCATGCGCACGTGTGAGACAAGGTGTCTCCTACCACGTGAGCTCCAGCAGCAACAGCATGCTGCTCAAAACACATGCTTACTTAAAAACCTTTTCTCTATTTTCTACTCACTCTACATTACTTTGATAATTAAAAAAACAAACAAAAATGGGCCCAGCAATGTAGCTGAGTTGGTAGTGTTTGCCCAGTATCTGCAGAGCCTTGTGTTTGACCATTGAGTGGTGGCATACACCTGTAATCTCAGAACTGCAGAGATGAAGGCAGGGGGAATCTTTGGCCGTTTTGTGAGGTTGAGGCCAGCCTTGGCTACATGCAACTCTGCCTCAAACAACAACAACCAAACCAAAACAAACAAAAAAACCCAAAACAACAAAAAACCCAGAATCTCAGTTAAGAGTGTTTTAGAAAACGGAAGTTATTTCTAACTATTCTTAGAATAAAAATTTGAGAAACTCATGTTTATGGGCAGTAGGAAGTTGGTTTATTAGAGGTTGGTTTTCCTGAGTGAGGAGCACACCCGTAATCTCAACACTTAGGAGGGTAAGGCTAATACTGAGCTACACAGTAAGTTTGTATAGTCCAGGCTACTCAGTAGGATCTGTGCAACTTGTTAATAGTAATCATCATAGGAGTAGCCTCATTGAAGAGACGAGTCTCTGGGGATGTCCATGAGGGATTATGTAAATTAACTGAGATGAGAAGACCTGCCCTGGATTTGTGGGTGGTACCATCCCATGTGCTGGGTCCTGAACGAACGGAATCAAAAAGGTACAGCTTGCCAGTACTGACATTTGTCTCTGCCTCCTCACTGTAGGCGCAGTGAGACCAGCTGCCTAAAGCTCCTGCCCGGTCCTCAGACTGTGAGCCCAAACAGTCTTCCTTGATTAACTTACTTACTTCTGTATTTCTCACAGCAATGAGAAAAGCAACTATTATACTGTCAGAAGATTACAAAGACAACAGTTAGGTTTCTCCAGTTACAAGTTCTATGGTGCCCATGGCTGTTTTCTCTCTTTTGTTCATGGTACATAGAAAACATAGTGCCTCCCCTAGCTCCCACTCCTACCTCTACAGAGCCACTGGAGTGGGGACGAGAATTCTTAGTGGTCGTGTGTCTAGGTAGGGGTTTTTTTTTTTTTTTTTTTTTCTTCCTTTTCTAGAATGATCTCAGAATTTTAAACTTCTCCCTAGTCCTCTGTGTCTACCATGCTTCTATCTTGAATACTCAGGCATACATTATTCAGCTCTGCCCCGTTAGGGTAAACTCCAGGGCATTTGTTTTCTTCTTTCTGTGTAAGTTTTGCTCTATAATGCTGTAGATATTTTTTAAGCATGGCAATGAGAATTTTGTAATGGCCTACATTTTAAGGTTTTATTAAGAAACTATAAAGTTTGTTTATTTTTAATAGGGTTTCCTCGTGCTCAGTTGCCCTTGAACTCCCGATGCTCCTGCTTCTACCTCCCAAATACTGGAATATTTTTTAAGGTCTTACTGTGCACACATTGCTACCTACCCAGGACCTTCATATCTTTTGCCACTGAGTGGTTACCCCAGCTTCATGTCTAGGTTTCTCTCTCCTCAAATTATGATCCTCCTGCCTCTGTCTTCCTCATGGGCCATCATGTTTGGTTTGTTCCCTCTCCCTTTTCTGTTTTGGGAGCAGAGGATGGAAACTTAGTGAGTATACCTTAGAAAGAAGACCAGATAGCAGATAAGAGGGCCTGCTGACTCCATATTCACCCGACATGTAGTCTGCTGCTTAATGATTTAGTGTGTCTTTCTTGTGCAGGGCCATGCTAACCTTGTCCCAATTTTAACAAGTGTATTGCTGAACTGAGCACCAGGTTTTTAATAAGTTTCCTTGAATTTTGACTGCAGTATATTCATTACAACCCAGTAGTGGATTGAGAGCATAGAGCTGGCCTGTTTCAGATCCTGTGCTTCCTGGCTTTATGATTGTGGGCATGATCCCTTGTAAAATAGGGATAATACTAATTACTAAGGGGTTTTAGGTAATCTGGAGAGTTAACCCATGAAGGGTGCGCATGGGCTTATGGTAGAGCACTTCCATGTACAAGGCCCTGGGCTCCGTCTCTGGTTCTGCTAAAGCAAACAAAGCAAAACAGCAAGTTCTTTCATGGTGTACCCAAACTTGTCCTTCAGGGTTAGGTGCTGTCATTATGGGGTTGCTGCCAGTAGGAGGACATGTTAAGAGTTTACATATTAAGTACATGTACTTGCATGTATGCACCAGTAGATGACTGATAGAGGTGAGTGACATAAATTGTAGAACAGATGGGTCATCAGGATAGCTTCCTCAAGTGTGTGGCTTACCCTTTCCCCTAGCCATGTAGAATTAGGGGATAGGCTGAAGAGAAGCAAAAAACGTGGCAAATTCCCTTTGGTCTGATATGTAGAGTTAATTCATACAACTAACCTGGGAGTATGATTTGGACATTGGAAATCTCAGTGTTCCTCAGTGAGGCTCAGCCATGTGCTGAAGTGCTGCCTGCTATACTTCACATACACAGCACTGTGTTGGGTAGGGGAGAGCAGCCCCTGGGCTCACATCTCCTCTCTCTGCTGTATCTCTGCAGTATGACTTCTCCTTGGAAAAGAAAACCATTGAGTGGGCTGAAGATATTAAACTAATCCAAGAAGCTCAGCGAGAAGCAGAGCGGAAGGCCGAGGAAGCAGAAGCTAAAGTGAATTCTAAGAGTGGTCCAGAGGGTGACAGCAAAGTGAGCTTCTCCAAGACTCATAATACAGCCACAATGCCGCCTCCTATTAACCCCATCCTTGCCAGCTTACAGCACAACAGTATCCTCACTCCAACTCGGGTCAGCAGTAGTGCCACAAAGCAGAAAGTTCTCAGCCCACCCCACACAAAGGCAGATTTCAATCCTGCTGACTTTGAGTGTGAAGAGGACCCATTTGATAATCTGGAGTTAAAAACCATTGATGAGAAGGAAGAGCTGAGAAACATTCTGGTAGGAACCACTGGACCCATAATGGCTCAGTTACTGGACAGTAACACACCCAAGGGAAGCTCGGGGTCTGTGTTACAGGATGAGGAGGTCTTGGCATCCTTGGAGCAGGCAACTTTAGATTTCAAACCTCTTCATAAACCCAATGGCTTTATAACCTTACCACAGTTGGGCAACTGTGAAAAGATGTCGCTGTCTTCCAAAGTGTCCCTCCCCCCTATTCCTACAGTAAGCAATATCAAATCTCTGTCCTTCCCCAAACTTGACTCTGATGACAGCAATCAGAAGACAGTCAAGCTTGCAAGCACTTTCCATAGCACATCCTGCCTCCGAAGTGGCGCATCCCGGAATTTCCTAAAGCCTTCCACCCAAAGCAGTGCCAGTGAGCTCAATGGGGACCATACTCTTGGGCTTTCAGCTTTGAACTTGAACAGTGGCACAGAGGTGCCAACACTGACATCCTCCCAGATGCCTTCCCTATCTATCTTGTCTGTGTGTGCAGAAGAATCGTCACCTCCAAATACATGTCCCACAGTAAGTTTTCAGTCCTAATTTACATTCCACAGGTGTCTTCAGTGATCCCATTTAGCAATAGACTTGCCTCTCCCACAAGGCTTAGTGTCTGATAGTGCATGGAAAATGGCTTTGTTTCCTGATAGGATTCTGCTTATTTTCCTGAGGGCAGCTTGGGTATTTATTTTTGGTGGTTCTTCAGTGCTAGGGATCAAACCCAGGCACTCTGCCACCGCACTAAATCCCCAGCCAAAATTTGTTTAATGTTTACCTCCCTGCATCTTTAAGATCATCTTCTTTGTAAATATAAGGGATAACACAACCCTTGTGAATTCTATGAATTGTGTTTCTCTAATCTTGGTTCCTTTTAGTGCTGTTATGTCTTAATAGGTTTTGTTTTGCTTGGCAGTTTTAGTTGAGACAAGGTCTTATTATATGGCCTTACTATATAGCTCTCCTGCCTCCACCTGTTGAGTGCTGGGATCACAGGTATGCATCCCTGTGTCTGGCTATTGAGTTGTCTCTATTACCCATCTTCTTTCTAAGCCTGCAAATGCTCCTTGTTACATCCTTTCCTTTCCTAGTTTCCCATTCTACTTTTTTTTTTTTTTTAAATCATAATGTGGTTCTTTTGGAATTACATTTCTTCACATGGTTCCTAGTGACTGTTAGAAATTAAAGTCTACAGATTGTAGTTGTGTGATTCTGTTTTCTCCTGCCAACAATATCCACTGGGTAATCTTAAAAGAGAGGGCCGAGGGAAACCTGTACTGAGTACTCACACTTTTTATATACTAGGATGGATTAATAAGATGATTACAACTTTCCTCACCCCAAAGAAAATCTATTTTGCTACACAAAATGATGGCAAAACAGAGCAGTTTCTTTGTCACAGAGCACAAGCTTAGTTTCTGATGTGCTGCTGCAGCCCCAGAACATGTTTCTGTATCCTGAGCCGTAAGTCCCAGAGGCTCATGCTACACTAGCTCATAGATGTTTCTAAATGATAGCATGCGAAGAGCCAGGAAGGAACAAGCAGTTAGCCAGTGGAAAGATGAAACCCTGGCCTGCCTTACTAGTACACCATCCTGGGAGCAGCAGTCTGTCAGGAGAACCTGGTTTGTGCATGTGCCAGGCCCTGGCCCAGGTAATTGTGATAGGCTGCTGGGCATGGTTTCCTCCTTAGAATGGGCTGGATCCTAATTTTTCCTGGCCAGTTGCTGGGCTCTGGTCAGCACGTATTCCTTTTCTTGACATGTTTAGGTAAATGATGCTTTAGGTAAATGAAAAGCACCCTGGAAAGATGGAAAGATGGGGGCTGCTCAGCCAATACCTAGCCTCATTTAGATGAACCCTTAGAGTACAAAGCCAGAGAACTAACAGTGGAGCATTCTCAAGCAGAACACAGACCGTTAACCATTGTTTGGCCAGCCTGACCCGACCTTCACGGTCAAAAGAGGGCTATGCTTTTAGTTCATAGGTATGAACAGTTGGAGTTCTGGTGCTCCCTTAAGGGAGTCTTGATCACCTCCCTTGGAAACAAAGCCTGGTTTCCATCTAGGCCTTCATAGTGTGAGGCTTGGGAGCCCTCAGGAGAGAAGCACGTTCCTCCATGATTGTGGTGCACCCCTCAAATGTGAACCTTAGCAGGACTGAGCCTGGAACCAGCCTCTATTTTAGATGGCCTTTTTCTTCTCTTTTTGAGACAGGGTTTCTCTATATAGCCCTGCTGTCCTGTAGATTCTGTCGAACCATCTACGAAACTCAAAGATACCTGCCTGCCTCTGCCTCTCCCTCTTGAGTGTACCACCACTACCAGGCTAGATGGCTGGGGTTTGACTTCATGGTTTACTGTTTAGTAAAATAACACTAGAAGTTAAGGAACTCAGGTCCTTTTGAGAATAGTCATGCAGTGTGCCGTTATTCTTAGGTAGCGTGGAACTGCCTCTTAGGGTCATTGTTCTGCTTTTGAGTGAGCTTGTTATGCCCTGGGCCACTTATCCAGTTTACTCCCACGCAGGCTCCTCCCACTTACAGTTTCTGCAGGAGATCACTTTCCACGTGGACTTGTATGATTTCTAACTTTATTAATTATAGCTAATAAACAAACTACAGCACCTATCAATCTTTACATTTTCTTTTTGCCTCATGGTTTTTGGAGACTCAGTCTGGGCTGGCTGGAACTTAGGGGCAGGGGAGTTCTGCTTATACCTCCTGAGTGCTAAGAGTTATATAAATTTCTCTTTTAAATTGTTTCCAGCATTTAGAATCCTTTGGTTTTTAAGCTCTTCAATGTGTTTAGTATTTTATATATTGCTATTACTTTATAAGTTGTTGTGGAGGTCAGAGAAGAACTCTGGAGCCTGGTTCCTCCTGCCACCTTTACTTGGCTTCTGGGACTATGGCTTAGGTTGTCAGGCTAGGATGAGAGGTGGCTTTAGCCTGGTGAGCCACAGTGCCATGAATGGTGGTGTGCTGTGTAGTCCCTCTACTCAGAAGGCAGAGGCAAGACAATCATTGAGCCCATGAGCCTTTATCGTCTTCTCCATTCCTGTTGTTGTTTTTATTAATTAATTAATTATTTATTTAAAAGACAGAGATTTATGTGTAATACTGGCTAGCTTAAAACTCACAATGTAGATCATACTAGCCTCTCCTGGAATTAAAGGTGTGCATTACCAAACTGGTGAGTTTGGGATGAGCTTGGGCAAAATATCAAGGAATTAAAACCAACCCACTAACCAAGGTGTATGTTACAAAATAGCTCTTTACCTCTCCTTTCTCCAGCTCTGCAGTCAGGTATTTTGAGTTCATTAAACTCTTCCCTCATTTATTCCCTTCTGAGGGAATGAAGGGAGTTGTTTTTACTATGCTGCCCAGGTTCCCTTTGGATTTTGGTGGGATTTATCCCTTCTGCTGGAATTTATTCCTGTTGTTTCATATAACTGAGTGTGTGTGTGTTTATTTGAGGCAGGGTCTCGTGTAGCCAAATCTATTCACTGTGTAGCCAAGGCTATCCTTTATCTTTGTGTGTGTGTGTTCATGTGTTCACGTGGAGGACAGAAGTATCTTCTTTAGTCACTTTCTACATTCCCTGAAGGTTGCTGACGAGGATAGGCACTGAGATTACAGCTATGCACCATCATGTATGCTAGGCATTTAAGTCAGTGCCTCATCCTGTGTAGAAAGCCTTTACCAATTGAGTTATCTCTCCAGCCCTGTCCTTTATGTGCCTCAGCCTCCTGAATACTGGGATTGCACATGTGCACTGCTAAGATGAGCATGCTCCTTTTCTAGTTTTGTTTCCTTGTTTCTCTTAAACCATTGCTGAAATTTCTCTAGTTTTTTGCTTTTGGCAAAGTCTTATATGACCCAGGTTGGCCTCTAACTCAATCTCCTGCTTCTGCCTCCCAAATGCTGGGATTACAGATCTGCCAGGGATCCAGCCCAGGGTTTTCTGTATGCTAAGTACTTTGCTAACTTAGCCACAACTCTGTATATTTTCTCATTTTTATACATTAAAAAATTTTAATCACATTTATTTTGTGTGTATGTGGCTACAGTACATAGGCGAAGGTCAGAATACAGCTTGTGGGAGCTGGTTCTGTTCTTCTACCTTATGATTTCTAGGGGTCTAAAAGTGGTCAGGGTTTGTGGCAAGTACCCTAACCTGAGCCATCTCTGAGCCCTTCTTTTTAAAAGATTGCTTTATTTTTATGAGTGTTTGCCTGCATGTATATATGTGCACTGTGTATATGCCTGGTGAAGTCAAGAATGTTGAATCCCAGAAACTAGAGTTAAGTTACAGTTGTGAGCTGTCATGTGGTGATGCAAAGCAAAACTGACTCCTTTGCAAGAGCATACGTACTCTGTGTTGCTGTGCGGTCTCCAGTCTCTTTGAAGTGCCACTGATTCCAGCATTGCAGGTATATTCTGAAGCTGGTTTTGTTCACCTCCACTTCAACCTATGGAAGCTTTTTAAGTCCCCCACCTTCAGTCTCTGGAAAGTTTGAAATTTACTAGTGGTATGTTTTACTTACTTATTGGGCCCTCTGGGTCTTTACAAATTGAGACTTAACCTGACATCCATTTTATGTTTGCCAATAACTACATTTAATCGTTTTATTGAAAAAAATCCCTAATGAGGGAGGACTGACAGAATGCGGTAATGGTGTTGTATCTGGGTCTGGGGTGTAGCACACACCCATATTAATCATAATCATGGATTATAGCCTCGATGAATGACTTGAAACACCCTAGTACTAGTAGTTTTGACAAGGGATCCTTTTTCATTTTTTGGAGATAGTCTTGCCGTGTAGCCCAGACTGTTCTCAATGTGAAGACCTTCCTCCTTAAGCCTCAGTATTAAGGGATCCTTTAAACATTGTCCATTTAGGATCTCCTTAATTAGTGTGGTCCTGTTGGATTAATAAAACATTATGTGGAAGAGTCATTCATTTGTCTCTATTAAGCAAAGTATTTTAGTGTAGTATTTAAAAAGGAAAGGATACTTTGCTCAGTCCTAGTATTTAAAATCTTATGCATTGAGCTGTAGAGATGGCTCAGTGGTTGAGAGAACTTACAAAGGACCCAGGCTTGGTTGCCAGCACCTATATTATGGCTGATAACCCTATGTAATTCCAGTTCCAAATCTCACGACCTCTTCTGGGCTCTGCTGTCATCAGGCATGTACATGATGTATACATATATAGATGCAGGCTAACATATACATAAAAAAAAAAAAAAAAAAGAAAACCATAAAAAATCTTTTGGGTGTGAGCACACTGGAAGCAGAGGGAGGCAGACCTCTGCTTTCTGAAGCCAGACTAGTATACCTAGAGGATTCTAGGCCTATATAGTGAGACCCTGTCTTTAAAATAAATGACTATTATATCTTCTGACTTTATTATAATACCTTATTGGCTATTATCTCTAATATTTATTATAAATGATATTAAAATGACTATAGAGATAAGCTTAATTTTTTTTATAGATTTATGTATATGAATGTTTTGCCTACATACATATTTTATATAGCACATGCATGCCTAGTGTCTGGGGAGTTCAGCAGATACTGGATTCCCTGGACCTGGAATTATGGATAGTTTTAAACTATCGTGTGGATGCTAGAAACTGAACCCAGATCTCTGCAAGAGCAACAAATAAATGCTCTTAACTGCTGAGCTGTCTCTCTAGCCCAAAGGTTTGCATTTTAATATTCACAGAGATAGGTCCCTAGAAGTAAGTATACAACTAGATCAAAGAACTTTACCAGGCCTTCCTACAGCCACACAGCTGTTAGAGGACTGCACACTCCAAAAGTACTTTCTAAAAGTGTTTATAATTAGAAACATATGCCCACATTCTAGCAGGTGTTTCTGGGGCTTTTTAAAGGGAGACGTGCACACGGTGGAAGAATGGTTCTGGCTTTTTGGCTGGGCTCATGTGAGGGCCACTTTTACTTTTTAAAGAAGCTGGTGTCTTGAGTCCACACAGAGTCTGCTCCTGAGAGGGGCTGTGTAATCTGCAAAGAGTCTGCAAGTGCCTAGATTGCTTTAGCTTCTGCTTTTCCATGGCTGCTGTAACCTGCTGAAGCCCCTGGGAATGGACTGCTTAGAGCATGTTACAGGTGACAATAAAAATGGCAGCTGTCAGTCTGTATGCCTGTGATCCTCCTAGTTTCTTCAGTTTGAGAACACGTGCTTATAGCAGAACTTGCTTTAGGGCAGAGGACTGACTACCCCTTACTGCCCTGCTTTATTTACCCAATGGAAAAAGGAACATTAGATGTTTTCTTTGGTTCTTGGAAGCCTAGACCCCAAAAACTGTTAATTTGGTTCCCATGGCCTGGAGTGAGCTGAGCTGCCTTTGTGCCTTAGGCTTCATTATCAGAGCTGAACCAGTCAGATGATATTAGGGAGGTCCAGTGGCAGGGAGCAAGCTGCTTGTAGCTATGCAGTAGACTGTGCCTAGGAGTCCCGCCTAGTGTGGCTAATACTCCTTCCTTCTGTCTTGGCTGCAGAGGACAGTAGCTTTAGCAGGGAATGAAACAGTTATGTGATGTGGGACAAAGGTAAGTACCCTCAAAATCCCGAGGCTAGCCATGCATAGGAGAAGCAGGAGTGAGACTAGGATAGTCAGAGACAGAGTGGCCAAGTCTGCAGTGAATGAATCGTAAGGACTGAGGTAGAGTTAAGGGCTAATGAAATGACAGAAATCTACACAGCCCTCCAACAGCAATTCTGTAGGTAGGTTCAACCTCAGGACTGATTTTAAGTCACAGGGATCAGGGCATGGAACAGCATGTGATGTCTGAACATGTAGGAACTCCGGGTGAGGGCGCCAAGGGTTGCAGGTATTTCCCAGCTTTTCTCCTTGGCTGGTACTCGGTACCTCTCTTCTTTCCTCCCCACAATGCCTGGACAGCAACCTGGGCCTCAACTCATCATACTTTGATTTTGCTTTTCTATTGTCAGGTAACCCCTCTAAATTTCTCAGTGTCACAAGTGCCCAACATGGCTAGCTGTCCCCAGGCCTATTTGGAACTGCAGGCACTGTCTCCGAGTGAGCGGCAATGTGTAGAGACAGTAGTCAACATGGGCTACTCATATGATTGTGTCCTGAGAGCCATGAAGAAGAAAGGAGAGAATATTGAGCAGGTGAGGTGCTGGTGTGCAAGGTCAGGGTTGTGATCTTTCGGTCCTCAAAGTGCCTGCAACTCCAGCCTCCTCCCCTGTGATTATGTGGAGACTTGGAGTGTCATCAGGGAAGCCAGAAATTCAGAAGTAGCCCTTGAGGACTGCTTGGAGAGTCTGGGAGAGAGCCTGGGGGTGGGTACTCCTGTTGTCATTATCCACCCCTTTGTACCTCCAGAGAGGACAAAACTGAGCATATGGTTAGATGTCTTAATCTACACCTTTTTGAGATAGGGTCTTGTGTAGCCCAGGCTGCTCAGAACTGAGGTAGCTGAGGCTGGCATTGGACTCATGGTCCTGAAGGTTAGCATTACAAGTGTAGTCTACTGCCCTTGGCTTACATCCAGAAACTTTTGTCATGGCTGCACGGAAGTTCTCAATAGCATACTATAGTCTTCTGCCTTGGGGACATTTTCTGACATGTGTTGTATTTTTCTAGAGAACTATTATCAAACCCTGGCTGAGATGATATGTTGGGGTTGAGTCAGCTGTGGCAGTACCTCCTTTGGGATGTGGCTGCTCATTTCTAGAAGGGTATGCCCATTTGTTTACCATGTAATTACTGAGGTTGCGTTGTGCTAGACACATTCAAGGCCCAGAGAAGTTCTGATAACTGGGGAGGGACAGGGAGCTGACTTCCCACAGAGGAGTGACAGTTGGAGCTCAAGTCTTGTTTCTTTCTTAGATTCTCGACTATCTCTTTGCACACGGACAGCTTTGTGAGAAGGGTTTTGACCCTCTTTTAGTGGAAGAGGCTCTGGAAATGCACCAGTGTTCAGAAGAAAAGGTAAGAACCTTTATGCATTCACAGGAACAGTTGGCTGTCCTGGTGTACTCTGGGGGCCTGTGCTGGGGCCCTGTGCTGCCTTCTCTTATCAGTCACTGCAGGCAGAAGCAGTCAGAGACAGACCAGGGAGTCCTGCATGTCGTATAGGTGAAGCATGAAGTTGAATCCCAGTGATAGGAAGGGAAAGTTGAGTTGTGCTAAAAGACAGGCTTTCTGAAGGCTGTGGCCATTGCTAGTCTTTTTTGCCTTCCCTTCTATCTAGAAAGCATACTTTAGGGGTTTAATACTTTGTCTTGTGGGAATATTCACGTGGGCAGGGGCTCTGTCAGAGGTCAGCACGTGAGTTGTTGCGTGCTAGGGAACCTTAGAGAGACGCATGAGATCTGTTGGAGGATCCAGGTTCTTTACCTGCAGCATGCATCTACATTCAGCTGATCTGTGCCTTTCTGAAAAACATGTTCTCTTTATCCCATAGATGATGGAGTTTCTTCAGTTAATGAGCAAATTTAAGGAAATGGGCTTTGAACTGAAAGACATTAAGGAAGTTTTGCTCTTACACAACAATGACCAGGACAACGCTCTGGAAGACCTCATGGCCCGGGCTGGAGCCAGCTGAGACCAGGCCTTGCCATGGCCCTGCCACGACACCACCACTCCCCAAGGAGGCCCTGCACAGCTCACTTGTGGGGAAGACGGGACATGCTTCCAGATTTTCTTTGGGGGTTAAAAGGTCAGATGTGGAGGTGACAGATACTTTCTAGTCTCTGTGAGCCTGGCCTAAGCTGAGGAAGAAGGAAGATATGCCTTCTACTGGTTCCTTCAATATTAAATGTATCTGTATTTTGAGAAGTGTCCTTCCCACTTTGGCCTTTCAGAAAGAATACTTGGTTCTTTCTGGGGTCTCTTATGTTCTCAGCCAAAACCTGGCCTGGCTACCAAGAAGAGTGGGAAGACAGGAGGAGCAGACTGCTGCTGCTTTGGGGGCTAGCTTTCCTCTCTGCTGCACCACTGGCAGACTGGGATGCAACTGAGAGGTTCTTCCGGGGCCCACCTTCCCCCACAGCCCTTAGTGTTACACTGGTTCTGGAATGTCTCTGCGGTACAAAGATGCACTTTTCCTCGTGGGGCAGTCTGCCTCTTCTGCCAGGCAGTTCCCATGTGTCCCCATTCAGACTGTTTCTTTTGGCTTAGACAGTAATCCTCTGCTGCCCAGGGCATTGGAGCATCTGTGCTAAGAAGCTGTCAGTTTGAGTAATCATTGGCCCCTTCCCAGCACATTGGTGAGAAAACAAGCCCCGACTTGTCACTCGGCACTAACCCCCGTTCTTGAACAGCCTCTTCCAGCCCTGCTGTAGAATGACACAATGAGTAACACCTAGGCATAGAAGCCAGTCTCTGGTTTGTTTGTATTATGTTCTACAACATTAAAGATCTAAATACAAGGGATATAATACAGTCTTGAATCTAAAATTTGCTAACTATTTTGATTCTTCAGAGAACTACTAATAAAAATCTAAAAGGTATGCCATGCGGCTTTAACCTCTTCATTTTGAAAAATGGTTTGACTCAAAACAGTGGGTAGATGGGTAGTACAGTCATTTCTGGCCTGGGACAGAACCCAGTTTTCCCTTGCATTTCAGTATCCTTTCCCCACTGAGGGCCTACGGGACCTTGAAGCTGGCCATTCTGTCTCATCGGGGTTTTTGGTTTACAAATGCAGACCCAAAAATCTCTTTAAACCTCGTCTAGTGCTGTTTGTGGAACAAAGGTATATGCTTCCTTGCCAAGTGGGCAAGGGGCATACAGGTTTCAAAGTATCCTTTAAAGATGACAAGTCCCTTTGCTTGTGAATACTACCAGTCACAGGCAAGGCTAAAGTGCTTCCCCGGCTCTCAGTGGTACTCCTGTATCTGACAGTTCATCCCTAAAGTTTCTTACCTTTAGTAGAATCCCACATCCTTTTGGTGTTCTTGGTTGGAAATGGTCTGATTTTTAGTGGCAATGTGAGATGCTATATAGCCTTAAGCTAGGAACAGGCTGCCATCTGGTGGTCAGTTCAAGCACCACCTGTGGCTGGCAGACTGTTTAGCCTTTCAGCTCTTGATCTCACTATAGTCCAGGTCGTCTTTGGATTTATAGTCCTCATTCTGCCTCATCATCCCAAATGCTGGGATTACAAATGAGCAGCACCACACCTGCCTTGTCTTAGCTTTTTAGATGTAACATTCTAAAACCATAGAGAGTTCTTCTTAAATTTATGTGGTAATGGCTTCAGGGCCCAGACTGTGACACATGAATGTCAGGTTAACTCAGGGAGACCTATGAAAGTAAGGAGCTCTTGGAGGCTCTTGGTTTTCTGTTGAAAAGGTGATACAGGAGATGGGAAGATGGTTTAGTCAGTAAAGTGCTTGTGGTACAAGCATAAGGACTGAGGTTGGTAACTGGTAGTAATGGTGTACACTACGTGTTTAATCCTAGCACTCGGGAGGCAGGAGGAGGTGTTCATTTTATAATTTCCGAAACTAAATCTCTACTCTCTGCTGGGAAGGAGTTCACCTGACTGCCTGGCTGGAACCGGTGCTATAGTTTTTGAAGACAGAAAGGCACTGTCAGCAATAAGGCTGTTGGCTCAGCTTGTGCTTCCTAACCTCTGACCTCTGATGTCCAAATTAACATTAAACACCCAGGTCTCATCCTCAAATTTAGGAACATCCACAGAGTTATTAGACCAAGTATGTTCCTGCAGATACAGGTTGACAAAGTGACTACTCTGAGTCCCAAATAAAAGGGGACATGAAGGTTTTCAGCCCGGCACTTTGTTACAGGTGACCTTGTAGTTGAAACTGAGATAAGATGAGGTCTGTCCCTGAGTAGTGGGGACATCCAAGGCCATGTTGGCTAGGGTGACACTAGGGGCAGGACAGGGAGTGGCTGTTTGCAGGAAGGCCTCTTCCAGCCTCAGCAAGCACAGCAGTGTCCACCCAGGGTAAGCCCTTCCTCTAAGATACCACAGTTCTCTCGGGGGCTGCAGCTGGCCTGTGGATGGTGAGGTAGAGCTGTAGCTGGCTTCTCAGACTTTGGATGCACTTGGACTTCAAAGCCATGATTTCATCCAGCTGGGTCACAAAATCTTCAAAACCCTGAGAAGAAACAACACAACCAGAGCTTTTTCTCTTAATGGTTCTCTGCCAGATCATCTTTTCTAGTCTTCAGATTTTTCTTTTCTTAACATGTATGCCTAGACACCACTTGTGTGCCTGATGCTCCCCACAGAATTTAGAAGAGGACATCAGATCTCCTGGGATTGGAGTTCTAGATGGTTATGAGTCACTATGTTAGTGCTAGGAACCAAACTTGGGTCCTCTACAAGAGCAGCAAGTGCTCTTAACAAAATTCTCCCTAGTCGTAGTCCATCTTAAAGGAACATTTCAGAACCCAAGCCCCTCCTCCCCAGGGGAAAACCTCAGAAGATTCTATGGCTTTGGGTGGGGTCCCCTTTTTTGCATTTGAGACACTTTATAAGTGAAGACAGTATTCTGAAAAAGGGTGCTTACAATGCTTTGGGTCTGCAGGTTGTGAAAAGCAAGATGGTCCCTGCCACAGAAGTCATAGGGAGGGACCCCAACAAACCTTTAGGAAGGCAGAATGGCTACGGACAGAGGCTAGAGACCATTTAGCTTGGGAGTGAGCGGTGTAGTACCATCTCCCAGCTCTACCCAAACCTTCTGAGGGCCACAACAGCAGAGCTTTGTTAAGTATACCATAACAAACAGATGACCACCGAACAAGCCACAATTGTCAGTAGCCCACATACTGTCCAGTACTACTTACATTAGAATCCATCTGGGTCATTAAGGTCTCTTCCTTGAAGTCCAGCTCAGCCATTTCATCCAGCTGTTCTTGGTGTGCACGGATGATTACCTGCCTGGGAATATGTTAAAGAAAGGAATCCCTCTGGTTTCTCATACTCGGGGACAGCCGAGTTTTGAGCCTCATTTCCATACTAGGAGCTTGTGGCCTCTTCCCAGTGTGGTAAGACCAGCTGGCCACTCCTTGCTCTCTCTCTTCTGTTCTTAGAACTGGTCAAGGGATCAGGGAGTACCCACAAGTTACAGGAAGAGAGAGAGAGGGAGAGACTTGTCAAGCTTGTCCCTGCTTCCCCAGCTGCTTCACAGGGGTTGCCTGTTTCCCACAGCTTCCTTCAGAAAGGCTATAAAACAGCGACAACTGGTGTGTTTGGTACAAAGTCTGCTCTTATTTTTGCTTGTGGAGGTTTCAGGACCAAAGCATGTCAAGGCTAAAAGCTGAACAATCTACTTTTGGTCAAACTCTAATGACTAGTAGAGAACACAACATGGAGCAGTAAGTTTGCACAGTGAAGAGGCAAGCTCCTTTCCATGCAAGCCCTCTGTTAATTACATTTAATAAGAAAGGGCATGGGGTATTGAAGGGGCTCAAGTCTTAAGAACAAAGTTCAACTTACTGTGCCTGCTCCGGTGTAAGTGGACAATGTGTCCCCAAGGCCTTGGGAGAACAGCTGGGGACCACAGGAGAGTCTGAATCTAAGCACCTTGAGATTGGCCTGCGCCATGAGATGTCCTCGTTGTAATGAGGCTTGTTGGACTCTGTGGAGGGAACAAGCTCCTGCCAGCTAACCCCTGTAGGATGTTTCCTCTTCTGGGCCCAGGGATGGCCAACTCCATCACTACTTCCTGTACATGAGGTGAGGAAAGGCGTAGAATAGGGTACTCCAGCATGTATGTTGGAGGAGGGCTTTCTTGGGAATGTCAAGGAACCCCCCAGTTCAATCTCTTCAGCATTGTCATCATATGGCTCACCACCCACATGATTCTGGGGCAAAAGTGTTGGCCTTCTGTTCTGGCAGGCCTCCCTATTGGGCAATGTGTCAGGTGACTGCTGATGGATTGGTGACGGGGACAGAGCTGGAAGATCACCACTAGGCCGATTGTCAGGGGGAGATGAAGATAGCCATAGGCACTCAGTTGCTGAAGATACTGGCAAGGCAGCCTCTTGATCGTAAGATGATACTGTGTGTCCCGCTGCTGGCCCTCCTATGATCTCAGCCATGAAACCATAACCAGCTCCATCCTGGGCAATTTGCTCCAAGGAAGTAAGGTCCTCATGATTGGGGGTCTCCAGGAGGGACATAGTGAGAGGAGCCATGAGTCCAGAAGCATTGGCAGAACACATATGTATCTGCTCTCCAGAGTCTTCTTGGAAAGCAGTACTGCTGTTCATTGTTCCTGGAGCCTGAGTCACTCTGTTTTCACTGACTTCTCTTAATGGTGTGGAGATTTTGTCTCTTTGGTCTGGGGATCCAGAAACAGCCATGTGGGATAGTGGAAAAGACAGCCCATTTTCCGGTGATAGGGATGACAAGCTGCCCTCAGCCTGCTCAGGAACCTCGCTGCTGAAGGCCTCCAGTCTGATGTCAAAGGCTTGAGCTTCACCTGCTTTTTGGTGATGCACAAAATCTACCTGTGAAGAGGAATGTTTCTGGGCTCCATTGTCCTTAGGAGAAGGTCCTAAGGAGGCAGAGTCTTCCTCCTTGCTCCAGTCTGAGCATACCACACTTGGGCTGTGGCTTTGACTGAATGCTCCTTTTCTGTGGCTGCTGATGGAAGACACCCAGCTGTCAGCTGGCCCCTTCTTACTACCATCCATCTCAGAGCTGAAAAGCAAACATTGCTGCCTTTCTGTTGCCTGTTGCTCAGGACTGTGCTCCCTGACCTGATGAAGGAAGAAGGAGCTTTCAGTCCTTTCTAGGGTGCTCCTCTGTTTTATGGTCGGCTGATTGGAGACATGTGAGAAAGAATCCTCACTGAAATCACTGTCATCAAGGTCCTCAGCCTGGGCTGCATCATGGTTCTCAGGATTAGAATGGAGGGGAAAGACAGTCTCATTCTGGAGCCGACCTTCTGAGGGCCTGTGCTGACATAAAAGCCTCTGCAGTGGTTGGTATTTTAACTTCTGCTTGAGGAGAGGTGGCTGCTGGAACTGCTGGTGGTAAAACCGCAAATGTTCCTCCCTTTCCTTTTGCTGCAGAATGGGGTTTGTCCAAACTTCAGGGGCAAGCCCGGCAGATGTGCCCACCTTGCTATCCTGAGCAGCTTCTAAGTGGTGGCTGTTACCAAGGAGCCGAGCTCGGGACAGTAGCTGCTTCTGCACTGGTTGTACTGGCTGCACCTTCTTCCCTCTTGCGGGCAGCCTGACACGAAGCAGACCTTCTCTTGGACCTGAGGCCCTGCCCTCCCACCCAAGAGCAATCTTGCTGCCAATCTGACTTTTCTCAGAGCACAATGGTGCCGACTCTGCTCCCTTTTTGATCAAATGGCCAGATCTCATGGTTCCTTTGCAAGGGCTAGCCTTCATGTCCCACTCTGGGGTGGGACTCCCTGGGGAACTACTCTTTTTACCAGGAGTCTTAGGTCCAGCGGCAAAGGGGATGTTGGGAGCATGGCTGGCCAAAGGTTGGGTTTTAACTCTTGTGGGGCCTGGGGCCACAGTAAGTGACTGCTGAAGTCCCAGCTTAACTTTTTTGGGGGAGCACTTGTCCCCGGGCAGGGTGACAGGGGAGCTCTGAATTCGTTTTGGAGAGGAGTTTGCAGGTGTCTGATTGCGACTGGCAGCTGAAGCACAACACTTAACGCCTTTCTTTAGTTCCTTCACCCTGTAAATGACCATTTAACGTTAACTGTGTTCATCTGTGTCTGTGACTCCTTTCCTACAGTTTCCAGAGAATTAACAAATAAGGAAAGTATGTCAAGGATTATGAGTTCTTTCTTACTCTGGCAGAGAATAAGAGGAAAAGGCACATTCTCTTTTAACATGAGTACTGTACTTGAACTAAAAGAGAAGTGTCTCCTGAGAATGTACACATGCACACAACAATACATGACTGAAGAGTTTGCAAATCACTCCAGCCCCACATAAGAGACAAGCTAGGAATGAGAACCATGCTATATTCATGCAGAGCCTGCCATGAGTCCTGAAGATAGGCCAACTCAGGAATCCATGTCTACCTTTCACCTATAATCCCACCTAGTCCTACACACAACACCCTGTCACCACCTCAGGGAAGGTGAATTCCCCTTAATCTGCAGTTCAGAAAGCAAAACCTCCACAAAGCAGCAGATTGTGCTAGTCCCACACAGGGGAAGATGGTGTGTATTTCCACCATCCCCTAACTTAGGATTACTGGCACTCTGTTTTGGGTAAAACTGTTTATTATAGAGGCTCTGTGTATTGGAAATATTGGATAACGTGTGTTTTTACCCAGGAGATACCAGTAGCATCTTTCCCCAGTCACAGTAATCAAAAATGTTCTTACTCCTGGGGGCTGGAAAGATGGCTCAGAGGTTAAGAGCACTGCTGCTTTTGCAGAAGACCCACCAGGTTTGGTTCCCAGAACCCACAAGGTGGCTCACAACCCTCTGTAACTTCAATTTCAGGTAATATGGTGCCTTCTGACTTCTGACACCAGGCACACATAGGGTACATATACATACATGCATACAGACAAAATACTGATTATATATAAAATAATCTAAAACATTTTTAAATGTTTTTAATTCTGTAAGAGACTGTGAGTAGAAATGGGAATAGTGATGACAGTGCCTTTAAGAAAGCAGCCCGACTAAGCAGTTCAATGAGTGTTAGCTTTAAGACTAGCGAGGTAGCTCAGTGGGTAAAGGCCCTTGCTGGCAATCGTGAAGATCCGAGTTTGACCTGAGACCTACATGGTAGAGGGCACTAACTAACACAAGTTGTCCTCTCACATCCCCACACCCACTGCCTTGCAATTTTTCTTAAGGAGGTAGGTGCTACCTTTGCCACCAACTTTTAATAAGTCCTTGGAAAGTTCCTATTTTTCTTTGGGCCTCTTTTTTGACATGTCCAGATTGGTCCCTCTGGACCTATCTGCTCCTATAAATAGTGCTGAGGTTAGCAGAAAGAAAAGCTTCCTGTGTCTACCGCACTACCATGTCCTGCTTGACACTGTAAAGCTACTGAGGCATCAATTCCTAAACAGGGACAAGTGGCATCTTCCTTTTGGCACACACACACACAAAAGGAGGGTTCTTTGGGTCACACTGTTTAAAATCCTAGTATAGTATCTCTAAGAAGGCTGTAGAGTTCAATGCCAGACAGATCACTGTGTCTGAGTGGAATGTGCACAAACACATGGGACCCTAGACATAATCTGACATCCCTTTTTCCCCCTGTAGACCAGGCTGGACTTGAACTTAGAGATCCACTTGTCTTTGCCACAACTGCTCATAACAACATGGTACCCTATAGCCAACTTACCGGTCAGCGTAGCGCAAGGTATTCAATGTATGCTCTGTAGCTATGTGGCTTGGGGAGATGTTGGCGATCATGCAAGTTTTGGCATTTCCAATGAAAGAGTCCTTCAGGACCTATCCAAAGCAAGAGACGGCAATGAACAAAGGGCATATTCACTATTTATGTGTGAAGATGCTGGCCACAGCTTGTTCTCTTCACAAAAGACATTTTACAAAAAAAGGAATTCATTAGACTGGAGAGATGGTTAAGTGGTTAAGAGCACTGGCTGCTCTTGAAGAGGACCTGGGTTCAGTTCCCAGCAACCACATGGTGGTACAACCATCTGTAACTCCAGTTCCAAGGAATCTTCTGGTCTTTGGGTACTAGGCATGCAGGCAAGACATATATATGAATTTTAAAAAATAATTGCAAATAACCAATAAGCAAAACAAAAGGTACTTAGCAGTCTTCAGAGAAAAAAAATGACTGGAGAACTAGTTGACATTTATGGTGCTGAGGAGATGGCTCTGTGGGTCAGAGTACTTGCAAATAAGCAAGCATGAGGACACTGAGTTCAAATTCCCTTACCTCCTCTGCAGCCAATATAGGCCTGACTTAATACTATCTACTGGTCATTTTCCAGACAACAGAAAGAAAAAGGTTCTATATTTGTATTACTCAGAATAAACATGGCTGGGCCTGGTGGTGCTGCCTATAATCTTAGATATTCAGAAGACTGAGGCAGGGGGATCCCAAGTCAAGGCTTGTTTGTATTACAAAGTGAATTCAGGGCCAGGTTGTACAACTCAAGAATACTCTTCTATTGGGACACCAGGACTGCAAGATGGCATTGCTCATGCCACTGTAGGAGAAGAAGCTCACTGGAGGTCAAACTGGATATTCATGACGGATTTCACCCCCAGTGGCACTGCAGGAGCCTTTCGAGGAGGTTATGGCTGTATTACAACAAGTACATCAACATCCAGAAAGGCAGCATCTGGGGCTTTACACGGTGCTGGCAGCCTACATGGTTCTCAGCTACTGCATTTACACAAGAACTCAAACACGAGCGATGACTCAAGCACCACTGAAGAGGGGTCACCAGGGAGGGCACCGCATGGCTGAGCAGAACCTCCTGCCCTGCTCCGATCCAGGAATTCAACTGTGGCTGAACCTTCATACCCTGATTGAGAACTAGTGCCCAATGAAAGGTGACAGATTGGTTCATGTAAAAAAATAAAAGAAGAATACTCCTATATCAAAATGAAAATGTAAACTGGGGATGTAGCTTAGTGGTCTAGCAGTTGCCTAGCATGTGAAGGCTCAATCCTTAGTCCCTGCCCCCACAACAATCACAGTTAATATTTGTGCAAATTTTCTATGTAGTGCTTTGTTGTTGAGGTAGGCTGACGTGTTGTCCAGGTTGCACTCAAACTCCTGGTTCAAGCAATGCTCCTGGATCACTCTTCTGAGTGGCTGGGCTGACAGACACACACACACCATGTTGACTTCCTCCCCACATTTCACTTAGCAGTCTTATAACTAAAAAAGCTGACCACTTTCTAATGGTCAACTCATGTATACTCTTATAAACGGGCAGTTAATTCATACTTGTATTCATAGTTATTCATAGTTGTATACAATATTTATCTTTTAAAACCTTCCCCATGTAGAAACAATGCTTTAAAGTAGCCAGGGAGCATAACTTGCTTTTCACATCTTCCTGCCATCTTTTCCATCCTCACATATAGAAAACCTGTTGTAGTCTTTGAAACTGAAGTCATTAACTTTAACTGAAACACTAAATACTACACTGTGGTTATCATATTCACAGAGACTCAGTAACTCTGATTTTGTGTGTGTTTTCCCCCAGTGTTGAGGATTAAACCTAAGATTTGGTGTATACCAAACAAGTGCTACACTGAGCAGTGCCCTCCATTGTTTGGTCACGGGTAGGCAAACAGGATCTCATTATATTGCCCAGATTGATCTCCAATGTATGGGCTCAAACAATCCTCTGCCTCAGCCTAAGCTGCTGAGAACATAGACACAAACCACCATATCCAGCAATTTATGTTTTTTACAGATGCAGTCTTGCTATGTTATCCAGGTGGTCTTAAATTCCTAGGCTTCAGTAATCCTCTTGCCTCAGCTTCAGGAAAATGGCACCACATCTGCAATAAGATTCTTTACACTGGAAGAATATAGAAAGGTGGTGTCCTAGTTAGTTTTGTCAATTTGCCACAGCCTAGAGTTATCTGAGAAGGGAGTCTTAAGGGATTTCTCAGATCAGATTAGTCTATGAGTGATTGTCTTGTTAACTGAGATAGGAGGACCCAGATATATGAGCGGCACCATTCCCTGGCAGGTGGTCCTGAGCTGTATAGGGAAAGCTTCCCTAGGCATGGGTCTGGGAGAGAGCCAGTAAGTAATACTGCTCCATTGTTCCTGCATCAAGTCCTGCGATGACTCCCCTCAGGGATGAGCTATGAGCTGGGATGCTGGCCAGTGCATTTCACCACAGTAGCAGCATGAACCTACAACAGGTGGTAACAAGACCATGGCTACCTTCTTGCAGCTGTAACTGCCCTGGTGCTGCAGACATCTCTGCCTGAGTACACTGAGAGCTCCTGGAGGGAAAACAACATCTATATTCTTTTCTCCCCAGTATGTTTAGCATCATGTCTGGTTAGTAGTGGGTGCTTGATTAAATTAACAAAGTAAGGGAGGAAGGAACAATAAATAAAGCATAACAAACTCAAGGCTTTTGTTTGACTTTACCTGAGTCAGTTTGCTCTGCCTGAAAGGTGTGTGGGTGTGTTCCTGGTCTAGTGCTCGGATACATTCTTTCAGCTGTGGGAGAATAAAAGACCTATCAATTCAACAGTGAAGTAAGAGACAGCGAGATGCTACATCCATAGGAAGTTTCTCTGTATTTTATGTCTATGAGTGCTTTGCCTACATGTATGCCATTGCACCATGAAGAAGGCACAGGGTCCCCTGGAATGAGCCACCATGTGGGTGCTGGGAATTGAACTCTGATCATCTGTAAGAACAGCCAGTGCTCTTAACCTCTGAGCCATCTGTTAGGCCTAGAATGCTTGCTGTTCTTCCAGAGAACAGCGTCTGGTTCCTAGCACCCATACTGTTAATTTCATACCGCTCCAGGGGAGCTAACATCCTCTTCTGGCTTCTTCAGACACTCCAACATGTGGCATAATATTCACACATACAGACAAATAAAAAATAAAAATAAATCTCAAAGTTCTTTAAAAGCAAATAGGCAAACAAACCACACACAGGCAATTTTCCTAAAGGAAAGTCAGCTGCCCTGTTGTTTCCTGTTCAATACGTAAAAGCAAGCAAGAATGAGAAAACATCATCCTGTGCTGTCTTGTTAAGGACTCCAAACTTAGAGGCTGTGATCCTAGATTAGCTGAGTCAGTCCAGTCCCGAGTCCAAGCTTACGCACTGGTAACCCTGGCTTACTTGTTCTCTCTCTCTTGTCATAACTATGTAGGTGTTCAAGTAGATGACACACTTAAGCTACCTCCCTCTCCCCGTCATACACGTAGATCTATAGGTACAAATCCAAGATTTGGATATAAACTGTTTGGGGAAGGAGAAATCAGAGCATCAGAGGAAAATAGTACTATCTTGTTAGTTTTTGTCAACTTGACACAAGCTAGACTCTAGCTCTAGTAGCTAGAGCTATCTGGGAAGAGAAACCTCAACTGAGAAAATGTCTCTAACAGACTGGCCTATAGGCAGGTCTGTAGGGCATTTTCTTCATCAATGAACCATGTGGGAGAGTCCAGCCCACTGTGGGTAGTACCATCCTGGGCAGGTGGTCCTGGGTTGTGTAAGAGAGTGAGAAAGCCACAGGGAGCAAACCAGTAAGCAGTGTTTCTCCACGGTCTGTACTTCAGTTCTTGCCTCCAGGTTCCTGCCTGAGGAGTTCCTGTCTTGACTTCCCCAAAGATGGACTGTAACCTGTAGGCCTAGTAAATCCACTCCCCAAGATGCTTTTGGTCAGGGTGTCAGCAATACCAACCTAAGACAAGGACTGAGTGATAGGTTATTTCTCTGCCTGTAAAACGAGCCAGTTCAATCCACATTAGATTATGGTAAGGCATGGAAGCTGCTCTTGGCTTGGAAAGTTCAGGGCTGGGGGCAGGGTATGCCAGGTAGGGACTGAGGGATGCTGGGAGAACCTGGAGGACACATCTATTTTGATATGTAAAATATGCACCTCAGTCCCTTGTCCCCGGTCTGAAAGTGAGCACTTACTTCACACTACCTCTTCCTTTTAGTGCACATACACGTATGCTTGTATACACGGTGTGTATGTGCAGTTCTCATGTGAAGGTCAGAGAACAACTGTGCAGTCAGTTCTTGTCTTTCACCTTTATATGGGTTCCTTGGACTGAGCACATGCTATTAGGCTTTGTGGCAAGTGCAGACCGTCTCAATAGCCCCTACCATCTCACTTTGAAGAGCAGGGACTGTAGAGAGTTTACATAGCATAGTTTATAATGATCAGAATCACACAGTTTTGGTTAGAGGCTATATCTGACCATTAATCCATCTGCACCTGCATCCTAATCTATGAGGCCAGGAGGGGTCAGAGTACTTGCTAAACTTGCCATGAAGAGTTGAGAAAATTAAACTGACTGGCAAAACAGAAACACTAAAAGTACATCCCATGGCTGGTGGAATCAATGAGACTTACATATTTTATTTAACCTATTGTGTTTAAAGTATTACTCTGAGATATAATATGAAAATATATTATTGATATATTCATATGCTTTGTTGATATCAAAATTTCAAAATCCTGTGTATATTTGACTTTAGAGATATCTTAAGTAAGAGCAGTTGCAGTGGCGGCTGGAGAGAGCTGACTCAGCTGTTAAGAGCACTGGAATGTTGTTACAGATGTGTGCAGCCATGCTCAGCAGTGTCCTTCTTTATTATACACCAGTTCAATAGCTACCATTCTTAGCACTGAAACGATTCTCCAGAAGAGATGCTATTGTGTATGCCATTTTTGGTAACAATGACCCAGGGTAGCTCACAACTGTCTGTAACTCCAGTCCTAGAGGATCCAATGCCTTCTTCTGGTCTCTGCCTGCAGTGGGCACACACATAGTACACGGATACACATGCAGGCAAAACACCTATATACAAATAAATAAATAAAAACCTAGCCACATTAGATAGCAAATATACATAGCTTAAACACTCTTTAGAAAATCTAGTAGAGAACAGACTAACACATTAATCATCAACATGGGACGTACTTATCCACGTCTAGAGTGTAGGAAAATTCACATGTAATTGTCTTTCCTACCTCCCCTTAAAAAAGTATGTGCTGATACAGAAAAACAAAGCAGGTTCAGGGGAAGTGACAGGATAGTGTCTTTATCTTCAGTAAGTCAACTATGAAAAAATAGTTATGGGCCAACAAGAGGTTTTTAAATATTGAGTAAGAGGTAACATTAAAAGTATGATAAATTTTATTAAAGATATATTAAAAAAATAAAGCACCCCTTTGAGATTATGGAGTATTTGTAAAAAGGGCCCAGTGAATAGGGTTTCCTTTAATCCAACCAGGAGTTGGCAAGATGGCACTGGGCTTCTTGTCACACAAGCCTGACCACCTGAGGGTAAGTCCTTGGAATCCATGATGGAAGGAGAAAACCAAGTCCCAAAAGTTGTCCTCTGACCTCCACACGTTTGCCATGTATGTATGTGCCCATATACACATATAGTGATAATAACGTAAAGTAATTCAACTATGGGAAGGATGGGGCTGCTTATGTTTTTCAGTTTTTATATTGATTTATTTTGTGTGTACATGTGTATGGTGGCATGTGTGTCATGGTGCACAAGGTGGCAGTCAGAGGACAGCTTATATGAGGTGCTGTCTTTCTACTATGTGGGTCTCAGAGATCATACCCTGGATGTCAGGCTAGACAGCAAGGACCTTTTCCTGTTGAGTTACTCTCCTGGCCCTGGTTAAGTTTTCAACTGTTGAAACTGAGCAACGAGTAGCTGAGATATACTACTTTCTACATCTGCACCCTTGAAGCATAGTTTAAATTTTAGGGAGTAGGAAAAAGCTTTCTCAGCCACGTAGCAACTGCAGAAACATTTTTCTTTCTAGCTGGTAGAGATTGAGGAAAAGAGGCAGGGGAGAAAGAAGAGCAGCCTAGCACTGGGCAGAGGCTGTCTGGACCCGCTGTCCAGCTCAGGACTTCCACTGACAAGTGAGAGCATGCGTGCTGCCCTTCTGATTTTCCCAGCTTCAATGACTAGCTTTACATTAGGGCAAAATCTCTCAAAAAAAGGGATTTTTAGATTCATAGCAACTCACAGCCAGAAGACTCTGGTTGATCTCCGCGCCTTCCATCTTTGTCTGTCTGTCTGAGTCCCTGGCATCTGCTGCTCTCTCACTCCCAGCCAAGTCAATGAAAGAAATCCTAAAAAAAAAACACAGCAGGAACGACTTCTTTGGGGCTTTGATTTATTTCCACATTAGCTGACATTTTGTAACCTCGGGAAGGAATGGAGCACAGCTCATCCTCAGACAAGACAAGACATTATTGTTAGCCTTCCAAAAACATCACAAGACCCTGATGTGTCAGCTGGAGCTGGCACTGTTCACTCAGACACTTCCATTGGCTCTTCTCATTTGTGAGAAAGTATGACTGAAATTAATAAAGCATTTTTCCACAAGGGCCTGGTGACCATAATACAAATCAGTTAGGTGACTACTTAGATAATTAAATAGAAAGTTTTATTGGCTGATTTCTAACAAGAAAGGATGAAAAAGAAGAGAATGACTCATTACTCAGAGGTGAGACAGGCTCATCCATCAGCATGGCAGAGTTTGCTAAGATAGCACCAGGGAAGCAATGAATGCATCCAATTGTCCTATGTCTTCTTTCAGGAAGAATGGATTCCCCCACCCCCATTTATAGCCTGCAAGCTCTCCGAGATACATTCCTTGCTGTTTCCCTGCTGATACTGTGTTTCACATTAGAAGCAATCAATGTCCCTTTTAATAACTTTGGGTTGACCAACAATAGGTCATTACTTCATGGTTAATCAACTGATGGCACTTTATACCATGATTAATTTCAGGGCTGACAACCTACTCTATGTCCCTGCAGTAAAGACCCGAGGAGGTAGGGTGTCCCAGGTTGAGTATATATATTTCAAAGTCACATATGGAAAGGCAGACAATGCAATTCTCCACATAGTTCCAGCTCACCTGCCAAATGTCCTCTTGGCTGAGTCTTTGATCTGGATCTGGATGATGGCGTGGGAGCGGGAGGAGTCTGCGTTGACGCCAGTGGCCCCCGTGCTACGCTCCTTACTGCCCTTTAAGATCACCTGAAGAGTAAAATCCATAGGATGACTTTCTCTGGGAGAAAATAAAGTCTTCTGGCTCCAAAAAGTTGGCTAAGTAAGCAGTAGAGACTTGGCATGTAATTTTGTTAGCATACTGAAGTATTTGACATCCAGGTGGAAGGCTGCCCAGATACTAAATTATACAGCGTAAGTAACAACAGCAGTGAGAACCATGGAGAATACTAATCTTGTGGGAGAACATTCAATGGCTCAAGAGCTAATTTACTTCTTAATCTTATGCACTCTTTTTAATATCTTTGATTAATCTAACCTAACTAAGATCCCCAGGGCAAAACTTGGCTCCAAAGCAAGGTCTCATAGTATTCATCTATCTTAGTAACTGAATCAAAAGACAGAAATGTACATCACAGCATGACTGATCACATCCACCTACTATTCCAGGATACAGGCGTGAAGGAGGACAAGCCTGATATTCAGGAACAGTGAAGTGAGTTATTTATTTCCTGTGCCTATAACGTCCCTTGACTTCAATACTCCCTCTTACCCCTGTCTGGGAGTCAAGACTAATTGGGACCTTTTGGCCACAAAGGAGTAGAGAAGGGGAGAAGTCTCAGCCTCCAGCCTCCAAGCAATGAAAATATAGTCTATATACGAGCATATCACAGCCTAGTCTCCCAGAACTATCATACTGAACACCGTCAAGTTTTCCAAATTAAACGTCCAAATACAGAATCAAAGTCAACAACAAGCTTCAAAATACCTCATCAAGTAGCAACAGATTCTTCTTATCTTTTTCTTTTTTTTTCAAAAACTAATTAAAAATAAGTTCTGGCCCAGTGTAGTGGCACATACCTTTAATCCACCCAGGAAGCAGAGGCAGGCGCTCTATAGATTGAGTCCAGGAAAGCCAGGGCTGTTACACAGAGAAACCCTGTCTCCAAAAACTAAAAACCAAAAACCAAAAACACCAAAAACCAAAAACCAAAAATCAAACCAACCAAACCAAACCACCAAAAACAAACCCCCCCAAAATCCAACAAGGTTTTGGGTTGGAAATATAATCAGCTGGTACACGCCTGCCCAGCATGTACAAACTCTGGTTTTGACACTGTACATACCTATGGTTCTATCCATTAGGAGATGAAGGTAGGAGAATCAGGAAGTTTAAGGCCATCCTAGGCTACATGGTAAGCTCAATCAGAACCAGCCTCAAAAACAAAAAGAATGTCTCACTAATTCCAGCATTTAGAAGACAAAGGCAGTCAGATCTCTGTGAGTTCAAGGATGGCCTGGTCTACATAGTGACTAGCCAAGATTACACAGTGAGACTGTAGGCATTGTAAGGCCCCCACGAAGGGAGGACCTCACCCAAGCCTCAGGAATTTTCGGCCACCCAATAACTCACAAGACACCGAACTTGATGCAATCAGCAAGAGGTATATTTTGATCAACATGTTGAGGTCAAGACCCATGACCCACGCAGGGGCAGTGGGGTCTGACCCCGGGGCTTTGGAGGCAGAGAAAATTTAAAGGCCAAAACCACAACCTATCGGGGAAACCACAACCCAGGGGGAGTGAAGGAGGGTTATTGGAGAGTACCTGTGGAAAGTTCTAGCCCATTATTCAGTTTGTGACAGGGTCCAAGGAACAGTCATGGGGAACATTTTGTATAGACTAATCTCAAAGAATCAACTATCTATCTTGTGGTCAGCCAAGTTCCTGAAACACAGAGCTCACGACCAAGATGACCTGCACTCTTGGTTCTGCTCAGCCTGCTAGGAGATTTTGAAAAATTTTAACCCTTTCAGCATCATCTGGTGGCCATGCTGGAGTGAGCCTGAGGGCTGAAGATGATATTCTAACAAACACATGGGAACACCCAAGTGGACATGAGCACTGGCATCTCAGAGCGTAGCTGTGCCATTTAAGGAGGCTGCTGATTCAAGGCAGTGAAGTTATGACAGTAACCATGTCAGGTCTCCATTATTTACATTAACTTTCTACCTCCATCTCTGATATCTTTCTGATAGTAATTTTGTAGACTTAGGAGATCAATGGCAATAAAGCATAACAAGCTAACAAATAAAAACATTCGTGCTTCTTTTTAAAGGAACAATTCTTTAGGATAAGACAATGCCATATACTTTTCTAAGAGAGGCTCATGTGTTACAGACACACTAAGCATAGTTGTGAGACTGGTGGTGTGGCTCAGTGGAAGAGTCCTTGCTTAGCATGTGTGTGGTTTTGGTTTTGGTCCCCAGCACCACACGGAGGAAGCAGCACAGCTGTGGCTCCAAGAAAAAGAGATTTCCCTATGGTGTTTGTTCCTTTCCCATTTAAGAATACCAAGAGCTGCTAGGCGGTGGTGGCGCACGCCTTTAATCTCAGCACTTGGGGGCAGAGGCAGGTGGATTTCTGAGTTCGAGGCCAGCCTGGTCTACAGAGTGAATTCCAGGACAGCCAGGGTTACACAGAGAAATCCGGTCTTGAAAAACAAACAAACAAACAAACAAACAAACAAACAAATCCCAAGGGCTAGAGTCACCTTAGACTCCTAGCCAAATGAAGGAATGGTTGGGAAAGATAAGGGCAGAGGACTCTTGGGAATCCATGTGTGAGAAACAATCTCTTTCTGACTCCACAGTGTGGGCACTCTGGGCAGCCTGGGAATGCTCAGAGCCACCACCCCTTTGTTCTGCTCCTGCCTTTGTGATCACTAAAAAAGGGCCTTAGATGATCTGCCACAACACCCATACAGATGCTATCTTCAGATTTTAGATCCCAAGGAATGGATGGGATCAAACACATATTTTGAACCTCAGTCTTCAGAGATAAGCAAAACTTACCTATTTATCGTGGGAAAAACAGACTCAGAAACTAAGTAACTAAGTAAACTTGGTATGTGAATATGTGCACTTGAGAACAGGTGCCCAGGGAGGCCAGAGGTGTTGGATCCACACGAACTGAAGTTTCAGTGGTTGTGAGCTATCCAACATGGGTGCTGGGAATCAAATCCAGGTCTTCTACAAAAGCAGTAAGTGCTCTTAAATGTTGAACCATTCTTCCAGCCCCAATACAGTCAAGTCTCCCCATCAACTCCCCTCTTTCTTGTCTCACTACATAGCCTAGATCAGCCTGGCTTACGATCCTCCTGTCTCAGCTTCCCAAGTACTAGGATTATAGGCAAGAGCCACCATTACTGGCAATTCTTAATAGTTTGTTTTCAAAGAGCAGTTAAAAAAAAAATCCTCAAATACCTTATTATTCGTGGGTAACCAGCTCTGTAAGTGCTCAGTTTTACGCAAACAATTCAGAAGATACCTCCATAAACATATTGGTTTAGTGTGTATCTTTTTTTTACTTTAAGAAAAACTGGCCGGCGGTGGTGGTGCACGCCTTTAATCCCAGCACTTGGGAGGCAGAGGCAGGTGGATTTCTGAGTTCGAGCCAGCCTGGTCTATAGAGTGAGTTCCAGGATAGCCAGGGCTATACAGAGAAACCCTGTCTCGAAAAACCAAAAAAAAAAAAAAAAAAAGAAAAACTGATCCAAATAATTCACTAGGAATGTAAACTGTGATGAAAGGGCATTGCTTGAGTGTTGACAACTCTGGGCTGGAAGCTGGCTCTTCTAGTTCTGACCACCAGCTTCCTATCTTAGCTTCAGTTTGCTCATCTGAAGGATGAGCTTAATAGTATGTATCTTACTTTACAGGCATTAAATCACATGATATTTGGAAAAAAGTAAAACAAAACAAAAATGACAAAAAAAATCCTCCAGCCAAATATTTGTGAGACGGTTGAGTAAACATAATAACCCCCGTCAGTGTGGTGGTGCATGTATTTAATCCCAGCGTCAGTGTGGTGGTGCATGTATTTAATCCCAGCGACTGGCAGACAGAGGCAGGCAGACATGAGACCAGTCTGGTCTACATAATGAGCTCCATCAAAGCCAGGGCTACATAGAAACCCTGTCTCAACAAAACAAAACAAAACAAAACAAAACAAAACAAAACAAAACAAAACAAAACAAAACAAAAGAGCTAAGTATGGTGGCTCACTCCTGTAATTATTTCAGGTGAGGTAAAGACCAGAGGACAGGAAGTTCAAGGTCATTCTTAGTTACACAGTAAGTTAGAAGCCAGCCTGAGCTACAGAACACCTTATCTTAAAAAAAAAAAAAAGTTAAGGTACTTTTTTAATCAAAGAAAAAGGCCTATGAACAAACTAATGTAAAGCCAGGATTGAGCCCAGAGCTCAGTGGCACAGTGCTTGCTTAGTGCGTGCAAGCTCTGGGTTTGATCCCCAGCATCTGCTTCCCCACAAAAGCCAGGCTAAGGATCATTAAAAGAAGGTTCACTAAAAAGATATTTGTACATAAATCAATAAATGACCTCTGAACAAGGAAAAAACAACAAGCAATTAACAACGGATATCATATAGTCAGTGTTTGTGTGTTGGAGATAGTAAAATAAAAGGGCTCTTTCTATCTTTTTATATATTTCTGTAATGGGTAACAGTGAGAGAATATTACTTTTGTTATAACAAACAGATAGTTTCTAATAAAACGAAGCAGACTTCAAAATTCCTTTGAAAGCATACATAAAAACTAATAAAATTAGTTGCCTCAGGAAAAGGGAATGGAAAGGGAACTTCCTAATTCTTTGGATTTTGAGAACATGTGAAAGTATTGCTTATTAAAAATTTATTTAAAATAAGCACCCTTGCCTTTAGCAAAGAACCTTTTCTCCTAAGCCCATAGCCACAGAAAATATAATCACAGCCTTTGAAGCCAGCTCAGGAGCATCTTTGCCATGTATTTGTTTGTGCCACATGCCCTACCTCCCACTCTCTGGTGCTGTAGAGAAAATAAGCTATCTTCCTAAGATGGCTCACATGTCACAACTGTAAAGGGGTGTTGTCGTCCTTTCATCTGAGCCATCAGTTGCCAGGAAGGCAAATCAAGGTTTCCCCTGGCCTGAGGCTGCTCTGGGTTTGAGGAGGAGAAAGGAATTACCTGTAGGAGAAGCTCCACACTGTCCACTTGGACCTCTCGAAGGCCAGCTATCTGCACCACATGCTTGCTATCTTCTCTTGCGAAAAGCCTGCAGATGCAAAAACGTAGCTGGTATGACACTGGGTGTGTCTTGCCTTTCCAAAACAGTCTATGGATCTTCCATTATATAGTGGTTTTTCATTTGGGTGGGATGGATATGCTTCCCTCCCCAGCCCTACTTCTCCATTGCCAGCTTCAGACTACCGAGGTGGTCCTTCCTTGTAAACAAATCAGTATTTTTTTAATTAAAACCAAAAGAATGAGCATAAAACCCAGACATATTCCAATCCTTGGATGGCATAATCCTGGCTAGTAACTAGTGCAGTGGTGGATAGGGCAGGATCTTTGCTATCTAATCACCCTATAGTTGTGGTCTTTGCTTGTTAAGTGCTCTCCTTTTCTCTCTTGAAGAGAAAGCATGTGATCCTGGGAGCAGCAGCAGCCATTAGTATCTACAAAGAACTAGCTTAAGGATAAAGCTAACAGATTGAGGGAGAGCAGAGAGATACAGAGTAACTACACCATTATCCTGGAGTAGTGGATCAGAATATCCTGAAGCCTTCCAAGTTATCTGAGCTAATGATTTCCCTAAATAAAGACAGTAGAAGTGGGTTTTTTATTTTTAACTTATAACAGGTTTCCTGATACATAATTTTGTTTTATTTGAGACAGGGTCTTACTATGTAATTCAAGCTAACCTGCAACTTGTGATCCTCCTGCCTCAGCTGCCTAAGTAACAAGAGTACAGCCTGTGATTCTTCTAAGACTTAGGCAAGGGAGAGGATGCTGTACCTGAACACTCCAGGCCTACAAACAGGGTGGCAAATGATGATGGACTACCACTGATATTCAATCAGGTATACCAACAGCAAGTATTAAATCTTCTCAATATTCCAAAATTACTTTTACCTTTTGGTAAGATACTGATTAAGGCTAAGAATGAAATTCTCTTCTGTAGCAGAGAGAGAAAGATATTGAAAGAGAATGAATTAGTTCCCAGCACCCACACCAGGCAGCTCCCAACTGTCTGCAGCTACAGCTCTGAGTATCAGACTCCTTCTGGCCTCTGTGGATACCCGGCACATACATGGTGCACGTAAACTCACATAAGTATACACATACATGCATAAAAATAACATTTCTGGACATGGCTCAGTAGTTAAGAACTCTTACTGATCTTCCAGAGGACCTGGGTTTGAAGCCCAGAATCCACATCAGGTGACTCACAGACACCTATAACTTCAGCTCCAGAGGATCCAGCACCCTCTTCAACTTTATTATATAGTCAAGGCTTATTTATTTCATGTATGTGAGTACACTGCCACGGTCTTCAGACACACCAGAAGAGGGCATCCAGATCCCATGACAGATGGTTGTGAGCTACCCTGTGGTTGCTGGGAGTTGAACTCAGGACCTCTGGAAGAGCAGTCAGTGCTCCTAACCATTTAGCCATCTCTCTAGCCCTAAAAATATATTTTTTTTAAATTATATTTTTATCCTTTTTTAGGTAAGTCTATGAAAACAACTTTTTTCTGCATTTAGGATTTTCTTAAGATTGCTTAGGCTTTATTTCCTAGTTTAAGAAGTGAATTTAAGCTAGGCGTAGTGGCACATACCTTTAGTCCTAGCACTTGGGAGGCAGAGGTTGGAGGGTCTCTGTTTGAAACCAGCCTATTCTACAAAGTGAGTTCCAGGAATACCAGGGCCACACAGAGAAACTGTATCAAATGCACCCCTTCCGCCCAAAAGAAGGTCTCGCCTTGCCTCTCTCCCCCAACTTTTGTCTTTCTCTGTTCCCTCTCTTTCTCTGCTTCTACTCTCTTCTCAACCCCCACTTGCCATACCCCAAATAAACTTCATTTTATACCAAAAGAAGGAAAGAAAGAAAGAACAAAAGAAAGAAAGAAAGAAAGAAAGAAAGAAAGAAAGAAAGAAAGAAAGGAGAAAGAACAAACGAACACAGGACTTAGAAAGAACCCACTATTTCACTATGTGGGTTTCAGGGATCAAACTCAGATTGTCAGGCTTGGTAGCAGGCACCTTTACCAACTAAGGCATCTTACAAGTCCTTTTTAGTTTAGTTTTTAAACAAACAAACATACAAACAAACAAACAAACAAACAAAAACAAAGTCTTAGTGTACAGCTCAGACTAGCTTGGAACTCACTATATAGATCAGGATAGCCTCAAACTTGCAGTAACCTTTGTGCTTCTGCCTTCCAAGTGCTGAGGTTAAAGATATGAGCTGCCACACCTGGCTTGCAAAATATCTTATTTAAAAGCATAAGGTAAGCAAACGTATAAAAGAGTATCATCAGGGACAGCACTTTACAGAAACCCCAGAAAGGTTAACCAGGTATAAAAACAAACAGGCCTCACAGCAGACCTTACAGAGTAAGTGTGGGTCTTTCATAGTGTATTAGAGTTCTTGTTGCTGTAATTAAACACTAGGACCAAAAGCAACCTGGGGAGGAAAGGGTTTATTTCACTCACAGTTCATCATAAAAAGCAGAAAGGGCAGGAACCGACACAGGCCATGGAGGAGTGCTGCTTCCTGGCTTGTTCCTATGGCTTGCTCAGCCTGCTTTCTTACAGCACCCAGGAGCACCAGCCCAGGGATGGCCCCACCCACAACCAAGAAAATGCCTCCCAGGCTTGTCCACAGCCCTTCATATATTATGGAGGCATTTTCTTCATTGAAGTTCCTTCCTCTCAGATGACTTTAGCTATACGCAGCCACAAAAAAGAGCAAGGGCTGGTGAAATGTCTTAGCACACAAAATAAATAAAATGCAATATAAGATTTTTTTTTTAAAAAGCTTTCAACAAAGAGTTAGTGTATTCTCATCCTTCGTTTACCACTGAAGAATACAAATATTTAGGGTAATAATTTGGATAATTCATTAACTTTTACTTAAAGAAGTAGGCATTATAACTACAAAGAGCTCTGGAGGAGGGGTTAGAGATGAAGCACTGCCCCTGTGTAGACCAGGCTGGCTTTGAATTTGTGATCTTCGTATCTCAGCCTGCTGAGTGCTGGTTGGCAGGGTTAAGCCACCATTCCCGGGGGAAAGTTCTTTTTTTTCTCTCTCTTTTTTTTTCATACTGAGGATTGAATTCAGGGCCTTGTGTATACTAGTTAAGTGTTCCTACCACATAGCTACATCCTCAGCTTGGAAAAGACTTTTAATGAGGGTGCCTGGGGTTTGAAGAAAAGCCGTAATTGATTTAACCATTACAGAGATGGTGAGTGAGAAAAGTGCCCTGAGTAGCAATGTCTGAGATGAACTCTGTACTTCCTCTCAGCTGGGACAAACCGAACACTTTTGTGGACCGGTCAGCAGTACAATGATGGCTCTCAGCCCACCTGCTGGCTTCTTCAGTTCTGCTACTCAGTACACTAGTGCCCTCCCTGCTGGGGCCTCTTCTGTGGTCTCCTGACTGGACACGACCTGTTCCTGCACCTTATTCCATTGCTTGACTACAGCACAGGAACAAGAAAGAATGTCACATCGGACAGCTCCATAACGGTTTGC
This sequence comes from Rhabdomys pumilio, assembly GCA_030674055.1. Taxonomy (NCBI): domain Eukaryota; kingdom Metazoa; phylum Chordata; class Mammalia; order Rodentia; family Muridae; genus Rhabdomys; species Rhabdomys pumilio. The sequence goes on along the minus strand of JANHMN010000004.1, from coordinate 97,034,103 downwards.
ACACCTTTGCTGTGGCACCAGGCAGGCTTCCTTAGCCTTCCACCAGGCTTAACGCGCTCTTCCCACATGCCTCAGGTGCAGTTATTCTGCTATGCAACCCTTTACCTCACTCTCACCTTTCTGTTCTCCAGCTACGCTGATTCTTCACAACTACTGCCAGCTATTCAGTTTAAGTCACCTGTTCCCAACCTAAAAACACCTCTCTATACGTAATAGGCCATGCTGATACATTCCTAGGTTAACTTTATATTGCAAGTGTAATAAACTGAAGCCTGGTTAATAGTTAAAAGTTGAAGGTGAGTTGGAGGTTTGGATTCTGCCAACAACCCTGACAATCTGAATTCCATCTCTTAGACCAGTGATTTTTCAACCTGTTGGTTGCAACCCCTTTTCTTGTGGGGTGGGGGGCGGGTATCTAACCACCCTTCCGTAGCTAAGACCAACAGAAAACTGTTATGATTCATAACAGTAGCAAAATTACAGTCACCACAACGCGAGGAACTGTAACAAAGGGTTACAGCATTAGAAATGGTGAGAACCACTGCCCTAGACCCACATGGTAGAGAAACGACTCCTACAAGTTATCTTTGACCTCCGCATGCTCATCATGACACATGTACACCTACATACATACATACACATACACACAGGCTCACAAGATAGAGAAATGCGAATGTAATTTAAGAGCAATGGCTGCTCTTCCAAAGGACTTAGGTTTGGTTCCCAGCACTCACATAGCAGCTAACAACTATCCATAAGTCCAGTTCCAGGGATTCTGATGCTCTCTTCTGGCCTCCGTAGATACCAAACATGCACACAAAGACATACATGCAGGTAAAATACCTCATAAAATAAAAATAAATAAATATTCTTAAAGGTTGAATGTGAAAACATTTTTTTTTTTTTTTGCCAGTTTCAGAAAACTGTCATTAAGTTTGCACTAACATTAGCTAAAGGGAAAATATTTAAATACATATTGATTTCCTAACTTTCTAAAAGTATCTTTTTCACATGGAAAGGGGGGGGGGAGGAGTCTTGATAGATACTATTCTTTAAAAAAAAAAAAAAAAACAAAAAACCCACATTAGCAGAACTGAGAATGTAGCCCAGTGGCAGAATGCTTGTCAAGCATGTACAAGGTTTTAGGTTCAATCCTCAGCACTGGAAAGGTCTTATAGATGGCTAATAAACATTTTTTCTACCTGAATTAACAGTTTAAAAACTATGTATCCGAGCTGGGCATAGTGGCAAAAGTCTTTAATCCCATCACCTGGGAAGCTAAGTCAGGATGATCACAAGTTCAAGACTGCACAGGCAAAACAGCAAGTTCTACATGAGACAAGACTACAGCCAAACAACCTCAAAACAGGAATGGGAAAGAGGGAGAAGAAAGATCACCCCATGCCAGAGACAGCTACTTCACAAAAATGTCTCTCATTAAAGCCATGTGATCAAAGTGATTCCATGGAGCTCCAGCTCCAACAGTAATGTACAGACCAAAGGCTTCTCACTCTTATATAGTACCGTTTTCTTCTATTTAGGAGGTCATAAAGTTGTCCACAGTAGATCTCATAGAAGCTGATCCACACAAAGAGATTTCTTCTTGACTGGGATACTTTCAGCTGCCTGAAGATATCTTTGGCAGCCAGAGCATACAATCCTGGGTTTTGATGAGTTCCTATCATGGTATAGGTTTTCCCCGCACCTGTTTGTCCATATGCAAAGCAAGTGGCATTGCCTCTAGGGAAAGAATAATTAGAATTATTTATAAGTATTTAAAGAATAGTTTACATAGAGATGTTTAATGACAAGTCAGGAAGAAAAAGAATCTTTGAAGAAATTTAGCATATAAAAATATATTTAAAAACATCCCCAAACCAAAATATGTTTTCTTAAAGGAATTATTTTACAGAATTGATAATACTACTATATAAGATAACTGTTGAATATGAGAAAATATTATAGTGACTTTGAAGACCACTTGAGCTAGAGTATATATAGCTCAGTTTGTAGAGTGCTTGCCTTGCATGCAGGAGACAGTGAGTTCGATTCCCAGCACACACACACACACACACACACACACACACACACACAGAGCAACAAACACTTACCACATAAGATGCTTTGATGTATCTTAGAGATGTTGTCTCTTTTTCCTTTGCATTCTGTGTTTTACTTTTGTTATTTTGTGACAGTTCTCACTGCAATCCAGGCTAGCCTAGGCCCTTGGAGCTCACCATGTAGACCAGGTTGACCTTGAACTTGTGTCTATTTTCCCACCTCAGTCTTCCAAGTGCTTAGAAATGCCAAAGTTCAAGCTAAATACAACCTCTTATATCTTTTATTCTGAAGATACAAAATTAAGCTATTGATAGCTTTTATTTAGCCAGGAAACAGAAACACTATCTCCAGTGTAAAAGGAAATTTTGTTACAAATTTATCACTATTTAGTAAATCAAATGAGTCCAGTAGAGTCTAATTAAGTTCATTAGGTTATAGCATAAATTCATATTTAATTCAAAAGAACTATAAAGGCATTCATGTATTAATGGAGCTCATGGAGAATAGAAAACTAAAAGTAAAAGAAGCAATCAGTCTGGCTCACCCATTGAAGATATGCTGAATGAGGGGGTAAGCAGTCTTCAGGTATACATCTTGATTGCTGCATGCCTCACCAAAGACTTCATCAAAATAAAAAACATGCTGAAAAATAAGCTTGATTTTTATAGCAATCCATGTGCATTTTCACCACCACTATTTTATTAATACATGGGAAGAGCTAAACACATTTCTAAGCAATAGGAAGTAACTGACTGACAAACTCAGAGAAATAAACAACCAGTAACTGTTAAATGACTGTCCTTTTCTGCTTCCCACTGCTGTCAGTACATGTTCTTACAGCGTAATAACTTTGTTCTCTCTTAAGGGAAGTAAACTGATGAATATAATTGAGTCTGGGAAAGAAAATTAATTCTATAAGGATTATCTTACAGACTTGGCAAGGCCAGTAAATATAAACATTTGGGTGAACTCTAGGGATCAATGTAACTTGTAGCTCTATAAACATTCACTGTTAGCTGGTGTATGTACACTGTGGCAGGAGCCTGAAGGAGCCCAAAGGTAAAGGATCATCCCACTCCACTCCTGACGGTGCTGAGAAGAACTTTAAGAGAACGGTAAAATGAATGAGTATGTACCCTGATAGCTGTGGTACTGTGCTCCGTCTTCAGTGTCTCCTGATACTCTGAGTTGGAGTTATTAAGTATTTAGCTATAGGGAAAGTCACAATTTTTGTTTTAATGGATCTGTTTGATTATTGTTATTACTATTCTGAGACACGGTCTTATGTGTTCCAAGCTGACTCTGAAGTTATACAACCAAGGATGACTTTGAACTTCTGATTCTCCTGCCTCTGCCTCCTAAGTGCTAGAATTTTACATGAATGTACCATCCTGCCTGGTTTATGTGGTGCTGTGAACTAAACCCAGAGTTTCATGCAGGCATTCTACCAGCATAACTGCATTCCAAGCCCTATTTTTATTTTAACAATAATTTTTGAGCATTTTTTAGAAAAACTGAACAAAGTAGAGTTTCTATATACCCCTTTCCTCAAGTCCCTTCTACTGAAGTCTTGTGCAGGAGTGGAGGGAGGACATAATTCAGTATAATTCTTCTGCTTGGGAAAGATATTATGAGACTGGATGTGGTGGTGTGAGAGCTAGAGATGGGAGGAGGGAGGGAGATACAGACAGAAGTATAAGCAAAAGGCCAAAGAAAGAAAGCACAAGGAATTAACTAGTTTCTGTGTAGGAAAACAGCAAACATCCAGGACGACTGAAATACAGGGCTCCGGTGAACAGAAGAGTGAAACAGTGCTAGAATAGCTGAGTTAGGATTAAGGACTAGGAGTCCTGGACATTAGCCTTAAAGGGATAGAAGAAACAATTCAGAAACAATGAGGACACGTAAAGAATTTTACAAAGGAGAAGGATGATCTAAGCTATTTCACTGCAAGATGAATCTGAGTTCACAATGAGACTAGATTGTGACTAGACTCCAGTCACTCATTGATAAAGTTGGAAGGGACAACAATGGGAAAACAAAACAAAACAAAAGACAGATGACTGGATATGACAGAAGAGGCTACAAATAAAAAATCAGGGTGATCTCATTACACTGGGTGTGCAAAGCAGTAATTCAAAAGCTGTAATTTTTGCATAACTTCAAGGTTTACCATGATGGTAACACACCTATGCCTGAGTAAGAAAGTTTAGCAAGTTCAAGCTGACTACAGCAGAATGACAGTTACCACACAATGAGTGAGATTAGGGCCTATCTTCTGCCTCATTTTGAACCTGCTCTAATTATTCAATTAGATGATTGTTTAGCTAGATCCAGAAAACTGCACTTTGGCTAATTTAATTTGGCTCATTCTTCCCCAGGTTCAATGACCTTTTATGTACTATTATATTACATTGGAATGCAAATTAGGTCATTTGAGAAGAAACTGAGATCACAGAGCCAAGTTTACCATTTACAAAGTTAACAAACATTGTAATGTTAGAGAATCAATCTGAAGGATGATTAAAGATCTGGGCTGTATATGTAGTTCAGTTAGTAGAATGCTTGCTTTGCATGCATAAAATCCAAGGCTCCAGTCCGTAGCTTGGAGTAAAAGCAGGAGTGGGGTTGCATGTGCCTATAACCCCAGCACTTGGGAGGTGGAACCAAGAGGATCAGGAATTTAAGGTCATCTCAGGTGCACTACCAGTTCAAGACCACCGTCTGTCTGTCTGTCTGTCTGTCTGTCTGTCTGTCTGTCTGTGTCTCTCTGTCTCTCTCTGTCTCTGTCTCTGTCTCTGTCTCTGTCTCTCTCTCTCTCTCTCTCTCTCTCTCTCTCTCTCTCTCTCTCTCTGTGTGTGTGTGTGTGTGTGTGTGTTGGAGTGGTGTGAGTTGAATATATAGAAGTGTATATAAAGAGGCCAGAGGAGGAAATCAGGTATCTTCCTCTATCACTCTTTACCTTACTGCTTTGAGTCAGAGTTTCACACTGAACTAAAAGCTGCTATTTCTAGGTCAGCTGGTCAATGAGCTCCCGGGACCTGGCTGTCACAGCCCTCAGTAATGGGGTTGTGAGTGTGTACAGTCACGCTGGCTTTTACTCAGGTCCTCATGCTTGCACAGCAAGGTGCTCACTCACTGAGTCCTCTCCCTGGCTCCCATGTTAAGTGTTTTTAGCATTCATGCTTTTGTTTGCTAATTTTTAATCAGCACACAAAATAATAGTTTTATTATGGCAGTTTTCAACATATTTTTCCTTAAATGAAAATTTGTATTTTAATTACACAATATACAAAGGACTGTGAATGAATTAAATTCAGAGAGGAACAAACTCTTATGCAGGAGTAGAAACCTGAACTTGTTTCCATGTGAAACCAGTTTGTTACACAGCAGAGGAGCAAACAACACATTGCAGATAAATTTTTGCTGGGATAAGAGAAGTTAAAATCATGTGAAATGTCAACCATATCACTTTTCATTCAAAATATACATTTTTAGTATACACAAAGGGCCATCCAACAATCAGCATAATCTGCTTCTAGAACATATTTACTGTATCCAAAAGAAACCCCAACGCTTGCCTTCAGTGACTCCCCAGCTGTCTGTCAACATCATTTTTAAATATCCTCTTTCTTTTCCCACCTTTCTGCTTCCACCTCTAGGAAGCACCTTATGTTGTCATGCCTTCTCCTCTTTCCTTAACTCATGGCCCTTTTAGTTCTATCTGCCCCATATGCACACATTTAACAATTAAACCCTAAGCTGTACATATGAGAGGGTGTGTCACTTGCTTCAGCAGCACATATACTACAACTAGAGAGGGAGTACATGCGACTTGTCTTTCTGAGTCTGGGTTACCATATTAATATATTTTCCAGATCCATTCAGTCCTCTACTTTATGGTTAAATATGAGACCAAGGGAAGTGATCAAAATATACCTATTCAACATATACCTATTCAACATCTATCCTACCTTTGTATATAAAAATATCAATATAAAAATGACACAAATAGCCAGGAATGGCTTTGATCCCAGCACTGGGGAGGCAGAGGCAGGTGGAGCTCTTTAAGTCAAGGCCAGCCTGGTCTACATAGTGAGTTCTAGGACAGCCAGGGCTATGTAGAAACCCTGTCTAAAAAAAAAAAGTATAAATTATTGATAACATTTGAAATATAGAAAACAGAAAGAAAACCAAACTGTGAATTATAATACTTAGAGACAGCCCCTGTTAACTTTTTGAGCTATACAGTATAATTTTTTAAAAATTTAAATAATTGGAACTAAGCCAGGAACAGTGGGACACATACATAATTCCAGCACTGGAGACACTGAGGCAAGAGGATCCCAAGTTTAAATCAGTATTGGCTACAGAAGGAGGCTGTCATAAAAACCAACCAATCAGGGCCAGGCATGGTGGCGCATATTTTTAATCCCAGCATTTGGGAGGGAGGGGCAAGCCTATCTCTGGGTGTGAGGCCAGTTTGCTCTACATAATGACCTCTAGTATAGTCAGAGCTACATAATAACATCCTGTTTTGCCCTCTACCTTCCCCTAAAATCCCAACCAATGAACCACAAGAAGTGCCTTTCTAGAGAGCATGTATTCCTTTTTGTCTCATGAAATTAAAGACAGCCCTGTCAGGCATGATGGCACACACACAATCCCAGCACTTGGGAGAAGAGACAGGTAGATCTTGTGAGTTCCAGGTCAGCCTGATCTACATAGTGAGTTCCAAGCCAGCCAGGGCTATATAAGTGAGACCATGTCTTAAACAAACACCAAAACCACAGGCCTCCTGTTGGTCCAGTGAACCCTGGAGTCCCTTTACAAATTTATGTTTTACTGATGTGTCTGAGTGTCTACCACGTGTGTGTCCAGATGCTCACTGAAGCCAGAAGAGGGTACTGGATCCCCTGGAACTGGCCTTACAGACAGATGTGAGGCACCTACCACAGGTGTTAAGACTGAATGAAAACCCTCTGGAAGAACAGTGAGTGCTCTTAACCACTGAGCCAACTAGAGAGCCCTGTAGAAATTGAAAATACTAGTAGTACTTACCTGTAATCTCTGAACTTGAGGTGCCAAAGCAAGAGGATCCCAAGTATATAACCTGGGCTTCAGAGGAAATACCAAGCAGCAGACTAGGTAGTGATACATTCTCTCAATAAATAAATAATACAAGAATTTCTTTTTAAATTGGACAGTAGGGTAAGAGCTTTGGATGCAGTCAGTGGTAAATATTTCCCTAACACAAGTGAGGCCCTGAATTAAATGTCCAGTATTTGGCAGGAATGGAATGTAAACGTCAAAACAATCAAACAAGAACAAAATAAAAAGAAATGATTTAGAAAGGAAAATAACTAGGTTTTTTTTTTTTGAGTTACTGTGCTTACATAAAATTTTTAATTGGTATGTGGTGGACATACTTAATTGGAAAAGACAGGTTATTTAACTACATAAAGAAATTTTCTGTTTTACTACCTGAGCAAGTTTCAAAATAAAACCTAAAGAACTGGGATCACTTTTATTTAGCATCAAGTTCAATACAGACTTCTTTTAAAGAAAGGAAAAAGAGATATTTTTATACCATAGTATTGACAAATAAGGACTCTGACCTATGAGAGCAGAGGTCCAAAGTTCAACAGCAGAGAAAATGCCATGGAATCTATGGATATTCAATAAATATTGATCAGTGGCAATGACAAAGGAGTAAGATACTGTGTTTGGGGATAATGGAAAAATACAAAAGATAACATGATGCCTCCTGGAGGAATTACTGTGACTGAAGCATCATTAAGGAGGCTTTGGGTGGATGGTGATTGGACAGAGCTATTACTATGGCTATAGCAGCCGTGAAACTAACTAGCCTTACAACTAATTGATCATTTAGGCTATCTTCAAAGTAAGTATCTCCCACTGAAACCTAATAGACTGTGCATTGATCAACAATCAATGAAGCTGTTAAAATGATTGGGTTAGCAATACAGTGCCTTAGTAATTTATTGCCCATAGGAAGACTATTGGATTACTCTAGATGCCACTGTGAAACTTAATTTTTGTAAGAACAATGCAAGTTTGAAAGAAAGGGTAAGTTTCAACAATTCGACTTCAGTGTGAGAAGATTTACTGCAACAGAATAATATCGCAGCCGACTAAGGTGAACGGCTAGCCTATCAATCACCACGTTTTTCTTGTTACTAGTCACTGCATTTTGTAACTGAACAAGAGAAAGAATGAATGCTCAATATGAATGGTTATAAAGGCAGACTAAGAAGGCAGATTCAGAGTAAAGAAACTCTGGGTTCCAAAATCTGTGTGGACACACCTGTGCATGTACACACGAAGGCCAGAAACTGATGCTGGGCATCTTTATCACTCTGAATCTCATTTTTTCAAACAGGATCTTTCACTAGACCCAAGGCTCATCAACTGGGTAGACTGGCCAGAAAGCCTGTCTCTTGTTTCTGTCTCCCAGTGCTGGGGTTACAGCTATCTGCCACAATACCCAGTTTTTAAAGTGGGGGCTGGGATCTGAACTCAGCTCCTTGTGTGCTTGTGTGGATAGTTCCTTAGCCGTAAGATTCCAAAACCGTAACATACTGTGATTATATGATTTCCTCACTTGTGGCATCTGCTGCTTCTAAGTTAGAATTGACACATGGGCACTTGCTAACTTCTAAGTTAGAATTGACGCATGGGGACTTGCTAACTTGGAATAAGTTCCTTTCAACACCAAACTTTTTTCATAGTTTAAAATTTTTTATGCATCTGAGCGGCATTTTATTAAACCCTTCTATGCTAAATGTGAAAATATATTATCCATTATTAAATAGAAGATTCATACTCACTCAAGACCTGGGCATACTGGTATATACCTGTAAGCACTCAGGATGCTCAATCAGAAAAGTCATGAATGCAAGGCCAGCATGAGCTACACAGAAAGTTTCAGGCCAGCCTGGACTATAGAGTCACACCCTGCCTTAACAAAACTCATACTCAGTAGAGTGATAGGTTGACATTCCCTGCTGAACACGGAAAGCACATGTCTGTAATCCTAGTACTCAAGAGAAAGAGGCAGGAGGACAGCTCCAAGTTCAAGTCTAGCTTGGTATGCCTAACGCATTCTACCACAACCAGGGCTACACAGTGAGGTTTTTGTTTAAAATACAAACAAGAGCTCAGCCTGACATATGCCTTTAATTCCAGTACTAGGAAGGAAAAGGCAGACAGATCTTTGTGTATTAAGGACAGCCTGGGCTACACAACAAGTTCCAGGCCAGTTAAGGCTATATAGTGATATTCTGACTCAAAACCAAACAACAAAATGAAACCAAAAACCCCAAAAAACAAAAACAAACAAACAAAAAACAGGCAGCTGGGTGATGGTGGTGGTGCATGCCTTTAACCACAGCACTCAGGAGGAGAGGCTGGTGGAGCTCTGAATCTGAGGCCTGCCTTGTCTACAGAACAAGTTCCAGGACAGTCAGCAGAAAACCCTGTCTCAAACAAAACAAAACAAAACAAAACAAAACAAAACAAAACAAAACAAAACAAAACAAAACAAAAACGTTCAAACTGCATAATGCAGAAAAAAAAATACAGGAGAAAAAGGAGACCAAGTATGTGACCATCAGTCTCAGCAACTGGTCATCAATAATTACTGACTTAAGTTCTTTTTATTTATTTCTTTTTATTTTTTATTCTCTCATCTGTACCCTTGATTTTGCTAATTCACATAAACATGCTAAGTGAATATATGGTACAGCTTCATTGCATAACACAGGAATTATGGTTTTTAACTATGTACATCATAATCCCACTACATTTTTAAAGAATGAAGGACCAAGGTATCAATAGCATAGAATAAAAATCAAGAGCTGGGCTCAGTGGCACATGCCATTAGTCCCAGCATTTGGGAAGCAGAGGCAGTTGGCTCTCTTTTAGTTCTAGCAGGGGTGAGATCCTATCTCAAAATAACAAAAAAAAAAAAGAAAAAAAAAAATCAAGCAAACAAAGAACATTAAATAATCAATACCTGAACCAGACATTGGATTTTAGAACAACCATTTAAATATAAAGTAAAAAAACTGACATACTTGGAAATATTAGTTTGGAACACAGTAAGTGAAAGATCCTACCTGAAGAATATATTGTGTAAGGTCAACTGCTTCTTTTTTCTCATGTACAAGTAGAGTTTCTTTATCTTCTACAGTAATAATATTAACTTCTCCACGACGTACTTCCCTTACACCTAAAGGTCGTTTTCGAACACAAACTCTGATTTTCTCCACTTCAGTCCAAGGATTCTCTGAGGTGATCTGTCTGATATATGTTTGCAAATAGACTTTAATTTTTAAGAAAAGGATTCAATGACTTAAACAGTCAAAGTGTCAGTACATTTTGAGTATCTTTAATATATATGGGGTTTTAATATAATTATTTATATTTTTTGTTTGTTTGGTTTGTTGGTTTTGTTTTGAGACAAAGTTTCACTCTGTAGCTCAAAGTGGTGTAGAACTTGCTATGTAGCTCAGGCTGGCCCTAACTTTTTACCCTAGCTTCCCAAGTGCTGGGACTACAGGTATGTACCATCAAATCCAAGTTTTGAGACAGGTTCACAATTGTAGTGAAGGCTAGCCTGTAGTTCTTCTTGCCTCCATCTCCCATGTGCTGGGATTACAGACCTATGACACCTATATGCCAAACTCATGTAAATAATTCTACATTAAATGTTAGCAATGAAGGTTTTTTTACTAGCTAACCTCTGGTTTCCATCTCTAATCTGTACCACCTCATTCTCTGCCATACCAAAGAAGAAGAGGAGGAGGAAGAAGAAGAGGAAGAGGTAGAGGAGGAGGAAAAGAGAAGAAAAAGAAGGAAGGAAGGAAGGAAGGAAGGAAGGAGCTAGTGGTGGCAGCTAGAAACTAAATCTGTTATTTTAGCTCTGAGACGTGTGTGTTTGTGGCTCCTAATACTCTTTGTGACCCCTAAACTCCAGGTGGTTGGTCATCAAAATCTACCTATATTCTGCTACTAAGTTGGCAAGGTCTTTCCAAAGTCCAAATCTATGTATCTCTTGTTCCCTTTCAATCCAATTCTTGCACACTTAACATTTTTCTTGACCATTAATCAAAATTTTGTTTGAAGCATGTTCTACTGTTTTGAGACAGAGTCTCTTGTAAATCAGGCTGGGGTCACAGGTATACACCACCAGACTCCGTTTATCTGATGCTGGGGAATTAAATCCAAGGTTTGGGGCATGCTAAGTAAGCACTCTACCACTGAATGATATCCCCAGACCTTATATCTTTCTCTTTTAATCCTATTGGATTGAAACTAAGTGTTTCAAATTAGGTGGTGGGTTTCAATGTACTTTACCTCCTATACCTCATAGATAGACTCAGCCCTTCCCTGAGTCCTGTTACCTTTTCTTTCTTTTCTCGTGTCTCTGTATGTGAACCTATGTGTGCAGAGGCCAGGAGACAACATTAGGTGTGGTTCTCCTCAGGATTGGACTGTCTTGTTTTCTGAGACAGAATTTTTCACTGGAATCTAGGGTAAGCAGCAGAGATCCACCTGTCTACCTCCTCAGTGCTGGGATTACAAGCATGTATTATCACACTGACTTCTTATATGTGTGCTGGGGATCAGACTTGTCCTTCTGTCTGGCAAGCACTTCATTGACAGTGCTATCTATCTCCTCAGCCCCACTTCCTTCTTTTTTGCCTCACCCTGATATGAATGTATTCATTCATTAGAATATAACCATGTATCTCTTCTCAGAGCCATTCTATGACTGATTCTGTCCACGACTAGATCTATTTTCTATTTGATACACTTTCACTGGCCTCAGTGAGTTATTCAATATCCAGCATCTTCCACAAGGTTTATTTGCTGAGTCTTGTGTGGCATATCAAAGAACAAACCACTTACATAGAAACTTTCCTAAACAGGTTGTTTTTTTTAAAAAAAGATCCATTTTCACTCTGAAAATGAGATTTTTGAATGCAGGTTGTTTTTATCAGGAGTAATAATTTTGGTCTGTGTAAAAGTACAAATTAACAATAAATGTTCCCTCCTTTACACTTTAAAATCTATTTGACAGCCCCTTAAAAATTAATAATAGATTTACAAAATTTATAAAAACTTTGATACAAAATTATATAGTGATATAGATAAATTCTGATTTCCTGAGCCATCCAAGTGGCTGGAAAATTATTTTTTTGCCAGGAACTAAATTAGTTTTTACAACAAACAAACAAACAAACAAACGAACAAAATTTCCAATATTCATAGTGCATGATTTTAAGACATCTTAAAGCACATTTTCTTATTTCAATTAAAATATGAAACTAATGCATCATCTGAGGCATGGGACTGGATGACAAATCCATAGGGATTTGCTGTTCTCTTCTTTTGCATATGCACTTAATTTTTTTTTACAAGAAAAAAGAGAGTATTTAACTGATTAGTTTGGAATCTAGTCTACTTTTTGATTTCATATTATTATCTGTTCCTTTATAAAATCTACTTTTTTTTAATAAATCTACTTTGTACTACTACTTTATACTACTTTTTTACTTTATAAAATCTACTTATTTTTTTTCTCATTTAAACAAGGGTTTTGGGTCAAAATCTTTAAATGTTTAGTATTAACAGTCTAACCATAGGAATTCATCCTATTCAAGGAGGACAGAAAATGTTTAGTCCTTTTTATTTTTATTTGTGAGGCTCTGAGACAAGGTCTTGCATTGTGTCTTAAGCATACGCAGTGCTAGGATTACTCCTGTACTACTATGCCCAGCTAGTCATTTTTAGAGTTGTGCAGGGATTCAGGATGAGTCTTACAGACAAAAGGTCTGTGGTTTCAATTTTAAAGTTCAAAAGGCAAAGAAGAAGCATGCTCTTCTCCTAGTGAGTACTTTTTGGTTCGTTTGTTTTTGAGATAGGGTATATCTATGTGGCTTGAGCTCATTTGCCTCTTGTCTGTCTTGTCTGAGTGCTGCGTTTGCATGTACTACCATGCTTGATACAAATGATTAAGTTTGTCTGTCATCTCTTACCTTGCCCCTAACATCTAAGAGCCTCCAGATATCTCAATTATCTTCATACCTAGAGTCAGACATCATAGCTATTACTTAATATTTGTAAAGTAAATATAACCGCAATATTTAAATTAAAATATGCATTTTAAATCATGATATGTTAAGCACTGAAAAGTATTTTTATAAATAATTGTAATTTATATTTTATGTGTTGTTCAATAAAAGACTAAAATAGTAAAAGAGAAAGTTTGCTCTTTTACCTTTCATATTTATAATCTATAATTAAAAGAAGAAAAATAGTGCTAAATCCCTTTGCTCTATTAGAACAAGTATTTAAATTTTTACTGGTACTTTCACCAAATCCCAGCACTCAGGAGGCAGAGGCAGGCAGACAGATCTCTGTGAGTTCAAAGCCAGTCTAGTCTACAAAGTGAGTTCCAGGACAGCCAAAGCCATTCAGAGAAACTCTGTCTTGAAAAACAAAAACAAAAACAAAAACCCAACCAAACAAATATGTGTGTGTGTTTCTTTAACAGTAATATAACAAGTAATATATTTTAACACATTTTCTATTATATCATTCTTAGCATTGGTATTATTCAGTATTTCATCTCTCGGGAATCTTATTTAAAATTCTGTCTTGAAGCACTAGGTGAAAATAGCTTACTCCTATTCTGACTCACAACCTCTAATTGCGATCGAAAGGTCTTACTCTTTGTACTCACCAAAAAAATAATCTGTTTTTTCAGGCTGGATTAAAATAAAAACAAAAACCTGTAGCCAGAATCAGGATCCTGTTTCAATGTATGCAGATGACCTAACTATTCCAAGAACTACTCAATTTAACTACCTGCTCTCTGGCCTTAAGGACACTCTAGATCATCTGGCTGGTATGAATTTAAAGGCCTTAAAAAAAAAAAAATCCTGTGAATGGTGTGACTCTTTTTCCACTGTAGAAGGCAGGTTAACTACTCTGCTTTCTTGAGGCTATTAAGCTATCATCTTATATTCTAGGAAGTAACAGTAACAGGTCTGCTAGAGGACTACAGCAAACCCTGGTAAGTAGCAGCTGTTTATTTGATATACATGAACAATGTACCTCAGCCTTTTGCCATCCAGAAACTCCAGTTCCTCATAAATTTGCTTCTATCCACTTATTGTGATTATTAAGGCAAAACTTGCTAACTATAACTCATATGTTATAGTCATTTACTAAAAATTTAGAGGGTTTGCACTCCTCTGGTCATGAAGAAGAAATCTGTCTTTGCCTTAGGCTGTCTCCCCCTACTTCTAAAAATATAAAAATAAAGTATTACCTGACACAAGAATGAGGGATTCCATAGTTATATCCTGAAACATGAGAGACTCTTTGAATAACGGGAATATCGCAATTTCCCAGTTTTGGAGAAAAGTAATTTGATGAAAAGAGCAGAGCGTTGGTCTCTGTTTGCATATAAGCATCAGCGGCAGAGGCATCTGGGGCTCTTGTTTTTGTCTGGTACTGGGACTCATCTGGTGGCATGTGCTCCAGCACTTTCAGGTCAGTGGACCTCTGCTCATCCACAGACAAGTCGGATACACTACCCATTTCATTGCTGGCCATTTTGTCTTTGCTGTTAGAAGGAGAATCAAAACGCAGTTGTCTTCGGGGCCCAGATCTGAATTCCTGAGGCTTGGAGTACAGGTTGCTTGCCTGAAGAGGATGCTCTGGGCTAGTGAGGGCTTTATCTTCCTCCTGCATAATCTTAATGATTTTGATAAGTTGGAAGAGACGTTTCCGGTCGTTCATGTCACGGACTCCCAATCTGGAGTAGTCCTTCATTGTAACCTTGGCTAATTCATCTACCTTTCGAAGGCCAAGTGCAGTAAAATGAGGATAATACTGTGCAAGCTCAGCTTCACAGAGGCACTCATACAACCAGGATGCCATTTTCCTGACTAGGTTTATACGAACTCTGAAGAAAAAGAGAAAAAGGAGTCATTCATATAGAACAAGTAGATTAAATTCCTTCACAAATTAAAACAGACAAATATGCAGAAAAACTGCTATCATCTCAAGTTTCCTAGGTATTTTTCTTCTGAAATGGATAATTAAACAGCATAGTTTATAAGCAAAGCTGTTTTTACACAGAGCATATGAACTAACAGTTGTGATTTGTTCATCTGTTTAATAAAAAGGTTTGCTAATTATATGTTTAAATAAATATATGGACACAGACATAACATAGACCACTTACTTATTGCTTGGGAGTTTCTTCCAACTTTGCAGTGTCTGCTTAACACATGCACCACACTGCTGAAACTTTGTACCCAACCAAGATTGTAGCAGGACTAATTTTAGATGTTCCACTTAAGGGCAAGGCATGTTGCACACCTGCTTCCTATGATTAATGGACAAAGGCTAAGACCTCTTTCAGAACACATAGCAGAATAAAATAGCAACCACAAGGTTATAAACAAACACAGATTAGAGAAAAATACATTTTTAATCTGCTATGTACTGGCAGGTAAGACAGAAGTAAAAACAACCAATTCAGAATCAACTCATTCAGTATTTTTGATAATTCTAAAAGGTGGTCACAGATATCTACCTGAACAAAATATCAATCAAATTTAGTTTTCCTAGAAAATTAATACTACAGACACAAACTCAAACGCTTCACATTAAAACACTTAAAACACTAGGAATTTAATTAAACACTAATAGGTGATGTCGTAATTAATACAAAATCTTTGTCTATTACAGTCAGAATTCTGATTAGGTCTCCATTATTCCTGTTACTCAAGCTCAAGTTCCTAAGGATATTAAGAAGAACTGAAACTGTACTTTAAAATATTTTATCAGTATCTTAAATGTGCTTTTGAGTGCATGATTGTAGTGCTCTCTGAGGCTAGAAAATAGTGTTGTATTCCCTAGAGCTGAAGTGCTAGCACCTAGACATGAGTCCTCGGGAAAAACAGTACATACTGTTAACCACTGAGCTGTCTGCCCAGCCCTCTGCTTATTTGTTTGTATAGCCTAGATAGCCTAGACTTTACTCTGCAGCCCAGGCTGACCTCAAACTTGTGATGACCTAACTGCCTTCACTTTCCAGTCACTAGGGTGACAAGCAAGAGCCACCATGCCTAGCTCTTTAAAATTTTTTTCAAAATTATTGTTTACTTATTTTATGTGTATGAGTGTTTTCTCTGTGTGTATGTCAGTGAACCACATGTATGCCTGATGCCCACAGAGGCTAGAAAAGGGCAGTGGATATCTTCAGAATGAAGGTACAGACTAGAGTTGTGAGCTTGGAATTGAACCCAGGTCCTCTTGAAGAGCAGTCAGTGCTCTTAACCACTGGGGTATCTCTCCAGCCTCTTATATTTTCTTTATCAAAATGGTTTGATCCTTCCTTCAGAATTTTCAAAACTCAATTAATTATTGAAAAAAATTGCTTTCATTTTAATTTATTTTTGTTCTAAGAGAAACTCTCTCTCTTTCTCTCTCTCCCTCTTCCTCTCTTCCCCCTCCCTCTCCTCTCTCTCTCCTCTCTCTCTCTCTCTCTCTCTCTCTCTCTCTCTCTCTCTCTCTCTCTCTCTCTCTGTTTTAAGGACAGGATAACAAGGACAACCAAGGAGCTTTGAATAACTAAATTTGGAGGAAATTCTAATTAGGCAAAACAAAAGACCAAAGGGACCAAGCAACACACCCTATACTGACTCTGACATCTATTAGAGTAGGTTTCCCGTCTGCAAAACAAGCCCACAAAATTGTTGCAGTCCTTCCATCAAGAGTAGAGTATGTTTCTCTTCCCATTGCATCTAGAATGGCCTTCTAACTTCTTTTGGGTAACAGAACACAGTGAAATAGACTGCCATGAAGGGCTGGAGAGCTACCTTAGCTTCTATTGCTGTTAGATTTCTTCTACTGCCATGTGAAGGAGTCTAGCCAGAGGATCATGCACTACCACTACTACTTTGAAGGCCAAAAAACCAGATGTGCAAGAGAAGCCATCCTAAGACTATCCAACTGGAGGGCTGCTGTGAGAGTCACGGTTCTCAGCCTTCCTAATGCTGCCACCCCTTAATACAGTTCTGCACGGTGTGGTGACCATAAAATTATTTTTGTTGATACATAACTAATTTTTTTTACTGTTATGAATTATAATGTAAATATTTGTGTTTTCTAATGGTCTTAGGTGAGCCATGTGAAAGGGTTGTTCACCCCTAAAGGGGCTGAGACCCCCAGATTGAGAACCACTGCACTAGACAATTACAGTCATAGGAATGACTCCGGGTGAGATCAAGTAAAGAACTACTAAGCTTGGCCCAAATCACCAACACAAAGAGCTTTAAGCAAATTAAAGGACAACTGTTTTGAGTCACCAAGTTTGGGAGCGGGGCTAGATTGTTATATAACAGTAACTACAATTTCACTTCTGAAACTTTCCCCTTTTTTGTTAAGATTTTGGAGCTATTTTAGGTTCACAGAAAAACTGAGTAGAAGGTACAGAAACTTGCTAAATATCCTATCTCACACATGTACTCTTTTCTTCACTAATGGACCTACTCAGATAAAGGATCATTACTCAAAGTCTACAGCTTAGTTTAGAGTTTGTATCTAGTGTTAGAGAACTTGTGAATTTGAAAAAACAGTTCATGTATTCTCTATGTAAAACACAGACGTTTGATTGCCCCAAAACTCCTGTGTTCTGTCTACTCACCCTTCCCACTCACCTACTTAATGGTAACTAATGATCTCTTTGTCTGGGGCAGATGGGGAGTGGGGCAGCGTCTCACTGTGTAGCACTGGCTGTCCTGGAACCCACTGTTGTAGACTAAGCTGATCTCTAATTCAGGGATCTGTCTGCCACGGCCTCCTCAAGTGCGGAGATTAAAGGCATGTATCATGTACCTAACCCAATAATCTTTTTTCTGCCTCCACAGTTCCTCCTTCTTCAGAACGTCATATAATTGGAAGCATGTAGCATGTTGGCTTTTAGACTGGCTCTTTCATTTCATAATTGAGATTTCCTTCAAGTCTTTTGTATGGCTTGTTAGCTTGTTTCTTTTCACTGCTAAAACCCATTCCACATGTGAGTGTGCCTTGGTTTATTTATTTGTTCACTTAATGAAGGACATCTTGGATGCATATAGTTTGAGCAATTATGAATAAAAAGCTTCTATAAACATCAATGCAGTTTTCATGTGGACATAATTTTCAACTCCTTTATGTAAATGCCAAGGTGCATAATACTGGATTGTATGATAAGATGTGTGGTTTTATAATAAACTGCCAGGCTACTTCTTAAGCTGGCTCTACTATTTTCATTCTTAACAGTAATGAAGAACGTCAGGTGCTTCTCATCATTTGCCGCCCTGTGTGTGCTATACCCATCTTTTCAAGACAGCTCAAGAGCTTTCCCCCAAAATGAGATTTTCATCTCTAGATCTAGGTTTTTTTTTTTTCTATCACTTTACCTCCAAATACCTTACATAGTAGCAAAACTAAAACCACCAATCCCTTTATTATTGTTTTTTTTCCCCTTACCTAGAATACCTATCTTTGCTAGAATGACACTGTGTTTTTCTATCATGAATGAGATGGCCCTACCAGGGAATACATGGTGTATTCAAAAACCAAACATGGTGCTTCATAAACCATAACAACATCTAGTATTTACTGAACAGTTAATGCACGCCAGACACTGTTCTGGGCATTGGATTTGTTTATCATCATACAATCCTACAAAGGAGGTGTAAGTGTGCAACAAGTTACAATCACTTAGTGTGTTTTCAGAAACTCACTGTTTTTCGACTTTGCATCAGGAACGCCATAGAAGCTGGGCCTCTGAAACCCCAACACTAAGGCAGGGGGAATCACTGCACGCTCAAGGCCAGCCTGGGCTATATGAGACCCTGGTTTTTTGTTTGTTTAAAAAGATATTTGGGGCCTGGGGAAGACATCTCAGTCAGTAAAGTGCCTCCCCACAAGCATGAAGATCTGAATTTGATCCCTTTAAAAGGAAAAGGCAAGCGTGGTAGTATGTGACTGTAATGTCAGTGCTGGGAAGGTACAAACTGAAGGCTCTCAGGAAGTCACTCAGACTGGCTGAATCTGAAAGTTCCAGAATGATCCTGTGCTAGATTCAATGAAAGCTCTGTCTTGGAGGGGTGTGGGGGGGAGGCAGGCAGAGAGCAACTAAGAGATGCACTCATTATCAACTTCATGGGTATGTGTACCTCCCTCCACCCCTCAAAGATATGTGGGTTGGTTTGGTAGTGTAGACCTGCAATCCAAGCACATGGGAAACTGGAGAGGGCTGCATTGAATTCGAGGTTAGCCCGGCAATAGAACTACATACAAAATTTGAGGCCAATTAAGAGTACAAAGTAACACCTTGCTTCAAGACACTGAAGAGGATAAAAAGGCAACAGGATCCCTAAATTCTTTGGATTGAATAAAGAAATATCAGTCAGGGTTGAGGGATGGGGCTCAGTTTATATCATCCTTGACTAACATGCATAAAACCCTAGGTTCTCTCCCAAGCACTACAAAACTCTAGGCCTCGTAACTTATACCTCTAATTCTAGCACTTGGAAGGTAAAGGCAGGCAGATTGGAGGTTTGAGACATTCTTGGTTACAGAGCAAGTCTGAGACCAGTTTGAGTGACAGACAAACAAGCCCAGCATAATGGCTGGGACACATTCAATATTCCATGTTTAGTAAGTGGTGGCAGTTATTACCATTGTTATTGTTATTTCTGTATTTCTCCTATCTTCACCACCTAGCATTTAAGACTAGAACAGAACTTACTCTACCTTCAGTGTTTTGATTTAAGTAAATACTAAGCAGCTGCACTCTCTACTTGGTCAGCTAACCCATGGGAACAGACTGTAAGTGCTAGGCCCAGGCTGCCCAAGATTCTGTATTTTGCACACCAATTCCCTTGGTGCCAAAGCAAACATTTCTCAGTTCAACACTGATAATCACAAGCCTCTATTGCATTCCTAATAAATGAAATTAAAACATTAATTTTGAAACACTTGTATAACCTATAATATCATAAGAAGAGAAAGATATAATAATAATAATTTTAAAATAGCAGTAATTTGAACATGCAGATTAGAGTAGCTGTGAAGTTCTAGCACAGCTGTGGCCATCCCACTTCTGTGTGCACTACCGTCAGCCTATGTTCCTTTGTTTTCAAAGTTAACATGCTTCTCTGTAATTGTATTCCATTTTACAAAAATGGAACTTACATTTATCTCTTCTTTAACACCTGAAATTACTCCTCAGAATTATTCCTGCAACTTCAAACAAAAACATTTGAGCTCTACCACTGAGCCACAAACCAAAAACAAACAAACAAACAAACAAACAAAATAAACTTCCAGATTTGGGGGATAGATGCATTGAAAATTTTACTCAGATGATAATTTTACTTTACTGATCAATCTCTGTCAAAAAGTCAAATGTAAAGGCTGGAGAGGGATATCAGTGGAGGAGTGCATGCTTAGCATGAGGAAGGCCCTAGGCCAGAGGTTAGCAGTGACTGCTGTTCAGGGTGAGTTTAGATCCCAGGACTCACATAACAAACTGGGCAATCTCCAAATGCCAATAATTTCAATTCTGAGGCATCTGTTGTCTTCTGGTCTCTGCTCATCATAGGTATAGGCATACATATAAACATGCACACGTATGTGTACATAGAAGTAGACCATTACACAGCAATAAGTGTTAGCTGCTGTCTTTCCTAATGTTATTCGTACATATTACTTACACAGATGAATAAATACATATAAAAATAAAGTTTCAAGCCAGGCATGGTGGCACATGCCTTTAATCCCAGCTTTCAGGAGGCAGAAGCAGGCAAATCTCTGTGGATTCAAGTCCAGCCTGATCTACAAAGTGACACAGCCAAGGCTACAATAGAGAAACCCTGTCTCTAAAAACTAAAATAAGTACATAAATAGATATATTATAGGCAAATTCACTATCCAGCAACTACCCACTACCCAGCTCTAGAAACACCCCACAGCTATTGTGTATAGATACAAAGTGACAGAAGTACAAAGTCATTATATCACTATTGGTAAGAGCAAAGCAATTAAGACTCGCTAAATAAATTATAGTTGTCTTTCAAGTGGAATAATACTATGAAGTAATTACAAAACTTAACTCTCCAATATTTATTGAAGAAAAAAAAGCTTTTCAATATATTGCTAAGTACAGATTAGTTCATAAGGCATCATTTGTCAAAGAGAAAGTTAACTGATCCAAAATAGAACTCTATCTTTGCTTATCAGACATAAGATACCCTTGGCAGGTTGCAATATTAATGACAGGAGTCTCCTACAGGAAGGAGAATGGGTACACTAGTGGGTAACCAAAGAGAGTAGACTATTACATAGCAATAAATATTGGTAGTTACTGTCTTTCCTACTGTGATCTGTATTTCACTGAATAGGATGCTCATATACATAAATAAATCTTAGAAAAAAGAAAAGAAAAAGAAACCAAGAAACAGAGTTGATAGACATGGTCAAATTATTTAAACAACTATGGGTCTTATGTTGTATTTAGGATTTTCTGCAATGTTAGAGACGGTAGTAGTTTGAATATGAGTGGCACTATTAGGTGTGAGTTTGTTAGAGGAAGTGTGTCACTGTGGGGTTGGGCTTTAAGAGACCTTCCTCCTAGCTGCCTGGAAGCCAGTCTCCTCCTGTTTGCTTTTGGAACAAGATATAGAATTCTCAACTCCTCCAGTGCCATGTCTGTCTGGACAGTGCCATGCTTCCTGCCTTAATGATAATAGACAGAACCTCTCTGAACCTGTAGAGCCAGCCCTAATTAAATCTTGTCCTTTATAAAAATTGCCTTGGTCATGGTGTCTTTTCATAGCAATGGAAACCCTAAGAGACCAACCCAAAACCTCATATGGGCTTATTAATGCGAGGCAAGCACTCAACACAGAGCTACCCCTCTGCCCTCTTTTTACACTTAAAAGACCTGACTAAAACTTCAATACATTATGCAATTAGGTATGCTAATATAGTCTACAAACATGTTCAAATGTATTTGTGATAGATTCTTTATAGTATCTACCAGGTGCTCGGTATAAATAGGCACAGTGAGCACCTTCAGCATTTAAAAATCATAAAAATTCAAGTATTACAAAAGTATAAGTATAATACCATAGGATAATAATAGTATAATACCAAAACACATGTTATTTACCCTGTGGTTATTCAGTTACCAAAATCTGCCACACTCGCTTTCTTGATTCATTTTATTCTTTCCTGAAATATATTTTAAAGTAAACTGCAGATATGTCATTTTATCTGTAAATTCATTTTAAGTGGAAATGTTTATATAATAACCATAATTATATGTGATTTATTATAGTTAATAAAATTTAAACTGATTCTTTGTTTTCTTATACACAGTCCATAGCCACAAATATTTTCTTAAAAGATTTATTTATTTATTTTATATATAGCAGTCTCATGCATGTATGCCTGAAGACCAGAAGAGGGCACCAGATGCCATTAAAGATGGTTATGAGCCACCATGTGGTTGCTGGGAATTGAACTCAGGTCCTGTGGAAGGGCAGCCTGTGCTCTTAACCTCTGAGCCATCTCTTCAGCCTCAACCACAAATATTTTTATCAATTTTTGTTTGTTTGTTTTGAGACAGTCTCTCTTTGTAGTCTTGGCTACCCTGAACTTGCTATACAGACCAGAATGGCCTTGAACATACAGAGGTCTTCCTGGCTCTACATCCAGAGTGCTGGGATTAAAGGGATATACCACAATGCCTAGCTCAAATATTTTTTGAATATATTTTTTAAGTATCTTTATAATTTGTATTTACTATTTGTGTGTGTGCATGCATGTCCATGTGTGTGTGGTGGGCACATGCCATGGTGTGCATGTGGAGGTCAGAGGACAAAGTGTGAGAGACAGTTCTCTTTATCCACCACAAGTTCCAGGATCAAAATCAGGGAGCCAGACTTTTGCGGCTCTAAAATATCTTTTTACAAAAATATATTTTGTTCAAACCAGAATCTAAGCAAGTTCCACACACTTGATTATTATGTTTAAGTTTTCTTGTAAGGCAGTTCCATGTCTCCTCCTCCAACACAAACTTTACCCTCTTTTTCTTTCTGTTCTTCTGACTTCCTTTAAAAAGAAAAACAAATGTGTTCAAAAGCATGTAGCTTAATACTAAAGAAATCATTCACTGCTTATTTGAAATTCAAATTGAATTATGTTTGGTCTAAATCTGGCAACCCTACATTAGAAGCAGAATCTGCAACTTCTAGCAAAATATTCTGTCAGTGTTATTTAGCACATACTTCATGCACAGAATACACACAAATGTCTGTGAGAACTGAAACCTGATCCCCTTGCTGAGAGATTCTCTTTTTAAATTAGTCCAGAAGTTTTATTCATTGGTGATCAATATCTCCTCACTTACTTCTTTAGGAATTACAAACTGGTGATTTTCTGATTCTGTTTCTTTAAAGGATTGTCCTTAGAAAACCTTACTAGGGACTAGAGAGTTGACTCAGCAGTTCTGTGTACTTTTGCTCTTGCACTGAATTTGAGCTCAGTTCCTAGGCACCCACACTGTAGCTCACAACTGACAGTAACTCTAGTCCCAGGGGATCCAATACTCTGACCTGACCTCGAACAGTACCAGGGCAGGTACACAGACATACATGCAGGCACTCAAACATACTCATAAAAATACAAAAAAAAAGAAAAAAGGTTTCTGGTTTCTGTCTACAACTATGGCTACTGAAAGGACTGAGCTAGCCAGAGTGAGGATGACTCCATGATAGGCTACAAACCAGCAGTTTGGGAGACTAGACCTAAGTTTCTGCTTCACAGAAATGAGAACACAGGTCCAGGAACCTGTGGTCAGCCAACCACAGCCACAGGCAGCCAATCTGAAGACACCTTGTCATCTGGCCTGAAGTAAGAATGGGTAGCTAGAAAGCTGGAACAAGTAAGCAGCCCCTGGAAGTCTCCAGAGTCTAGCCAACAGTAGAGTCAGTCAGACCCCCACCCTGGAATTCCCTTGACAATAAAAGCTGGGCTGTGATTCCACCAGAGGTCTGCACTCCCAAATGGGGAGACCCCTGCATGCACGATCTTTGCTTTCACATACTATTTGAGTAAGGGGCATCATTGTTCGGCAATTCTTGGATCCTAACACTACTTAATTACTCAAAATAGAACTTTTACATGAAGGCAAGTATAAATGACTTTTCCTTTCAATTTTTAAATAATTCCCAACTTATTTTAAGTAATATCAAATGACTTATTTCAGGATTTTAGTGGGACTTTTTAAAATTTTTTCATTAGGGTCTATTAATTGTAGGTTTTTTTTTTTTTTTTTACATATTCCATGTTTTTCATTCAATTGTCTTAAGTTTTTGAGAGCATCATCATGCATATTTCCTGTCTATCATGAAAAGATGCTTTTCTTCAATGAACACATTACTGTTAAAATTAGCCACTCACCGTCCTAAATTCAGGTGAAGGTTATGCATTTCCAGTTAAGTCGTAGGCATAGAGGGCCTGGGGACTGGGAAAAGGAAAGAGTAAGAACTGACACTGCTTGTTCTTGGAGACCTGTACAACAAACACCTAGAGCCACTGCTACTCACACCCTACACTCAACCATCTCTCTATCCCATCAATGTTACCTCTAATAATATAGCTGTGACTTCTAAAAATTTTAGGAAGAAGTTTAAACTATTAAAAGAACACAGAATGAGGCCAGGTGATAGAGATACATGCCTTCAATCCCAGCGCTGGGGAGGCAGAGGCAGGTAGACCTCTGTGTGAGGTTGAGGTCAGTCTGGTCAACAGAGTTCCAGGACAGCCAAGTTAAACAGACAAACCCTGTCTCAAAAACAAAACCAAAATAAAATAAAACAAAATAACACAATACAACTACAACAAAAAAAAAGAATTCACCTTTAAGGGGGCTGAAGAAATGGCTCAGTGGTTAAGAGCATTTATTATTCTTGTAATGGATCCAGCCTTCACAAGATGGTCCATGGCCACATGGAACTCCCATTAAACACCTTCTGGCCTCTAAGGGCACTTGCATGAATATGGTGGTATAAACTCACAGAGGCACACATATACACATAAGTAACAGAAATAAGTACTTTTCATATGTATTTAGAAATAGGGTCTATGTAGTCCTAGTTATCCCTGGAACTTGATATGTAGATCAGGTTGGCCTCAAACTTACAGAGATCCTCCTGCCTGGGCCTCCTCTGCTGAGATAGCCTAATAATTTTTTTTTTAAAGTAATTTATCAGGGCTAGAGAGGTGGCTTATCGGTTAAGAGCACTGACTGCTCCTCCAGAGGTCCTGAGTTCAATTCCCAGCAACCACATGGTGGCTCACAATCATCTGTCATGGGATCTGACGAGCTCTTCTGGTGTATCTGAAGACAGCTACAGTGTATTCATATATATAAAATAAATAAATCTTTAAAAAAAAGTAATTTATCATGAAGACTGAGGAGATGGCTCAGTGAACAAAGCTCTCTTGCCCCATAAGCTTGAGGACAGAGTTCAGATCCGTAGGACTCATTTAAAAGTTGGACAGGTATGCTGGCTGACTGTAGTCCCAGCACTCAGGACTCTCTGAGGGAAGCTGGATAACTAAGACTAGTTGAATCAGCAAACTGAACTGAATCATTCAGTTGAGTGACCGTGCCTCAATAAACGAAGTATATTGAGTATATAAGTATATTGAGAGTATACTTGCCTCCTCATGCACACACATACATGTATACACACATACACACAACACACACAATAAAACAGAAGTTAAAAAAATTAAGACAATTACCCACGAATATAATTACATTGTAATCCTAAGGATTTAAATGGAGTTCCTCAACTTTATCTCAAGATAAAAGAATAAAACAGCCAGTAAAAAACAAAATAAGAATAATAGAAAAAGCTGGGCAGTGGTGGCACACGCCTTTAATCCCAGCTCTTGGGAGGCAGAGGCAGGCGGATTTCTGAGTTTGAGGCCAGCCTGGTCTACAGAGTGAGTTCCAGGACAGCAAGGGCTACACAGAGAAACCCTGTCTCAAACCCTTACTTTTAGTAAGTTAAATATTTTAGAAGCTAGAGATGGTAGCACACGCCTTTAAAGCTACCCAGGCAGAAACATCTCTGAGGATCTCTGAGGATTCCAGGCCAGGCAAAGTTACATAGTAAAACCTTATCTTAAATAAATAAGAATATTTCAGGAAGTTTGTCTCTTTTTAAATGCCCTCTACAACAAGTAGTTCAAAAAGATTCCAAGGGGCTGGAGAGATGGCTCAGTGGTTAAGAACATTGGCTGTTCTTCCAGAGGACTTGGGTTCAATTCCCAGCAACAATATAGTAGTTCACAACTGTCTGTAGCTCCAGTTCTAGGGTGCCGGACACCCTCATATAGACATACATGCAGGCAAAACACCAATGCACATTTACAAAAAAGGTTTCAAGAAAAGTGACGAATAGGTAAAGGAAGTGGGGGATCAAGGTTGACAACTGCTATTTTGTTTGTGTTTATACATTCACACTATACAAGTAGCAATAATTGTACTGGATCATTAGAACAAAGAAGACAAGTTATTTGTGCTGCTGAAACCATGGGCAAATTTTTAAATAACCTATTTCTATATTCTTTCTTATTGTGCCTTAAAACTGCCCCAGGATCCATCTTCTTGTTTGTATATGTGATACCAAGTAATTCCATAAGCTAAAGGACAGCTCTATGCACTTGTGGAACCCCAATTACGATACAGACCCACTACCCTCAAAAAACTCTTCATGCCTGTCCGAATGCCTTCCTTTTCTCTGCTCCTGGTTGAAGATTACCATTGACCTACTTTCTGGATTTATGTATTACTTGCATTTCCTAAATTTTACCTAAGTGAAATTATGTTCTCTTATATCTAGTGTCTTTTATTTACCAAAGTGATTTTGAGATTTATCTGTAATGCTATCATTATCCCTTCCTTTTATTGGAGAGAGAAAAGATCCATAATGAACCTGTAAGTTGGCAAGAGTAACATTGCTCTCAAATGACTTCCAAGATTAGAATTTAATTGTTCTCATGTCTGATTCTTGTTCTTTCCACTCCCTCTAACAGGCCCAGTCACTTCCCCCTTAGCCGACTCCTACTTGCATGGAGTAGCTTACAGCTGTCACTACCAGAAAAATGAACTGCAAATTAATGAAACCCTGGGTGTGGGGGAGGACGATGGGCAGGACTTTTACATACTGGCTGTTCTGGTATTTAATACCACAAATATGCAGAGCTCTCCTTTGTGGCAAGCCTGGGGAACTGCTAGCTCCCAGCTGTTGAGGCAATAACCAGAAATAGTCTCATTATGTCAACAACAAATTATCCTAAGAAGCAAGCAAGCAAGCAAGCAAGCAAGCAAGCAAGCAATTTCATTTACTATTATAGCCACAAAAATAAATAAATAAATAAATAATCAATCAATCAAAGATATTGCTAGGCATAGTGTTATAGTGCAGCCATTCTTATCTAGGACTTCACTCCCTCTGGGCCAAAATGGATTTGGGGTTCCATTTTGGTAAAGAGGTCTCTTCCCAGCAGGGGGTATGGACAACCAGGGATGCACATAAATGAGTCTGTTACCTGTCCCACCCTCAAGTCCACCTTCTTCGGGTTGTCCATGGACAGGGCTTGATGTCCAGTGCCCTTTGCACCTATGTTTACTGGTCTGACAGTGGCCCCAGCGGTTGTTTCAAAACAGAGTGTTATTCCCCTGTTCCCACCAGAAAGTCTATGGGCTTCCCCTCTACATTCAGGGTTACCCAGGGCTCATGGAGCGGAGTTGAGCCCCAATATCCTGAGTCATCTAGTTCTTCCAACTCCAGAACCTTTGGGCCCTCTCTTGGGTTTCTTTTAGGGCACTCATTTTTCCAATGGCCTTTCTCTTTGCAATTGGCACATTGGTCCCTCTGTAATGGAGGGCTGTTTTCTCCTTTAATGGGTTACCTTTGCCCCTCCTGTGAGCCAAGTCTTTCAGCTCTCTTTCATTGGTTCGTGTTGGTTCACCAGTCCTCGGGTTGTCGATCATCAGAGCTTTCTTGATTGTTAAAAACATTCTCAGCTATAGTCTTTAATTCAGTTAGTTGCTTACCTGCAAAGCTGTCTAGGTGCTGAAGTTTCTGAAGGATGTCAGGGGCAGCTTGATTGACAAAGGCCATGTTTATGACAAATTGGTTCTCTCTGGCCTCTGGATCGAATGGGGAATGTAGGTCCTGTAGGCCTCCATCAATCTTTCCAGGAAACTTCTCAGTGACTCATCTTTTCCCTACACTGTCTGAATTACTTTGGACAAATTTGTAGGCCATGTAGCAGCCTCTTAGAGGCCCCCCATTAGAACTTGGCAATAGGCCATGACTTTCCCCTTAACTGCATCAGTCCCAATTGGGCCAAGTCAAGACCACATCAAAATTGGCCTGGATCTGGGTGGGCAGCCCATTTGCTCCCAGAACAAACTTCCAGGTGGCTCCCACAATCCATTCCCTCTCTTCACTAGTGAAGAGGACCTGTTGGCAATGATCCCAGGTCAGTTGATGAGTCATTATTGAATCCAAGAATTCTATCAAAGCAGATTGTTTTTCTGAGAATTTGGGGTTCTGCAAATTCCAATTATAAAGGTCATTAATAAGCAAAGGGAAGGTATGTCATAAACAGTCTCCCCTCCACTCCCATCAGGCAGTCCTGTGACCCTGAGGGGTAAGGTCATAGTAGAATCAGTCCTTTGGGCTGTATGGGCCCAAGTGTAGGACAGACTCTGTGGAGTTGGGATTTTCCTCTTCTTCTGCCTTCACCTGCTGAGCATGGGCAGCAGCAGGGGCAGGAACCTAAGGTAGAGATCCTCTTCAGGGGCCAAAGGAGGAAGTAGGTAGGTGGCCAGCTGAACCTCCTTAATGAGGAGAGCAGGTGGCAGCACAGCTGGTGATACAGAAAAGGTTCATCAAGGCAGGGGCTTCTCTATTAAATACAGCCATGTGGTGATATATGGCACCTAATCTGGGCGGCTTATGGCTTTATAGGCTATATAGACTTCACCTTGTAAGCAGTAGGGAGATGGAAAGTTTCCCTATTGGGTCATCCTATCTTGAAGGCAGGCCATTCATCCCTGAAAAAGATGGCTAGTTTGCTGGGACAAATAACCAGACCTGAGTCTTCCACAACCCAGAGGAAGTCCTTTAAATGGTTCAAGACTAACCCCAAGGGGGTGGTGTGTGTATGCCCTGTTTTAGGAATCAAAAGGCCAAGAACTTGTACAGGAAGGAAAAAAAAAAAAAAAAAAAAAGAGAAAATACACAAACACAAAAAGACGTTCCTGGAAAAGATCTCAGGTGGTCTTCCTTCCTGCCCATGAGAGGCCCAAAAACCCACAGCCAGTTCACAAATCAGACGAGAACTATTAAGTTCTCCCTCTCTTGGTAGGGGGTTTGGGAATAGCCTCCATAGCCCCTGGCTTGGTGACAAAATATCCTCTTTGTCTCTCTCAGCCTCCAGATTAAACCCAAAACAAATGCGGAGACTGACAAAAGACATTCAGGCACCTGGACTTACCAATGGGCAGGGAGTAAAACTGCCCTGGTAAATCCTCAACTATTTGGGTTGTGGGTAGGGAGCTCCAGCAATCCCAAATGTAAGGGGCTCTGTGAATCACTGAAGAATGACATCCCAGACTCAAATAGTATGCAAAAACAAAGAGCATTTATTTTGCAGAAATCCAGCATGCAGTGGTCTAACATTCATCAAAATGGCAACCTCAAGGTGAGCTAGAAGGCTCAATTTAAAGCTGATTAGGGGATTCCAGAGAGGGGTAGGTGACCTTTACCCTGATTGGTTGGCTCTATCTCTTTGGGTACTGGTATCTTTGGGATTGGCCAGGGTTCTGAGGACTTTCCAGAACTGTTGCTGACTAACTAGTCTTACCTCAGAATGACGGGGCATTCCTGATTGTGGGCTGTAATTTTTCTTGAAATGGGTTTATGTTTCAGTTCTGGGAAACAGAAACTTAGGCCTAGTCCCCTGAACTGGCATCTCACAGCCTGTCATGGAGTCAATCTAGCTCAACCTCCTAGTTGCAACCTCCTTGTACATGTACTCAAGTCACATGTACACACAAAAAAATTGCAATCAAAACTTAGCAATCATTCCTTTTTAAAAAATTTATTTATTTTAGATTTTTTCTTTTTTTTTTCTTTCTTTCTTTCTTTTTTTTTTTTTTTTGGACAGGGTCTCACTGTGCATCTCTGCTTGTTCTAGAACTTACTTTGTAGACTAGATTGACCCTGAACTCAGAGAGCCACCTGCCTCTGCCTGCTGGGATTAAAGATGTGTGTCATTATACCCAGCTCATAATTCCTTAAAGTTCCTAATGCCTTTAAAAATATTTTTATTTTATGTATATGAGTATTTCTTGTGTGTACTACATATGTGTCAGTGCCTTCAGTGGCCAGAGGAAGGTGTTGGATTTCCAGAAAACAGAGCTACAACTATTGTAAGCTGCCTTATGTGTGAAGGGAACCAAATGGAATTCTCTACAAGAGGAACAAGTGTTCTTAAGGGCTAAATCATGTTTCCATTCCCCCATCCCCAATACCTCAACAGTCAATTCTTTCCCTAGGCAATCACTGACCTGTTTTCTGTCATAAGAAACAGGTTTCTATTTTTTAGCAATTTGCATAAAATAAAATCAGATAGTTGCAATATATATCTTTAATTTTAAAAAATACTTTGGTTTTCCAAGACAAGATCTTACTATGTAGTTCAGACTGATTTGAAACTTGCTTCTGAGGTTGGAGAGATGGCTCTGCAATTAAAAAAGCACT
>JANHMN010000004.1:96975924-97003074 GCA_030674055.1 Rhabdomys pumilio | reverse complement strand
TGTGTGTGTGTGTGTGTGTGTGTGTGTGTGTGTGTGTGTGTGTGTTTGAGACAGGGTCTTTCTATTATGCATCTCTGGCTGTGCAGACCAGGCTGGTCTGGAACTCACAGAGATCCACCTGCCTCTGCCTCCCAGTGCTGGGATTAAGACATGCACCACCATGCCTGGCACTTGTTCTGGGATTAAAGATGTGTGCCATTATACCCAGAACAAGAGAACCAGCACTCTTGTGGTGGTTCACAACCATCTGTGACTTAAGTCCCAGGGGAATCCAATGCCCTCTTCTGACCTCCATGGGCATCAAGCATA
The DNA here is from genome assembly GCA_030674055.1 of Rhabdomys pumilio. Classification (NCBI taxonomy): domain Eukaryota; kingdom Metazoa; phylum Chordata; class Mammalia; order Rodentia; family Muridae; genus Rhabdomys; species Rhabdomys pumilio. Next base: position 97,002,765 of record JANHMN010000004.1, on the reverse strand, counting down.
TGTGGTGTACATGCATACATGCCCACAAAACACTCATGCATAAAATAAACTAAGTTACCAAAAGCCAAACCAAAAATAAAAGAACTTACTCTGTGGTCCAGAAAGATCTCAAACTAGAAAACCTTCTACACCCTGTTAGAAATAAGTTTGGAATTACAAAGAAAGGCAATTGAAGTGTCTGGACAGAGCAAAACTTTACTCTTGATCAAGAGAGTGCACTGCTCAAAAAGAAGAGCATGCACACCAGGGTTGGAAGTACACTTGGTTTTTATTCTAACATAAGTACTCTTTTCCCCATTGTCTGGGGCCTGACTTTACAGTCTTTCTCAATTGGTTAGTTTTAAAGAATTGGCACAAAGGAAATGGGGAAGGCCCCTGAATTATTTAAATTCCAAAACTATAAAAGGGCCTTTGTGTAAACAAAAGCTTAACTAGGTTGTGAGGGAGGACATAAAATATTATAAAGTTTTAAAAGGTAGAAAAGATCAAAAGATTTGAAATTATCCACAACAAAACCTACAGTGTTTATCAGGAAGACTAATATTTAATGTTTCTTATGCTCCCAAGTACAAATATGTGCCACCAGGTATAGCCAATTATAGAACATGGAGACTAAACAGAGATTTTTCTCTTTTATGAACATTTTACCTTTTCTTTCTTAGGACTTTGGAAACAAGTTAAAATGATTATTATATAGTTTTTCCATATTTGTTTTTGTACTCAAATGACAGCTGCTAGTGAAAAAGAGGAAATTTCTGAGCATTTATATCGATGAAACTTATGGCAATCTAAGAAAAACAAATTTAACAAGTCTGTGAAACAAGTACATATACATTTAATGACTCAGGAAAGATCATCTGTTCAAAGTTATCCCAGGAGCAGATGGATTTTGGCTAAGGGTTTTATCTGCCTTTAGGTAGGGTCAAGTTAGTAAGTATCATGAACCCTAGAATAAGTATCAAAATTTCAAAAATATAAGAATGAGACTCTAATGTTTTCTTGTTGTATGTATCAAGATTATTTGTTATTTCTTATAGAACTCTTTAATCACTATAAAGAAATCTAAGGTCTATATAATATTCTTTGCCAGCCAGAAAAATGGGTGAAAATAGCCCAGTTCTAAGACATTCATTGTTGGGAGCCGACTTTTAGCAGAAAGTAGCTAGAAAGCACCTATCATCTTTGCAGCCATCTGGAACCATATACCCTGACGAGAGACTTGTTTTTCAGCAGCCTACAACAGCTGAAGCACACTCTGATAAATATCTTGTTTATCCCACATAGCTTGTTTTGCTGTTTAGTGACCCAAGCTGCATGGTGGTAAAATGTCTTCACCTGTGTTCTACTGCTTGTGCTTATAAATACCCAGGATTTCCTTGTAATGTGGGGGTGTAGTAGTAGTAGGTGTAGTGGTGTGTGTATGGTGGAGACAGTAAAGAAGACTTTACTACAGATCCTCTGGCTTGTCTCTATCTTCACGTCTCTTCCCCTTCTTCCTCCCACTCTCTCTCTTGCTAAACCCCGACCTGCGGAACAGAGTGGGCCACTACAGTTTGGCCCCCAAACGTGGGCCAAAGTGGTCTGTTACAGTTTGGCGCCTAACATGGGGCAGCAAGAACTAGAGATCCAGTGAGGGACATTACTGGAAGAAGGGCCGACTGAAAAATCAGAAGGTGATCACGAATCTGCCTCTTCGAGAAAGGTAAGGAACATGGGACAAGAAATTAGTCAACCTGAATTCATCTCTCTGTTTTGGTTTGGTTGTTTGCTGCTCACATGTGTTAATTTTCTGCTTTTGTTCTTGAATGCTGTCTTTTATGTTCAAAATAAAAAGAAGCGTAAATTAGAATCCAAAAATACAACCAAAGGTTGATGACGATTCGTCAGAGCCAGATTGTACCGACCTAGAGGAAGAGGCAGTTAAATATTATGACCCTGAAAGGTCCTCTCCCTATGCGCCTCCTCCTCCAAATGCTCTCGCTGTAGAGACAGTGATTGTAGATCCCAGAAAGGAGTTACAGGACAAAATTTCTATCCTTAAAGAACTAATAGAGTTAGAAAAAGAGTACCAGGACTTAAGTAATCAGCTACAAAAATTAAGGACAGGGAAGAGGTCTCGAGAGGCCAACTGTGAAAATCCTCCGACTCCTTGCGTTCCCCAACCCGGAGTCCAAAGGCAGCCCCTATTCTCTAGCTTTAGTTCAGCTACAGATCAGCCAGAGGAGGGAAAGGCTGAGGTTCTTCCTCTATCAGAGACCAGAGACACTCAAGGTGTTGCTTGGAGACATCACACAGGGTTTAAATTTCAAATTATTAAAGAATTAAAAAATGAAGTATCACAATATGGTGCCACCGCTCCCTTTACTCTTGCAATTTTAGAGTCTGTTGCAGAGGAGTGGCTGACTCCTAGTGACTGGAATACATTAGTGAGAGCAGTTCTTAGCGGTGGTGACTATCTTATTTGGAAATCAGAGTATCATGAAAATTGTAAAGAAACAGCTAAGAGAAACATTCAAGCAGACAATGGTTAGTCCTTTGATGCCTTAGTAGAAAAAGGACAATTTGTTTCTAGTGATAACCAGATGCAATATGACCCAGGTTTATATGCTCAAATTCAAAATGCAGCCATGAAGGCTTGGCGTAAACTCCCAGTAAAGGGAGACCCTGGTGCATCTTTAACAACAGTCAGGCAAGGGCCTGATGAACGATTTTCTGACTTTGTTCATCGATTAATGACAACAGCAGGGAGTATTTTTGATAATGCAGAGGCAGGTGTAGATTATGTGAAACAACTTGCATATGAAAATGCAAATCCTGCCTACCAAGCAGCCAACAGACCCTATAGGAAAAAGACAGACCTTACAGGGTATATCAGGCTCTGTTCTGACATAGGTCTCTCCTACCAACAGGGCTTAGCTATGGTGGCTGCTATGCAAGGACAATCAGTAAGAAATTTCTTGGCAAATAGAGACAGAAATTTCTTGGCATGTTTTAAATGTGGCAAGCCTAGACACTTTGCAAGAGATTGCAGGGTAGAAAATGAGTTAAGCCAGAGACAGCCCAGAAAACAGCCTGGGCTCTGCCCACGTTACAAACGTGGAAGGCATTGGGCTAGTGATTGTAGGTCTAAAGGAGACTCACAAGGTAACACCCGACTTTTAGCAGAAAGTAGCTAGAAAGCACCTATCATCTTTGCAGCCATCTGGAGCCATATACCCTGATGAGAGACTTGTTTTTCAGCAGCCTACAACAGCTGAAGCACACTCTGATAAATGTCTTATTTATCTCACATAGCTTGTTTTGCTGTTTAGTGACCCCAGCTGCATGATGGTAAAATGTCTTCACCTGTGTTCTACTGCTTGTGCTTATAAATACCCAGGATTTCCTTGTAATGTGGGGGTATTGTAGTAGTAGTAGTAGTAGTAGTAGTAGTAGTAGTAGTAGTAGTAGGTGTAGTGGTGAGTGTATGGTGGAGACAGTAAAGAAGACTTTACTACAGATCCTCTGGCTTGTCTCTATTCTTCAAGTCTCTTCCCCTTCTTCCCCCCACTCTCTCTCTTGCTAAACCCCGACCCCCAGAGTGGGCCACTACAGTTTGGCCCCCAAACGTGGGCCAGAGTGGTCTGTTACAATTCATATTTTTCTTTAGTTTCTTTAATTCATGCAACATCCCAAATACTTCAGTTATCCAAGAGGAAATAAGGAAAAACAATCAATAAAGGCCTCTAGGCTATCATTAAATCTTAACAACTTTATTAACACAGAATTCTCACACTATATAGAGTATACAATTTAATAATTCTTACTATATTAAGAGGTATACAACCATCAATCACCACAATTCAATTTTAGAACATTTTTATCACACACACACACACACACACACACACACACACACACACACCCCTCCTACCATTAAATTTTAAATGCATCTAAAAAGAAAGAGCTTTCCTAAAACATTCAACTCCATAAGTATTAGAAATAAAATTAACCATGGGGAGAAAATTTGAGATAACTAACATTTTTTTAATTGAAATCTGAGCTGTGGTTGAATTATCAAAAATACACCAGAGAGAGTGGCTTAGCAGTTAAGAGCCCTGGCTACTCTTCCAAGGGACTCAGGTTCTATGCCCAGCACTCACATATCAGCTCACAACTCCAATCTTCGGGAATCTGAAGCTCTTTTCAGGCTTCCTCAAGTACCAGACATGTGTGTGGTACACAGACACAGGAAAAACACTAATGTACATAAAGTAAATAAATATAAAAAATTTTAAAAGAATTCATATTAGATGTATTGTACTAGGCCTGATAATACATGCAGCTAACAAGGCCATGGATTTTTCTTTTTTTTTTGAGACAGGGTTTTTTTTTTGTTTTTGTTTTTTTTTTTTGTTTTTTTTTTTTTGTGTGTGTAGGCCTGGTTGTTCTGCACTAGCTCCGTAGACCAGGCTAGCTTCAAACTCACAGAGGTCCACCTGCCTCTGCCTCCTGAGTGCTCAGATTAAAGGCATGCAGCACCACTGTCCAGTTGAGTCCATTGATCTTAAAGGACTTAGTACCACCATTTTAAAAAGAAGTATAACTGTTAGGAGACAAAGAAACCCAGGGAAAATGGCTGAGGTGCCTATTAAATCAAAGTGGACCCTGGCTGCCAGGCTCTTCCAGTACCTGTTAAGAAGTTCTGCCTCCTCAGCATTTCTCACACCCTAAACCTCTTCAATCGGGATGGGCTTCCACTTCCCTTCCCTCAATTTCTCTTTCCTATATACCATTTTGGCTATATGCTCTCTCTTGGCTTGGCTCACTTGGTTCCTCTCTTGATCTCCCTGCCCCTCCTCTTTCCCTCTTATAGGTCTATTCTGCTGGCCAGGTTCACTCTGGCCTCCTCCAGATACCTCTGGCTTTTCTCTTCCTCTTCTCTTGAATAAAAACCTTCACCTCACCCATACCTCATTTTCATCTCCTCATTTTCATTCACTAAAATACTTATCTTTATAACCATAGATAAGTAAGATCTCATTCCCCATCAAAACAACTTTTTTTTTTTTTTTTTTTTACAGCAGCAAGAGACCATTACAGAAATCCACAACTTGTCAAAAATGGAGAGAGCAACTGACTCTGGGACTCCCAGCCCCAAACGATACATCTACAACACAACTACACCCAAAGCTCAGGGAACATTGCAAAAGATGGAGAGGGAAAATAAGAGCCAGAAGACCAGAAAGTCTGCTGTGAGATTGTGCCTTCTAGCTATGACAGGGAAGCTACACCCATGAAATCTCAATATGGCTGCCTAAATAAGACCTAAACAACTCCAACAGCAGTGTACATCCCAATGAGGATAGGGGAAATTTCACACAGCCCCATCCCTAGATGAAGAGCTATGAGAAACTGACAACTGCTGAGGGGGGAATAATTAGTCTCCCCCAGGGATGAGCCCTCAATTGGTTATCCCAATACCAAGTGAAACATATACATTCTTAGCCTTAGAAACATTCAAGCAACAGTGAACAGACTCAGCAGGTTGTATTTATATGTTGTTTCTGTTGCTTTGTTTGTAAGTATGTACTGTAGGAGTCAAAGTCAACCTGTAAGCCCCACCTGCCCAAGGACTAGGAAACTTCCTGGAATGCTGGGAGTTGTAGTTCTTGGAAAATAACAAAGCCATATGGGAAATACAGTGGCTGTATGGATTTTGTCCTTTAAAAACTATAATACGTATTTTGTTGCCACTGGTTGGGATTCTAGAGAGTAAACCTGGCCAGAGTCTATCTTGGCTAGTATTTGATTAAAGCTTGCCTCAAATTTGGCTCAAAATTATGGAAACAGTTTTTCTCTTGTGAATCTCAGGATTAACACGATTTGTAACAACAATGCTTAAAGAGAGATTGGTGGGGAGTGGATATAGGAGGGGTGGGAAGAAACAAATCTAGGACAAAGCTGATGTGATTATATTTTAATTAGATTTTTAAGAAAGGAATGCATAGGTGTGATGATTTGTATATACTAGGCCCAGGGAGTAGCACTATTAGAAGGTGTGGCCCTGTTGCAGTAGGGGTAGCCTTGTTGGAGTAGGCATGTCACTTGTGGATGTGGGCTTTAAGTCCTTCATCCTAGCTGCCTGGAAGCCAGTCCTCCACTAGTAGCCCTCAGATGAAGATGTAGAACTCTCAGCTCTGCCTGTACCATGCCTGCCTAGATGCTGCTATGTTCCCACCTTGATGAAAATGACTGAACCTCTGAACCTATAAGCCAGCTCCAAATATATGTTGTCCTTTATTAAGATTTACCAACCCAAACTAAGACAATAGGTAAACTGATGTGCTGGCATGGTACCATACCACTGTAAACTCAGTACTCAGGAAATGGAGATACAAAGAGTGTAAGGTCGACCTCCACTATGTAACAAGGTGAAGGCCAGCTTTATTTATTTATTTATTTATTTATTTATTTATTGAAGGCCAGCTTTATAGACCAGCTTGTGATGTGTGAATGCCTCTCAAAATATAAAACAAAACAAAATCAAAATCACCGCTCATACAAACAAAAGAGAATGCATACACAAACTATATCTTTAGATTTGCAAGCAGAAAATGAAAATCTCAAAAATGTTAGTTATATAGATTAGAAGGGAAAATGAGCATGTTCTAGGTGGCCACAGTGATAATGGCTCTTTAAGGGATAATGACTTTAAGGGACTGTCACTGAGTTAAAGGTGCTAACCCCCAAGCCTGACAACCAGAGTCTAATTCTCCAGAACTGCTCCTCCCTAGAACTATCCCCTCAGATTGTCCCCTGACCTCCACATATGTGAGTGGGTCTCATGCACCACACACTCACACACAAATATATAGAGACAAGTTAAAGACAACAAAAACAGATACAATACAAACCCCAACATTTTCAATCATTTTTTATAAAAGTGTTTCTGTACCTCAGGTTAGGTACTAGATCCCTAAGAACACACAAGAACATCTAAATTCCAAGATGCAAAATAAAAGGTAAATAATACAGTATATACTTCTCTCTACAAGAGAACCAGTTATTTCAAACTCCAGGGATTATCCTATTTATAGTGACCGAGCTTTACAAAAGACAAAGGACAAGAAACAACTGCTTCAAACAACAGCTGCAGAAGAACTAAAACAGAAGGTACTCAATGGAATTCCTATGGCCAGGGGTGGACTCTGGACACTGTTACTGCCATATCACTAAAAACAAACAACCCAACCTTTGAGATTACTTCTGTTTGTAACTGAAAAAAATTAGTTCACTATAATCACCTAAAAATAGATGTAACAAAATTGCTGAACCCAGTCATCTTAAGTCAACACAGGTCTACTACTCTCTAAATATTGAGGTTTAGTATTAGGACAGGTAGTAACTAATGTTGGGTTTAAATTCAGTGGTTTATTTTTTAAATTTTAGTCTAGTTCAATCTCAGAAAGCTGTCACTTAAAGACTTTTTGCCACTTTGCAGCCATAAAGCCATGTCAATAAATCATATCTCATATGTTTACCTAGAAGAATAATGGCTACAATAAGTCTTTATGAATTTCCAAGCTGGCTGGGTAGCGGTGGAACACACACTCAAGACGAAGAGGCAAATGAATCTCTGAGTTAGAGGCAAACCTAGTCTATAATGTGAGTTCCAGGACAGCCAGGGCTACAGAGAAACCCTGTCTTAAAAAGCCAAAAATAAATTTCCAAGCTGATATGATTTCAGTCAGGGTCAAACCCCTTTGGAAACAGTTACGTCTATGGAATCAGGCATTACCACAAAGGAATGTTGTTGATAAAGCAATGATTTAAAATAACCTCAATCAGGAGCAGTAGTGCACACCTTCAGTCCCTGCAGAGGAGGTTAAGGTAGGCAGATCTCTGTCAAGGCCGGTCTACATAGTGAGTATATGTATGTGTGTGAAAGAGAGAAAGAGAGGGAGGGAGGGGGAAGGGAAGAGAGAGAGAGAGAAAGAGACACAGAGAGTTTTAAGACAGGGTCTTATGTAGCCCTGATGGCCTGCAACTCACTATATAGACCAAACTGGCCATGAAGGAACAGAGATCCATCTGCCTCTGTCTCTGGAGTGCTGCGATTAAATGTGTGCACTACCACAGTTCCAGCCTCATTTAACAACCCTTCATTATACAAATAAAATGGCAACCTCTCAGCTCCTCCTGCACCATGCCTGCCTGGATGCTGCCATGCTCCTTCTTTAATGATAATGGACTGAACCTCTGAACCTGTAAGCCAGCCCCAATTAAATGTTGTCCTTATAAGAGTTGCCTTGCCGGGCGGTGGTGGCGCATGCCTTTAATCCCAGCACCTGGGAGGCAGAGGCAGGTGAATTATTTCTGAGTTCGAGGCCAGCCTGGTCTACAGAAAGTTCCAGGACAGCCAGGGCTACACAGAAAAACCTTGTCTCGAAAAACCAAAGAAAAAAGAATTGCCTTGGTCATGGTGTCTGTTTACAGCAGTGAAACCCTATCTGAGACACTAGTGGTCAGCTTGACTTCTTCACTCTTACACTGTCCAGAATTTCCTGCCTCGGAACTGGTGTCATCTATAGTAAGCAGGTTTTCCCACCTCAATTAATACAAGTCAATTTTCCACAGACATCACTTTCTCCCAGGTGATTGTTTTGTCAAGTTGACAATTAGCACTAAACATCACAACATCCAAAACACAAAAGCTGCTATACTTGACATTTTTGTTGTTTGAGACAAGGTTTCTCTGTGTACCCCTGGCTGTCCTAGAACTCACTCTGTAGACCAAGCTACCCATGAACTCTGAGATCTGCCTGCCTCTGCCTCTTAAGCACTGGGATTAAAGGCATCAGCCACTGCCTGGCAACATTTTGAATCTTTTCATTAAAGTTAACTATGAACTATGAATTTCATATAAGAAAGAATAATCAGCAATAATACTGTGCCACAAGTCAACAATGAAATAGTCTTGGAAATGCTACAGGATTCTGGATACCTGATGAACGGACAGAAGCTGAGCTGTTAATATGTTCTAAAGAGAGTGCTCACAAAATTCTGTTTGTAGAATATAAATGCAAAGAAAAAAATGTTTTAAAGGCAGGCAAGAGGGTTCAACAGATAAAGGCAGTTTCTGTCAAGCCTGATGACCTGAGTAAATCCGGACAAGAGAACCTACTCCCCAGAAGCCATCCTCTGTTCATACACAGACACACAACAACAAATAAAACAAGTAATAAAAGGTTTGAAAATTTTTTCCAAATTGAGTGTGTTGGCTTATATTTATAATTCCAGCACTCGAGAAGCTGAAACAGAAAGATTATTGCATGTTCCAGGACAGTCTGAACTACAATGTAGAAGGCTATCCCAAAAAAAATTAGAAAAAAAATGGAGCTAGAGAGATGGCTTAACATGTAAGAGCACTAGCTGTTCATCAAAGGGCCAGGTAGTCCCAGCACCCACATGACCTCACAACTGTCTATAACCACAGTTGCAGGGAATCCAACATACCCCCACACACAAGGTACACATCCGTACAGGCAAAACACTCATACACACAAAAAATAAAAAAATCTTAAAGGCCAAGGTTGGCTTGGTAGGTAAATAACCTATAAGCCTAATGATCCAAGTTCAATGCCTAGAGCCCACAGAAAAGGTCACATGTGGTACTGCACATTTGTAACCCCAGCACTCCTAGGGAGGAATAGGTGTGTGTATGTGTGACAGAAATATCCTGGAGTATGCAGTGCAGCAGCAGAAACAAGCCGCCTAAACAGCATGGAAAATGAGAATCAATTCCTCAAAGTTGTCCTCTGACCTTAACTTGAGTGCTGTGTGTCTGTCTGTTTCTCCCTCTCCCCCCTTCTCTCTCTATCTCTCTCTCTCTCTCTCTCTCTCTCTCTCTCTCTCTCTCTCTCTCTCTCTCACACACACACACACAATGTTAAGTGAAAAAAATTCGAAATCAAATAATTGATTTCATTCTCCAAAGCACAGGTAAAATGTGACGATAGTTAGAGGTCACTAAACTAGAGAAAGAAAATCCTCTGGCATATAACAACAGAATGGTCTGTTTTAAGCAAATACATTTAGGGGTCTGATAAGAGGTTTGTGTAGGCCAGACTACAATGTGGGGAGAATTGTAGCAACCAGGTACAACTTTACCTTTCTAAACATAAAGTTCCAGGATAGTCACATGTAACTTTGTCTCAAAACCAACCAACCAACAAACAAAAACCACACAAGCAAAAAATTTAAAAAAACAAAAGCAGTAAACAATAAAGTAATGTATGTATGTATGCTAGTGGTCAGCTTGCTTTCTCCGCTCTTATGACTGTCCTGAATTCCCTGCCTAGCCAATGTTGTCATCCACAGTCTTCCTGTTCCCAATGTGGGAATGCCAACGCTGAATTTTCTGGCTTTTGTATTTGACATTAAGGTGTCCTCTCTCTTCCACCTGCCCCCAAGTCGACTGTGAATGGAACAAGGCATGAAAGATAACCATATCTATTTGTAGTGAGTTAAAGCCAACAGAACAAATATTTCCCCCACTCCAAAAAAACCAAAAGGACAAAAAACTACTATGCGTAGGACATTGTAGAAAGGTTTGTCTTATCTCAGAGGTCAAAATTATATGAGAAAAAGGAGAATGAGGTTTCCGGAAGTTCACAAAACAACCCAAAGTCCAATCGAAACGCCCTGAAGGGCGTGTTTCAAAGGCAAGAAGCCTTTGGGGACTCAGAAAGGCCTCAAGAATGGTAGTATTCGAGATAATTGCTAAAGAAACCGTAGACAGGGAGATGAAACGTGAGAGTGCGTGAACACTGGAAGAATCGGAGAAGCCAAGTTCTAGTTACTCGGCAAAAACCGGTCTCTGCGCGCGCCGCTCTGAGGCAGGCGCACGCTCTCCCGCGCAGGCGTACGGCTTGGGCTCAAGCCAAAACCACCGTTTCTCACCTCAGGGCCTTCCGGGCTCCTCTTCAGTCAGTTTTCTCCAAGGACGGAAGAAATAGTGCGGTCAGGAGAAAGCCCTAAGGCCGCGCTAGCAGAGCGTCCGGTCAACTGCCTTAGGTGTCTGCCAAGCCACATCTCCATGGCAACTACACCAAGCGCCAGTTCGAACGCGCGCGCCACCGTCCGCCCGTCTGAGGTCCCGCACCAACGACCAATAGTCGTTCTCAGAGCATGTCATCGTCTCCTCTAAAAGGCCAATCAGAGATCGGAAGAGACAGGGGGCGGTTCATTTTCCACCAATGGTTTCGCTTGAGGAAGATCTCGCGACGTTCCCAGTCAGAAAACCGCGCCTCAGGGGCGGGTGGAAGCGCCGGATGCCAATTCTGTGGCTCGCCTGAAGTGCAGCCGGGCTCTTCTGATTGGCTAGCGCTCTTCGTCTCCGTTCGAGGACCGCCTCCTTCCTTCGTGCTGTGGGTGAGTGCCGTGGGGCTGGGGCGGTGGGTAGTGTTGAGTGCTCCTGACCTGTTGCTGCAGCAACAGAGCTGGCAGTGAGGCGAGTGTAGGCCAAGTCCCATCTACTTGCAGAGCCTCGGCTTATCTCTCTGCACCAGAGAGGACAAGGGTCAGTGGTGATGGCGTGATCGGAAGAATCCCAGAGTCAGAGGTCCGTCCAGCTTTGAGACTTAGCGGGCCAATCCCATCTTCTCCCTAGACCTCAGTATTGCTTTGTAGTTACCGATTAAACCCTGCCTGCATTCCAAAACATCTTAACGTTTGCAAAAAAAAATTTACTTGTGTGTGTCTGTGTCTGTGTCTGTCTGTCTGTCTGCGTGTGTATCTGTGTCTGTGTGAGTTTATGCGCGCCACATGCAAGCAGCTGCTCTCAGAAGCCAGAAGGCGTCGGATCCCAGAAGCTGAAGTTAGCCGCGGTTGTGAGCCACCTGGTATAGGTTCCTGGGAACCGAACCCCAGTCCTTTGGAAGAATGGCAAGTGCTCTTCAGCCCCTAAAGATAGAAAGTTACAAGAATCCCGTCTCAAGAGGGAAAAAAAAAAAAAAAAAAGGCGAAACAGCTTAAATCGAGAACAGTCGAGTTGCCAATACAAAAATGCTTAATGGTAGAAATTGGGTGTGCCTGCGTTTGATTAACTACCCAAAAATATCTCTGAACTGTAGTTTTTTCCTTTTCTGAAAAATGAATACTGTCTCAACGGGTTGCAAAGAAGACTATTTGAAAAAAAAAAATGCTTGGCAAGTTCAGCATAGTAGGAACAAATACAGTAGCCAGCATGTATGCAGCTTCATGTGATTTTTAATGTAGTGCTCATTTTAGCTCAAAAATTGATCATTCAGGGGCTGGAGGGGTGGTTCAGTAGTTAAGAGCCCTTACCTCTCTTCCAGAGAACTTTTGAGTTCATTTCCCAGCACCTATATCAAATGGCTCACAATTGCCTCTAACTCCTACTCCAGGGAATCCGTGGCCCCCCTCAGGCACCCACATACTGCACACAGCTGGCAGACACACAGACATAAACAAAAATGAATCACTAATCAGTTAAAAGAATAAAGGAATTCTTACTAATAAGGAAATAAATTCAGTATTCAAAAGAAGAAAATTGCCTATCTACATTAAAAGGGATTAATCTTGTTGATCTTTAAAAAGTACTAGTCCTTAGTGTGGCTCACAACCACTGTTTATCAGCTGTTTCACAGAAAATATAAAAATGATAAAAAAAATTTTTTTGATTTGCTAGGTGTGATGTTGCTTGCCTTTATTCCCAGCAGAGGCAGGAGGATCTCTGAGTTTTAGGATAGATCTAAAAAGTTCTAAGACAGACAGGGCTGTTACACAGAGAGGGCAAAATTCTTGATTCAACCATTGGTAAGAGTTGGATACCAGTAAAATACAGAGAAGCATTCAGATGGCCTATTATAATACAAGAGTGACTGACATTTTCAGTATCTCTGTATACACATACTTTAAGCTCTCAACAGTGAGAAATAGGTGCTAGAGCTGCTTTACAGATGATGATGTGTTTTTCTTCAGGTAACAACCTGAACTTAGTAGCTCAGTGTCTATCATGGCAGTGTCAGCTATGCTTTCCTATGTTGTACTGTTTTGAACTGAAAGAGGGTGAAAATATTTGGAATAACAGATTGGAAAGAGGTGATTAGATAGGTAAATTTACCCAAATTTAAGGAAAGTGACTTGTCTTAGTCAGTTTCTACTGCTCTGATGAAACAGTGACCAAGAACAACTTGAGGAAGAAAGGATTTATTTGGCTTACTCATCCTTATCACTGTTCATCATCAAAAGAAGTCAGGACAGGAGAGATCTGGAGACAGGAGCTGATGCAGAGACCATGAAAGAGTGCTGCTTACTGACTTGCTCCGTGTCGCCTGCTTTCTTATAGAACACAGAACCACCAGTGCAATGATGGCCCTACCCACTGTCTGGGCACTGCACATCAATCACTAATTAAGAAAAACGTCCTATAGGTTTGCCTACAGCCCAACCTCATAGAAGCATTTTCTAAACTGAGGCTCCCTCCTCTCCAGTGAGCCTAGCTTGTGTCAAGTTGACATAAAACTGGTTAACACACAGGTTGTTGGAATATCTATAATAAAAGCAATTCTTTTTCTAATAGAAAATGTTCAATTTAGGACATGAAGAATGAGATATCACAAAACTTTTGACCCAGTTTTCATTTATCTTGTGGGTTGTCTATAGCACTTCAAATTCAACTCAGTTCAAAAAGAAATGGGTAGCTTATTCCTCTTCCATCCAGTTACCCAAACCAGACACCTCTTCCAGCAGCTCACAACTATCTGTAACTCCAGTTCCAGGAGCTCTGACACCCCCACACCAATGCATAGATATGGTTTTTTAAAGATGGAAATGAACTTGTAACATGTCTTTTTGCCTGCAGCCTTTTCTTCCAATTTGTTCTTCACTTTACTTACTGCCAAGATGCTTTTGTAAAATGTCAATCTGACCAAAACACACTCCACCTAAAACCAGCAGTCCTTATTGTCTACAGGGTATGAATTAAGCCAGGCATGGTGGCTTGCCTTTAATCCCAGCATTCTAGAGGCAAATGAATCACTGAGTTTGAAGCCAGCCTGATTTGCATAGAGAGTTCTGGGTCCACAAGGGCTACATAATAAGACCCTGTCTAAAATAAAATAAAAAGCAATATAACTAAGCTGTGTACCGATGGAATGCTGTTTTGTGTAAGAGCTTTGCACACCCCTTACTTGGTCTAGAGGGCCTTCTTGCCTCACCTTCATACAACCTGGTAAATTAAGCCATCCTTCAAAATCTTCATAATGGAGCTCCAGACATGGCTCAGTCTAGACATAAAGTATATGCTACGCAAATAGGATCTGAGTGAACCTAGCACCCAGGTGAAAACACACAAGCACATCCTTCGGGAGTATCCCTTTGACCTAACTATCCTCCTTTACTGTCTCATATACACCCTTATGATGAATGAAACACCGTGTAACATCTGCTTGGATGCCTTTTGCTTTCACTGGGCTGTGAGCCTCTAGAAGGGGAGATGTTTTTAGTGTTCACATTTACCCTTCAATCCTGCGGTACAGGGCATACTCAGCAGACAACAAATGAATAGGCTCCAGTGTTAGACTCACTTAAGTTTGCTTTCCATAGCTGAACAGCAGGTGGCACTAGAAGGCCACGGAACAAATTTTCCCTGAGCAGTATTTTTGTACCAACCTTGTTTGACTTTGGTCTGATCCTAGAAACCACTATGTCATTAAAGGTAAAAATCTGACTTCTCCTCTGTCAAATAGCAAAGCTTGCAAAATGATTCCGCAGCTTTAGCTCCCAGAGAAGAAGGGAATGAATGAATGGCAGATGCCCAAAGAAAGGTATTTCTAATTTTTTCATATGCTTAGGTGTTTTTCTTTCTTCTCTTCCTCCTTTTAGTATTGTTACAAGAAAACATTATCATGGGCGGATCCTTCATTGTTCCTCCAAAAACAAGGAAGCTAGAGAGTTGCAGAGAAGCCATTGGGATGTGGGGTGAGGAAGCAGTAGGCACACAGAGCTGCTTATGAGCTTGCAGAGTTGCTCTTCCTCCTCTCTGGCCCGTGCAAAATTTCTAGACACCAGGATTAGGGGAAACATGTGGTTTCAGTTCCTGTTTCTCAGGAAACAGCCGTGGAGTGGTGGACACCCTTGCCAAATAGGCACTTTTAGGAGCCTCAGGCTAAACTTTCCCCACCTAAGCTGGCTTTGGTTACTAGACAACCACCCAAAACCTGTTCAGTGGAAAAGCTTTTACCCAGACACCCTAAACAGTCTCCAGATGAGTACTGATTAAAGACTAAGGAGCATTAAAACTGGTGGTGATTTTATTAAGCATTTGTGCATGCTCTCAGAGCTATGTGTAACCTTAACCCTATTTCATGGTAAGCAGACCTGTTGAAGGTTAAAAAAAATTTGCAAGCTTTGGAGTTAGGTTTCTTTGGATTCAAATTCACATTTTCAACCATCATGCCACTGGGCAAGTATTTTAATCCTTTGTTTTTTTGAGACAGGACTCATATGGCTATGAAAGACGTCCAATCTGTATGTAGCAAAATCTCACCTTGACATTCCAGTCCTCCTGCCTCTCTGCCTTCCGAAGTACTGAGATCACAGGTGCAAGGCGTAGGTCACAGAGCATGGCTGAGCCTTTCTTAAGCTTTGAGAAAGACTCACTGGTGTGCGCCTTTGTATTCATTAGGAAGGCAGAGGGAGTACTGTAAGACTGGGCTGTACTGCAAGACCCTGTCTTAAAATCCCAGTTTCCTCATAAACTAACACAAAAATTAAAGGATCATTCTTCAAGCTTGTTTGTTTATTTGAGACAAGATTTTTAACCAAGGTTCTTCTGCTTCAGTCTTCTGAATGCTAGGATTATAGGCATGTACCGCCATGCCTAGCCTTAAAGGGTTGCCTTTTAGCATTAGAAATTTAGCTGTTAAAAACTTGCACAGTATAAGTGACACAGTATTATTGCTTGGCAGCATGGTGGCTTGAAACACTATGCTACAAGGGATTTAGACCATCAGAAGTGTGAGGAGGATTTAGGACTATGTTATATAAAGGCTAGAGGAATGTTTAACTGGAGAGTGTGGACCTCAGATGTGTGAAGTTTGAGTTCAGTCTCTGACCCCACAAAAATAAATAAGCAAACAAATAAAAATATGTTTCTGGGAGCTCTGGAGGGGGTGGGTAACAGTTGGCACAGCGTTCTTGATGAATATGATGAACTATGGTAGCATGGCATCTATCTGTGAGTCCTTTTTTTTTTTCCTCCCCATATTGGTCCTGAATCTCCTAGGCTGTGAGGAAATTCTGTCTGTGAAGAAAGCCAAGAGCATTTTCCCTTAGCTTCTGGAACCTTCTGATGACATTGAGGGTTTTTTGGTTCAGGTTTTTTTTCTAACCACCTCAGGCACTCTGCCACTTTTCTGAAGTGTGAATTGCCTGCTGTCAGCCTGGAGTTCTCACCTCCGCAATCCTGGCTGCAGGCATATTTGCATATTGGATGCTGTGTTCTTTAACCCCCTGAGGTTTCAATCCACTTGGAGAATGTATGAGAGCTGAATACTTTCAAGCCCCAGGATACTTTCAGCTCCCTCTTCTCCAAAAAAACTGAAAACCAACAATAGCTCCATTGACTTTTATGCAAATGGCACTCTTCGAGAAAACACTGGGCTGTTTCCCAGGGCCCCAGAACATACTTAAACATTTGTTTGAGTGGGAGGTGGGGAAAGAGTTCTGTTGAGTCAATGAACATCTGTTAAGAGCTGCTGAGCTGGGTTCCAAGGAAACAGACTAGGAGTCTGGTTCTTTCCTGCCAGAGGTACCAACAGAGACTTACCTTACAAGGAATGCGTACCTAAAGTGGCTTTGAACTGGGTCA
This sequence comes from Rhabdomys pumilio, assembly GCA_030674055.1. Classification (NCBI taxonomy): domain Eukaryota; kingdom Metazoa; phylum Chordata; class Mammalia; order Rodentia; family Muridae; genus Rhabdomys; species Rhabdomys pumilio. The sequence goes on along the minus strand of JANHMN010000004.1, from coordinate 96,985,886 downwards.
CTTTAGTTATACGGGAACTACATTTCCCAGAATTCCCCTTTAAAAATGTTTTATTATTTTATGTGTTTTGAGTGTTTTGCCAACATGTTTGTCTGTGTACCACGTGTATACCTGGTGGCCAAGGAAGTGAGGAGCCTCCATGTGGATGTTGGGAATCAAACCTGGGTCCTTTCCAAGAGCAAGTGTTCTTAACTACAGAGCCAACTCAACAGCCCCAGCATGCTGTGAAGCACAGAATTGGCATGGTTGCAGCACATACACTTTAATAGCAGTCTGTTGGCTCACCTTGCTGATAAAGAACAGCATCCAGGCTTGCAGAAATCTCAGCTCATATAGAATCCTCCCCTTCAGCCCTTTGGCATCCTAGGTCAGATGGCCTTCATCTGTAAAGGGCTCTGGTTTTACCTGCTGGTCACCTGTATCACCAAGCCTAGAAGCAATGAAAAGAGGAAGTCTAGAGTTGTAGCTTGTCATTGTGAGTTCCAGTCATCCTCCCAGGTCTGTTTGCTCTCTTAGTTTTATCCTTGCTCTTTTCTGCTTCACATCCAGTCCCGCCCCCAGACTGCTAATGTTATTAGTCTGTAGGCCCAACAGCATATGTGGAGGTGACTGACTTGCTTCCAAAATACACAAAATATAATCCTGAGCTGGACATAGTTTGTGCTGAGGTAGAAGGATCTCAAAATTGAGGCTAGCTTGAACTACATAATGAGCTCAAGACTTAGCATGATCTATATATATATTAATAACCTGCCATGAAAAACCAAGTGCTAGGAGTGTAGCTTAGTGGTTAGAGTACTTGCCTAGAATGCACAGGTTCCCATGTTGATTCCCAGCAGCACACATACATTCCTTATAATTCCTTATAGTAAATACTTACATTTATCTGATTGAGTCTTATAGAAGAGATTTATGGAGTTATTACCAACTAGAAGACTCCATAGAAAAGGTGATACCTGAGCTACTTCAAAAACTAAAGATGGCAGCCAGAAACAAGGCATGATACGTAAAGTTCTTGCTTTGTAAGTTTGACAATGTGTTCAATCACTGAATATATAGAAACAGGAGAGACTTCCACACATGTGCCATATTGTCCCTATAAACCCGCAATAATAACTATAAGTAAACAATTTTTTTTAAAGGGATAAGTGGGAAGGGTTGTTAGTATGAAGTTTGGGATAGGTTTCCAGCTCACAGCTTTTTTAAGCCAAGCAATTGAAAGGTCAATGGGGAGCCCCCGCTTTCTAGAAGCATTGTGTTCTCTGTGAGCCCGGCATACATAGAGTGGGCATCTGTCCTTACCTGTTCTGACAGATCATAGGCCCACTGTCTTCTGTGTGGCCTCTTTACACACTACTAGAATGTACTTTTTCTACTAGACTGAGATTCTCCTTCCATTCCTCTCCAAAGAAAAATACTAGCCTTTCTTCTCTTCTGGGGGTTTACATGGCCATGCAAGGCCCATTATTCTTGTCCTATGAAGACATCTTTCTTTTCTCATGCTGTATTTGTGGTGGTAGTGGTGAGAGGAATATACTGGGGCTTCCTGTCTCAGGAGGGCAATAGCTTCTCCAGACTTAGACTTCTAAGTTTACCTAGGGCTTCAGCGTTTTATGGGGCTCTTCAAGGGCAAGAGAAAGGCACTCTACATATAGTACATTCTTTTTTAAAAAATAATTTACTTAGTTTTATTTTATGTACACTGATATGAGGGTGTAATAACCCTTGGGACTGGAGTTACAGTCAGTTGTGAGCTTCCATCTGTGTGCTGGGAATTGAACCCAGGTCCTTTGGAAGAAGAGGCAGTGCTCTTACCACTGAGCCATCTCTTCAGCCTCCATCTACTGCTTTTTAATCATCCTTGTAGGAAGGACAAAGGATCAGTTACCTGTTTCTACGTGAATTATAAACAGTGATTAAAATCCTTGTTGAGTAGTTATGCAATGACAAGGTGTTTCCAGAATGCAGAATGTTCTCAGCATAAATAAGGAGTCAGGAAAATAGAACATGGTGTTTTGGAAAGCCTATGTACTACTACTTTACATATGAATCTTTTAACTCAAAAAAGATCTCATTATACATATTCTGTACCATGCTTTCCTCAATTAATATATCCAAAAATATTTTCTTACAGCCAGAACATTTGGTTCTACCCCAGTTTTAATGGTGTGTGTGTGTGTGTGTGTGTGTGTGTGTGTGTGTGTATGTGTGTGTGTATGCCACTGAGATAGATGTATGTACTGAAATGTAACTAACCATTGCCACACCGAAGGATTTTTTTTTTCCGGTTTAAAAATGTACATTTAAAGAGACCCTCTCTCTAAAATAATAGATTTGGGTTTTTATTATTATTATTATTATTTTCAGTTGTATGTGTGAGTACAGTACCCACAGAGTCCCAGAGGCAACGAATCTGCCTGAAAGTGTGGAGTTACAGGTGGTTGTGAACTGTCCAGTGTTGATGCAGGGAACAAACTTGGGTCTCTGAAAGAACAGTAAGTTCTCTTAACTGCTGAGCCATCTGTTCACCCCTCTTTCTTTTTGATATTACAAGATTTTTGTGAATATCTTGTAGATGCATCTTTTTTTTTAATGGCATCAATTAGCCCAAGCTATGTAGCCAAGAATGACTCTGACCTTATGATACTCTTGCCCTCACCTCTCAAGTATTGAGATTACAGATATGAATCACCACGCCTAGTTTCATGTGTTCAGGGTCTCACTGGCCGGCCTAGAACTCACTGTGTATACCAGGCTGGCCTCAAATTCACAGAGCTCCAGAGTGCGGAGATTAAAGATGTGTGCTAAAACACCTGCATACAGTGTTTCTTAAAACACTGAGTTTATTTCTAATCCACCAGTTTAGAATGATTTGAGTGTCTAAGTTTGTAATTTGGTAATAAAACACTTGTCTAATATGCATGAGGCCTTCATTTTGATCCCAGCCCCCCCCCCACACACACACACAAAAAGGAGTGGGGTGAGGGAGGTGTTTGGTTTATCTGTGAGAAGCTGCTAGTCCCTAAAATAGCATTTGATAGCCTTCCTGAGAATTACTCTGGAAGAGGTGTTTAGGCCTGACTTCTATGCCTTTGATAGCTCAAAGTGCTGCTTTTTGTTGGTTTGTCCTTTTGTTTGAGACAAGGTTTTGCTATGTAGCTTTGGCAGGCCTCAAATTTGCAGTGATCCTCCTGCTTCAGCCTCCCTAGTACTGGGATTACATGTGCACATCATGTCTGGCAGCCCATCTTGACTGAACGCCAACAAGGGAACATAGCATGGAGCAGGTGGCTTCTTTCTGTTTTGCTGTCCCACTTTAGGACCTTTGCCTGGAGGTTAACCTTTGCCTGAGCCACAGTCTCCTTTCCTCTGTGGAGTTGCCTTTCCACCCTTTTCTCTGCTCCAAGGTCCCTTCTTTCTGGAAGCCTGCTATAATCCCTCAAAGGAGTTCAGATCTCTGGATATCACATGTTTTTTCTTTTGTGACCTGTACCTTGTTGTGTGTGTGTGCATGTGGATGTGTGTGTGTGCGCGCACATGTTGGTGTGTGTGTTCTATGACACATGTTTAGGCATCAGAAAGCAATGTTTCTGGTGTTGATTCTTTGCATGGGTTGTTAGGCTTGTGGAGCAAGCACTTTAGCCATTTTAGCCGCCCCCTTCCTGATGTTATTCCACACACAGGGAAAAATCTACTGAGTTTTAATATGTGCCAGGCACTGTTCTAACACACTACAGAATTAAATTACAGGCACACACTTTAAGAACTCTGGAGACAGAGGCAGGTAGATCTCTGTGAATTTGAGGCCAGCTGGGACTACATTAATGAGGGAAGCCCCCCCCCCCCCCCCCGAAATAAAAAAGAAAGAAGAAAATTAAGTGATGATCATGTTGTTTTCGTAGCTACCTCTTCAGGTAGAATGGTTTCCTTCCACAGTTAATGTCAGAGCTGAACCCAAATCTAGGCCTAGATTTATGCTGTGAATGATTGGGATAATTTGCCTCTGCTACTTTTCACTTGGACTGGACATATATGACATACTAGACTTGGATATGAGTCTGAAAATGAACAAAAGTGTCTTGGTATGCCAGACTACCTAAGTGAGCCCACTGAGTTATGAGAAAACACCTTAGAGTCTCTGCTTTAAGGACTCAGGATATAGGCTTAGAGAAATGGGATTGTGAGTTTGATTATACTACGTACATTGCATTTTCTAATTCCTAGCATCTTTTTTGTTTCAGTGAATTTGTTTCTGAGTCTTTGTAGTCTCATAACTAATACACACAAGCCCTGAGTTTTGCAGGGATCTTGGGGTAGAGGCCTCTTGACTAGGTAGTTCCCAGGGTCCTGTAGTTGCACACAAAGGTTTGTCCCTGATTCCTGGATTCCCCTCTGTTAGATTTCTGTTGCTGTGACAAAACACATAACCAAAAGCAACTTGAGGAGGAAAGAGTTTATTTCAGCTGATAGTTCGTCGTGCAGGGAACTCAAGGCAGAAACCTAGAGGCAGGAATTAAAGCAGAAACCATAGAGGAATGCTGGCTTTCTCTCTCAGCCTGCTTTGTTTGTTTGTTTGTTTATGGAGACAAGGTTTCTCTGTGTAGCCATGGCTGTCCTGGAACTGACTCTAAACCTCAAACTTGGAGAATTCCACCTGCTTCTGTCTCTCTTCCTCCTGAGCTCTGGGATTAAAGGTATGCACTGCCACCCCTGGCTATTCAGCCTGCTTCTTATACAACCCAATTCCACTTTTGTAGGGAAGACACCACCTCCAGTGAGCTGTGATGAGCCTTCTCACATAAACCATTAATTAATCAAGAAAATGCTCCACAGGCCAATCTTGTGGAGACATTTTTCTCAACTGAGGCATCCTCTTCTCAGGATGATTAGTTTGTGTCAAGTTGACAAACAATGACTAACCTCCATTCCTTGGCATGCTGCCTTTTTGTGGGTTGTGAGACCACAGGCTATTCTTTAGCTACCAGCCCCCCATGAATGAATTTTTCTGTTGTGTATAGCTTCCCAGTGTTTCACATTTTTTTTTTTTTTTACTTCATAGATAGATCATGGCCCTAAGGGCATGCGGCTTGATCATCTTCCGAAGACACCTTATTCCCAAGGTGGACAACAGTACAATTGAATTTCTGCTGCTGCAGGCATCATATGGCATTCATCACTGGACTCCTCCCAAAGGTGCGGGGACAGATGGGTTGGTTTTTGGGGGGGAGTGCCAAGCTTGGCTCAGGAATCTACCATGCCAGGCCCCCTACAAGGCTTGTTTTTCAGTGACTGTACAGCAGGAAGAGGTGGCAGAGGCGGGAGCACTTAATCCTTTCTTTGTGTAAGGCCTCCAGACCAGCTCAGAGCTAGAAATAGGATTCTGGGACTGACCCAGGGCAGACATAGCATCTGCTGTTTTTATATCACTCTCCTGTGCTCTAGCCCATGAATGACTAGACAAGAGAAGAACCACTGGGCTGGGGATTGGGAATGTTGAAGTTAAGTAATGACTGGGCCATGTGCCCACCTTTCTGGGCTGAGTGCTTCATCTATCAAAGTAGAGGCTGACTTTAAAATCCCAAGTTTTTTCCTGCCCTCCCCGTTTCTGATTCATTTTATCAAGTTCCTCTGCTTCTTTGTCTAGTGCTCCCTTCACTAGGGTTTTCTCAGGTGGACCACGTGTCCGGGGAGACTCCAGGACATGTCAGAAGCACAGAGCTGGGTCTCCTAGCCATAAGTCACCTGCACATTCTGGCAGGGATGGAAGAGTAAGAGTGACAGGGTCCTCTCAGCCTAAGAAGTTGTGAAGATCATAGAGCCCTTGGGTTTGAAGCCTCACAGCCACCTTTGCCCTGGGTTCCTAACTTAGACCCAAGGATAGAGCTAGTCAGGTCTTCAGGAGGCAGAACAGTAAAGACCAGTGGCCTGGAGCCTTAGACATGGCCAAGATGTGAAGTGACCTGAGTAACTGTCCCTTGAGGAGCCTGTACCCACTATGTATTTTCATAAGTCTTCTTTGAAGCCCATACCCAAACTACTGGGAGTCTCTTACTTTTTCTAAATGCCTCTTTTTTGTTAATCCTCATGCAGCCAGGTGGTGGTGGCAGTGGCAATGGTGGCAGTGGCACATGCCTTTAGTCTCAACACTTGAGAGGCAGAAGTAGGCTCATCCATTTCTAGGTTCAAGGCCAGCCTGGTCTGCAGAGCGAGTTCCAGGACAGCCAGAGCTATACAGAGAAACTCGGACTTAAAGAAACAAAATAATGAAAAAAAATCTCATGCTTATATTAAAATTATCCTTATCTAACTCTGTTTCAGACAGGGGTGATGAAGCCACTCTTGATTGAGGCCATTGGGATGGCCTCAGTGAGCAAAACCAGACTGGCTCTGGCAGTTAGTTGCTGGCATGAGGACCCAGGGCTATTTAAGCCCCAGATGAGACAAAAACAGCGTAGGCTGGGGAGGCACAGGCAGGTCTGAGATTGGGAGAAAACAAACCGGAGAAGAAATTTTCGCACATTTGAGCTACACAGGGAAGAACAAGGAAAAAGAGAGGTGTCCCAAATTCTGTAAATAGGAATATTCACACTTATCTCCTGATCACCGGAGTCACAGGAGGAGATGTCAAAGGACCTCTCCTAATCAGTTTCTTCTTTACCTTGCTAGCATTAGTAGGCAGCAAACTGAATAGATGTTCTTGGGAGGGGTGTGCTCAGACTTGCAGACAGCTGGGAGGGGCATCCTGAGTCAGTCTCCTGTCCCCACCAGTGTCCCTCCTACTTTTCCTCAATACATTATCAGTGTGTCTTTGTGCACACTCTAGGAAGCGTTGTGCAGAAAGACTCTTCCAGAAGTGGGCACTAGATGGGATCCATCTTAAGTGCTGAGTTCCTATTTTCCTTTCTGCAGTCTCTAGGCTCCTGTGCAGAGCCCTGGGAAGTAGAACACCGAGTGTAGAGCGCCACCTGCAGGCCAAGACGGGAACAGCTATCAGTTCCTGCTCCCTATGGGCTCCTGAACCAGGAGGGGCCCCTCAGCCCTGCCAGAGCCAAGAGTAGATACAGGTTACCAGAACCCTCTCGTTGCTTCTGGATCCTTCTGGGACACTAAGAATTTGTGGGAAAGGCCTAGGGGTAAAGCTGGGGGCCACTACAGTCTGCAGAGCTTCAAGTTCTGCTGCAACAGTTTCTTGGCAGCTGTCTGCTTGGATTTGGGTCTTGCCAACAAATTTTCTTAGAACTGGCTCTTGGCTTGTCCTTAGTCTTAAGTTCCCATCAGGACTTTCCCTGTGAGTCTGAAATCTGGCCTTGCTCAGTTAGAAAGATGAAAACAATTTGAAAAAGCCTTGATGGCTACTTGGAAACAGCTGCTGGGGCAGTGGTGCCAGGCCTGCGCCTGCTGACTGTGGAGGGTCGAGCCCTCACTGGGTTTTTCAGCTAGCCCCCACTCTGCCAAGAGACCCCCTCCCCCTGGAAAAATTACTTTAAGATCTCCAACGGAAAAGCAGTCCCTGTGAACAATAGAGGGGAAGCTGAAGGGATAGGAAAGCAGAGACCGGAGGAAAGCTGTCGCAGCACCTGAAGGCAGCAAAGTATCCTGGGAGGAGGATGTAGCTCTGAGGTGAGGCATTTACCTCCTGAGTTAGCACAGCAAAAGCTGAAGACGTGTCTAAGTCTGACTTTCTGCACACATTTGTTTCACTCTACAAAGATAGACTAGGAAGAAGGGACTTGTTTCTCAGCCTGTGAGAACCAGACACTGTCTAGCTCTTCCTAGGCATGTTAGGGTAATTGGCCATCTCCAGACTTCCTTTAGGCCAGGGACTCCTAGGAACGTCATTGAAGACCCTTCCTTTATATCATCTGTCCTGGAAACATCCAGCGTCTGTTAGTATTGAAGATCCCTTCTTTATTTTCTTGTAACCAGGCCATGTCGACCCAGGAGAGAATGACTTAGAAACAGCCCTGCGAGAGACTCTGGAGGAAACAGGCATAGAAGCAAGCCAACTGACCATCATTGAGGGGTTCAGAAGGGAGCTCAATTATGTGGCCGGGCAGAAGCCTAAAACAGTCATTTACTGGCTGGCAGAAGTGAAAAACTACGATGTGGAGATCCGCCTCTCCCAGGAGCATCAAGCCTACCGCTGGCTAGGGCTGGATGAGGCCTGCCAGCTGGCTCAGTTCAAGGAGATGAAGGCAACACTCCAAGAAGGACACCAGTTTCTCTGCTCCACACCGGCCTGAGCTAACCAGAACAAATGTTTCCACTGCATCCTTAAGGGTTTTCAAGATGAACCCACTCTTCCATCCAGGGAAGGATGTGCTGGTCTTTAGCCTGTTACAACCAAGAGCCGATAGGTTAGTGAAATTAAAATTAACTTGGTGACAGCAAGGAAGCCCTGGATTCAATCCCTCTCATAGAAAATAATTACTTTAAAAACAAGAGCAAGCAAAGATTTTAGCTAAGTTAAAAAGCAAAGGAGGGATATAGTTTGTTTTTTTGAATGCTAGCCCCAAAGCATGTCATTTATAAATAAACTTCAAGAAACTTACCTTTTAACCTGTGTTTCTTTCTTGGACTCATGCCATTGGTTAGGGACAAGAAGACTGAAGTGAGTCAGAGCTTTAGATTTAACCAAAGGGACTCCTTAGATCATTTGGCCATTCTGATTTGTATAAACCATGGGAAACCCTATGTCCAAATACTATACCCCAAAAAGCTAAGGGCTGGGGGATGAGACTGGGAGAAACCCAGCACATCTAGAGTAACCCCTTTGCATCTGCAGCTTCATGCATCTTCTCCCCTGCATACAGACCCATAGCATTGAAATTTCCAAGCCACAGAACTGGAGTGCAGAAATGGAGCATTTTATTCAGAAATCTCTGCAGCACCCACATATTTTGTAGGTACACAGGGAATGTTTCAGGTTCGAACCTTTGGGCTGTCTGGGCCAAAACAGAGGTGGGAAACAGGCAGCCCTGGATCATCAGGTTAGTAGCACTGTACCCTCACCTTTTATCCTGGGCTGTCTCCCAGAGGAACGAGCCTGATCGGCATAACTGAAGTAGAGAATGAGAGGCATGCCCATATTCACAGGCCCCGCCCAGGCCCTGTCATTACACCTGCGCTCCTCACACGGAACTACCTTCCCCTCAGGCAGCAGACTTAGCATTGGTTTCTTCCTAGCCCCTGCCTATTGGCTTTCTCCACAACGCTGCTGTAAGACCCCGAGGTGTAAGAGTTTTGGTCTAAGCCTTCTGTTGTTTTGCTACTCGGGCTCAAGGAATGCTGAGGCAGGCGTTAGATCTTAGAGCCCTTCCAGAAGCTGCTAGCAGCCAGGTTCATGTGGATTTTATTAGAGGGCTGTTGCCCAATGAAGTGTAGAAGATTGGAGGGGAAGGGGCATTGGCAGGGGTCAACGTGGATTACCAGAGTCAAGAACAGCCACCCCAAAGGAAGGAGAACAGTCACCCGGTCTTAAGCAGGCTTCCAGATGTTTCCAGTCACTGATTCTCCGTAGACAGGGCAGTACTAGCGAACAGATCTTGGAGCACAGCCAAGGACCTAAATGGTTTGTTGCTCGCCCCTTTGAGCAGCACTCTCTGAAGGAGGCCTGCTGCAGGAAGTTTTTGGAGCTTAATGTTCTCTTCCAGGCCAGCAGGGACCACATCCCACTGATTTAATAAATGCCTGCTGGGCAGTGGTGCCAAACCACAGGCGGGCTGCCTCCTAACAAGGACTGGCCAGTCATCCCTATGCTTTGAGAACAGGAGGCTGGAATCTGAAAATTCTAAAACCTCATACATCAAAGTTGGAAGGGACTGAAAAGGACCTGATTTTGCTGTTCATTTTTATCTCATAGGAAAATTTATGATGGGTAACATGGTGTCATATGCTTGTTGAGGTTCAGCACTTTAGAAGCTGAGGCAGGAGCGTTGCTGAGAGTGCAAGACCAGCCTGAG
>JANHMN010000004.1:96947672-96970924 GCA_030674055.1 Rhabdomys pumilio | reverse complement strand
TGAGTTTGAGGCCACCCTAGTCTACAAAGGAGTTCCAGGACAGTCAGGCTACACAGAGAAACCCTGTCTTAAAAAACAAAAACAAAACAAAACAAAGAGAAAAACAAAAAGAAAGGAAAAATAAAAAGCAATATTCCAGTCAGTTATTCCTTCTTTGAAATCTTATCAAACCATGCAGAAACAGTAGATACAATGTGTTGACTAGAAAGGTAAAATAGTGATGAAAGACCCCCATGAGGGGAGACCCTCACTCAAACCTAAGGAAATTCACAGCCACCCAGTAACTCACAAGACAGCAATCTTGATGTAGACAGTAAGAGGTAGAGGTTTATTTCAGGATCAACACGTTGAGGCCAAGACCCATAACCCACTCAGGGGCAAAGGAGTCTCGACCTTGAATTTGGGGAGTGTAGGGTATTTAAAGGAAAAACCACAACCCAAGGGGGAATGAGTCAATAGAAAATACAGTTGGAAAGTACCTGCAGAAAGCACCAGCCCATTATTCAGTTTGTGACAGGTGTGACAGGGTTCAAGAAGCTGTCATGGGGAACATCCTGTATAGGCTTTTCTTAAGAAAGCTTAATCTTACTGAACCATCTACCTTGTGGTCAGGCAAGTTCCTGTAACACAGAGCTCACTAACAAGCTGACCTGCACCTGTTTTTGGCTCCACTCTGTCTGTTGGTCTGCTAGGGGTAAAAATCTTTTACTCTTTCAGTAACAGGTGGAATAGGCTGGCCCCAGATTCCTAGTTTCTGCTTATTCTAATAAACAGAGTCTCACTCTGTACTCAGGTTAACCTTGGATTTGAGGGAATCCTTTTGGTATCCTGGTTGCTGGGAATCATGGCCTATGCCACCACACCTGGATTGGAGGCTTTAAAAATAAAAACAACTGAGACATAATTTATACATAGCATAGTACATTTTTTTTCTAAGACAGAGAAGGTCTCATTAAAAAGCAATGGCTGTCCTGAAACTCTCTCTCTCTCTCTCTCTCTCTCTCTCTCTCTCTCTCTCTCTCCAGACCAGGGTGGCCTATGAACTCATAGAGATCCACTTGCCTCTACCTTCCAAGTGCTAGGATCAAAGGTGTGAGCCACCACACTAAGCATTTTGAATCATTTTGAAAAGATATAACTTAGTAGTTTTTCTTTACTCACAAGGCTGTGTAATTATCACCATCACTGTCTAATTTTACAATATTCTCAACACTCAAAAAAGAAACCATCATATATCTCTTAGCAATCCTTCCCGTTCCCTCTTGGCCACCACTTACCCCACTTTCTGTGTAATCGCCCCATCCTCCGAATTTCAGTACCTGGAATCCTGCAACTGGCACGGAGGTGCACACCTGTAACCCCAGCACTTGGGAGGTTGCAGGCAAGAGGAACCGGGTTTAAGGTCACCCTGAGCAGCTAGAAAGCCCAAGGTCAGTCTGGGCTACTTGAAACCCCATCTTAGAACAGCAACGAGTAAGTATATGTGTTGAAGCAGACAATTTGTGGCTTTTGTGTCTTGCTTCTTTCGCTTAGCGTGTTCTCAAGGTTTACTCCTGTCATTTCCTCCTTCCATTGTTATGATGATAGCGTTGTTAAAATATAACAACCCTGTGGGGGGGGGACAAGAAAAGAAGGAAATATAATTCATATATCATATGAAACACCTATTTTAAAGCGTATAGTTGAAGGGATTTAATATATTAATGAAGTTGTGGGATTATATTTTTAGAACATTTTAATCAACCCTCAAAATATCAAAAAAACCAAACCAAACCAAACCAAACCAAACTCCAAAGAATAAAACCAGCCAACCCAATAAAACCAAACCCGTAACCATCAGCAATCATGCTATTTCTCCAAACCTTAGGCAACCAACACTCTGTCCACAGTCCCTTATAGACTTGCCTGTTGCCTGTTCTGGACATGCCATGTAGTGGATTTATATAATATGTAGTCTTTTGTAACTAGCATTTTCAGGGATAATTCATTTTGTAGCATGCATTAGTACTTCATATTTCATGGTTTCAATATTCCATATTGAGTTGACCCAATTTGAATTGTTCAAACTTTTTTATTATTGTTAAAAATGCTTCAAGTTCTGTGGATAAATTTTCATTTCTTTGGATCTAATTAAATATAGAATTCCAGTGTTAGGTGGTAGCTTCATGTCTAGCCTTTGAGGTACTAGAGTGTTTTTTGTTTGTTTGTTTGTTTTTGGTTTTGTTTTTCCAGACAGCCCTGGCTGTCCTGGAACTCACTTTCTAGACTAGGTTAGCCTTGAACTCACAGAGATCCATCTGCTCCTGCCTTCTGAGTGCTGGGATCAAAGGCGTGTTACCCTCTCCTGGCCACTAGCATGGCTAAAGTGGCTGTAGTTTTTACAGGTCAACCAGAGAGGTCTGAGGGCTGGATATCTACACAGCCTCTCCAACATTTGTTATATCTGATGATGATGATGATGGTGGTGGCGGTGATGACGATGATGATGATTGGCACCCTAGTAAGGATGAAGTGCTATCCGTGATTTTATCCTTATTGCTCTGGTGGAATATCATTTTGAATATTTTTTCATATGTTTATCAGTAATGATCAGGTCATCAGGCTTGGTGGCAAGTGTTTTTACCCACTGAGCCATCCTGCCAGTTGCTTTGCTTTCTTAATAATGTATTTTATTTAAAGCATGAAATGTTACAATTTAATGAAGCTAAATTGGTGCACTTTTTTTCTTTTGTTGACTATATTCCTAGTGTCTTAAGTGTGTGATCTAAGTTAATGGAGATTTACATACATATTTTTTTCAGTACTAGGGATTGAATCCAGGTCCTCATCTATGCTGGAAAATGCTCTGCCACTCAGATATGTCCCCAGCCCTCATTTGACTTATGTTGGAGATGAAGTTTTGCTAAATTGCCCAGACTGACCATGAACTCACCATAACCCAGACCTTGAGGTGTGATCCTCTTGCCTTCTCCTAAGTAGCTGCAATTACAGCTCTTCAGCACCAGGACCAGCTCTTCTAAGAGTTTAAAGTCTTTGTACTTAGGCCAGTGATGCATTTTGAATTAATTTTTTATGTGATAGAAAGTAGAGGCTCCAACACCAATCACACTTCCTGAGTATTCTGCGGTTGTGGCACAACTGTTAAAAAGATGATTCATTCCGGATCTTCCCAGGCAAGCATGGTGGTCCACCCCTTAATCTCAGCACTCTGGAGGAAGAAGCAGGTGGGTATTTGGGAGACTGAGGCCAGCCTGGTCAACATAATGAGTTCCAGGACAGCCAGAGCTACCCAGTAGAGAGACTCTGTTAAAAAGAAAAAGATGATTCTTGGGCTCAGCCCACTACTCCCTTTCACGGTGAGAGGTTCACCTAGAAATCAAAACCTTAAAAGTGGAAAATCTCAATTTCCCAGGAAGCAAACTGGGCTCCTCAGAGGGAGCCACTGACAACCCTGACTTAGGGAGGATAAGTCTGGAGCTGAGTCAGCCCCTGGGACTCCTGGCTGGGAAGATAAACAAGACCAGAACTGAGCTGGTCTCTGAGAGTTTTCAAGGTCTCCCAAATATAATGAAACTAACATAGTAGCCAATCAAAATTGCACTAATGTCACTGCTTTGCCCTATACCAATCAATGAGAGGTCACCTAACCCTTCTAGAAAATTCCACTAACTCCTGCATAAAAGAGTCCTGAGAGCTCCTTGGGTCATTGCCATTTTGATGAATGGTTGACCCCCCCACACACACATGCTGGCAATTTCTGCAGGATTAACACTCTTTGTCTTTGTGTACTATTTGAGTCTGTGGGTCATTCTTCAGCGATTCTTTGACCCTAACAATGATACTAAAATATTCTCTAAAAACAGAAAATAATGGATCCTCAGGGTGTGGTGACACATGTCCTTAATCCCAGTGCAGGAGAGGCATAGGCAGGCAGACTACTCTACCCTACAAAGTGAGGTAGGGCTACACAGTGAGACCCTGTCTCAAATCAAACAGATCTCTCTCTCTCTCTCTCTCTCTCTCTCTCTCTCTCTGTCCTTTTTTTCTTTCTTGTGTGTTTGTGTTGGTGAATGCTATGTGTATGCAGGTGCTAACAGAGATCTGAAGAGGGTATCAGAGTCCTTGGAGCTGAAATTACAAGCAGTAAGTTATGAGCCACCTGACATGGGTGCTGGGAACCAAACTCCTGTCCTTCGGAAGAACAGCAAGCACTCAGAACTGTTGAGTTATCTCTCCAGACACCCCCACCCCCAAACTATTTATAAAAAAAAAAAGAAAGAAAGAAGATTCCTGAGCTGCAAGTGTAGTACATGTAGTTCAATGGTAGAATATCTGATCAGCATAAAGAGACCCAGTGCCACACACACAAAAATATTGTTTGAAATATAGTTTGATCACACATATGAGGGTTTACTTCTGGATTCTTAAACCTATTCCACTGAACTCATCTGAACATGTTGAGTGTGTGTGTGTGTGTGTGTGTGTGTGTGTGTGTGTACCTGTATTGGGTTTGCCTGTATGTGCACCAGGTGTGTGCTTACTGCCTTTAGAGGTCAGAAGGTCAGTCCCCTGGAACTGGAGTGTCAGATGCTTGTGAGCCACCATGTGGCTACTGGGAATGAACCCAGGTCTTCTGAAAGAACAGCTCCTGCTCTCAGTCATGGAATTATCACCCTAGCCCCTCTTTTTTCAATTAAAAAGATTCTCATGTGTGGAGGGGGGGCAGTATTCAGGGTAGGAGGGGCATTGCTCATGTACCACAGTGCACATGTGGAGGTCAGAGGACAACTTCATGAAGTCAGTTCTGTCCTCCACCTTTAAGTGGTTTCTAGTGATTGCCTAGGTCTGGCTTGCAGAGTATACACATACTTTACCCAGTGAGATGACAGCTTATCATTAGTGTATTATATGTCCTTTTATTTGTTTGTTTGTTTGTTTTTCTTTTTTGAGACAGGGTCTTGCTATGTAGCTCTGGCTATCCTGAAACTCACCATGTAGATCAGATACCCACCTGCCTCTGCCTCCCAAGTGCTGGGACTAAAGGTGTGCACCACCACATCCCACAATACATGCCTGTCTTGATGCTAGCTAGCATCACATTATCTTTATTATTATATACTTTTAGTAAGTATAAACACTGAAAAGTGTGAGTCCTCAAACTTTGTTCTTTTTCAAGATTGCTTGACTATTCTGTGTCCCTTAGATTTCTCTATGAATTCTATCTATTTACTTACTTATTTACTTTTGATACAGGGTCTCACTTTGTAGTTCTGGCTGGCCTAGAACTTCTTCGCATGGCCTCAAACTCACAGAGATCCCCCTGCGTCTGCCTCACAAATGCTGGCCTTGATTAAAGGTAAATGCCACTACACCAGGCTTCCTATGCATTTTAGATCAACTTGTTGATTTCCACAAAGAATTTGGCTGGGATTTTGGTAGGTACTATATTGAATCTGTACATTAATGAAGTATTGCCATCTTCACAGTTGTTGATATTAACAATTTATGGCCAGGTCTTCACTTCTATCTAGGTTATCTTTAATTTCTTTCAACAATGTATATAGTTTCCAATGTACAGCTTTACATTTCTTTTGGTAATTCCTTTAAAAAAATCTTTTAAGCCAGGCATAGTAGCTTGTGCCTCTAAGATCAGCCCTTGGGAGGCGGAAGCAGGAGAACTGTATTGAAGTTAGCTTGTGGTACCCTAGGAAAGCCTGTTTACAAAAATAAAAGGCAAATGTGGTAGAAGTAGAGTCAGAGGAGGAGTTAATCCAAGGCCATTCTCGGTTATATAGTGAATCTGAGGCCTGCCTGAGCCGCATGAGACCTTGTCTCAAAAACTTTGAATGACAATTTTAGTAGAAAGCAAGTTGAGTTTTGCCTTTGGTTTTTCTGAGAAATGTATACAGTAAAAGCATGATTTGATAAAATAATGTTTTGAAATAGGCACTCCAAGCCTCACAACTCCACAGGGCCCATAAAGTTCTAATCTAGTTTCCAAGCCAGTTTGGGACAAGTAGGGTCCAGGCAGAACCATGAGTGATCAAGCTTAGGGCACAACTTAACAAAGTATCTAAGAACAGAGTTTAAACATCACAGGATTGAAAAGCTAATCACAGGCCCTGACAAGGGAAGAGGGAGTGTGTATCCTAAGTGAAACCGACTAAATCCCCTGGACACAAACAAACTGGATTCGAGCCTGATCTATAAGGTCGAGGAAGTTTAGAAAGTGATCGCCACCTCGTTCCAAACCTCAGGCACAAAAGACATTCATGGAATGACATACCTTTTCTCTTGGCCTTCAGGCGAACACCTGTTAGGTAACTGGGTAAATGCCTGAGGCTTGGAGAAGACTGGATTGCTTCCTAGATTGCAGACCTGGTTTTACCTATCAAAGGGCAGAGAAGTGAGAAAGCTTCAATAGCCTTCAATTGGGGGCCTTCCAGAGTCCAGAGGGCAACTCCTGGAAGCTTTCCCCAATAACCATCCACCCTATTTCCTGCCAGTACCCAAAGGAGCTCCTTCTGGAATGCCCATTCGCTCCATGCTACTTTCTCTTCTTAGGGTAAAGAGGCAGCTGACTGACTTACCCCTACAAGAGAGGCCTATGTTTTCCTTTCCTGGGGCACAGAAGCTCTAGGAAATCAAAATGTCCTCTTAACCTTGAAAACAATGACTTACGTCAGCACAGAAGCCATTGGTTAAAGACCTCAAGTAACAAAGTTAGAATAGAAATTCCTGTACAGGGCTGGAACCTATGGTGCAGCCCTTATGCTGTACAGACTGAACTCTCCAGTCATCTTAGCCTTTGGCCTGACTCACTTCTCTGAGAGGCTGAAGGGGGGCAGGGGTGCCAACTTCTTCCTGTTGCCTCCTTGAGGAGGCCACGGTGTAGGTAGGAACTCTGTGGTTTTGGACAGCTCTTTCCCTCCCAACTGGCTTTCCCATTCCAGGGTACACAGTCCCGGGCAGGAGAGGGTTATGGAGCAGTCTGAGTTCTGCCTGCCTACCTACATCAGAGGGCTACCCTCTGAATCTTTGCCATGTCTCCTCCAGTGCCACTTGGTGCAAGCTCAGGGCTTGGCACCTAGAGCTGAATAGCTCCCCCCTTATCAAGCTGCTGGAAAGATCCTTGGGCTTGCTGAAGCAAATGATTAAGATAAAAAAAAAAAAAAAAAAAAAAAGAACTGGCTGTGCCTTGGGAGTTGGGGTGTACCCTGTAGGGGTTGTCAATAGAAGCTCTTGGAGCCAAACAATGGAAGGAAAGGCAACCACCCAATTGCCACGGCATTTTCCTTCAAGGTTAAGTCTGAGCAGACCTTTCCTTGGCAAGGGGTAGTTTGTACATTTGTCCCCAGAACACAAGGCAGCATTTCTTCAAACGCTCTTCAAAATATACTTGGATGTACCAGAGAATCTGGACAAAACAGAGGCATGAGAAGGAGCTGATCTGAGAAGACTTCAATAGCAGAGCCTGGATCCCCCACCCCACAAGGGACACGACTGAACTTTGAACAGCTCTCTTTGACTGCTGTGTGGGTCGGACAAGTTCAGATGTTTGAGTCTGGGGGCCATCCTTCAGAGTTTCTTGGACCCTAACAGTGGAATGTGGCTAATGTGGTCTCCTGTGGAGACTGTTGCTGGAATCTTAGAGAAGAGGTGAGAATCCAGGGTTCCTAACAAATCTGACTCCAAACAGAGAAGTAAAAAACAGGAAAGGAACTTTAATCAGCAGAACTATACCAGGAAGAGAAGGGGGATGATGCTGTCAGCCCTGGCGTTTGCATTCACAGGAGCTCCCAGCTTACACAGGACTGGGGACAGAAGCTGAAGCAAGAAGCATGTACTAATCAGCCTTGGTCAAAGTGTAGTCTGGTTGATCATTATCTCAGGATTGGTCTGGCAGGCCTTGTTCAGTTGCTGAGGGTTAGGGGTAGTTTTGATCCTTGTCACAGATGTTTATCCAGGGGCTCTGTTGTTCCTGGAATTCAGCAGACTGTAATGACTCCATGCAAAGGAAACAGGTGTAAACTGGAGCCATCATACCAAAGTTTTGTTCTGTTTTTTAGTTAGCCCATTAGGCACCTGGAGGGCCAAGAGAAGAGTCAATGCTTTTAGCAAGAGCACCCTGTGTGTCTTTGTTCAACAGTGGTCAGTGCCCACCCTGGGTTTGGGGAAGGAGAAGGGTCCTGGGTGCTTGGTGAGGAGAACCAGAAGAATGCTTCTGCATCCAGAGCAATAGTCAGAGATACTTTGCTCACAAGTTGAAAGATGGTGGCCAAAATTCTCTGAGAAAACCCACTTGGCTAAAGCTCAATGCATTCAAACACCATCCCCCAGGGCCCTTTCAGTGGCCATTTAGGTCTTCCCTCCTGATTGCTGTATGTCACACTCACCAACACACAACACACACACACACACACACACACACACACACACACACACACACGATCCTAAGTGCAGGGAGACCAGTGATCTGTGGTTACAAGGCTGCTGGGAGTCAACTGGAGCAATGCTAGGCTTCCCAGATTCAATGTACAGGGAGAAAGACAATTTGGACTGCACAAGAGTTACTGGCAGGGACTGAGGACAGGACAAGGCCGGAAGAGGTTGAGGAGATGGTTCAGCAGTTAAGAGCATTTGTTGCTTTTACAGAGAATCTGAGTCCAGTTTCCAGCATCCACATGGTAGCTCACAACCATCCGTAACGCTAGTTCCAGGGGATCTGATGGCCTTTCTTGACCTCCACCAGGCATTCATGTAGTGCATACATACTTACATGCAGGTATCACTCATGCATAAAATCAGTCTTTTTAAACCCCCAAGAATCCTTGTTTTTCAGCAAGAAAACAAATACTACTACAATAGCTGTCTTTTATTGAGCACCTACTTTGTGTCAGGCACTTTCCATATGTCTGTGCTTATTATTAGAATGACCTTAGAGGTAGGCATTACATCACTCTTACATAGAAAAAAACCAGGCTCAGTGGGGTAAGCAGCAGCTTATTCAAGGTCACCCAGCTGTTTGACAAATGAAGGCTGGGGATATAGCTCACTGGAAGGATGCTTGCTTAGTATGCTTGGGGCCCTGAGTTCTAGCTTCAACATTGCCAAGAAGAAGAAACAAAAGAATTGGCATTTGGAGGTGGGTATCTGGGGGAGCCCTGTAGCTCTCACCAAGACCTTTCACCCAGAGAACATTAAGGATTCGGGCACAGGCTCTGAGAGGGAAGCCAAGCGCTACTTCCTTCTCCACCTTCTCTGGCAAGCCTCGGAGTCAGGAAAAACTCACCTCACTGTAGCTGGAGTTGATGTTCTTAGAACAAGAGAATTACTGAGATGAAAGACCTTACCCCGTACGTGTGTTGGCAGGCATCAGTGTGTAATGTCATTCATGTGCCAAGCACATCTCTGCCAGAATAAGAACATGGTTTTCCCGTTCAGACTACACTCAGAGCGTGTGTGCAGCCAGGCAGCTGGTAATCTTAAAGAGCTGTTCATTTCCTATAGTTCTCTCGTTTTACAACAGGAGTTAGGTTGAACCCAGGTTGGCAGGCTTGCTTTCCTCTGAGTCAGTTCCTCAGTCTAGCTCTTCAGTTTTGAACTCTTAAACTGGGTTTTGGCATTGTCTAGGGAATCTACCTGAGAAGGGGCCTAGATTGATTCTGCCCCCGTACCCTCCCTCTAGGCTTCTCTAGCCTCGGGAGTATTCCATTTTGTTGTACATTCAGAGACCCATGGTGGGCCTCTCCCCCCCCCCTCTCTCTCTCTCTCTCTCTCTGACAGTAGTGTGTGTACACAGAGACAAACACAGGTTCTTGAATTAAGGCAATGAGTCCAGCCTGCACGGCCCAGCAAGTCTATCCACTGGGGCATTTGGCCCAGGTCTGGGTCCAAAGTTGAGACCAGCATATATATATACACACACAAATATGTTAACGTAATGTTAGGAGTCTTTTCACAGACAGAGACAATTAGTTCAAGCTGAGCCCAACTCTCCTGTGGACTGGGAAGAAACCTTTTGCTTCCTTGTCAGCTGGCCAAACAAAACATCTGTATCTTTTCTTCCCTAGATGGAGTGGGACCAGGTCAATCACTGTTCAGGTGTGTGCTGGGAACTCATGGCCTAGCTGCTGTCATCAAAAAGGCACACTTTGTCTCCTTCCTTCCTTCCTTCCTTCCTTCCTTCCTTCCTTCCTTCCTTCCTTCGTTTGTTTTTTTGGAGATAGGGTTTCTCTGTGTAGCCCTGGCTGTCCTGGAACTTGCTCTGTAGACCAGGCTGGCCTTGATCTTGGAAATCCACCTGCCTCTGCCTCCTGAGTGCTGATATTAAAGGCATGTGCCACCACCGCGGGGCTAAAGGTATACTTTCTAAATATGGTAGAAAACTATTTGGGAGCTTTAAAGAGGATTGGTTCCTCATTTCAGAGGACAAAGATGGATGGCTACAAAGACCAGTGGGAGGAGAGGTTTCCCTCTGTGCTTTTAAAACCAGACCTCGGGTAACAGAAAGAACAGACCTTTGTCCTCTCAATTCTCTGGCCTCCAACCCAGGGAAGAGGCTTTCTGCAGCCTGGAGTGAATGGACAAGGAGACCGTGCTCTTAGGATTGTGCGCAGCTGCAGTTCCTCCCCTCTCAGGTCTCACCTACAGCTGTTGGCCGGAGCACTTTAAAGTCAGTGCTCACTTCCTAGATGGTATAGAGGTGGGGTCTTCCTGAGGGTTCACCATTCGCATGTGGTACAGGACTAAAAGTCTGTATGAAGGCTGGAGTTAGGGCTGTGAGATTCCTAGGTTCTGAGCTGGGTCAGGAAGCCCAGGTGAAATAGGCGACCTCATCCAAGTCGACAGGGTAATCCGTGAGCAGCACGGGCGTCTTGTCAAAAAGCTCACCCTTGTAGCTTCGCCATTTGCCGGCAGGCAGGTAGACATCGCGCTCTTGCTTCCCAGGCTCCAGCACCGGCGCCACCAACAGTGTGTCCCCGATGAGGAACTGTGAGTCAATGCGGTGAGCCGTTTCATCCCCCGGTGCGATCCACCACAGGGGGCGCACGATGGGGTCGCCGGTGTCGGTGATCTCACCAGCAAGCTCCAGCAGCAGTGGCGCCACGAGGGAGGCTCGCAGAGCGGCGAATTTGTGTGCGATGGCTACCACTTCTGCGTCGTACTGCCAAGGAGGGATTGAAAACTGCATGGCAGGCATGAAGGCAGCCACCTCCAGCCAGCGCACGTAGAGCTCGCGTTCTGGCCCCGGCCCATCTTGGCGACCCGCTGTGCGCTCCGGCACCGCGTTGCCACCTATCATATCGGGCAAGATGAACGGATAGCCCAGCATACTGACGGTGAGCACCGCAGGGATAAGAGAGCGCAGCCCTAGGTCGTAGCCCCATACAGAGTCGCGGTCCACTAGACGGAAGAAGCAGGAGATGTTCTGTGACTGGTACCCCACGCGGACCTCGGCTAGAGAGAAGAAGGGCTCCGCCATCTCAGTGTACCGCCTGCTCCACACACTGGGGTCAGACAGAGGCCTGTAGGTGCTGAAGTCCCGGGGCAGGTAGCTGACCTCACCCGCGTCGAACTTAAAGGAGATCACGTTGTAGCGCGAGCGCAGGCGCCGTAAATGTCCCTGGAACCACTCTCGGGCCTCTGGGTGCGTGAAGTCCAGCACCGCGCCAATGCCGTTCCACCAGCGCACCAGCGCGGGCAGCCGGCCCGTGGGCTCGCGCACGAACAGCTCGCGCTCCACACCTTCACCGAAGCTCGACGAGTTATAGTTGACAAACGGATGCACCCAAAGTGTGACGCGGAAGCCATCATCTCGCAGGCGGTGGAACATGTCACTGGCGTTGGGGAACTTGCCCTCGTCGAAGTCAAAGTCGCCATAGGCGGGCGTGTACATGTCATCGATTTCCAGGTGGCTACTGTTGAAGCGGTGCTGGCGGATCTGCTGGGCGAATTGCAGCACCTTGTTCTGGTCCACAGCGCGCCCATACAGTGCCCACGTGGACCAAATGGGGTCTCGGAAGGCCTCTGACGCTGGTACCCTGGATGGCTTGTTGAAGTAACGTCGAACCATGTACTTGTGGATGGAGGTGACATCTGAGCCCACGCACACGCGGTAGCTGAGCTCTGGCGCGGCAGTACGGCCGGCTGGTGGCTTGTAAGATGTGTCGTGGTAGCGTGCCTGCAATCTCATCGAACGCTCCGTACTGTTCCAGCCCAGGTGGAAGGGCACTGAATCATTGACTTTGATGGCGGCCGCGCGTGAAGATAGCCAGTAGCGCTCAAGGATGCCCCCGAATGCCGCGTCAGAAGAGTAGACGTCGCTCGTGACAAATGGCTGCGGCTCTTGCTGGCCATCTAGGCGAATGGGCCAGTGTTGCGTCCTCATCTCTGCGCCGCCATACCAGTGCGCCGCAGCATCTCCCAGAAACATCGCGTGCTCCACAGCACGCCCTGGTGCAGTTTCCTCCCAGCGCACGCGGTAGCACATGACAGTGTCCTTGGGTCGTACAGTCTGGATAAAGAAGTGCAACGGGCGCCCATCGGCCGCTCGGGAGCAGCCAAGCAGGGCACCATCCCGGCTGCAGGAGTCAAGGTCCAGAGCACCCGAACGGAAGGCCAGGCGGAAGACTTGCTCACCCTTCTGGTTACGGATAGAGAAGCCGCCACGGTTCAGGTCCAGCAGCTCTGCGCGCAGGCGTTCAGCTTTGCGTAGTGAGGCGCTGTAGTAGCACCAGGCCACAACTGCGGCCAGCACCAGCAGCAGTCCCAGCACCGCGGAGCACAGCAGAGGTCTCAGCTCCTTAGTGGGCTTGGGTTTGGCGGGTGAAAAATTGTCAGGCAGGAAAGTGTACATGGTTGTTCCTGGGATAACTTTGAGGTTTTTAGGGCCTGCGCTACTACCGGGTCGTTGTCGGGGGTAGGCCTGGCTCTTCTCCTGAAGGTTCTGGGGCATCAGTTCCTAGCTAAAGAAGGAACCGCCACACCAGGGCCCATCTGAATCTGTTTTGCTGAAGTCTGCAAAGGGGAGAGAGAGGAAACTCAATTTTCTGTTTCATGATATTTCCATTTCTGCAGCCTAGTAGAGGGACCGAGAGCTTGACAAATGGCAAAGGCAGGACTCTTGTCTAGGACAGCTGGTGTCTTACCCTCGATTCTCTCAGGCCCCACTGCTTGCCAAATTGGTTAGAACTCTGTGAATGGAGAGAGCCATGTGAATGAAAGAGCTTTCTTCTGCCCTTTCTCGGTAGAAAATTAAAGGCAGAGAAGCTAGGCAGTGTCCAGGGTCACAGCGTAAACAGCCAGCCCTGGAGAAGGCCCGAGGAAGCCCTGGCTAAAGAAGGGCTTACTCTTCTAAGGCCCAGATAACACAGGGTGAATGGGCCAGCTGTTCCTTGAGACCATTAACAGTGCAGTCAGTAGGCTGGCCTCCTCTAAAGAGGCAAGGACAGAGGAAAGGGAACAGCTTAGTCATGGAATTTGATCTTGAGTCCAGCCAGATGGATATCTGGAAATTAAAGAAGATACCCAAAGCCACATTCAGTCACAGAGACTGGTTTGCCAGAAGGTACTGGGACTGGGGTCCAACATTACGGCTGGGTCAGGAGCTTGGTGAAGAATCTTGCTTTTCTGATCTGCCCCTCTTAGCTCTCAAAATGTACCTTGCCCTAAGTTATCAATCTAGGTCCATTTCTCTGCCCATCTTTCTTTCTGCTCCCAAGGGAGAGGTTGTAACCTTTGGAACCAAAGCTCAAGGCACAATATGGTTTCAGCTTTTTTTTTTTTTTTTTCTATGCAGACCAGAAAAGTGGCTCTGAATTTGTGATCCTCCTGCCCTAATCTCTAGATAGCTGAGATTTCACGAATACACCACCACATTCGAGCTCAGCAACGTTCTGACTCCATTTCCAGCAGGCCTATCCTGAGACTACCAAGCTCATTCCCTCTGTAACCTAAATCCTCAAGTCTCCTGCTTTGGGAGATTTCAGCCATCTAGCTTGATAACCTCCCCTCTGCCTACCAGCTCTTCAGGCAACAGATGCCCACCTCCCTTATACATGTCCACACAAGGTATGCTAAACATCGAAATACGTCTGCAGGAAAACTCAGTCTCGGGGGCAGATTTGTCTCAACCTGCTGAAAAGGCCACAAACTCTTTCTGTCTCAACCCTCAGGGCAGAGTCCAACAAAGAAACAGCACCTGCCAGGTGCACACACAGGGAGACACACTGACAGTCATTGGGTTGCCTAACTCCCCAGCTGGGGGATGGAGAGAGAAAGAGAGAGAGAGAGAAAGAGAGAGAAGGGAGAGAGAGAGAGAGAGAGAGAGAGAGAGAGAGAGAGAGACTGACAGATGGTAATTAGTCACTTCCCAGTGCCATTGTCTGTCTGTCTCCAGTGACTTCCAAGGTGATAAACTGCTCAGGCTCTTCCTGGACTCTTCCTTCTTTCCCGTGCAGAATCTGTCAAGAAGGCCAGGTGCAGGAGCTAGAGAGATGGCTCAACAGCTAAGAGCACTTAACTTCCAGAGGATCTGGGGTTCGAATCCCAGTACCACATAGCTTCTCACAAACTGAAACTCCAGTCTCAGGGGATCCAATGCTGTTTTCTGGCTTCTGCAGGAAACACACACACACACACACACACACACACACACGGTGCACATACACGCAGGCAAATACTCATACACATAAAATAAAAATAAATAAATCTTCAATAAAGAATGTCAGGGGGGCTGGAGAGATGACTCAGTGGTTAAGAGCACTGGCTGCTCTTCCAGATGGACCCAGGTTCAACTCCCAGTAACCACATGGGTGCTCACAACTGTAACTCCAGCTCCAGGGGAATCTGACAGCCCTCACATGGACATATATGCAGACAAAACACTAGTGCACATAGAATAAAATAAATAATTGAAAAAGAATGTCAGGTGCAGATGAGAGTTTTGATCATAGAAGACAATATGCAGTCTTATTCTTATCCTGTCCTTAGCCCCTCTCCCCCCTCCCCAAGCTTTCTAATCTCTCAGGTCACTCCCCAAGCCCAGTCTGGATCAGCCTCTACTTCCTCTCTGACTACACAAGTTAGAGATTCCCTAGCCTCCTTTAGGTAGCAGTGTCCTTACTGACACTCTCAAAGCTGAGAGGAACCCAAGGAAGACTACAGGGGCCCAAAATTGCCTTACTGCACACTTACGTTCATCCAGCACAACCAAGGATACATCCTGGGCATTGAGGGGTTAAGAGGAGAGGGTTTGAGTCTGAATAGGAAAGACTCCCTAAGCCCCAACGCTTACATATTAAATTGGCCTAATCTTACCACCTCAGGGAGCCTGAAAAGCTCACCATGATGCCTCTAAAGCTCTTTCAAAACGCAGGGAGAACCCATTAGGTTTTTTTTGGTGAAGGATAGGAGCCCACAGACTTAAGCACCCACTTTATTGGGCCTCACCATGTTCTTCCAAATGAGCCCATAACATCCAATACCAGCAACACTGCGAGCTGTTGTCCATTTTACAGATGGGAAAACGCAGCTAGTCAGAAGTCACCCACTGGGATCCAAACATACTGCCTCCACCTTCCATAATGAGAGATGGGTGTGGACGGGTGAGGTCTGTCTTTTCAAAGGCTGCGGCAGCTCCAGCTTGCCTCAGGCAGATCAGGACGATTTTAGGGGTGCGAAGGGGGCAATTTAGTGGCACTGGTATTGTAGCTGAGGGGAGGAACTCTGTGGCTCCAGTCTTAGTGGCGTTCTAGACCCCTATAATCTGTCGAGTCTGCCATCTGGCCAACACAGGCTAAGGCTAGCAGGTGGGATCTGCTGAGTGGGTCCAAATAGGCTTAGCCTAAGAAAACTCTTCCTGTTCGCTTCACACTCGACCTCAGTCTTGGCTGCAAGTCCCAAGCCTACAGTTTAAGGGCGGGCCCAGCTCAGCGTAACCGAGCCACTTGAGGCAGAGGCCTTTGTCGGACACAGTTGGGAGGGGAGTGGAAATGTCAAAGGTAATTCGATCCTGCCCATCTCCCTCCCTTGCTCAGGGGACAGGATCCACAAGGATCAAGTGACTGCACTAACACAGCCTGGAATACTTCACTCCCACCGATGGCGCTACAACCCACACGGTCCAAAGGGGCAGAGGAAGGTCAAGGAACCCGTCGCCTGCTGGGAAGCTCTGGCCTGAGGAGGGGTTCAGGTGTCCAGGGTCGCTTCACCAACTAGAGAAACTTCAGGAACTGTGCTCCTTAGGAAACTCACCACCCTCACTGAGACCCAAAGGGCCTCCCACTAGGTTCACCTACCTCAGTGACCGCTACACGGAAGAAGGGGAGAAGGGTCCTCCGACTGATCCTCTCCCCATGCTAGCAGGAGTTGGTCAGCCACAGCCCTGCGGGTTGCCGCCTGGCAAGGCACCGTGGAGCCCCTCCTGCGCCCCGCCCTCCAACTACTCGGCCACGCCCAGCCGCCCAATGCGGCTTCAGGCCTGGGACTCCAGCCCCACCTCTGGTGCTCAGCCCCTCCCCCACAGCCTCTGGAAGCTCTGCGTGCCTTGCACGGACTTTCTTCTCACTGCCCTAGATCTAGCCTGGTTCCAACTCCCGCTTCAGGCACCGCCCTTGCCAGGCCGTTGCTAGCCTGGTTCATCCCCAGGCCTTATGGGAGATGTAGTTCTGAAAAAGGGAGTTGCTGAATGTTGGGGTTCTTGCTGAATGTTAGGGTTCTTGCAACGTCAGGCTAGCCTTTCTATGTGTATGAGAGCACAGCAAGGTGAGGGGGAAGAGGTATCTGTGATGGTTTGAATAAGAATGGCTTCCACAGGCTCATATATTTGAATGCTTAGGGCCTGGGTATGGTACTCTTTGAAAGGATTACAAGGATTAGGAGGCATGGTCTTGTTCGAGTAAGTGTGGCCTTGTTGGAGGAAGTATGTCACTGGGGGTGGGCTTTGAAGTTTCAAAAGCCTATTCCAGGCCCAGAGTCCTCTGCCTATAGATCAGAATGTAGAATTCTCAGCTGCTTCTCCACCATGCCTTCCTGCTGCTATGCTCTGCCATGATAATAGACTAACCTCTGAAACTCTAAGTAAAACCCCAATTAAATTCTTTTATAAGAGTTGCCATGGTCATGGTGTCTCTTCATCATGCAATAGAACAGTGTCTAAGACAGGAGTCTTTAGGAATCCATTCCCTCTAGGTTTGGGGAGCTGTATTCTTTTAAGAAGTAACACAGGGCTGGAAAGATGGTAATCAGGTAAAGGTGCTTGCCAGCAAGCTTACTGACCCAAGTTTGATGCCTGGAACCCAGAGTGGGAGGAGAGGGCAGACTCCCATAAATTGGCCTCTCATCTCCACATGTCACATATAATAAGTGTAAAAACAGCTTTAAAAATTCTGGGATGACCTGTGCTCTCATTTCCTACTGGCAACACTCCAGTCAAGAGCTCCTCAGAGGGAGTTTGTAGACCCAAAGAGCCTGTGCTCCAAACGGCTAGTTCTTAGCAGTCAGGACCAGACTAGCAGTGTCCCAGTTTCTGCTTGGTACTTTGCAATGCCCACTCCCTGACCCAAGTATAATGTGTAGTTCCTTCTGTTAGTGACAACCTTTAGTTAGAAATGACTATGCCATGCCATCCCCTTTCTCCTAGAGAGAACAGTGGTGCAAAACAGTGGGAAATACTAACCTCCCTAGAGATCCTAGAATACCCACCCCTGCTCCCTTACAGGACAGAGCAGATCTTTCTGTTACAATGTGAAGTTTCTTGATCACGAATCCTTCCAAAATGAGGTTTGGTGCTGGAAGGTCTTAGACTTGGATGGGGGAGGGCAGCAAAGACCTCTGAGCACAGGGAGGGCTTGGGAGGCGATGATGGAGATCTGGGATCTGAGATGTGAGAGGAATCTATTTGTGGGTATAATGACAGCTAACAGGTCTTCAAGTAGAAAGCTCTGGATGGTTAGGGGAACTCGTCTCTGTGGTGATGGGGAGGACACCAGCTGGATTGCTGATATATCAGGAGGGTACTCAGGGGTGTACTGAGATGGTTGGGGGTGGGTTTCCCATCCAGATCTTTCCAAATAAGGACACAGCAAGCAGTCTTCGTGGTGAAGAGTTTATTGAGCCACTTCCTCCCTTGGTCTGGTCAAAGCTTTACTAGGAAGTGTAGACGGGATAGGTCTCAGACACGAACTCAGGATGGACAACATAGTTGTTTCTCTGGGGACCACCGGTCTTCTTGAAGTGACTTGTGTCCCATCTGCAAGGAAAGATGAGTCTTTCTCCAGTTTTCAATGTTAACTTTTTCTCAGCGTTTTCTCTCTGACGCTGACCACTCACTGACTTCAAGTTGTGCTGTTGAAGTTTCTGGCACCCAAAACGTAGCTTCCCAACTTTGACCCTTCATATAAAGTCCTGAACCCAATTCTGATGACTCTAGGTCAGCTGCCAACTAGTTCAAGACTGGCCTCTTGGTTTTCTGGTCTCTACCAATCATTGACGTCCCATGGTGCTAGCAGCCCTGGCTTTAATTTCCTTTTCCCACCCCAAGTAGTCTCCTGAAACACCCCTACGGTCACTAAAGGAACTGCCTCCAGCATGCAAGTGAATGCATCTGCTCCAAACTTACCTAAGGTTGGGAAACGGGTAGAATGATGGCGGGGGAGTTGTAACAGCACATTGCATTCCTGGCCGGTGGCCGAAGGGCGACACACTCCTAGTGGTGGAAAAAACAGCAGAAAGAGGTCGGGTTGTTTTGTTTTGTTTTGTTTTTGTTTTAATATTCTCGCATTCTGACCTCCCAGACCAAGAAACCGGATACACAATCAATCTTACGGTTCCTTCCTTGCCCTTCATAAACCCCCACTACAGCACGGCCTCTGGGAAGGCTCCAGAAAAGTCCTTTACCCATCAAGGTCTGGGTTTTGCCATCAGAATTCTGGAGAAGATCAGACTTAGTCTTTAGGATCCAACATCCCCACCTCCACCCCCATTAAGACAGCGATTTCTTCAATACAAGGAGGTAGGCATTGTTTCCACGCCACCTAGAGACTCAGACATTTTCCCATGCCCCCACCCTTTTGGAGGGAAAAGGCCCAGTCTTTGACAATAAATCCGGCTTGAGGAGGGGTAGGCAACAATCATGGAATTAGGGATAGGGCTCAAGACCCTGCAGCACGCTCTAAAAGGTCACAGACTTGAAAGCCCCGCTCCCAGGCTACACCCGTATTGTCTACCAAGGCTTGATGCAAGTTCCACTGTTTAGCTTCTGATACTCAAGACGTAGCTTTCAAACTTTGACCTCTTACCCTTCATATAAAGCGGTGCACCCAATTCCGATGGCTCTAGGTCAGCTGCCAACTCAATCCGTCAAGGCCTCTTGGTGGATTTCTGGTCTCTACCAACCATTGACGTCCCATGGCACTAGCGCCCCCTGGCTTTAATTTCCTCTTTGTGCGCCGTAACCAACATTTCCCATCCCAAATTGTCTCCTGGCACACCCCCACTGTCGCCAAAGGAACTGCCTCTAGCATGCAAGCGAATGCATCAGTCTATCACTCTCTAAAGAGTCACACACAGGCTTGAAACCTTTCCCAGACTACACCAGCATTGTCTGCCGCGACTGAATGCAGGCTGGATGCTGTGCTCTCTGTGCACTTAGTTTTAACACTCAAGGAAGCCAAGGACGCTGTGGGAAAGCAGTAACTACTTTCTTGCCCCCAGCGATGATCGTGCCAACTACTGATTGTGCGACCAGGCTCAGGCAGAGAGAACACGCTGAAGATTAGAACCTCTGTCTCCAGATCCAGGGGTCCAGTATATGAGTGTAAGGGAAGAATGCAACTGATGTGAGGGGTTTGGAATCCTCTGAAACTGTTTTTGCAGGATCTCTAGAATACAAACATTTGTTGTGTTGACCTTGAGTACGGTTGGAAAGGACAGGGTTGAAGACTTGGGGGTAACCTTCGTGTTGGTTTTCTGCCTTAGCTGTTCGCTTGTGCCCTGGGGGCCCTGAAAGCAGGCAGAAGCCTATGGGGGCCTGGCGTGGAAATAACAGGGCTAGAAAGAGGCAAAGTGCTTGCCCGCAGTCGAGCAGGGCGGGACTCTAGGGGGCGGGGCTTGTTTGTGGGTGGAGCCCGGACAAGGCGGGCGGATCCCTGCGAACCTTACAGTCGGCTGCTGCGAGCACAAAGGCCGCAGGCGGCGTTCTGTGCTAGGCTCCTCGGTGGTGCAGTAGTCCATCCCGCGCAGACAGTAGTGGCGGCCGGAGCAAGGGCTTTCGTATCCTTGGTATGGCAGTCGGCCCGGCAGAGGGTCCACACACCCGCAGCGGGGCACAATCTGTGGCAGAGTCCGGTTCCGGGACAGCGAGTTCAGCATGTTCACCACTACCTCGCGCTCTGAGCCCAAAGTCCAGGATACCCAAAGAACCAGTGTCAGGGGGGTGGAGGAAAAGCAGAGTCAGAGCCAGAGGCAGAGACAAAAATGGGGACAGAGCTACCATTACACCCTATGTTCCTCCAGATCCCCATCCTGCTCTCCGCCTTCCTCTTTCGCACTCAGTAATCTTTCCACTGCCCTTCTGCGGTTTACCGTAGGCGTTGAGGCGTTCCGGTTTAGGAGGATATTCCAACGGCATTCCTCGAACTACAGTCTCCATCCCGGTGTCCTGGAAGTGGCACACGTGGTACCTTAAATTCTGACTCGAAACAGTTGCTACCTCTCTTTTGGGGGATTCTGAGGGAAAATGCCCTCCCAGAATACCCAGACTGTTTTTCAAGCGGCACAGTCTCTCCTCCTCAGCAGCTCCCCTATTCTCCTGGGTTGTTTCGAGTTGTTGCCAGGCAACGCATTTGCTCCGCCTACGCGGGCAAGGTAAAGGTGAGGATGCTAGAACCACCTGGGTGTAGAGGTGTTTTTAGGCCTGGAACTCTGACAACCTTACTTTAGCATTTACCTATTTGTGTCTACATGGCTCTAATGTGGGGAAGGGCCTATGAATATTGCTTTTCAGAATCACTTGAGGGAACCTGGGAGGAGGGAATTCAGTTCATGAAAAGGTTCTGTTTCAGAGGGGTTCAGTAAGCTATCAGCCTACTGCTATGGGTTTGGGTCTACCCCACAGTTCCTGAGAAAGGCCTGGGCCTCATCGGAACTCCCTATCTCCTTCTTCTCCTCACCCCTGTTCCCATCACAAAGGAGGGAGGCTGTAGCTCATTACTGACTCAAGGGCAGCCCAGGTGTCACAGTAGCCAGATTAGATGAGGCAGCACTACTTGGTGAATGTGAAGCCAGTCAAGGAGTGCACACTCGTTATGTCACCATCAAGCTGGGTCAGAGGCTAGAACCTAGGGGTTTATCATAGCCCAACTCCTGGCCTCCACTGTCAGCTATAAAATAGGAAACCGAAGTTTACAGACAGGGAAAAGACCCTACAAAATGGAGATGGTGTGTGTGTGTGTGTGTGTGTGTGTGTGTGTGTGTGTGTGTGTGTTCGATTCCCAGACCTCAGGCAGTTGTGGCAGGCACGGTAAGGTACCTTGGACAGTCGAGGAAGACAGGTGGTATACTTGTTCCAGTAGTTGTTGTACGGATTTGTCTTCCATGTGTTGTACCGGTCATTGTCCAGGTAGCTTGTACAGCATTTGTCCTCTTCAGCATAGGAGTGGAGATGTCAGATAGGATTACTTCGAAGGCCATCCAGAGCCTGGGACCTTCTAGATGTTTCTTCCCTAACCTCTATCACAAAGCTGACCCTCACTGACCCTGGTTCCCAAGTGCTGTGATTACAGGCCCAAAGCACCATGCCCTGTCTGCCACCCGTGTTTTTCATTCTGTTGAGATCATGTCTCACCTAAGGGATTCCTTGGAGCAAGCTTTGGAATCTTTGGGGTATCAGATTTCATCCTGGCTGTACCCTCTTTGAATCAGTAGCCTGGAAATGGTGCCTCTGCTCTCTCTACCATATTCCAGGCCCCAAGGTCTGCCTATTCAACCTTAAAATCACTTGAATTTCTCCCCCTTCCTCTATGATCTCACTCCTTTATCCTTGTGATACCTTCACCAAGAGACAAAAATAATGTCATGGTTAGCAGAATAGACTCTGCAACACAGTGCCTGGCTTCAAATTTCAGCACAGCAGGGGGAAAAGTGTAAGATTGTTGTGAGCTCTAGATGAGGTAATCTAAACAAAAGTTTTAGAAAAATGCTGAACACTGTGGCTCATACCTGTAACT
This sequence comes from Rhabdomys pumilio, assembly GCA_030674055.1. Taxonomy (NCBI): domain Eukaryota; kingdom Metazoa; phylum Chordata; class Mammalia; order Rodentia; family Muridae; genus Rhabdomys; species Rhabdomys pumilio. The sequence goes on along the minus strand of JANHMN010000004.1, from coordinate 96,948,695 downwards.
TAGCAGGCTGAGGCAGGAGGATTGCTTTGAGTTTAAGGCCAGTCTGGACTATATAATGATATTCTGATTAAAAATTTCAAACCAAACAAAACCCCAATAATCCTAGTCCTGAGGAAGTGGAGGCAGGAACATCATGAGTTTAAAGTCCTCCTTGGCTGCAAATTAAGTTCAAGGCCAGCTCTAGGCTACATGAGAGACCCTGTACAGAGAAAGGAAGTGGGGGGTGTATAGGAGGAAAGGAGGGAGGAGGAAGAAGAGGAAGAGGAGGAAGAGGAAAAAAATGCTTGCTGCATAGGAAGCTATTCCGATTAGCCTACTGGCCTCCTTGCTCCATCTTTGAAATCCTACAATCTAGTATCAACATGGGAGCTATGATAGTTTTCCACAAGTGAAATTTAGCCAAGATAACTATTCTAGTTCAAAAAGATTTTAACACTGCCCCATCTCTTAATCCTGTCCTACAAGGCCCTCATGGTTCATTCCTCAAAGTCTGAAGGATGGAGACATAGATAACAGGATGGCCTAACGATGCACTCCTGTAATCCCAGAATTTGTGGGACTTAGTTAGGTTGGAGGCTCATTAAGAGCCTGGGTGACATTCTGTATTCTAGGGTAGCCTGGATTCAGTGGGTAAAGGCGTTTGCTACCAAACCTGACAACCTGAATTCAATCCCTGGTACCCACAAAGTAGATTCTGAAAGTTGTCCTCTAACCTCTGCAAGTGGGCTGTGACATTGGCTTGTCCCCTACCCCATACACACACATACTAACTAACTAGCTAATTAACTAACTAACTAACTAACTAAATGTAATAAAAATGTTTTAAAAGGGTAGGCATAGTAGCACACCTCTTAACCCTAGAACTCAGGAGGCAGAGGCAGGCAGATCTCTATGGGTTCTAGGCCAGCCTATATATCAAGCTCTGTGCTGGACAAGGGTATATAATGAGACACTGTCTCAAAACAGAACAGAACAGAACAGAACAGAACAGAACAGAACAGAACAGAACAGAACAGAACAGAA
>JANHMN010000004.1:96895836-96944254 GCA_030674055.1 Rhabdomys pumilio | reverse complement strand
GGGTGTACTACCACCCTGGTCTAAAAAAACCATTTTTATTCTGTTTGTGGTGTGTGTGGTGTGAAGCAGGAGAACAACTTGCAGGAGCCTGTCCTCTTCTCCCAGAGATTAAACTCAGGCCAGCGAGGAGCCTTTACTGATTGAGCCATTTGGCAGGCTTTTTTTTTTTTTTTTTTTTTTTTTTTTTAGATTACAGAATAAAAATAAAGCTTATTGTACAGATTTAAGGCTTCATAGTTCACAGTTCACTAAAGCTAACGAAGAAATAGGTGATTCTCAAGTTCTGCTTTGCTTCCAGGCTGTCACCCAGACTGGTTCAAAACCTGGCCTTCAGTGTCTTCTGGTGGCTGACATCGCAGACAAGCAGAACTTCTCCCAGTGGTCCGTTGGCTTTAACTTTACTACCATTGCTCAGACCATTCCTTTTATCTATTTTCTTCTAGATCCTCTGTTTGAAGCAGTTTTTGTTTGTGTCTTCTCTGTCTTGATTAGTCTCTTTAGAGATTTGTCTAAGTCTTATCAAAAACCAGCTCTTGACCTCATCCCTGGTTAAAGTTTAAAAAGATCTGTCAATTCCAGTATCTCAAGTTCGCAGAGGTAAAGTCTGTTATTTCTGGTGATTTTGTAATACGGTGTTTTCTTTTTTTACAAGCAGTGTTGGGATTGCAATCTAGGACATCATGCATGCCAGGCAAGTGCTTTACCACCAAGCAATGCCACCGCCTTGATCTGTTGCCTTATATCTTAGTGTAAACTTCGTTGGTTTGGCCTCACTTTGGAAACCTGAAGACCTGCAGTGAGGATGTTTTCTCATGGAACACAGTGTGCGTGCATGCGTGTGTGTCTGTGTGCTGGTATGTGTGTGTGTGTATGCAGGTGTGTATGTTTGCAGGCATGTGTGTGTGTATGTGTGCATGTGTGTGTGTGAAGAGCCAGAGAGAGACACTGGACCTTGTGTTTCAGTCTGGAATTCAGATTCATTTCCCCTACTTTTAACTAGTTTAACATAAACGTCTCTTGTAGTGTTGGTAGTGGCATCTGTTGTCAGGCAATCGTGTCTTTTTAAGTGTATTTATCACTCATGATTGCCTACAAATTAACCTTATGTGAGACTTAGGGCTTTGACACAGGCATCCACATGCAGCCTAGCTCGCCCTTGATTTTATTTATTTTATTTATTTGATTTTAATTCAATAATTATTATTTATACAAATAATAATTATTTTATTTTATAAATTTATAATACTTTTAAAATTTATAATTATAAATCATAAAAATTATAATATTTATAAAATTATAATATTTTATAAATTTATAATAATAAATTTATATAAATAATTCAAATATTATTATTTGATTTATCCTCCAGGTTTCCTCTCCGTGTTTTCTACAGAGCACATTGAGACATAATTTTTTTCTTTTTTTTAAAATTCTATTCGTAAATTCCTTTTGTCACCACCACAGGCTCTAATTTACTACATGTACTGTTTCTCTTCTATCCCCCAGACAGACAAAAGGGAATGTGACACCCATGCATAATGACAAACCTTTTGGACATTGTTGGCCTGCTCTACAGATAGCCCCAAAACATGGAACTCTCAGCTCTTCTTGTTTTTGTTTGTTTTTGTTTTTTGTTGTTGTTGTTGTTGTTGTTGTTTTGAGACAGTGTTTCTCTGTGTTGCCCTGGTTGGCCTGGAACCTACAGAGATCCTCCTGCCACAGCCTCCTGAGTGCTGAGATTAATGGTGTGCTCCACCACCATCGGGCAGTTTAGAGCCTATCTTAATAAATCCAAAGCAATCTTAAAAATGACTGGGCATGGTTCATACCTGAAATTCCAGCAAGTACTTGGGAGGCTGATGTAGGAGGATTGCCACAAGTTTAAGGCCAGGCTTGGCTACACAAAGAGGACTTGTCTCAGTAAATAAGTAAATAAATACATACATGAAATTTAAAAAATGAAACTGGAAAGAACTAGAAACACAGAGATGGCCACATGCCAACCACCCAGATACACATGACTGTATATTCCTTCTAACCCATCTGCAGCTTCTACTTACTGGGGTCACAAACTTGTTCGCTTCCCAGGCCCATAGAGGTGGGTCCTTATAGACCTCCTTGATGGAGGTAGGAGCCCTGTAGGAGTCACTGTAGGTGCTGATGGGGGTCTTGGTCTTCCGGGAGAAGAGGAACATGGTAGGGTCTCAGGGATGCTGTAGTGGGCTTTGCCTATCAAGGACTCCTGCTGGACATCAGTGACTACCCCTTCCCCTAAATAGCCCACACCTCCAGCCTGGAAGGTGCTCCTAGATGCTGTGACCCCTTCCTTTGGGGGACCTCTCAGTGTCTTCCCCCTCAGCTTTCTTGTTTCCTACCCCACCCAACTTCCTTTTTAAGATAGGCAATGCCCATTATGATATCACCTGCCTTGGCCCCATCCCTGCACTGGAGGCCTGATTTCCTCCCCATGCCAGCCCCCTTCGGCCTTGGACCTCTCAAAATATCCAATTCCCAAGAGCTCAGCAGGCCCTAGAGAAGGTGCAGGACAGACGTCTCACTGTTGAAGAGAGGCAGAGGTTCCGATTCACAGTCCAAGGGTTGTGATTCACCTAGGGCCACACAGCAGTAACCAGCAGAGGTAGAGGAACATGTGTATCCAGGAGGTCAGGGTTTGTTCCCTTCCTCAGCCCCCTTGCCGTGGCCCCACACCTCAGGTAAGGAGCTGAGTCTGGCTTGTTTGATGCTTTTAATATTATTTTGTGTTACACGATACACAACCAAGGATGATGGTCAATACTGCGATGGAAATGTTAAAAAAAAATATTATACACGGCTCATGTCTTCCACACACCTTCTTGGAAATAAATTAGTAAGCTCGGAGAAACCTGGCTGGGTAGCAGCCACAGCCGAGGGTGGGGAGTGTTAAGGCAGTATCTACAGGGGGTGGGGGCAGGGGCAAGCTGAAGCCTTGGCTTTTCTCCTTCAACTTCCACACAGGGAAGGAGGGAACTGTGTGCTGTCCTTGGACTTGGAAGCTGCAGGCTGCCAGCCTCCTACCCCTACCAGCTGTGTAAATACCACCTCAGTCTAACGCCATCACCTGCTAGGGAACTAGTGTGTTCACAAGGGTACTTGCCTTTGGCTCTCAGGGGCACACACATCAAATTAGAATCCCACAAGAAGTCAGCAGCAGAGGCAGCAGTCTAAAGAGAGGAGGTGTCCATGTTCTAGAAGGGTAAGTGAGTCAAAGAGCCCAGTGGGGTGGGCTGGGAGGAGTTCTAATTCTGGGTCCCAGATGATGAGTGGTGGGGATGCCAGCTGGCGTGGGAGGGGAGCTCAGGTGGGGCCACTATGGGCCGTGTGGCCCCTGCAGATGCTTTCTCTGGCTTGCCTCCTTTGGCATTTTCTTATCTAATGAGGATCTCTGCACTAGGGGGAGGTAAGCTGGGCTAGAGGTGTGGGGAGTAGAAAGCTAGACCCCAATACTTGGGAGTGGGCAGCCCCTGGGTGTAGTGCAGAGAGACACTTCCCTTCCTAAGCCAACAGCACCACTCCTCCTCACCAACCCCATTCTAGCCTCTGTCACCCAGAGAGTGACAGGTGAGTAGTATCTGGAGGGTGCCTAGAGAAGCTACACTTGGGCCTGGGCCGAACTGGCTCAGTAAGTGGAGGCTGCGGGGCCCAGGCCCAGCAGTCTGAGGCTCTCTCTGCTTGCAGTTGTCTCAGCCATGGGAGAGCTACCATCTCACTGAGCTGCATCCTTAGCTTTCCTCCCTCAGACCAGAACAGCAGCAGAAGCAACAGTATACAGACACCCCATACAGACACACACACACACACACAAAATCAACATGTACTTCCCATGTCCACACAGATGCACATACACCTCCAGGTGCCTCCTGAGTTCAAAGACACACAGATGTCATAGTCTTTTGCAGAAATTCCTATGAAGAAATTCCTTCTGATATGAAAAGACTCTGTCAGTGATGTCGGCTATTCTTTATTTTCCAGTTGTGAGAACTGAACCCCTGGAGAAGCCTTAGAATTGCTTAGGAGCTCAGGGAGAATGCCAGGGCTGGGACCAGAGCCCAGGCTTCTGCCTGCCAGGCTATGCTCTCCATCCACTGCATTCCCCAGCAGCCTCTCACACAGTTAACAGACCACAGGCATTTCCTCACCACAGACACCCACCTGGTTGCCCTGGACAGACGGGTTCAACATACATACACACACACACACACACACACACACACACACGCACACGCACACACACACACACGCACGCACACGCACACACATGCGTGCTCTACCATATACATACACCCACTTGGTTTACTATTTTCTGAAGCTTGCCCTTGAAGAGCCTTTCTGGAAGCCAGCCTCCTAGACCTTGAGTTAGGGTAAAATGGGAATGGGAGGCTAGCCTTATCTCCTGCTTCCAGCCAGAAACCAATAGACAGAAGACTGGGGGGGGGGGGGGGGTAGGGGGGCGGTGTGGGGATGAGGCAGAGAGACAGATGCATTGGTTAGAGACCCGTGAGAACAGGTCATACCATCCCAAACTTGGCTTCTTTCTAAGGCCCATCTTACCTTCCCAACCCTCAGAAAGTAAGGAAGCAGGAGAAAGAGACAGTGGAGGGAGTGATCTAATGGAGAAACAGTTTCCCTTTGGACGGCCCTTTCGAGGCTTCCCATCTGCAGATGAGGGGAAAACACAAATAGGTGTATAGGCTGGCACAGGGTTTGGGGGAGGGGCTCTGAGGTGTGAGAACTGCCCCCATTTCTTGGGGCCTTTTCTTCTCCAAACCCCCTTCCTTTCCAAGCTGGGCTTGGGGGGATTCATGGCTTCACTGACTGGGGCCAACCTTCCTGCCATAAGATCCCTTCACCCACGGCTCACATTTGGCCTCCTGGCCTTCAGTGCCGCCCCCTGACTGCAGCTATGGGAGAGGTGGCAGGATGCTTGGGTGTGGTTCCCCCCAAGTAACTGAACAAACAGTGCCAACCCCTCCTCAGCCCCGGGGCTGGAGACAGACCCGGTTTTGGTTTCTCCGGCTCCATGAACACACAGAGGTACACGTCCTACCATAGGAGGAAGCAATGACTGTTACGAGGTTGCGGCTGTAAGAGGCAAGGGGCTGGGGACCAGCGGACCAGCAGGGTAGAGGTCTCCCCTGCTGCGTCCCACCAGGCCCAGGTCAGCGCCGCCCCGTGCACCGCGGCGACCCCGCCCACTACTGAATGTGGCAGGCGGTGGAGGAAGTGGCCTGACAACACATGCAGGTGGGGTTCACAGACTTGGGAGGGATGAGATCTAGGTCCTCGTCGTCAGGGATCTCGTCTAACCGGTAGCCATCTTTCAGCAGCTGGATGTTCAAATCTTGGTTGATCTGCTGTAGAAAAGGTTCGAGTCAGCTGGAAGGGCATCACCCGGGGTTGGAGCTGCCACTGCCACCCCAAGGCCAGGGACAGCTCCATCTCATCTCAGGTCTGGGCCTGGCTCTGGTCTCACTTTCTCTACACAGGTTTTCTTTCCTAAGGCTCAGCCATATACAGGCCCCTGCCTAGTCCAAGGCCAACCACTCATCTCCATTCTTTTTGGGGGTTTGCCCCGATTTCTGGTCAACTCGTGTAAGGTGTCGCCTGCATTTCACACCTGTTCTATTTTAGAGCCCCTCTTTAATAACCCCGAGCTCACCGTAATTCAGGGTAGTGATTTCCTCCCAAGTTCTCCCAGCCCAGGCCTCACCTCACGCGGAGCCCTTCCCCCACAGGGCTCCGCCCCATGTGCCTTCCTTCTGCACCTTAGGAGCCCTCCCATCCCCCAACCCCTGCCTTGCTGCCTGGTAAAGGTAGTCTAGCTCCCGTGGTCTGTGGAGGCAGCAGGGGTGGAGCCTCACCTCGGCAGAGGAGTAGCCAGAGGAAGAGTATCTGGACATATCAAAATCATCATCGCTGGCCGTGGAGAAGAGGAGAGAGAAGACGTAATTCAGGGAAATTAAATAAAACGTTCTCTGCATCTATGCTACACCCGCTCTCTGCCAACAGTATGATTTAAATAACCCGTGCTTATTATGCAAATACATGTTTGCTGAGGCAGGTTTCCTAGCTCGACCTTTAAATGAAGTGGCTTCTTAAGTTCCTTCTGGATAGAACTGCTATTCTCTTTCTGCCTTGTTCCACTAGGTTCAAATCATCCTGCCTGTTTGGATTTTCCAGAAGTCTACGGATAGCGAGATGCTGTCCTGGAAAGGTTCTTCCCTGAGAGGGGGACTGGCATCAGGCATTCCATTAGGCCACCCAGAGACATCAGGGTCCATCACGGGGCAGCCCTGGGCAGCTGTCTCAGGACAGCTGCAAACTGTGCTGGTCCCCGGGCCTTTCTCTGCCCAATCCTTTAAAACTACCACCACCACCACCACAAAGCCAACCCCCCTACTTCCCCCCTGGGAAATTTTACCCATGGAGAGATCCTGGCTGAAGAACACAGCACATCTGGCAATGTGAAAGGTGTGGCCTGTACAACCCATCCGTGCTCACATGGCATCATGTGGCTTGCCCAGCTGCCCCCAGGCCCCATACACACCTGTCTGTGTCAAGAGCTACCAGTGGCTTCTCATCGGGGCTCTGGTCAAGTGAGGAGTAGCCTTTATTAGGGACGACCAACCTGGGTAAAGAATGAGGAGTTGGAGTGTCAGCTGGAGCTCATAAACATGACACAGGGTCCTCCCCCTCACTGTCATCCCCTCTCCCCTCTGGGTTCCCCTGAGGAGGGAAAGGGTGGACACCAGCAACAGTAGGTGGTGACTGGTGAGGGTCCCTACCTCGTCCGGGCCATGACATTGTTCTTCTTGGGTTGCTGATTGACAGGGCTGCCCATGCTGCCGTTCTTCAGGGAACCCTTCCGGGCCAGCTCCCTTTGCTTCTCTGCAGAGAACATGGGAAAGAAGCTGTGTCCTGCCCCAGGGGCTGCCAGGCTGTGCTGCTTGGGGCAGCCTGGTCTGGGCCTTTCTTGGAGACATGTACTTCTCTACTTGGCAGAGATCCTATGGACCTCCAGGCACCTGATGCTCGGTGGACATGCACGGGCCTTGCATAACTGAGGTAGATAGTGGCAGACAAGAGGAGGAAGCTGACCCCTACCCTGTGGGAACCTCAGTTCCTATGTCAGGCAGACAGCGTGTGCTTGATGTCAAGGAACAGCTAGAGAGGAAGAGATGAACACAGATGGCTGAAGCAGTCAGAGAGGCCTTTCTGGAGGGAGGAGGACATAAGGAGGAAAGTATGTACAAAAGCAACTCAAGAGAACATAGCTGTGGATGTGAATGGACTGGAGGAGAGGAGGTAATAAAGAGGTGAACTTGGGAAAGCAGCCATTCATTCAGTTAATTATTCACTCAACAAACACTAGAATCACAATTATGCATCAAGTACTATATCACAGGGTCAGAAGGCTCCCAGAGGTTATAAACTCAGAGCACACACAGAGACTCCCATCTCAAAAAACAAAAGAACACAACCAAACCCCTCAGAGCACAAAGGCCTTGACTGAGGCATTTGGGATTACTGAGGATGGAAAAGGAGCTACTAAGGCTTCCCTTAGTGGGAGGGGTAGGAGGGGTCTGGGTCAGGATAGGGCAGGAAGCTGAGAAGCCCAGTCTGCAATCTTTTCGGGGGTGTAGAGCTCCTGCGCTTGTGAGGCTGGACATCTGCTGACCTACTACGTGGTACATGGCTATTACTACGAGGAACTGCCTGGAAGAAGGCTCAACCACACTCTTACTAAACGTCAGGTGTAGGAAAAAGACTTGTTCTATGACAGAAACATGGTGGCAGGGGGTGGGTGGGTGTCTCTTTATCGTAAGGATGGGAGGAGCCTTTACAGCACCAGTGACTTGGAAATGATTTCCAAGTCTCTCCTACCCTCTTTGCCTCTATTTTAGTTTTCCAGCCTCTTTTTAGCAGGCAGCAGCTGTCATTACCAAATTAAGCCTCTAGGGGGTGCAATTTGCTTTACAGTTCTTGGTGCTTTTCCTTATCTCAAGTGAAACAAGTTGTCCATGAGCTTTGGTGGCGATTCAACGGTGAAGGAAATAAAAATGCTATTTTAAAAGCATGCTAAGTTTGTTTGAAATCATGAAAAAAATTCAGACAATTAAGCTGACAAGGCTCAGACTATGGACTACTATGCAACCATTTAAAAGAATGAAGCCATTCTCTGTAGGCTCTCTGTAGGCTCCGAGACACCAGGCAGGGGGAGGGAGCAAGGCTCACAAACTGCGCACAGTGCAATGCCTCTTGTGCTGAAGTACAAAATGAAGCTACAAGAACTTGGAATGGTTGCCTCTGGAGAGAGCACAGAACTTATATGCATTTAAAATACTGTTATTGTTGCATTAAACAACAATAAGCAAAAGTGGCTATACTCTGAATAGAATGTCCCAGGAAGACAAACAGGTCCATCAAGAAAACTGCTGTTGTGTTTAGAAAATCAACCAGGGGGGCTGCCTGGGTGTGTTCTTGAAGGAGAAACGTGAGACCTGTTTTATTTTTTTGAATTCCCTAAAGGTACAGGCTCTGTGGAAAGGACCCCTGCAGCTTGCTATGGAAGGGGAGCCTGTTAAGAGGTAAGAGGCTCCATCTTAACTGAGGAAGAGGAAGCTCCCAGTTTCTGGTGGACAGCTAGAGTCTGAGCTCTGAGCAAGAGCTAGCTAAAGTGACGACTGTATTTGACTGTCATCTATCTTGTGTGTGACATGTTACAATTTCTCTTCAGGAAATCAACTATTTGGTGAAAGGATGCTATCTTCTTCGGCAGCTCTGGGTCAATGAGATTTTGGTCCATGAAGGGAGAGGGACAGTGTTCATCAGAGGCTGGAGTAAGAACTAGATCACTGGAGCTTTGAGCAGCTGTGGGAGCCAGGAGACTTCAAAGCAGTAGGTGGCTATGGGATCCACCCTAAGAGAAAGATACTGTGATACCTGGAGAGGAAATAGGTTCTAGGGCTCTAAGAAAGGGACAGTCTCCCTAGACAGAAGTCACTGTGTCCTGAGACCTGTCTCTCAAACACAGCAGCAGGTACCCTATCTTTTGGAGTAAGGTTCCTTTTGGCTGGCCCTTCGGAGTCCTGCCCTTGGGTTCTATGCTTTATACTCACAGCCACCCCTAGAATCTCCAGGGCATCTTAGCCTCAGGGATCTCTCCAAGAGATCAGGAACCTGCAGAGAACTGTCGCTGCATGTCTTTTGTCTTGCTTGACACCGGTGCCTGGAGTGCCTGGAGGTTTAGTCGTGGGACCGTCTAGCCCAAGCTAGTTTAACTGGAGCCCCTTGCTGTCAACCCAATCCGAGAGCACCTTCTTCACTTCCCACATCTCCCTCATCCCCCAGACACACTCACCCAGCTTCACTTGGAGCGGGGATGGTTTGTAATTCATGGCTACTGACTCACCCTCCCGGGCATCACAGTCTCGGTCTGAGATAGAAGCTGCGGCTGGATCCTGTTGGGGAGAAAGCAGAGACAGGGAAGTATTAGCATGTGACCCCAGGGATTGCTCTGAACCCTGAAGCAAACCTACTCATCTGCCCTCTGGGATTCTGGGAACATTTACTTCAGTAGCAAGGCAGTCAGTATTCAGGGAGAGAGAGGAAGACTCTACTATGCTCTGTAGAAGAGAGGAGACAATGTTTGACTCCCATCCGACAAGAGTCCTGTGAAAGCCAGGTTGCTCCAGAAAGCCCTGCGTAAAACTCACAGGGCTTCCTCTACAAAAGCTGGTGCAAACTGTTTGGCTCTCAGGTTCTCACGTATTAAGAGTCTAAGTTCCTCTGAGCTTACAGGTGGATCAAGGTCAGAGCAGGTACTCCCTGAGAACTCTTCTTTCTGTATTGTCTTTGCAGGCTCTAGACAACCAACTGGCCAATCTAAGCAAGGCCTCAAGACTTCAGCCACTGACTAAAAGAAGGGTACACAAAGTCGAAGGAGGCCTTCTGAGTTCCCAGATGAGCTCTAAGCAGTGCCTCCCGATGGATGGGAATGGTGGCTGAGAAGGTGGAGCTGACAAACCAGCAGGTGACCACATGGTTTTGTGCTGTCCTGAAAGCAGAACACGTGGTGCAGGTGACAAGGAGGGTAGATCGGCATTCATTCTGGGTGTACAACCCTTGCACTTTCCCTGTACTAGCTCTCAATAGGCTCCAGCTCTGGGCAGACCCTGTGCTTCCCGGAGTGCTCAGTAGGCCTGCTACCTCTCCACAATGCCCTCACTGTACGAGATCCGAGGCCCCTGTCTCATGCCGGCGGTGACGAGCACCTCTTTTTTTTATGGGGAGACTAAAGATTTTATTCAGGTTAAGCAGCACTTGCATCTACATTTGAGACTGTTTTACAATCGTTTCTCTATTATAGGCAGGCATATGAGTTTAGTTGCAATTCTTTTTCTGGAATAAACAAAGATATTTTCAATATTTTTCATAATTGTCAGATTCACAATTATAAAGGGAGCTAAGGATGAGCTTCTCTTAGAATGAAAAACTCTTATTTTACAATGTTTTTATACTCAGGCCAGTAGTGTTGGCTTAGTGCTTAAGAGTACTTGTTCTTGCAGAGAACCTAGGTTCAATTCCCAATACCCACAAGGAGGTTCAGAACCTTCTGATCCAAGGATTTCTGACATTTGTGGCACTAGGCACACATGTGTTACATGTACATGCATACAGGAAAATATGCTTACAAGTAAAAGAAAATTTGAAGATTTTATTCTTTGAGAATTTCATACAGTGTATTTTGATCCTATTTGTCCCTACTCTTCCCCTAACTCCTCCTATGTCCTCCCCTAGCTCTTCCTTACTCCTCCCCTAACTCCTCCCTACTCTTCCCCTAACTCCTCCCTACTCTTCCCCTAACTCCTCCCTACTCTTCTCCTAACTCTTCCCTACTCTTCCCCTAACTCCTCCCAGGTCCTCCCCTAACTCCTCCTAGGTCCTCCCCTAACTCCTCCCAGGTCCTCCCCAACTCCTCCTTACTCCTCCCCTAACTCCTCCTAGGTCCTCCCCTAACTCTTCCCTACTCCTGCCCTAACTCCTCCCAAGTCCTCCCCTAACTCCTCCCAGGTCCTCCCTTTCCTCCCTACTCCCTCAACTTTCTGTCCCTTTTCTTTTTCTTTTTTTCCTTTCTTTTTTCTCTGGGCATTGTGGGGTAGTGATGAGGAGGCTCCGTTGTGTCTGGCTGTCCACCAACACTCATTTTCTGCACTTTGACAGTGTGTTTCTGAGTTAAGGATCATGATGACCAGTGTAATACAGGTCCTGCCATCTTTAGCTGGGGACTTTAGAGTGACCAACCTAAGGTATGAAGACTCCAGAGGACCATGCTGCTTGTTCTGTCCTTCAAGACACAGAAAGCAGACAAGCAGACAGATAGAATGCTCCTGGGCTGGCCCCCAGCATCAGGTCCAGGGATCTGTACTGCTCCTGCTGACCCTTTTCCAGTGAAGTAAGGTCTAGAGAATCTGCTCAGTGACTAAGGCGCTTGCTGTGCAAGCATGAGGACCCCAGAGCTCAGATTAGGCCAGGAGCACTGAGTGTCTGTAACCACCATGTGTCTCCAGTGTGAAGTGTAGGCAGAAACACAGGGCTCTCCAGAAGCTCCCAGCCTAGCTAGCTTGGTCTATGCAGCAGTGAACAATAAGAAGCAGTAGGCTGCCAGGACCAATACTGTTCCGAGTTGTCCTCTGGCCAGCTCACACATGCTTGCTCACAATGAACGAGAGTGCACACACATCATACACATGAAGACAAAATAGAAAGGAGGCGGCAGGCATGAGCTGCTTTACAGCTCTGTTTGTTACCACAGCGAGAAGAAAGCAGCTAGGATGTTTGGGAGGGAAATTATGACCCTGTCTGTTCCTGGGTGGACTGGGCTGCCATAGTGGCTTTCAAGTTCCTGAGGAAGAACCTGGGTCTACCACTCTGCCTCAGTCTCCGCCCCTTAACCACAGGTAAGGTGAGAAGGGTGCCCTGTGTGGCAGTGGAGTAGTTAGCAGTGTGGGCATCTCAGATCACTTCCCAACTGCCAGTCCTTCCCAGTCTTCATCCTCCCAGGCTCTGCAAAGTTCCTTGGGAGGCTCCTTTCAAACTGCACAATGGAAAAGCTGGCTGTCAGTGGCCTTAACTAAGCCGAGGCCCAAATGACCTCTCAGTTGCTACCCATGGGGGAGACGGAGATCTGATGGCTAGACTCTGACGTTACTCTTAAGCCATAGGGTGAGCTCCCAAAACATTCAGAGGGAGGGATTTTCAAATGGAAAATCCTGCAGGCATGCTGGCAGCACCATACCAGAAAGATCTGGTCTGTTTCTAGAGTCCTTCGTCACATTCCTGTCATCTTTGTCAAGCAGGACACAAAGTACATCCATTCAGGACTGGCTTCCTGGGGCCACTGTGCTCCCACGGTCTGTCTTCTGCCTCTCATCATTTCCGTGTCTATCTACATTTCCTTGTCTCCTTAGACTCTTCCGACTCCATTTTCTCCTTAAAGAAAGCGGATACTTCCTGCAGACATTTTATACTGATGACTTCTAAATTGTGGCCTTTTAATTAACAAGTCTGTTCCTTGGCCTCTCTACTTTCCACATGAGTGTTTGATCTCATTGTCTTTTCTGAGGTTGGTTTTAGATAACACTAACCCCTGAGCAACTGGAGCTAAGACAGTGTTCCAGTGCAGATAGGTACATTGGTTTCTTCTCTGAGGTTAGAGGTGTCAGTATAACATGTGAAGCAGAAAACTCAGGAAGGACAGAACCTGGGATGAGGACTGGGAGCTATTGAGCAATGCTGGTCAGTGATCCATTACAGCTCTCAAGACCTACTGGCAGGTCCTAGTGGTATTTGATCCTGAGTGAAACCATAGGATCAAAGCCCTAGGCTGAGAGGCTCCAAGCCAAACCTGCCCATTCAGCAGCTCCTCCGTCACTGTCTGTGGCAGAAGGCTATTTAAGCGGCAACTACAAAGGTCTCTGGCACAGTGCCATCAAACACTGTGGACTTCCTGAGTGCCTTCTCTGAGAAATGCAGGCAGTGCACCGTGACCATTGTGTAGCGATTAAATGTAAAATATTCATGAACAAAAGTAGCAGGGAGGACTGAGGCAGAAGGAAGCGTCTGGCTCCAAGAATCAGAGAGGATTTAAAATGCCCCCCAAGGACTTCCAACAGGCGTTAGCTAGATCCGGGAACTAGAGTGGGGATTAACAAGATTATTAATAAACACTCGGCAGAGACAGACCTTGAAATACATCTCTACCAGCAATCCATGTCTCTACAACCATTCAAACAAATCCTCCAAAGGCTGAAGAGAAGATTAATAGCTTGGGCTATCGGCTGATAGCCAGCACAACATCAACGCAGCCCGAGGAAAGTCACAGAGCCAGAAGCAAAGAGCCGTCCTCAGGGTTAGCATGGTCTGCAATTTTTGATCTGCGGACCTGAACTGCATTCCCTGAACCCTGTGCTTTAGGAGGGGCTGGGATGTAAGTGGGGTGTATGTATAGGAATGGTAGCTACAGGTCCCTTCAACCAAAGAAATCCATTGTTATTTCAATTCCTATATTAGCTTTTCTGAAAAATTCTGGTTAGCAAAAGGGTTTTGTTAATTACAAAAAAAAAAAAAAAAAAAACAAAACAAAACAAAACACTACTAAATATATTCCTGCAAGATGGCTCAGTAAGTAAAGTTGTTGGCGACTAAGCCTGACAATCCCTGGGCTCCACATGGTGGAACGAGAGAACTCCTGCAGGTTGTTCTCTGACCTCCACATGTGCACTGTGGCCCCTCCCCACCCCTCACAAATAAACCAATATAATAAAAATGAAATGTTAAAAAGTCATTGATGTAATCCACTCCAGTCTTGTAAAACTCTTTTGGAAATGGCAGAAAACAATGATCCTGGGCACCTATCTATGCATGTGTGCATGAGGGCACACCCACTTATGCTTGTGTGTGCAGAGAGGCACAAGGGTCCATGTTGAGTTGCTGTTTCTATTGCTTTCTCACTGAACATGGAGCTCTGCATTTAGGCTGGACTGGCTGGCCAGTGAGATCTGCCTGGCTCCACCCCCTTCTTCCCCTGGCACCGCAGCTACAGGCACACACTGTCATGTCCAGCTTTTACACAGGTGCTGGGAATCTGAACTCAGGTACACAGGCTTACATAGCAAACATCTGCCCACAAACTATTTCCTCACCCTCCACCAATTTTTTGTTTTTTTAAATAAGGAAAACTAAATACACATCACAGAGCCACAGAATCATAGACACATTCAACTCTTGGCTGAAAATAAATAAGTAAGAAGACAGTGTCATTTTAAAAAAAGGACACAGGTGCCAATAGTGTTCTTTGAGAGGCATCCAGAAAATGATGTGGACTGCTGTAGAAGGAGAGAGCATCAGCTAATAAAGTGTTCACAGTAGAATTCAAGAACTGGCACAACACTTACCAACATTCTTATTTTACTGTATTTGAATTATTTTACACTAAAACAAAAATGTGTTTTTAATAAAACAATAAAATAAAAATAAAAATAAAGAAAACTGATCTGTGCATGGTAGCACACACATTTAGTCCCACCTCTTAGGCAGGTGGGTCTCTGAGTTAGAGACCAGGCAGCCTGGTTTACAGAGAGTTCTAGGACAGCCAGGGCTGTCTCAGAAAAACAAACAAAAGAAAGGAAGGAGGAAGGAAGTAAAACTTGTACTGGGAGAGGGCTCCAGTAGTTAAGTGCACATATGGTTTCAGAGTTTAGCTACCAGCACCCACGTCAGGCAGCTCACAACCACCTCTAACCCCAGCTCCAAGGGATCCAATGCCCTCTTCTTCCTCTGCCCCCCCCCACAATGAGTAGGCCCTGGGAGGGACTGATGGAGTCAACGACCTTGCTTGAAAGGAAGAAGCTAAGGAGAGACTGAGACTTGGAACAGAGCCCTCTGAGAGGCCTCTCCTGTGGGACTACGGTCAGCCTGTATGCAAACCTCCATATTCGTATCCCCTCCCTGGGGGTGTATTAACTCTTGTGGGACCTGAGAGACCTATGGTGAGCTGGATAGGTTGGATGAGCAGAGGGCATGAAAGAGCAAACTGTCTTTAAGAACCATAGTTGTTAAGAGGGAAGGACCTGGGGAAAGGCTGGGGAGAGTGGATGGCAAAAATAAAGCACAAAAGAGACCTGTTTTGTAGTTCCTCATGTAGATCCAAGAGCCTCTGAAATTCACAAGTACCCAGTAGATAGTGTAATGGCCTCCTGAATATTCACACTATACCGCTCCTCCACTGAGAGAGGAAGTATGACCTCATCTTCAGTGCTAAGGGGATGTCTGATGAAAGGTTCACCCAATCCTCCCTTCTCTCTCTGTCTCTCTGTGTATGTCTGTCTCTCTCTGTGTCTGTCTGTCTGTCTGTCTGTGTCTCTCTGTGTCTGTCTGTCTGTCTGTCTCTGTCTGTCTCTCTGTGTATGTCTGTGTCTGTCTGTCTGTCTTTCTGTTATGGGCTCAGATCAGTGGTGTGATCTGGTTTCCTCAACTATAAAGTGAGATGGCTATTACTATGTATGTCACAGACTCGTGTGAAGATAGCCGCTTACTATAGTAAGTGCTGAGCGCCATAGCCACACTGCCTATGAAGGTGCTATCTATATAAGCTCAGTGCACCCTGGGAGTGTCCAGCAGCCTGTGGCTGTGACTCTGGCATCACCCAGGTTGACATATGGTTTATATGTGGAGCTATCTCTGAGAAAGATTCTTTCTCCACAGGGCTGGGGAAGAGCATTCTGTTTTCCTCCACTATGCTAGGATCTTATTCATAACATGAGTCCAGGTATCACAGAGATAAACAAAAGATAGGCCCATCTCCAAAGAGTGTCCAATAATTATCAAGGTAAAAAAGAGCCATAAAAAGTAGGAGTTGGGTGTGGTGACACACGTCTTTAATATTAGCACTAGAGAGGCAGAGGTTGGCAAATCTCTATGCATTCCAGGCCAGGCTGGACTACATAATGAGATCCTGCCTTAGGCAGAAAGAACAAGGCAAAGGAGCAATGAGGTGACCTGGGAAGAGTGTAGGAACATCTGCCTATGGCTGGGAAAGAGCGTAGCAGGAGCAGCTGGCATTTTGCTATGGCTGAAGCCCAGAAGGTAGAAGTAAAGTTGATGGGCTCAGATCATGGTGGGAGGTGGGTCTTGATTTTGATATTTTTCTTAGAAGATAACAGGGGAAACAAAACCTAAGCACAGCACTAACATAAACATATTCCACACAAAGGGCCCTTTATAGCAGCCATGTGGGAGACGTGTGGGGGGGCTGAGACTAGAGGTAAAGATAAATCATGCTAAGAAAAGACAGCAGGGACCTAAACCAAGTAGAAGCAGAAGACAATGGATGGAAAGAGAGCCTGAGGACACTACGTATGAGGAAGTGTCTATATGCCTCTAGGTTCCTGTCTGGAATATGTAGAAAAAATACTAATTACTTCAAAAGTCCAGGGGAGGGAGGACACTGCTAGGGAAGACCAGGCAAGGTCAATTGGAGGTATGTTGTATTTTGGGGGGGTGTTGTGTTTGGGGGTATCTTTTGGGAAACAGGTGAAATTACTAGTCAGTACAATTTGAGGTTTGGGAACTTGGGAAAAGGGTGTGTGCTGGTCACAACTAAAGCTTAGGGAGGTCCTAGAGGGAAGGAACAGAATGACAAAGATAAGAACCAAGGATGAAGCCATAAGGAGCATCCAATGACAGGGGACCCTTGGGAGGACACTGAGCTGGAGCAGTGGGAGGACAAGAACAAGTGTCTCAAGTGCCACAAAGAGAAGCTAGCTCCCAAGATAAAGACGACAGAAACGAGGAAGTCGTAGGCAGTCTCTGAACAGTGTTTTAGTTGAAGGGTAGGAACAGAGATCAAGATTACAAGGGATTTGGAGGGAACAGGATATTGGGAAATTAAGGCAGAGGGTCAAAGATACACCAAGGAGCTGCATGGGAGAAGGGTTGGCAGCCACGGAAACGTCAAAGTTGTAGGATTTCTCTAGAGCAGGGGACACACAGCCAATGTCCCACACTGAAAGCAAAGTGTTGGTTATCTAAAAAGAGACTGTAGTGGGGGCACAGTGAGGACTCTAGAGTACACAGAGCCAGAGCTTGGACTATAGGAAGTCTTTACAGAAGGGCCAGGGAGGGCTGCTGTGGGGAGATGCAGATAATTTTGGGTCAGTGGAAAGTTTATTCCAAAGGCTTTGTCAGGGAAGGAAGGCGGCAAGCACCGAGGAGTTGGCGAGGAGGGAGGATGCTTGCTGGCTGGTCAGAGTGGACGTGGACGGTCACAGGGTGACACAAGCTGACATTTCACCTTTCCTTGTATTCCAGCCGCAGGGAGGACAGGTGCTCTCCGAGGTGCTGAACAGTGCTGCTTGTGTTTTGTGAACTGATTGTGTTTGGTTCCAGTAGATGAACCACTCAATTTTAGTTTCCCCACAGGGGAATACAACTTCTGTCTTCATTTTCAAGCAGCAATTCTCAGGAAGAGGGGAACTGAGATGGACTTGGAACGAAGTTTGACGTGAGATGCACATAGCAACCACATCTGACCTTTCTCTACAAAGCACAAAATGAATTTTTTCCAGTTTTAGAGGGAGCTGGAGAAGGGGGGCAGGGAATGCTAATAGCTTCTTCTGGAATAGAGTCTTGTATCCCTGGGTGAAATCAAGAAGGAAGAGAGACAGAGTATCTGGATTCTTGGACCAGCAAACATCATGTTGATGGTAACAAGTCAGGGAGCCTTGGCTCAGGCCACTCTCTGACAGGGAGGTGTACTCACATGGGCAGCCAGCTCTGTTCTTGTCACAGTTTGTCCAGAAAGCAGCCCAATAACTACCTCTGGCTTTAATACTCTTGTTCAGGTCTACATGGGTCCACCCAGAGAACTTTTGCAGTAGGTAGAATTAGAAATAGTAAGATATATTTAGGAGAGAGAGAGTGCTAACAAAAACACCTTAAGTTCACCGAGTGCCCGCCACTGGGGAGAGATTGTATCTCCTGTTTTTGTGCCCCATCTCCCCTCCATAGGTGAGCAACTGGCTGGGACATCTATTCTTTTGGGTCATAGGAAGGTTTTTAGGGAATCCTATTTATAGGGAAAAACAAAGACTTTTCATGGGACAGGGTCTCTGAAGAGCTGGAGGGGAATCAGAGAAACATAAAGAAGAGAATCTCCAATGTTTGGGGCATGTATAAAGAGCAGGAAAACAGGAAGCCCAAGTTTGGGGTGAAGGCAGAGACTCCCTGGCTCAGGGAGGCTTTTTGCATAGCCCACGTCTCCAGTCTCCTGAGTTTTTCCTTTAATAAAACACTCAATTCAAACAAAATCAACACATTGTCCACCTTGTCTAGTTCTGGACTACATGATAGTGGGAGAATGCAGAAGAAAGCACTCACTCACACCACATGTGTGCAAAGCACTTGAGGGTAAAGATATGCACGTGCATGCACATGCACACGCACACGGACACACAGGCACGTGAATGCACCAAGGATTCTCATGTTAGATCTGAGGTCTAGGAACTCAAGTTGGTTGTGTGAGTAAGAGGATTTTTTGTGGTGTGTGTGTGTGTGTGTGTTTTGTTTTTTTGAGATAGGGTCTCCTATGTAGCCATGGCTGTGTAGACCATACTGGTCTCAACTCACAGAGGTCCTCCTGCCTCTGCCTCCCAGTACTGGGATTAAAGGCGTGCATCATATGCCCAGCCCCCACCCCATTTTTGAGACAGATTCATGCTAGGTTGGTCTGATTGGCTTGGTATTGCTATGTACCCTAACCTGGCTTCAAATACTCAATAATCCTTTTGTTTCAGCCTTCCAAGTACTGAGACTACAGGCATGTACTACTATGCCCACTGTTTCTTTCAACTGCCTAGTTCACTATCGAACACTAGTAAACCTTAGTATCTTAAAAAATACTTTGTAGCCGGGTGGTGGTGGTGGCAGTGGCGGCGGCGCACGCCTTTAATCCCAGCACTTGGGAGGCAGAGGCAGGCGGATTTCTGAGTTGGAGGCAAGCCTGGTCTACAGAGTGAGTTCCAGGATAGCCAGGGCTACACAGAGAAACCCTGTCTCGAAAAAAAATACTTTGTGTGTGTGTGTGTGTGTGTGTGTGTGTGTGTGTGTGTGTGTGTGTGTATGTGTGTGTATGCATGAGCACGCATGTCTAGATCAAAGGTTAATTTGCAGGAGACAATTCTTACCTCCACTGTATGAGTCCCAGAAATTAAACTCAGGGCATCTAGCTTAGTAGCAAGTGCCCTTGAAGGCTCAGGCCTTAGTATTTACAGTGTCTTGTCAATTGGAGGACCAAAATGGAGGATAGTGCTGCTGCCCTCAAACCTAATGCACCTGTAGCTATGGCCATGCCAATGCAGTTTTGTCTTATAAAGTAATTCACGTGCATGAAGCTCTTCCTCCCCAGCTCCTCCTTCCTTCCTTCCTTCCTTCCTTCCTTCCTTCCTTCCTTCCTTCCTTCCTTCCTGTGAATGATCTGCACTTAAGTCTGTGAACCACATTTATGCCTGATGCCCACAGAGGCCAGAATTCCCTAGTTACAGACAGTTGTTGAGTCACCATGTGGGTGCTGGGAATCAAACCCAGGTCTTCAGAAGAGTAGCCAGTGCTTTTAACCACTGAGGCATCTCTCTAGCCCCAACAGTCAGTTTTTAAAAATTACCTTTATTTCACCAATTTGAGACAGTATGTTTTACCAGTTTAGTGAACTGGTCTTTTGTTTATACTATGGCTGATAGCTCTCTGGAATTCTCTCTTCTTTTCCTGCTCATCCTGTGGCATGGAATATGATGATTCAGGTGGCCCCAGCTCTCTGGACCTGTGTGGATGAGCTCCCCTGAGAACTGGGAAGTGGGACTGACAGAGAATGCCTGTGGGCAGGGACAGCGAGGCCAGTGTTCGGGGGAGACGGCCGGGTCAGGCTCTGGGTCCAGAGCTCCCCAGTTCTTCAGCACTTCACTGCAAAGCTGTAGTGTAGAAGTGAGGCTGTAGCTCTAGGGTAGGACATGTAGCAAGCACAAAACCCTGCATGCAATCCCAATACCACAAGTAGAAGGAGAAGGGAAGCCCTCAAAGAAATTCTAGTGTCCTTACAGATCAGTCTCTTGGTTTAGGTAAACTAACTTCAGTTGAATTTTTGTTTCTATAACCACAAAGCACCAACTAATACACATGCGTAGCACATTTAAAGGGAAACATGGGTAGGCTGGATGTCTCAGTGGCCAAGTGTGCTTGCTCTTCTTGCAGAGACCAGAGTTTGGTCCCTAGTACCTATATCTATTGGTGGTTTACTAGTGTTTGTAACTCCAGCTCCTGAGGATTCAACACCCTCTTCCAGATTCCACAGGCACATGCATGCCCACACACATACACATTTAAAAACACTAAAAAGAAAAGCTCATTGTATCATCTATTCTGGTTGCCTGCACTGTTACTGCTGTTTTATTGAGACATGGTCTTGACGGAGGAAGCACAGGCTGGAACTGAACTTGGGCCTCCAACCTCAGGCTGGCACTGAACTTGGGCCTCCTACCTCAGGTTCTGTGAACACTACTGTGCCAGGCCTATTCCATATATTATCTTATTTTGATTTTTGGTTTATTAAGACAGGGTCTCACTGTTTAGCTTAGAGTAGCCTATACTTTCCTATGTAGCCCAGGCTAGCCTCAAACCCACAATCCTTCTATGTTTACCTACAGCATGCTGGGATTATTGGCATATGCTACCACATTTGTCCTACTCTGCATTTTTTTAACACTTAATATCTCGGGGTCTGGAGGTTCCATGAGCGAAGTGCTTGCTGTGCAAGTGCGAGGGTCTGAGGTTGGACCCCCAATACCCACATGAAAAGCAAGGCATGGTGGCTCATGCCTGTAGCTCAGCACTGGGAAGGGAAGAAGTGCTTTCTGGTCAGACAGTGAGCTCCAGGTTCAGTGAGGGTGACCCTGTCTCAAAAATATGGTGAAGAGTGAAAGAAGGCAGGACATCAACCTCTAGCATCCACACGCATGGTCATGTACAGATGCATACATATGTGCGCGCGCACACACACACACACACACACACACACACACACACGTTAGTACTGGGACATTTTTAAGAATGGCTTGTGTAGCTGTCAGTTCAGTGGCTGCATAAGTACCCACAGGGAGAGGTATGATAATTTAGCAATCCTTCAGGTTGACATTCAGGGTGTTTGCAATTGTTCACTATTGCAAATGATGCCACATTGAAATCCATTTAGAACAATTTCATAAAGTAAAATTACCAAGTCAAAAGCACGAATGTTTCTAAGATTCTTGATACACATATTACAAACTGTTCTCCCAAAGGACTGTTCCAATTTACGATGTTCCCAGTCGTGAGTGAGAATATGGTTGGTTTTTGATATTTTATTTCACACTGTACGCCAGGGAATTCCAGGCCATCAAACCTGTCCATCATCTTCCCAGAGAGCTCCAGTCCTCATTTTCCTGCCTCCTTCTGGAGAATCTTCTCTAAAGAACAGAATTTCCCCTGGAGAATCACCCACTAGTGAAATATTACTGGCTTGAGGCTATCAGTGAGGAAGAAAAGGAGGTTTGTCACCATGAAGTCTGGGGAGGCTCTCAGTGATCAGCAGGACTGCCTGGTAGCTGGCCACACATTTACCATGCTCATTAGGTCCTTGCTCCTGCCGGCTCACTAGCAGTAGAACCCTGACTGAAATGGCAGAGCCAGGAGGCAGACCTCAACAAAGCAACTCCTTTGCTTTCGGACTTGGGCCAGGAGAATTACGCAAAAGTAAAATGTCCTGGAAGTTACTGAAGCTTGTGTGGCAGTTCTTATGCTAAGATTAAAAAATGTGTGTGTGTGTGTGTGTGTGTGTGTGTGTGTGTGTGCGTGTGTGCGTGCGTGCGTGCGTGCGTGCGTGTGTGTGTGTGTGTGTGTGTGTGTGTGATGTGTGAGTGCACACGTGTGGAGGTCAGAAGACAACTGTGTGGAACTGGTTCTCTTCACCTTCCTGTGGATTCTGAGGCTCACACTGGGTCACAGGGCTCTTCTCACAAGCACCTTTGCCCCCTGAGTCATCTCATCTACCATGCTATTCCTTTTCTTTTCTTTTCTTTTCTTTCTTTTCTTCCTTTTTTTTTTTTTAAACTTAAAACAGTTTTTATGTGTAGCTGAGAATGGTGGTGCATGACTTTAATCCCAGCACTCAGAAGGCAGAGGCAGGCAGATCTCTGTGATTTTGAGGTCAGCCTGGTCTACATAAATGAGCCCAGGACAACCAGGGCTCTCACAGAAACCCTGTCTTGGAGTGGGGGCAGGACAAAGAGGTTTTTATGTGTATGGTATTTTGCCTGCATGTGTGTCTGCATTCCACATGAGTGCTTGCTCTCCAGGGAAGCCAGAAGAGGAGCAACATATCTCCTGGAACTAGAGTGACAGACGGTTGAGAACATCTATGTGGCTGCTTCCCAGCAACCCTGGACCAGCCTGTGCTCTTACCTACTGAGCCGTCTCTCCAGCCCCATTCTTCTTCCTTTCTTCCTTTTTTTTGAGCTAGGTCTCATGTAGCCCATGCTGGCCTCAAACTCACTGCACAGCTAAGAACAACCTTGAACTTCTGATACTCTTGCCTGGGCCTGCCAAGTGCTTCAGTTACAGTCATCACTACTGCTCAGGTCTTTTACTTACTTCCAGAATACATTTTCAGAAATAGATATGGGGCGGATACTGGAAAGAAATGCAAAGTCTGGGGCCAGAGGGTTTATTTTTATTTATTTGTGTATGTGCTAACAATGCAATGAATGTATGTGTACAGGCACACATATGTGTGCAGGTGTGGGGTACATATATGTGTACATACATGTGAAGGCTAGAAGTTAACATCAGGTGTTACCTTCCACCTTCCATTGAAGGAGGGTCTTTGGCTGAACCCACAGCTCATCAATCTAGCTAGCTTTGGTAGCCAGTTTTCACCGGGAGTTCCTCGTTTCCACCTCCCAAGTGGTGACATTACAGGCCTGCTTGTCATTTACCTGGGTGCTGGTGATGCAAACTCTGGATCTTATGCTTTGTAGCAAGCATGTTACCTGCTGAGCCATCTCCTGACTCAACCAGTGTATTTAAAGAGTTAGAATCCCATTCTTCACAGTTAGGCTGGGTCTTCTACATTGATTGTTCTGTGGCCTCTGCTAAAGGGCCTCCCCAGGCACAACATAGATTGTAGCCTATCCAGGCTTACCCATTACTCTCTGACTGCTGCTGTGACACTGACCGAATAACTCAGGGGCACAGTCTTATGTCCAGGGCATTGACAGGAAGGGACTTTGAACGAAAACAACCTGTGTGATTCCTCAACCTTTGTAAACTTACCTACAGCTCAGTGGATGCTGTAGCCCTGGCCTCACTTCTCCACACAGTCCCACTCCACCATGCAGTCTACACCCATGTTCTCCTAGGCCAGCAACATCAGCATTCCCAAATCATCTGGGGATCGGTGAGGCACAGAGCATCTGACTCAGTAACTATAGGCTGCAGCCTTGGGGTATGAGTCTCATCCCAGATCTAGGTGATGGCCATGTTAGGACAGGAATCAGGCTTTTGAATGGCAGAGTTAATTCAGGCCTTCCGTCTCATGAAGATTTCTGTATCCTAGTCCTAGACTGGCTACATCCTTAGTGATAAGAGGGGACAGTTACTTACAAAGCATGGGGAGGGACAACTGAAGCATGGAGCGGAAACTGAAGAGGAGGCAGCTCTTTAAGTGTTCTAGCCAGGCCATGCAGAGCTGTTCGGAACACTTTCTCCCAGGCACGGCTTTTCGAGAAGTCAATGCACTGTTTGTTATTATTTTATCTGCCCACATGTATGGCCACTGTGCTAGAGCCTTTATCTATCTCATTTAAGCCTCCCTTGAACCAAGTAAGGCCTACCATTCTCATTTTAAAAGTCAAGAACCGGGTTGTATAAAGTGCTCACAGTCAGACCTTGAAGCGGATTTGAACCTAATTTATTCATTTTTCATACTTCAGTCCTTGCCTCCAGAGAAATCAGATAAGATTACAAGACTAATGCCATGGCAGAACTTCCAGGGCAGTGGCACTTGTCTTCCAGTCACTTGGAAGGGTGGCACCAAATCTAATCAGGTCTTTTATGCTCAACCCACACTTGAAGCCCTTCTATAGAAGATGCCATTAGATGCTTTTAAACTTTCTGCTTAATGAATTCTCTACAGGTAGATAATATTGTGACTACCAAAGCAGTCCATAGCTCAGGATGTGGGGGAGGAAGGTAAGAGGGAGAGGGAACAGTGAGCAAGGAAAAGGGAATGGGAAGGATGAGGCAGGAGAGGAAGGCAGAAGGCAGCACAAGGTGAGAGTGGAAGGGATGAGAGTGAGAGTGGAAGGCTTGGAGCCCACTGTCAGGCTCACACAGAAGATCGCTGTGAGGGATGAGTGAGGATGAATGAGCTGGAGGAAGAAAGACTAGAGAAGGGGCATCGGAAGAGATGCAGAGCTGAGCAAGGGATGCACACAGGTTAAGAAAGAGGATGGAGAGGAAGCTGTGGATGAGTGGCTGATAACTTGAGGCTGAGGGTGAAGAACTGTGCAAGGATAACCAGTTTCCCTGTTGACTTGGGAGACTCAGAGAATTATAATGCCACTGGATGAGAAAAAGACAGAAACAGGGGTCACTTTGGATGCCTCTATGCAGGAGGGTGTGCTTGTTTCGATGCTTGAAGGAATAGAGGGGGAGAAAAAAGCACCCAAAGAGCAACGCCATATGAGGGACGGAGAAAAGAAGATCGGAGCCTGGGCAGGGACCAGGAGAGGGTGGCGACAAGGATGTCTAGGTTTTGAGAAGAATAATGGCAGATAGAAACAACCAGAGTCCTGGGGTGGGTGTGGTGACTTTCCCCACATGACAGGCGAGGAGGGTCAGTTGTTTGAAGACATCCAGAGAGAGAAACCAGGACACACCATTCTCATGCTTGCTGGTGTTTTCACAAAAGCTTTATTTTCAGTAATTATGAACCTGATCCCTACAAGGACTGAGGCTTCCATAGAGGGATGCCCTCCAGGAGGCAAGTTAAGCCATGGCAGGTCTGCTGCTTCTTACAAACTGGGCTACAGGCAAGGGAGGCTGAGTGGGCTCTGGCCAATCTAGAGGTGAGACCAAGCAGTGGGGTGGGAATTTGACTCAATTCTGGACATATCAGAGTCCCCTGACAGCCCTGAGCCATGCTCCCCAGCCCATAGCAAAAAAGCAGTCAGCAGTGGCCTTGAACTTCTAATTCTTGGGACAGGGGACCCGTATGGACTGCAGGAATAGCCTGGAAATCCAGGACAGACACAGAAACAGTAACTCGATTTTCCCAGAACCTGGAATACCTGTTCCAGCCAGATGGAGGCTCAGGCTGGGAATCTATGTTCTAGTGTGTGGTGATCATAATTTCTTACTTTAAAAACCTCCAATAACTCTTTTGTAAGCACAAACCAAACAATAAACGAAGGTAAAGCCGATCATATCTTTATTAATGTATCTTCAGGTGTAGTGATGGAGAACACACAGGTAAGGCTAGGCATGCAACTTCACTTCACCCTTCCTTCTCTTCATGTGGACACGGACTCCATAAGTGACAGGGAGGGCACTGGGTGAGAGGACTCAGGCTTCAGCTACGGCACAGGACTGGCAACCTCCGTGAAGCTCAATTTTTCCCAAAACCTTGACTTTGGAGAGCAAATGCATTTGGAAAAATAATCATGTTTTGAACATGAACAGCCTGTATTTGCTATTTATAAAAATTGGCCTATAAATGCTTCCCGAGTTGAATGAATGTATTATGACATTCGATGCATTTGAAATAACTCAATAATCTGAAGACTTTCTGCTATGAGAGGAATGCTTGTTCTGTACAATTAAATCTTGGTTACAATTAGGAAGGAAACTCAAAAAGTTACTATGTTCCCTGGCAGGGAAACAATGCTTTCTCTCTGTCCACTCTACAACTTTCTGTCAGTGAGAACTCTGCTTATGGGACCTTCACATCTGGACTTCAAGGAAGCCCAGAATACTTATTTCCAGGAGTACGTTAAACACACAAATATAAGTGTGGTACCCTGTACCTGGAGTCCCAGCACTGGGGAGGCTCACATAAGAGAACAGCCTATGCTACAGAGCGAGACCCTGTCTCAAAAATACCACAACAGTCTGGAGAGATTTCTCAGTGGTTAAAGCACTGTGTGGTTTCTGTTGTTATTGTTGTTGTTTTCTTTTAAGCAGAGGACCAGGGTTCAGTTCCCAGCACCCACTTGGTGACTCACAACTGTCTGTAACTCCAGTTGCAGGGAATCTGATGTCATTTTCTGGCTTTCATGGGTACTGCATTCACATGGTACACAGACATACACACAAGCAAAACACCCATATACATAACATTTTTTAAAAAAATAAATCTTTAAATTTTTAAGAAGGATATTAGAAGCCTGTCTTGTGCATATCATGGTTTCTACTCTTTCCTTACCCTTTCCATCTTAACCCCAGCGAAACCTTTTGAGCAGTTACTGGTGCTTTGGTGTGACTCAGGGTTTCAGAAAGCAGGTCTCAGCTTCTCCTTCTGTTTAGGTGCGTTAAGACAGCTTCTCTCTTTACAGACAGAAGAAATGAAAATTGATGGAGAGGAGTCCCTAATCCTGGGTTCCTGCCTACAGTAGACTCAGAGTGCTCCTGATTCTGAGAGAGTTTCCATCCTTACTCTGACTGCCTCTGGCCCAATTCCAGCTGCAAACTGTGGATCGGCTGCTTTGAGACACTGATGTTATCAGCCTCTCGGTGCCTGGAGCACACAGATAGGAACAGGCAATGGCGCCGTCTTACCGTATGTAGTAATGTAATTTAGTTTCTGAAATTCAAGTATAAAATCTTGAAAGCTCATGGTTTTTTCAATCCACCTCAGGAGGGGGTGGGCGGGGCACGGAGTTCCCAGAGGAGCCATCTAAATTGCAAAATGGCTTCTGTTGTGTATTAATAAACAGTTCAAAGCGATGGAAACACATGCAGAGAAGGTTTGCAGGGAAAGTAAGTGCCTGCTATGTCTTACCTCCTTCCTTCCTCAGAGCTCTGCTGCTATGGAGGTCCCACTCCACTTGCATGCTTCCCAAGCGAAGGCTAGGGCGAGCTGTATGAGTCTGCTGTGCTAGCTAGCAATGGCACCTGCCCCAGGATCACCAGGGCAGTTTGAGAGGGTCTCAACCCACCTCTCTGAATGAAGGAATCACTCAGAAAGGGCTGAGGATTTGGGTGGCTACACTCACTTTTCTTTCTGGCTCCCCAGTCTCATCCTGTCCCACTCTTTACTGTGCTTTGTGTCACAAGCCTTATCCCCAGTGGGGCTCCATGGCTGCTCCTACTATATATCCCTCTTCTGGTTACATCTTTCTCATCCATAGGCCTTCACTGATAGATTACCTCTAAGGAGAAGTTTCCCATGAAAGCCAGGCTAGGTTAGACATTTCTCTAATACACATTCACAATTCCCTCTCTCCTCAATTTTATCATGCACTTAACAAACTTTATTAAGTGTATTTTATTTGTATAATTATTTGCTTTAATAAATGTTCTTGAAGGTGAGGACAGTGTCTTTCTCCATGGTGTCTTCCCAGTTTCTAAAACAGAGACTTATGGACTATAACCTGAGAGCAGACAAACAATGCAGGGTAGGGCAAGGATCTGTTTGAGAGATAGGTGGGAAAGACTGGTGGCCTACCACACTGTGCCTTGTCTAGTGGTGTCCCAGACAAATATTGCAACTGTGTATCCTTTCAGGGCCTTTCTTATAGCTAAGAGCTAAAGAACTGCCTTCCAGGGATTCAAGTTGGAAAACAGTCAGAGCAGGCGTCCCCAAACACTGGCTCATCTGAAGGTCTGGCATAGTTAAACCCCTCTCAGGAGGAGCTGGAAAGATGACTTAGCGGTTAAGACCTGGGTTCAATTCCTAGCACCCAGATGGCATCTCACAACCATCTGCTACTCCAGTACCAGGGTCTGATGCTCTTTTCTGGCTTCCTCGGGCACCTGGCACGAATGTGGTACACAGATATACATGCAGACAAACATCCATACTCATGAAATTAAAAACCCTTATAAGGTCCATGGCCAAGATAGCCATTTAGATCCAGGTCAGCTTCTTACGGGGACTAACCACCAACTGAACAGACAGAGACTTTTCTGTGGTTAAGGTTCAGGCTCAGCTATTTGTTTACAATGATCTGCTTTCAAAATACAACAATTATGGCTTTTTTTTTTTTTGCTTGTTTGTTTGAGGCAGGTTTTCATTATAGCCCAAGCTAGCCTCCTAATCCTCCCAACTCTACCTCTCAAGTGCTAAGATTACAGATTTTGCTGACAATACCTGGCCTAACTCTCAGTTCTTGCTGAATTTTAGAGGAGTGGACAACCAGCTTGAAATCAAAGTCACCAAAAACTCTTGGAGACAAACAGGCAGGCTGCTTTGATCTGTCTGTTCAAGGTGATTTTGGACAACCCAGAATTACAACTAAACTTATCATTTACACAGTACACTCACTCAGGCAGGCGAACTCTTGGGAATTCATCATTAGGACAGGGAGACTATGTAGAAAAATTCGAGAAATTTCCAGGAACATTAAACATCCTCTGGCTGTAGATTCCAGTCATCCTGTGAGCAGCACTAACTGAGAGTGCAGACAGGTCTCTTCATCCTCAGCATGCCCAGGCCTGCTTTGCAGAGCCCCCAGGGCAGAGAGTAAATGAGTTGTCCCAGGTCAGAGCCAGATGGCAGCCTTGGGATTGAAATTCATGGGCTTTTCTTTCCAGCCAGCTGCTCCCTCCCTTGAGTCCTACACCGCCGCTGTTTCTTCTGAATGCTCAGGGTTGTATTCAGTTTAGCAAGGCTGGTGGTCACATAATCACAGCTCCTAAATAAAACAACGAGTACCGAGCACCCACCAGGAGGAAGGAAAACACAGGAACACCTTTGCCCCCAAACAGACTGAGAGCGAGCTGTGGCTGAGGCTAGGATTGTTCTACTTGAACAAAACCCAATACAAACAAATCTCCTGGGATCAGGAAAGTCCTCGGCTGCTCTTGTTTCTTCTCTATAA
The DNA here is from genome assembly GCA_030674055.1 of Rhabdomys pumilio. NCBI lineage: Eukaryota > Metazoa > Chordata > Mammalia > Rodentia > Muridae > Rhabdomys > Rhabdomys pumilio. The sequence continues at coordinate 96,915,029 of JANHMN010000004.1, read as the reverse complement.
ATACTTGTTGAAAGAGCCTGTGCTTACTCTCAAGGTAAGAGCCTCTTGGAAACTGGAATGTGCTATTTCCGAAAGCAAGAAGGGCTAGGCTGACAGACGGCCCAGGTCCAGGGTCATTGAACAGTTTTTTTTTTCTTTCAATTAATCAGTTACTACAGTGCCAGTAGCTCCATCTGTAGGAGTGCTACCCAAAGACTCTTAAAACTGGGTGGCAGCAACCTTAGTCATTGTAGCCCAGACTCCATCAGGTCCACTCGTGTCTCAGTAGACAGCAAATGTTCTTTCCTTACCCTTCCTGCCCCACTGTGTCTGGTTGGTGCTTAGACAGTGAACCAGCCTGTATATGTTTGGATGTTGAGTGGGGTAAACTATTTCAATAATTAGGGCAATCTCTTTGACCGGTACATTCACTGAGGTATAAGGCATGGGGTGTGACAGACCCCTCACTAAAGGATCCAGGAACCTATGATTGTTGGAGAAAACAAGATCTCAGGAGGAAGAGGGTCTTGCACAAGGCCAGAGAGCATGGCTGGTTGGGAGGACTGGCCCCTGAGCATTTTTGTTTGGCTTCAATCCAGGTGGATTTATGTTCTTACCTTATTTGCCGGCTCATTCAACTAGCTGTGAGAGAGACCTGGAGGCAGAAGAGGAGCTTTCTGCTAGAAAATTCAACCCCTGTAAATGGTTGGACTCTTCTACTTTTTCACACCCTTTACTCCCTCAGTATCACTTGAAGAATGAGCGGGGACCCTTTCCCCTGATAGTGCTAAATCAATGTCCCAGCTATGGGTGCAGGGGCCACATGCATGCCTGGGTGGGGGGAGATGGCTGTAGGGGAGCTCCCTGACTCACTAGTGCTTTCTGCTTATACTAGACATGCCCCTCTCATTTGTGTCAGTGCACATCCCCTAAAAGCAAGGATTTAAATAAAATGTGCTCTCATTTCCAGCCTGAGGCTATGGGGTAGCCATGGAAGGCTCTTTTTTCAGGCTTTAAAATGTGGTCAGGGTCTTCCTCATGCTCTGATTAATGAGGAGGGATCCAGTATGTTAGGAGACAAAGGACCTTTGTTTCCCCATCTCTACAGAGTCTTACAGCCTTGAGGTATTTGGGTATCAGATTCTGGCCATGGACAGTTCAGGAGATGGCATGATTATCTCTAAAACTTACTTCAGTTTGAGAGTGATGGTGACCTCAAGAGAGTTCAGTCAGGCTAGATGTGTTTGGGGGAGATAAGAAAGGTGCTGAGGCAGAGAGAACCTTTGCACCTACAGGGATAGTCTTGGAGAGAGAAGAGGCCCTTTGCAGTGAGTGACGTGGAGGAAGTCAATATGCCTGATAGTGTCCGTCTCCAGGGTCTCCAGGCTTAGCCAGGACAGGCAGGGCTCCTTTGGGAGCTATCCAGCGTTCTGAATCGCCTCTCCTGAACACGTGGGAGGACCTGAACAAGGCCTGCCTGCTGCTTAGTGGAGACCTTAAATGCCTCCAGTTCATTTTTGCCAGTGGCTGACAGCAGCTGCCTGTTTGGGTCCATGGCCTGTATGCCCAAAGGAGCTCCAGCATGATTCCAATCACTCATGGCTGAAGCCTGGGCTTCAAGCCAGAAGCTTGGCTCTCTGGCCAGATTTTCAATAAGGGGTAAAATTCAGAATCTTGATATGTATGTTAAAAAATAATGCCTTTCAGTCGATCTGGAAGTTCAGGGCCAAACAAACTTGGTCTGAGGACAAGGAGGTCATAAGAAAGGGAGATAATTGTGTGTGTGTGTGTGTGTGTGTGTGTGTGTGTCCCCACATTCATGTGTGAGTGTCAGGAGCAGGCAGTACAGTAATGCTTAAAACAAATGGTATGGTTTTGAATTAAATCCTATTTCTGCCATTTATTTATCTGTGTGGTTTCCTCCACAGATGAAGTCAAAGCCAGGTGCATGCCAAGCAGATTTTCTACCACTAACCTGCATCTAGCCAAGTTCTATTATGTCAACGTCACCAAGTTTTAAACCTCTATGGCTCTTCATTTTCACCTTTAACATGAGGAATAATATCATAGCACCTGTCTCAGAAGGCTGTGGGAGGATTAAATGAGATGACATCATGTTTACCACAGTCCCTGCCATATGGTAAGCAGTCAACAGGGCATGTGCACGGTAGGTGTATATTCATCTCTCCCTCCCTACCCCCCCCCCCCTGTGTGTGTGTGTGTGTGTGTGTGTGTGTGTGTGTGTGTGTGTGTGAGAGAGAGAGAGAGAGAGAGAGAAAGGGAGAGAGGGAGAGAGAGAGAGGGAGGGAGCACTCTAATGCTGTTTAAGGCTCATTTCAAAAACAGATTACACTGTCTCTCAAATACAAGTCACACAGAATGGATAAGTCCAGCTTATTTCATTTTCTGTTCAGTCTGACTTTCCAGTCCACAAGGGTTGACCTGGGACTTGGGTAATGGACGAGTTTCCTAGCTAAGGAATGAAAAAAGCAGTCCTTAATCCGAGGCCTCTAGCTTTTGGCTTGAGTTTGGCCACAGCCAGGAGGTGGCAGAGGTGTCTTTTGGTCAAGGTCACCTCCTCTCTGAGCTTTGGCTCACTTGCTATGGACATTTCTTGCTTCTCTGTTTAAGAGTCTACATTGCTCCTTACCCCCAGGAGAGATTTTCTGAGATTAATGCCCTCCACACAGCATCGTAGGCTGTCCTACAACTCATTATGTAGCCTCATTGGCTAGTCTCAAACCCACAGGGGTCCACCTGCCTCTGCCTACTGAGTGCTGGGATGTGCCACCATGGCTGACTTCCTAGGAGGTTCCTATATAAGTCTATTTGCCTAGCCTGGGCAAGCCAGCTTCCTCACCCTGCGACTCCTGGCATCGTGACGCCTGTACCCACCACCTCCACTTTTATTATCTTCTCTAATCTTTAAGGGTTTTTATTTTAATTTTTTGTACTGTGTGTGTACATGAGCGTAGCCCAGTTTGGCCTAGAGCCTGCTACACACGGTCATTTCTCCTTTCAGCAATCATTATCCTGTTAATGGCAAGCTTCTTTTCCAGCCAAATACACTAAAACAATGGTGGTGGGAATATTTTTAGCCCTTTTTGTTTGGAAATAATTTTTAAAGTTTTTTTTTCATTATATTTATTTATTTGTGAGCATAGAGTGTATTACAGTGTACCTGCAGAGGTCAGAGGTCAAGAGAATGCCTGGTTAGCATTTCGTAGAATGTCTTTTTTAATTTGCCTAATGTTTCTTTTAAAAAATATTTTTTAAAAATTATTTGCGTCTGAGTGTATGTATGTGATTAACATGAAGAGGCCAGAAGAGGGTGTTAGATTCCCTTAAACAGAAGTTATGGATGGTTGTGAATTGCCATGTGGGTGCTGGGAATTGAACCTGGCTCTTCTGATAGAACAGCCAGTGCTCTTAACTGTGAGCCCTCTCCAGCCTCTGCCTAATATTTCTTGTAGCTAGTTCAGGTTACAGATTTTTGGAAGAGAATACAATGGAGGCAGTATGTCCTCATGCACGCCAGGAAGGTCATGTCTTACCAGTGAGACACGTCTTAATCACTTATGGTGGTACTTGGCTGCTCTCTGTCATAAAATTACTATTTTTGTCACATTGTTTTCTAGTCATCAGAAACAAGTCACTTAGTCCAGCCCATATTCAAGGGAGAATAATTAAATTCCATCTCCTAGAGAAACGAGTATCAAAAAAAGTGTGGATATGTGTTTAAAGCTACCATAGTAACTAATACATAAGAGTGTCATATAATCATTCAAATGTCTTAATTCCTCTTGAAGAGTCACCATCTAGATTTAGCAATCACTGAATCTTGACAGCAGCTATTGTTACTAAGATGTCCTGGTGGTAATTTTTATTTCCCTCATTTTTCTATAAATATAAAACTTTAATGAAATATATATGCACAACTGAAATTTTTAGGAAAGGAATACTTGTCCCCTCTCCTTTGTTTATTTAACCATTTATCTACATCAGTATTTTATTTGGGGTGATAACCCAATACCATCAATATTTTCTTACAGGTCTTGCCTGTCTCCCTTTGACTTGATTATGGATCTTCCTGCCTGGCCCATCCTCCTTCCCTGTAGACCTCTGAGAACCAACTGGAACTGGAACATAGCACTTCCTGCATAGCTGGTTCTTTGTTTCCACCTTTACTTGGATTCCTGGGAGTGAAATCAAGTCTCCAGGCTTGTAAGGCCTGAACCATCTTATCCATACTCATTACTCTTAAAACACTGTTCTGAGAATCAAGCTACTCATTACAGTACCCCTTGGCCCAAGACCCTTCAGTGGCTTCCACCTCTTACAAATTCATTGACCTGACATTCAAAAGTTGAACAACATGGTCCCAATTTGCCCATCAAGCTGTTTTCCCAGTTGCTTATCTTTCTAAATCCTTTGTTCTCTGGGCCCCAGCTGTCGGCCTCTGTGTGGGGGACTTCCCACGACTGTTTCTAGTTTGACTGAATTATTTTAAGCCATTAGAAAATGTGTATTGGCTTCGTTAACTTGAAAAACGTGGCGCATGCTCCCTGGGAAAACAAACAACACAGAGCAGATGAAGCAGACACCTACTCTCCCTCCCCAGGACTTTACATTTTTATTTTATAGATGTTTTATGTATAGATGTTTTGACTGAGTGTTTCTGGGCACCGAATACATGCCTGCTTGTTTTTAGAGACCAAAAGAGGTTGTAGAATCCCCTGGAACTGGAGTTACAGCCAGTTGTGAGTTGCCATTTGAGTGCTAGGAATTGAATCTGGGTCCTCTGGAAGAGCAGCTGGTGTTTTTAACTGCTGACCCAGTCATCTCTCTGGCCCTCTTTAGGTTGTTTTTAAGAAGTGACTTTTCAAGATTTCCCGATCTTTGTTATCTTCCTATTAAGCTGTTATTTCATAATAAGCAGGCGAGAAGCATGTGTGTAGACATAAGAGCATAATACAAGTCTGAAAAGATTACATTCAGAAAATACAGGCATTTATGTTTGTATTGCAACTTACGTTTTCAAAGCTTTCCCCTTATTTTCTCATTTAATCTCTGACAATCATAAGACATGGAAGTAGCATCTATTATTTATTCCAATTTTGCAGAGAAAAAAGTAAGGCTGAGAAGCTCCCACGGAGGCTCCGAGCCAAGACTAGTTACCAGGTTTTCTGGTCCCTTTCCTACTGTGCCACATGAAAAGGCTGTTCTGTTGGGTGTTTTAACAGGAGGGAGAATACCCAAACATGCATGGCCATGGCTGAAGCTGGGGGATGTGACAACAGAATCTCCTCCTCGATTCTCTTGGCTGGTGAAGGTGAAGCTGCAGGAATCCTGCCAACAGGGAGTTAAGAGGCAGGGATATACCTGTTCAATGTTGAGCTTTTCATTTCCAAAGAAATGCCTGGTCCTCACAGCCAGAGGGCTCTTCAGAATTAGAGCAGGAAGGGAGATGTGAGGGTAAAGCTGAGGGCACCCAGCAGGAACAAGACTGGCCATGGAGAGCCAACACCTGAGGTGACATTTCTATCCTCTGTGCATTTGGCCAACATGCCCGTACAATACCTGATTCCAAACACATGTGGATGATGGAACAAAACCTCTGCTGCCTGTGTAGGGATATGCTAAGGGAAAGAATATATTTTTTGCATTTTTTACACAAATAGAAAAAGGAATAATAAAAAATAAGGTAAATTGATGTATCATAACAGATTCTGGACAAAGGCGAACATGGAAGAAAGTGCAGGTTCTCATGTGATTAGAACTGCTGCTTTTTTCTACTTCCAGACTTTCAAGTGTGCTGTTACATATATAGCTTTAAACACAGACAGACTCAGACTACCCACATGTCATATGCGTCTTATGATGGCAACTTTTATGTTACATGCTTTTTATGCCAAAGAAAAGTAGATTATAAACATCTTTTCATCTAAAAGCCATTTATTATTAGTGTGTACGATGTGTATGGACACACATGGCACAGCACATGTGTGTGTATGGACACACATGGCACAGCACATGTGTGGAGGCCAGAGGATGACTTTGTAGAACTGGTTCTCTCCTTTCATCTTCGTTATGGGCATCAGTCACCAGGATTCTGCAGCATGTGCCTTTACCTGTTGAATCAGCTCATCTAGCTGGCTGGTTAAAAACAAAAACAACCAAAAACCCAACAGGGTCTTGTGTATGCCAGGCTAGTATAGAATTCATTATGTAGCCAAGGCTGTCCCTAAACTCTTGATCTTCCTGCTTTGGCCTCCCAAGTGCTAGAATTATAGGTATGAGCAACCAAGCACACCTCACCTCCTCCTTATAAAAGATTTTCTATATATGCCATGGAAAGAATGTTCCATGATTTATTTAATTAGTCTCTACTACTGAAGGCGTAGTAGGCTCTTTGATTTGTTTTTTTTTTTTTTTTCATTGTTGTTGTTGTTTTTTCGGGTTTTTTTTTTTTTGGTGGTGGTGATGGGGCTTGAAACATTTTCTCCGTGTATTCTTGGCAGTTCTGGAACTCAATTATGTAGACCAGACTGGCCTCAGAGTCATAGAAATCCTCCCGCCTCTGTATCCTGAGTGCTAGGATTAAAGGCATATACCATCATGCTTAGCCTCTTTGCCATTCAAAATTTCTTTTCACTATGATAATGGTGCAGCCACTGTAGCTATGTAATGTTTACTGCAACCATTTTAGTGCTACATTGTAAAATTATATACATATTAGTTGTCACTTTTTAAGGCAGTATCTCACCACATATTTCACTCTGGCCTTGAGCTTGTGATCCTTGACCCTCTTTCCCCAGAGCTCTGGCATTACAGGCACGGACCACCACACCTATGTGTTTACTCAAAAACAATTATAATGGCTAGTAAAAGAATACATTTGCCTATTTTTCTGGTTTAACCAGACTTCTAAGAACAGAACCAGTGCTCCGCTGTCAATTATCTGTCCTCTCCAACTTGGTCTCAGGGATGCTCTGGTTCTGAAGTCAGGAAGACTAGCTGCCCTATACCTTTCGGCAAGTTACTTTTTACCGCCCCTTTCCTTTTACCGGTGCACTATCGCCTAGTTTGCAAAGCCGGTGTTAGAATGAAAGGGAGTAATGAATGTAAAATATTTTACACCATGCCTGGCATGGTCAGCAAATAGGAGCTGGGATTATCTTTACACCATTTATTTCTCATCTGCATGCTCCCATCTTGTCTAAAGTACTCGTCAGTCCCAATTTCCCTGCCACCAGAGAAGCCTTGGCATACTGGCTAACTTGAGTTTTTAATTAATTAAGTAATTAAGACCAAGAGGTACTGCCCTCCCTCTCACTAGGTCTACACTTCCTAGGAATGCTAACTTAAAGCTAATGGCCACAGTGCAGTGTTCAGTGAGTAAATCACAGAGACAAACACCCTGTTCTCCCTCTCCGTTATCTTTATTAGGATCTTAATCAGCACATGTTTGCTCCCCAGGACACTGCAGAACAGGCCATTTAAACAGCTGGTCCTTCTCTTCTCTAAACAAGATGCTGTATTACAGCCTGGAGGCGGCAAAGGGTCCATAGAAAACATATGGGGCAGCAGGCCCTGAAACGCATGACCCTGGAACAGCAGCGGCCCAGGTTGAATTCCATCGCCCATGTCCTTCCACAGCTGGGCTCCACAGCCAGCTCTGCCAAGTACTCATTTACACAGCTGAACTTAACCAGAAGCCGGTGGCAACTCTGGGACATGCCAAGAGGGGGCAGTGTGGTACTACAGTTAAGAGAATGGGTTCTAAGGCCACACACCTGGGTTTGATATGGCTCTGGCACTTAGCTGTGTGACCTTAGGTCTCAGCTCCCTCTCTGTAGATTAAACAGATACCCTCTTCACAGAGTCGCAAAGATTAAGGGAAATGCTGCTTATCTGGTAAATGTTCACTAACAGCAGGGCACATGTTCAATATGATAGAATGACTTAGGTTACTAAATCAAGGAGATAAGAACTGAATTTTTCATTCATTCATTCATTCATTCATTCATTCATTCATTCATGCATTCATGCATTCATTCAACAGGCAGTCAGTGAAAGACTACTGCATGACAGGTACTTTGCAGGGGTATAATGTAAAAACAGAACTGGTCTCCGCCGTTATGGAACTTAGACTTCGTGAGGCCTTATGGCAATAGGACAGTTATCCACACATTTCTCAATGACATCTGTGAGAAGCACAAGGAGAGAAGAGCCATGAGGCAAGCTTAGAAGACGAGTTGGAGTTAACTCAAACGAGATAGAAGGTACAGAACAAAGCATTCCAAGAGAAAATTATGTGCAAAAACCCCGAAGCAAAAGGAAGCAGAACTTGGGGGAAACTGAACGAGGCAGGATGCAGCCAGAGGTGGAAGCAACAGGGCTTGAGGTGAGCTGGATGGGAAGGCGGCAGCAGACTAGCTGAGGCCTTGCAGGTTGTCAGAAGGATTTAAGCTCTTTTTTTTTTTTCTCTTCTCTTCAGATAGGATCTCATGCATCCCAGCCTGGCCCTTGACATCTGGCTCCCCCTCCCTCTATCTCCAAGTGCTGAGATTCAAGTGCTTTCTTCCATCCCTGCTCAGGACCTGCATCTTTACAGGCAGGAGTAGTTGTTGAAGTGTAAGGGATGAGGGACTTCTGTTACTTAGCAACACCATTTCCTCTGACTCTGCTTTTATAGGGAGTTTGGGAAGTTCAGACAGGGTTTTGCTATGTGTGCCAGGTTCACCTTGAACCACTCCCTGTGCAGCCTGGGCTGACTCCTGCGTCAGCCTCATGAGTACTGGGGATTACAAGTGTGCACTACCACATCTGGTTTCTGTTGACTGTTTTATTATTTTGTGACAGAAGGTCTCACTGCATGGATTAGGCTGGTCTCAAATTCACAATCCTACTTCAGCCTCCCAAGTGTTGGGATCACAGATGTGTATTACTATACATCACTGATAATCTCTCTTCATGGGATGAAAAAGATTAGAGTTCACATAATTCTTGCTGGGGCCATCCAGGAGAGGGAAACAAAACAGTACTATGTGGCAGCCCTTTCTTGGAGCAGAATGTGGCCCTTCAGGTTCTCACTGTTAAGGAACATGAACTGTTCAAGGGTTGGGAATAAGGAGGAACCAGGGTGGGCATCCAAGTTTCCTTTTCTCAGAAATCCTACATAGTTGATCCTGTGAATTTGTGAATTCTGCATATGCTGATTCAACCAAACTTCAGTCGAAAATACTAGGGAGAAACTGTCTGGACTAAACACGTATGCACTTTTTTCTCATTATTTCTTAAGCAGTATAGTATAATAACCATTTATACCCAGCATGGTGGCACATGCCTTTAATCCCATCACTTAGGCAGAAGCAGGAAGATCTTTTTGAGTCTCAGGTTAGCAGAGCTACATAGTAAGATATTGTCTCAAAATCAAACCAAATCAAACCAACCAAATAAAATAACTGTTTACATGGTATGTACATTGCATTAGTCATGGCAAGGAATCTTGGGAGGATTCCAAGTATAAAGTGTGTGTGCACTGTATGCCACTCTAAGTTTCTTTCAATTCTTTTTTCTGAGACAGGTTCTGCCTATGTTGTCCAGGCCAGCACTGAACTCATGTACTCAAGCAGTCCTCTTGCCTCAGCCTCCAAATTGTGGAGACTCTAGGCACATGCCACCATGCTTGACTATCAAATAAGTAAGGAGCTTGAGTAACCATGGGTTTTGGTGTTCGCAGAGGATGGGGTACTGGCCCTACAGCCATTTCCCCACAGATGTTGAGAAGCCATTGCATTGGGCAATGGACACCAACATATAGTCCCTGGCCAGCCTGTACCTCGAAGGCTTCCTGTTACATCAAAAGCTCTATTGCACAAGACACAGTGGCCAGAAGACTCAGCAGGGTGCTAGAAGTGTAGGACTTACAGAGGCAGGGTTGGGGTCTGGGTGGATTCTAGTCTGTAATCAGCAGCTCCAACTCTGGGCTTCCTGGTCATTTGGCCCACTGAGAAAATGTGGTATGCATTTTATTTGTCTGGGGCACATGTATACAGAGCACAAGATTTATATCTCTCCTCTGAACAGAAGAACCAAACAGAAGTGGTGATCAGGAGAGGCCCAGGAATGCCAAAGTACCAGAGGATGGTAACTGTTCTGCTCCCAAAGGCAGTTCAACTTGGTAGGGGACAAAAGGACATGCATGCTGGAGTTGCCCTTCCCATATCTCCCTCAAACTCTCCTGCCAGTAAACAGGAAGCCAGGCTTGGGCACCTGCCAGAACCCAGGCTTGGGCAGGAAGCTGAGGAAACAAGAGTAGGAGACTATCCTCAGTTCAGAACGGGGCTCCTGAGAAATCCCTGGGCAGGGGAAATAAACCTAGCTCCTGTGCAGAGCTTTCTCAGAGCCTGAGCTGCTTGCATACCTCAGCATGGCCTGTGGGTCAGCCATGGCCCTAGCAGGATTCATAGAGGTGCTTCAGTAAGAAGAGAACCAAGTCAGGAGACTCCCCTCTGAGAAGCCCAGGTGACCCAGGAAGCAGAGTGGAGTCCATGAGGTCTGGAGACCTGTTAGAGCCATCTTGAATTGATGGTGTGGGGAAAATAAATGCAAAGGAGAGAGTGCTTGTGACCAGGGGGACTGATGGGGACCAGGAAACTCCTAATGAAATAATGGACCAGGTAATGACCACCGGGGACTCCTGAGAACATTAGGTAAATGTTGAGGAACCTCTGTAATGGGATGTAATCAGGCTAACTATCCCATCAATCAGTCTGAACACCACAAAAAGTAGGCCAACTGTGTGTTGAGGATGATGTACTCAGTCGCACCTCAGAGGGGAGTGGGGTCAGCACATCTACTAAGCAGTCTTTATGAGCTGGCTCTGACTCTGATCGGACCTGGGAATCTAACTACTGGTTTACAGAAATGTGGGAGAGAAGAATAGGACTAAAAACAGCACAGGGATGCAACCCACAAAACCCAGAGTGTGGGCAACACAACAAAAGACTCAAACAGATAAAGTGCAAGAAAAGAAAAGAAAAGGTAGGAGGTACTTTAGACTAAAGACATGCTAACAGGACTCCATAAAAGCCCATGCTGTTCAAGCTTCACCGCCTGGTTCTGATCCCTGGAGCCTAAGTAAAGATGGAAGGACAGAACTGACCCACAAAGTTATTCTCTGACACCCCCCTCTGTGTGTGTGTGTGTGTGTGTGTGTGTGTGTGTGTTATTCTCTGATCTGTGTGTGTGCATGCATGTGTGTGTGCACACACACACATACTACACACATACACACCAAATAAAATTTTAAAAGAGAAAGGTCAACTAAGTATAATGTATGGACTAGTATCAAACAAGCTAAGCAAGAGTTTTATGATGTTAAGGAATGTGATAATATTATAATCTGTTAAACATAACTTTAAAAGACAAACATAAGATGATGCTAAACACAAAAGAATTATTTAGTGGTGAAGGCATGGATGAAACATTAATCTTGTGTCAATAACTGTTGACACAAGAATAACTGAGTTATTTGATGAGTACCTGAGGGTTCATTTTACTTCCTAGTATACATATGCTTCAAAGTTACTGTGACAAAATGTTGAAAAGAACTCAAAGCCAGCAGGCTAGGTTGTCTCCTTTTCTAGCATACTGACATAGGATTTATGTTTTAAAATGTTGTCTGACCACTGACCTTTGTAAAGTGGACTAGCAGCAGGACAAGCCCTGCCCTCTATAAACAGTGAGCTCTCCAAGAAAGTCTCAATATGACAACAAAAATTGCAGCCATGGGCTAGGGGAAGGGGCAGGGTCTCTGCGACCCTTCATAGCTCTCCTTGTACCTGCCCTCTCATGGGATCACCCTCTGAGAGCTCTTTTGTCTCTAAGCTGGCCTTACTACAGCCCCATCAAAGAGGTGGAGGCCCTTGTCATTTGATGAAGAGAAGAAACATCTCTTCACTTTCTTCCACAAAAGGTCCCCCAGGAACCATTGATAGGAAAAGGAAATCACCAACTCCTCATCATCACCAGTCCTGGACCAGAACTAGCGATCTACAGTTCATCTGCATGTGCCTGATCTTATTCATTTTATAAGTAGCCTGAAAGAGGCCAGGAGGTTGGCCAAAGGTCATACTGAAGACATAGCTAGGATGCACCCATGTGACTTCCTGGCTCTATTGGACATTTTTCCCACTCCAAGGCCAGTGCTCCTCACTAGCTCCTTAGGGTCTCTCTATAACTAGAGATACTCAAACCAGTTCCTCCTGACGGAACTTCCTGTGACTGCTTCTTTGTTGTTTCTCAGAACCTCCAATCTGCATGATCCTATCTGAAGTTGATGGAAGGTTGGTAAGTGGCCCAATCTTGTACTCATGTTTCTGACTCTCTCACTCATCTCCCTGCCATCACATAATTATTCCTCCTCCTCCTCCCCTTCCTCTTCCTCCTTCTCTTCTTCCTCCTCCTCCCTAAACCACTAGCCACATGACCCCTGCTTAGCCTTTCTGAAACTAACCCAGACCTGGGAGCAGAAAGGCCAGCTGAGAGCAGAGGTTTTTCTGGAAACTAGTATCTTCAGGGGACTGTTCTGGGGGTCCTCCTCCTTCAGCGGAGGCTTCCCTTATAAACTCTGCAATCTGCATGCCAGCAGCTTCTGACTTTGCTACCAAGAGGCAGGTTGCCCTAGATAGAATCCCTGTCACACTTAGCTTCTGTGCTAAGAACATGAACCTGACATGCTAAAGCTAAGAGGCTGTCCAGGATGATATTCCTCCCTACCTCCTCCCTCTGAGACCTTGGTTACTTTTCCCATCTCTAGGAGGATGCATGCAAGCCACACAATGCTAGGGAACTCATCAACAGAGTCTGTCTTTGCTTATTAAATATTAAATATCACTATACTATTAATAGCACTCCCAGTCAGCCCCACAACAGAGCTGCCAGCGTGCTTAAAGGTTTCGCCAGCAGTGGGAGCAGGGCTACACTGGCCTCCCATGTGCCCATTTCTGAAAACTTACAGGGTGTTGTAAAGGGACAGGATGGAGGAAGGTCATCCTTGGACTCAGTGGGGACTCCCTGACTGGCCAGGGAACAAGAAGCAGTCACTGGCTGTAAGAGCACCCCAGGGCTCTCATGCTGTGGTTTCTGGAAGGCACCCTCCCTGAAACCCCACCCCACTGTTCTCAGCCATACCGCCCTTTCTTGGGTTTCCTCCACTCGTCCCAGCTTATCGCTGTGATTTTGGCTGTGTGCTTGATTTGTTTAGGATCTGTTTCTCCCACTGGCTTGCCATGTTTGCTTTCTTGATTATTCTATTCCCTACTTCGGGTGTAGTGTCTTGCATACAGCAGATGTTCAAAATGTTTCTTTGAATAATGAATGAATTCTTCAATCCATGTATCCCCCTGAAACTCCCACAATTCTTCAATATGTATGTTTCTGCTCCCTGGCTCCCACCTACTCGTTCCTCAGAATCCCCCAACTCCTGTCTACTCTTACTCATCCTCAAATGAGCCAGCTGTCTTCTGTGATTCCATTTCATAAGACCAAATTTCTTCTTTTCTGGAGTGACAAGTCCTAGTAAGTAGATGCTTCCTGCCAAGGAGATAGAGGAGAAGCTGAAGGACAAGACTCACAGGACAGCTTACTGAAGTGGACACCCTGATCCAGAATGTTATATGCCGAGTTAGATACCAGACTAGATAGAGGTTAGAGCCTTGAGACTGGTCGACAGTTCATAAGAATAGCCAGGAAAGGCTTCTTGGAGAAGCAGAGTTGTCCTGGTTTCAAAGAATGGGTAAGAGTGTGTTGCATGAGTGGTCAGAGATGGGAGAGAATTCATCAGAGGAGAATAATCTCCAGGTGCCAGTAGGAGAGAGGGGGTAAAAGGGTTGGCCAGTCCTGAAAGAAAGCTGGCATGAATGGTACACATGAACAGCTCTGAGGGATGAAGCTGCCTCCGAGGCCCATGAAGCTTGAGGTAGAAAACTGAACTAAGCCTCAGGTTGCAAAGGGAATATCCCGAGCCCGAGACCAGGACATTAGTTCTGCCCTGGCTTACGCTAATGCCCTGGGTGATAGCCAAGCCAATTCTCTGTCTTCAGACCCTGCATACAGGTATACAAACGAGTGACAAGAACTCTCCCAACTTGCTTCCCAAGGTGGTCAAGTACTTGGGAAGTGTATTTCTTCTCTCTTAAAAAAGGAATCTAGATAGGCCTAAGACTTCACACATCTCACACTTTACACAGAAGTCGTACACAGGAGTGAAAGACTGCATGCTTACATCTTGTCGAAAGAAAGGAAAGAAGGCCAGGAACAGATGGTGTCTGAAGGACCAGTCTAGAATAGAGATTAGCAAAAGCTCATCACAGACAGCAAATGCCGCTCATAGTGTGGACCATGACTGTCTCACTCAGCCACATTTCTGCTCAGCACAATTCCTGGTGCCTATTTTAGAAAGAGCCGGCATTTTCCAAAGAGCAGTGTGTCTCCAGGTATCTGGGCCTCTGGGCAGCTTTACAGCTGCCACCTCAGGGAGGAGAGGGTGGGCACCCCTTCATGCTCCCATCCAATGGTTCTTCGTCTTCCCTGTGAAGTCACAGGTAGCTTGAGGTCTATCCTGTCATCCTTCCCTAATCTCATCCTTTAGGACTCAGAAGCCTTAGCCATGTGCTCTGCTCTCTGAGAATGCCACTGGCTGAACAGCTGCTGTTTTTCCAACCATTCTCACATGACATGACTTCAATTCTTTTTGTCACTCTCTTGAATGATGACAGCAAAGGCAGGATTTCAGACAATGCTGACCAGTGCAGAATGGAATAGAATAGGATCATCACCTCCTCAAATCTGAACTCCATACTTCTGTCAATGGAACCCAATACTATATTAGCTTTCCTGGTGGCTAGCTCATATGGTAGGTATATTAAACTTCCTCTCCACTGAGACACTAGGTAGGACCTAATCTCACAGCCTCACCTAGATTCCTATTTAAATTGTATCTTGATTAATTCAGACAACTATCTTTCTGAGAATAATGGTTATATTACATACAGCCATGCATGCTGGCACATGCCCATAATCTAACACTTAGGAGGCTGAAGCAGGTGAATTATGAGTTTGAGGTCAGCCTGGGCTATAAATGAGTTCCAGGTCATCATAGGCTACAGAGTGAGAACCTGTCTCAAAACAAAAATGGAAAGATTTACATCATATACATATGATGCTCTTGGTTAGTGTGAAGCTGCCATCTCACAGCCCCTGTGGCTCCTTACCTGACTGCCAACCAGCATGGCTTACAATGTAGTTCCAGCCTTGCCTCTTGATTTTACACTGCTAACAAAAGGACTACATATTTCAAACATGCCCCAAGTTAACATAACAAATGGCAGAGACACTATGATCATGAAACACAGTGGCAGTCACAGTAATGTGGGCTGCTCAGACCCCACAGACAGGTCTGTGTGGAGAAAAACTTAAAAGTATCTCCACATTTGCATGGCTAGAACAGCCAGGGGGAGGGGATACTTCACAGAAATCACAGCAGGAAAAACAGGATCCCTTTAGCCTGGGGAAGAGAGAGGAAGATGCTGAGGCTAGCAGAGTCTTGCTCTCATTTTAAGCATGGCCACCCCTCTCCTCTCTGAGGTAGAGCTCTGCCTCATCTCTCTCTTATCTGTTCAGCAGAGTGAAGGATCCACCTTCTCACCTAGTCAACTAGTTTCAAAGGACCATTAACTTTGTATGTGTTCATTCCCCAAAACCCAGTGCTGAGCATCTGCTTAGGAAGCCTGGGATAGGAATGGTCAGTTTTCAGCTCTTAAGTAGCTATGTCACAAGACTGCAGCCCAGTGAGATGAGCCTCCCTTTCCTGTGTTGTCTGCTCAGAATAATGATGACGATTAAGGGAAGCCAGGATGTGAGGGCAGAGCCCCAAAGGACCATTCCTCTCACTGAAGACGGAGGCAGACATGGAAAGCCAGTCATGCCAGCTTTCTCATAGTGCCAGGATTCTTTCTCAGAATCCACCTTAACACAATGCCCTAGATAGCTGCTACAGTTCAGTGGGCATTGGTACTTATTTTTATGTACATTGATGTTTTGCCTGCATGTATATCTGTGTGAGGATGTCAATTCTTGGAGTTACAGACAGTTGTGAGCTGCCATGTGGGTGCTGGGAATTGAACTCAGGTCCTCTGGAAGAACAGTCAGCACTCTTAACTACTGAGCCATCTCTCCAGCCCCAAGGGTCAACTTTTATTTATCACCCATACTTTGTGTCACTTACACCCAAGAGGGTGTGAAGTAGTTATGCAGGGACATCCTTTGGGCTCTCACAAATAGCTGGGGCATTTAATGAGGCTTCAGATGAGGGTCTGGCACATCTCCTACGCCAGGAATCTGTTTCTTGTTTTGAAACCTAATGGTATTCTTCCTGACAAGATATTTGGACTATAATTTTTATTTTCCATACTGCCTGACCAAACATAAAAGTCAAAGCATAGCCCACAGGCCAAAAGAGAAACAGATCTACAGCACAGGCAGCTGAACCAGAACTAAAAGAAAATTTTAAAATGGCTAACACACACAGAATATGAATTATATCTCAATAAATTTATAAAAATGAACAAAGCTGAACACAATAAAAGTAATTACTTGTCTCAAATCATGAGAAAAACAAGCATATGTATGTGTTTCTCTCCCGAAGACTGAAGAACTTGGGGTTGTCAGCAGCCCCTGAATCAAGTCAGTAAATCCCTGCTAGGCCGAACAGTAGGTAAGATGGTATGGATTCTGAAAGAGGCTGGAGAGATGGCTCAGCGGCTAAAAGCACTGGTTCTTGTAGAGGACCTGGGTCGGGTCCCAGGGTACAGCCTGTGGCCCACAACCACTTGTAACTTCCATTCCAGGGCATTTGGTGCCCTCTTCTGGTCCCTGCAGACTGCGGGCACATACATGGTACATAAGCTAGACACTTATATACATAAAATAAGATAAACAGATCTTTTAAAAAAAGAGAAGAATATACATCTAGAGTGGGTCAGAACACAGACTCTTCCAGGCCATAGGCTAGAGTATTCCATAAAACATGCTAGCTCTATAAGACGTCAGTAGGGTAATATTAAAAAATAATGTTCTGGGCTGGATGCAGTAGTGTTCTCCTTTAGTCCCAACATTTAAGAGCAGGGGTAGGCAAGCTGTTATGATTTTTTTTTTTAGGCCAAGGCTGTAGTGTGATATTGTTTTAAACAAAACAAAACCCAATTCTATAAGAAAGCTTGGGGGAAACTGAGCTTAAGGCTGAGTTTAATAACAGTTGAAGCTGCTGCTTCACTGCAGGACTTGTTGGAGCCTCTGAATGCTAGTGAACTCTGCAGCAGGTAAGTAGGCAGTGTCCTCCCAAGAAACTGGGGAGGAAGCCCTTTTTATCACAAGCATCCCAAAGGATCAATATTCTTAACAACACACCATAGGAGATGCAGCTCTAAGTCAATTTTGGCTGATGACTCACTAATTCTTTTATAGGAATACAATTAATATGGGAACCATAAATAACTTACAGCCTGACTATAATTAACTAAAATCAACCACAGAGTGAGATATACGAACTCTTACCTCATAGCTTTCGTTACTCAGTTTTTGGGTTTTTTCACAGAGTGTCAGTATGTAGCCCATGCTGGACTGCAGTTAGCTGTGTGTATCAAGCTGGACTCAAGAGCCTCCTGCCTCAGCCTCCCTTGCATTGGGATTACAGGTGTATATCCCATAGCAATTCAGGATATCTTTTAAATGAAAACTCTGAGGATTCATTTATTTTTTAAAAGTCTATCTCTCTCTCTCTCTCTCTCTCTATCTATCTATCTATCTATCTATCTACCTACCTATTCATTTATTTACTTCTCTCTCTCTGTGCATGCGCGCGTGTGTGTGTGTGTGTGTGTGTGTGTGTGTGAGAGAGAGAGAGAGAGAGAGAGAGAGAGAGAGAGAGAGAGAGAGAGGAGAGCGCACTATGTGTGAAGATGTTCAGAGAGAGAGAGAGAGAGGGAGAGAGAGAGCGCACTATGTGTGTGAAGATGTTCACAGTGGCTAGAAGAGGGCACTGGACGCCCTGATCTGGAGTTCTAGGCAGTTTTGAGCTACCTGGTGTGATGCTGGCTACTGAACTTGGGTTCTCTTGAAGAACAACCAGTACTCTTGACCAGTGAGCCAGCTCACCAACCCCATGGGTATATGTTTATGTGGATTTTGCACATGTGCAGGCCTGTGCGTATACACATTTGTGTGCATACACATCTGTGTGAGCACATCTGGGGACCAGAGAGCAATGTTGGGCTCTTTTCTTATCACTTCCACTTGGTTTTTTTGAGACAGGCTCTTTCTCTAACCCTGGAGTTCACAGACTGCCTGGGCTGGCTCCAGTCTCTGTCTCCCCTGTGCTGGGACCACAGATCCATTTGACCTGTCTTCTTAGGAAACAATGACACCAGACTTAGCCAACCTCTGCTTCCTTCAACCAGAACCTCAAGTAACCGCCTTAACCTTATCATCCCGATTCCCACCTCTCTTGGGGTTCCTTGTACCAGTTTTCTCAGTCAGCTGAAAGGCACAGTACAGCTAAACCCAAGAAGTGGTTTGCATGTTCCCTTTCAAGGCACAAGGTTTGTCTTAGTTTTGTATTGCTGAGATAAAGCACCATGACAAAAAAACAACTTAGAGAAAAAAGGCTTATTTCAGCTTAAAATTCTCAGGTCACTCTCCATTCCTGAGGGAAGTCAGGGCAGGAACCTTGAGAGAGGCACTGAAGCAGAGGTCATGTAGGAGCACTGCTTACTGGCCTGCTATTCGTGCTTGCTCCGCCCACTTTCTTATACACCCCTAAACCTTCTGTCCAGGGGAAGTACCACCCACAATTGATCATTGATTAAGAAAATGTTCCACAGGCTTGCTTACAGGTCAGTATTATGGAGGCATTTTCTCAAACGTCGTTCTCTCCTCTCTGATGACTCTAGCTTGTGTCTGTCATCTGATCAAACAAGCAAGCAAACAACAAAACAGGGCAAGGCTCCACCTGCTTGTGCTCTCTCTCTCTCTCTCTCTCTCTCTCTCTCTCTCTCTCTCTCTCTCTCTCTGTGTGTGTGTCTGTGTCTGTGTCTGTGTCTCTCTGTGTCTGTGTCTGTGTCTGTGTCTGTGTCTGTGTCTGTGTCTGT